>JAJJWW010010431.1:0-730050 GCA_023531295.1 Papaver armeniacum
AAGATAAGCTTCGTATTTGCACTTGGCTGCTCATACTTAGATATGTAGGATCCAAGGACATCCTTCGTAATTGTCTTTGGCTGTTGAGAATGTGTATAATACATTCGATCCAAAGATAAGCTTCGTATTTTCCCTTGGATACTCGTACTTAGATATGGACGATACAATGACAACCTTCTTAATTGTCTTTGGCATGTTGAGAATGTGTATAATACATTCGAGCCAAAATAAGTTTCGTGATTTGCCCTTGGTTGCTCGTACTTAGATATGTATGATCCAAGGGCAGTCTTCATAATTTTCTTTGGTCGTTGAGAATGTATATAAATACATTCGAGCCAAAGATAAGCTCCATATTTGCCTCTATATACTCGTACTTACATATGTACGAGCCAATGGAAGCATTCACAATTGTCTTTGGATGTTGAGAATGTGTATAAATACATTCGAGCCAAAGATAAGCTCCGTCTTTGCCCCTGGATGCTCGTACTTAGATATGTACGATCTAAGGGAATCCTTCGTAATTGTCTTTGGCTGTTGAGAATGTATATGAATACACTCGAGCCAAAGATAAGCTTCGTTTTTCCCCCCTGGCTTCGTTTACTTAGATATGTACGAGCCAGAAGCAGTCTTCATTTTATCTTTGATTGTTGAGAAGAGCCAAAGATAACCTTCGTCTTTATCATTGTCCTTGACTCTTGAGAAAGTATAAGGGTACGTTCGAGTCAAGGACAACCTTCGCATTTTTCTTTGGCTGTTGAGAATGTATATGGACATGTTCGAGCCAAAGAATAACCTTTATCTTTGCCCCTAGCAGTTCGTACGTAGGTACGTACGGACCAAAGACAGTCTTCATTTTTGTCTTTGATTGTTGAAAATGTAAATAAATACACTCGAGCCAAAGATAATCTTTATTTTCGCTCCAAGGTTTCGTAATTTTGACCTTCGTATTTCCGTTTCTAAGAGTAAAGAGAAAAAAGGGTAAGGTACGTTAATAGTAGCCCCATTACGGAAATAAAAAAAAATAAAAAGTTTAGTATAGAACTTAACGAGATATGTTTGTTGAGTTCATATTTAATAAAACTGTCCGGTGTTTGGGACTTAGTTCCTAAATGAACCTCGGGACCAAAAAAAAAGAGAGCACGAAAGTGAGTAACAGAAGGCGTATACTAAAGAAAAACGACCCTCGGCTCATAAATAACCTTAGGATTTTACTCCAAAACTTTTCTTGAGGTTCCTTCGGAAACAAAGGTATTTAGACCTTAAAAGGTTTGCTCATGAGCAAGAAAACAATAAAATAATAGCTTTTTTAGGCACCAAAAGTGTTTTCTAAGGTGTTTCTTAACCACTTTTTGTAGATCCGTAAGATTTCAAGATTTCTTCAAGGTTTATACTCGAAAACTTGTCAAAGAATGATAAATCTTCAATAGAAAGTGAGATCTATGCCTCTTATTTTGGATCTGATCTTAAAAAGAAGATCTAAATAAAAAAAAGATGATGAAATAGCAAATATAACGAAAATCGAGAACTTTTCGATCCAACTTCGCTTCTAGCTCCAAACCGTGACTACTAATTTTCCCATAGTCTACGTAATATGAACAACTCGGATAATCTAATACTAAGTAGTATGGTGGAAAATGAAGTTCACGCGACTCGTCGAGACAAGTCATATATACGAGTTATACGACTAGTTTTAACTCGTCTCTGTTAGGGTCTCGATAAAGCATCTCTGCTTTGTACGACCCTTAGCCGTGGGTCTTATAATAATGATTGATTTTAAGGTTGATGAGGTACGTGACCTTTAGCCGTGGGTCTCGATTTAAATTTTAATATAAAAAATATAGATTCGATTTATTTGAAATGCCCGAATAGCTAAATGCGAAATAATCAACTGGATCAAAGTCAAAGTCAAGTCAAGTCGAAGTCAAGGCAAAGTCAAGTCAAAAGGAACTCAAAGTCAAGTCAAATGAATGGAACTCAAACAAAGTGAAGTCAAATGGAACTTCAAATTAAATTTCAAATGAAACCCAAACTGAAATTCAAATTTAAAACTCAAAACTTGAGAATTCCATATTCATTCATTCGTTTTATCCATAGGGTTTAAAGTACACAAAAAATGAAATTAAGTTCAAGACAATACATGTCCAAGCTAGCTATCTTGTAAGTTCTAACAACAAGATGCTTAAACTAATGAGAATAAAGATAAACAACATGTAAAATAATAACAAAACGATAAGCTCTACGATGATGATGAACTTTAGCCAATACTTCATTAATGATATCAACAGAGCATCCATGTGATGTGTCCCAGTTCACATCACGACAAAGAACGCTCGTTCTTGCAAAGCAAATCAACAAAAGCACAATGACTTTCTGGTCGGACTTCGGCGTCTTTTTTTTGACATGTCAAAGCTAGCTAGTAAGTTCATAACAATACATGTCGAAGCTAGCTAGTAAGTTCCCCAAGCCAACAATTCATATATTTGGTAAACTTGCAGCAAACAAAACAAATAAGGATTCGAGTTGACACTTTAGTTTAAAAGGTACCTGAGAAAGGGATTTAAACCACCACACGCGTATGGAAAGGTGAAAGATTACAAATCCAACATGGAACAACAAGCATCAAAGATCCAAAGTCTATACAAATACCCCCATACACCGGTTATTGATATTTTCCGTGAAATCTACACATTTTGTCATTAATAACTTTCATACCACGGGGATAAAGATCATTATTGGAGCACTCTAAGCAAACCATCAGCTATTAGTTCTCACAGACGAACGCGCATTATGAAAAATATTCATAATATCATATTCTTTCTTAATCATTTCCTAATAGATCCAACAATCACAAATATAGACCAAGCCAAAAATTGGGTTTTGAAATCACACCATTTATAAACCCATAATAAGAAAAGTGTCTCATCTTATGTATATAAGCATTCTTTCCATGACATAATAAAGACGAATCCAAGGGCACCCAATAGATAAACCTATTATGCGAGGACATAACTCGAGACACTTAATAGATAACTAAGTTGTTGATTACCAAACAAACTAAACTAGCCCTACGTTTCCAAGCCATTCATGTTAGCTACTTAGTTTTCAAACAAGGAACCAAGAGAACAAGATTCCATAAAAACCATCCGCATGCACACATTGGGGTGTAATTCTAAATATATAAAAAGCAATAGAGAACGATTTACCTTTTTTTTTTTCTCTCGACTTCATTCCATATTACGCAAGGCAAAAACATTACAAGAACTCGGCAATTTTGCTTTTAAGGAGTTCATGATCTATCACATAACTTCGCAATGTAGTAATTTAGAAAAGCCTTAGTGGATGTCATGCCATGAGCTGAATTTGCTCGGTCATGTAGTGAATTAGCAGCACAATGAACACATTAGTTGATGAAGGAAATATACCTGATTTCAGATCCTTTAGGCTCACGAATCCTCACCTGAAAGATGAACAATGGCATTTTAAAAGTTAAGGTAACCTATGCAAACGGAAACGTTAATAAAAAAATCATTCAAAATCTACGTTACCCCAGTTAAGGATTTCCACTTTTACCAAACGTATGTTCAATGTATATAAATATAGGAATACCACCTTTTCCAAACAAGAATAAGCAATGTATTTGTTACCTTTTCCACTATCATAAAACTTATCATTACTCACATCAAAGTTATCTAACATGTAGCTAATAATCATTTGATGCAAGTCAACCACACGTAGCTATCGTAGCATTTCCCTTTCAAAGTAGTTATTTATGGGTAAAAATCGTTTCGCCGATTTTGGTAAATTCAGTAGGTGAGTGAGAAATGGTTTAAACCCTAAAAAAAATGTCTTGCACGTGAGCACTTTCTAGATCGAGATATCAATCCCGTACAAGTCAAGCCTAAACCAAGAAATGGTCATTCCGAGACTTGCTTCGATGCAAAAGTGGAGGAGAAGGGTTGATTTTGGGGAGGGAAGCAAAGAAAGGTGTTGAGACCGAATAGGTGGGAGATTAGTGTCTCGACTTGTATCGAGAAAGTGAGAAAGCTTAGGAAGCTTGCAAGAGATGAAAGCTTTTTGGAGAGCTTGCAAAGTTGCCTTTTTCCGAGAGTCTTTGTATTTTTCTCTGACCCGAGACTTGTTGTCGGTGGAAATAGAGTAAGACCTATTTATACAAGTCGAGATCAACGCATCTTGGCCTCATGAAGGAAGAGAGTAAAGGGTGAAATAATGGGAGGAGGTGGTAACCGCATGGTGTTTATGGGTGAAAAAGTTTTCACCATTATTTCCTCATTTATTTGACCTCTTTATTCCTATTCACACTTTCTTAATGTAAGCGTAGTGTCTGGCGCATCTTTGTGACTACCAAACCAAAACCCTAGAAAGCATCCCCGGTTTGTGTTGATGTCTCCATTGTTGGTTGCACCTTGAGTGCAAGTGGAGTGTGTGGCATGTGCAATGGCATGTGCGGAATTCCTTTTGTTGCGGGTTGTACCTTGAGTGAAAGTGGCAATGCAGCCGCTAGTGGCGTGTGTGGCATGTGCCAATGGCATGCGGAATGCCTTGGTGGTAGGTTGTACGTTGAGTGTAAGTGGCAAGCTTCCAGGCTAGTGGCGTGTGTGGCAAGTGCCAATGGCGTGTGCGGAATGCCTTGGTGGTAGGTTGCACGGTTTGCAAGTTAGGCTACCAGCGATGCGTGTTGGCATGTGCCAATGGCATGTGTGGTGGGGTCACGGTAGGAGGAAAACCTACCGAGCGTATTAGCATGTGCCAATGGCATGCATAGCCAATTTGAGTCACGACACAGTAGGAAAAGCTACCGAGCGAGCGTGTTAGCATGTGCCAATGGCATGCGTGGCCAATTTGGAGTCACGACACGGGAAGGAAAAGCTACCGGTGAGTGTGTTGGCATGTGCCAATGGCATGCGTTGCCAATTTTAGGTCAGCGTCTGGTAGGAAAAGCTACCGTGAGAGCGTGTTGGCATGTGCCAAATGGCATGCGTGGCCATTTTGGGTCACGACACTGCAGTAAGGAAAAGCTACCAATGAGCGTGTTCACATGTGCGATGGCATGCGTGGCGATTTGGGGTCACATCTGGTAGGAAAAGCTACGGCGGCGTGTTGGCATGTGCAATGGCATGCTCGGCCATTAGGGCCACGCCACAGTGAAAAAAGCTATGCGCGTGTTGGCATGTGCCAATGGCATGCTCGGCCATTAGGGCCACGCCTTGAGTGAGAAAATCTACCCGGCGGCGTGTTGGCATGTGCCAATGGCATGCTCGGACATTAGGGCCACGCCCAGTGAGAAAAAAGCTTCAGTGGCGTGTTGGCATGTACCCAATGGCATGCTCGGTCATTAGGGCCACGCCACAGTGAGAAAAGCTACCAGCGAGCGTGTTGGCATGTGCCAATGGCATGCTCGGCCATTAGGGCCACGCCACGTGAGAAAAGCTACCAAATGAGCGTGTTGGCATGGCGCGGCTAGGAGCCAAGGTAAGGGTGTTTGGCAGCGTGGCGTGACCGAGGCGTAGTTAGGGCCAAGGCATAGTGCGTTTGGCAAGCAGCGTCCTATCTTGGGCCAGTTTGGGTAGCATGATTTTCCATTAGCACGGAGGTGCTGGCTAACATTGTTAGCATGCTTTAGCGCATATGGTGTGACTAGCATAGCTAGGGCCAAGGCGAGTGCGTTTGGCATGGCGCGGCTAGCTTGGGCTAGGTGTGGGCATGGCATGATTTGCCATTGGCACGAAGGTGCGGCTAGCATGGTTGGCATGCTTTGCGCGCGTTTGGTGTAGGCTGGGCATGATTTGCCATTGGCACAGAGGTGACTGGCCCAGGCTAGGTGTGGCTTGCATGATTTTTCTATTGGCACGGATGCTTTGCGGCACAGCATGGTTGGCATGCTTTGGCGCGTTTGGTGTGGTCAGTATGGTTTGCCATTGACACGAGTGCGGCTAGCTTGGGCTAGGTGTGGGCGGCATGATTTGCCATTGGCACTTGGTGCGAGGCTAGCATGGTTGGCATGCTTTGGCGCGTTTGGTGGCTGGCATGATTTTCCATTGGCTCGAGGTGCGCTAGCTTGGCCTAGGTGTGGATGGCATGATTTGCCGTTGCACGGAGGAATTAGGGTTTTGTTCGTTTGTAACCCTAATTTGAAAAAATACCCTATTAATTATTGACTACATGCATTAAATGTTCTAATAAATGTGTCATGGTGACATTAGGTTATTTGGGGTTTTACGATTTTACCCTTTGTTTAAAAACCACCATATTAAGTCCCCTTAGCTCGGAACAGGAGTTTGTTGCGAGGTAAGCATAAGACGGTGACAAACTATCGGCGGCAAATCGTAAAAAGAGAATTGAGGATGCTTGTCGACCTTTTTATAAATAGGATTTGGAATCCTTTTCCTCACAGTAGTTTCACACAAATCGGGAGGCTGGCACAATTGGGAAGTCGGCATCATTGAGAGACGGGGAAGGCTCAGGCGGCATTGAGAAGTTGGCGCGAGTTGGGAAAATGGCGTGCTAGCCGCGGGACCAGCATGAGTGGTGAAGGCCGAGTGTGCTGTGGCGCGACTTGGGGCGGTCATTTGGGAAGTTAGCACCATTGGTGGGACCGGAGTGCAACTTGGGAGGCGTTGGGAAGTTGGGCGTGAGTTGGGAGGCGAGGCATGCTAGGTCGGCGGGACCGCGCAAGGTGGGAAGGCCGAGTGTGCTAGCGGGGCGCGACTTGGGCGGTCATTGGAAAGTTGGCGTAATTGGTGGGACCCGGTGTAACTTGGGCGACATTAGGAAGTTGGGCGTGAGTTGGGAAGCGAGCGTGCTAGGCGCGGGGACCGGCGGAAGGTGGGGAAGATGAGTGTGCTAGATTTGAGGGGACCGGTGTAAACAAAGGAGTGAGTAGGTGTTTCTGCCAGATAGCAAAGTTTCCTTGTTTTGCCTTCCTTCACGCGCGCGGCTTAATCGGGGCATTATCCATGCTAAAATACGGAAGCTTTATGTCCCTCATTGCTTCCTTTCCTTTAAGGTGTATTCATACCCAACGTGTTCATCATCTCCCTCGTTTGAGAAATGGTTCTTCTTGTTGAGTTTCTCTCTTTGTCATGTCATGCACGAGAGGCGAACCATCTTAACCAGTGGGTTCTCAGTGAAGGCGCGAGTACGACTACGCGGGGAGCATCCCAACAAAGTTTATTTAAGTTAAAGAAAATCATATAGGTATGTTTTCTTCTTCTAACAGTGGACCGACGTATGCTTTACCGGCTTGTTTGATGAATGGAAAATTTTCCTTTTGTGCGAGAGATATCCGGGTTGGAGCATGCGATTCTTGTTATCGACGAGGATGACCTAGTCGTTCCCCTCCCTTCAAATCCAACCTTGTTGGCCGGGAGACTTGGAGAACGCTGATTTAGGGCTCTCTTGTCATGAATACCTATCACGGAGTTCGTCGTTTGGGACTCGTATGACAGGTGTCTCTCCTCCCAATTATCGAATGTTGGTGGTTTCTCAGTGCGGAAGAATTCATAGTCCTTTATACGAGGATATGGAAGACATACAGCCTGACGCTACCAGGAGCGTAGTAAGTGTTGTTCGTATGCCTTGGTTTCCGTAGGAATCTCTTTTGCCAATGATTCTTTGAGATGGAGAATATGTCCATCCGTCTTTCAGCTGCGAGTCAGCCATTCAAAGGTGGGAGAACATGGTGTCCACTGTGAATCCTTGGAGTTTAATATTAATTTGGTTGTGGCATCGTCTCAATATTGTGAAGGTCGACAAAGTGGTATTCTTGCTGGTGTGATTCTGCCACAAAAGCCATCTTGGAAGAGGAGAAAGCTTTGGCCTTGGAGTCTCCGAGGATTGAAGAGTTAACTCGAGACTTGAAGAGTGGAGTAGAAAGATATCATGGTCGATTGAAGATGATATTTTGTAGGGATTATAATTTATTAGATGGGCTTTTCGACTTGTATCACGAAGTTTGAAGGCTCCTACATTTTTGATGTAGCATGTTGCGGGGAATACATCTTCTTTGGCGGTTTTTTTAGCACCGAGATCTCCTTCCTTAAAAACCTGGATTTTACATGGATGTTGTATGCCACAGGGAAATCTGTTTAGTATGCTTGTGCATGTTCCTTCGCTAGGGATACGGAGTCTATAACATCTAGTTTTGCGGTCGGCATTGAGTGTTTGGCTTTATTCCACCGAGGTCCACTTGCTGCGGCGATTCGCGGTGGGGTCTTGATTTCGGCGGGAGGATCGCGTCATGCCCGTAAGCGAGGGAGTAGGGAGACATGTCGGTGGAGCTCTACGAGATGCTCTCGCTTGGAAGGAGAGCCATTGGAAATTGCTCGTGCTAGGTCTAGGATTTCCCGTGTCTTGTTTCGGCTCTCAAGTAGTTCTTGTACTTGCTTGTTAGCAAAAAGGCGTGCCGTTGTCGGTGATGACGTGTTTAGGTACGCCAAAATGGCGAGATGATGTGTTCATGAAGAAGTCACGATCGTGGCTCGGTGGTTCTTTTCACCGGGACAACTTCAAACCACTTGGTAAAGTACTCGTCGCGGTTATTATGTATTCATCTTTATTTTGAGGATGGCGGGTGGATAAAAAAAGGTGGCCACGACTACGAATGTTGGTCGGCTGCGATCATGATCCTTGCGTGGGAGCGTGGTGGCACGACCCTTTGCAAGAAGGAGTGGTGTTGAGCGGCTTCGGCTCTTAGGGCGTTGAAACAGGAGCCAAATGATGCGGCTTATGGAGATAACACTTAGGCGGAGCAAGCGAGCGTTGAAGCGGAGGCTACTGCTGAGGCGAACGTTGAAGCGGAGCGGCTGGCTGGAGAAACGTTGAAGTGGAGCCACTTCCGAGAAGCGTCAAAATGGCGCCTTGAAACTCTCGAGCCTTGCGGTTATAATACATTGGTTAGGAGTCCCAGTTCCAACTATCGATCCGGCTTTCCATGAGAGGTTGAGGTTTGTGCTTGGCTTCCCTACTGAAAAAAAGCTACTTTCTCGATGCGGTGCGGTTGAGGATGCAAATATGCCTTGACACTACGCCTTGGAGAAATATAGAATCTCAAATAAATTTGCCTCGATTTTGGAGTAAAGTCGTTCCGATCTTTACGTGTGATGAAATTGGATTGTTGATTCCCTTCTATTGGGCGTTCAAGAGCAACGAGCCTCTTCATCTATAAACGCACGTCTGCTTTGAAACTCCTTTTGTCTTTTCATCAAATCAGCTTGGTGGTAAAGAAAGGTAGGCTTCTTAGGCTCTTCCAGTACCTTGCCACGATGGTGGAGTAGCGTCTGCAGTTTACGGTTGGAGCTATCGTGCTTGAAGAAATGTTGGGTGTCGGAAGCGTCTGCAGTTACAGTGATCGTAAGTGTATCGCGCAGAATGGCACGGTTTTGATCACGGAGTGCTCGAGCCATGGCCTTGTTTCGAAGAGGTGAGGATAGGCGCTGCTTTAGTACCGAGTTGTGGAGCGGAGGAGATGGTCTTGGAAGGGTGCAAGATGTTAGCGGCCCGGAAGGATGCAAGCCGTTAGCGCGGGGGTGGTAGTGTGTTCGCACGCGTGTGGCATGTGTGCATGCGCATGCGCGTTCGCATGCGCGTCTTGTATGCGCGTCGCACGCGGGCCAGCCTTGTCAGTAAAAGTGGAGGAAGCTTTTTCTTCGATTGACATGTGCAACGTATTTAGTCATACAGTTTGGGGATGTAATCTCGAGCTGGAGGTTCTCGTGACATGTGTGTAAAATTTGAATTCGCAGCGTTCTTTAGTTCGTTGAAGGTTTCTCTGAGTCGAAGTTTTGGTCGAAATATTCGAATGTCCTTATGAAAACATGGTGAAGAAGCGGGAACGGAATTCAAAAAATTGTTGGCTTGGTGAAGTTGAAAATGAAGCGGCTCTCAGAGCACGAGGGAGGCCTTTTCTAAGAGGAGCAAGCCGTTGTTGGAAAACTTTCCTTGAATACATTTACGTATTTTGAACTTCTTATTTTTTAGGTTTTTTTTTTTTTGAAAGGCAAATGGAAGCTTTGGTTTATGGTTTTGATTTTACGGATTTTTGGGGTTGTGAGATAAATGTTACCTTGATGGTTTGGATTATTATCTTGGAATGAATTGTATTTGAAATGATGTTGTCTTGGTTATGATTGAAAGTGTTGCAAGCATCGGGAAAACCATGGGCAAGTGTGTTTGGTAGATGACATGGGGTGAAACATAACATGGCTATTGGTTTTATCATTCCCGTGAAAACTTGAAAAAGAGAGAACCATGTATCTTGTCTAGGTAGGACTTACTTGTTTTTTAGGTCTCTTGATGAAAAGGAAACCTTAGGGTGCAAACCGAGTTTTATGGAAAACAGCCGTGGAAAGTCCCCGGTCGTTCGAATGTCTGATAGCCGAGCCATTGATCCTTGGGCGGATCGTCTATTTCTATCTCTGGGGAACAAGTCGTGGAAAGTCCCAGTCGTTCCTTGTCGCGTCATGACTGATAATCGAGTCGTCGGGTAGCCGAGTCGGAGTGGATCGCCTTCCTCTACCATCTTGACATCTGAGTCGAAGAATGAGATCACTGGTTGAAAATTGACATTGTAACCGAAAGATCAAACCTCCCGATGTGGTCGCCAATTGTTTATGGGTAAAAATCGTTTCCACCGATTTTGGTAAATTTGGTAGGTGAGTGAGAAACTGGTTTAAACCCTAAATAAATGTGCTACACGTGGCACTTTCTAGATTCGAGATCAATCTCGTGACAAGTCGGCCTAAACCAAGAAATGGGCGTTCCGGACTTGCTTCCGGTCACAAAGTGGAGGAGAAGGGTCGATTTGGGGAGGGAAGCAAAGAAAGGTGTTGAGACTAGAATAGTGCAGGAGAGTAGTGTCTCGACTTGTATCGGAAAGTGAGAAGCTTAGTGGAAGCTTGCAAGAGATGAAAGCTTTTTGGAGAGCTTGCAAAGTTGCCTTTTCTCGAGAGTGTTGTATTTTCTCTCGGCGAGACTTGTTGTACGGGTGGAAATAGGTAAGACCTATTTATACAAGTCGAGATTGAAACGTACCCTTGCCTCATGAAGGAAGAGAGTAAAGGGTGAAATAATGGGAGGAGGTGGTAAGCATGGTGTTTATGGGTGAAAACGTTTTCACCATTATTTCCTCATTTATTTGACCACTTTATTCCTATTCACGCTTTCTTAATGTGAGCGAGTGTACGCCGTAAGGCTGGACCGCCAAACCAAAACCTGAGAAAGCATCCCCAGTTTTGTTGATGTCTCGAGTGTTGGTTGCACCTTGAGTGCAAGTGGCAATGCCAGAGCCGCTAGTGGCGTGTGGTGGCATGTGCCAATGGCATGTGCGGGAATGCCTTGGTGAGTAAGTTGTACGTTAGTGTAAGTGGCAAATCCAGAGCTGCTTAGTGGCGTGTGTGGCATGTGCCAATGGCGTGTGAGAAATGCCTTGGTGGTAGGTTGCACGAAAGTTAGGGCCAATTGTTGGCATGTGCCAATGGCACGTGGCCAATTTAGACCACGACCTGGTAGGACAATGAAATGGCGTGTGTGTATGCTAATGTTGGCACGGCATAGTAGGTGCTACCCAATGGCATGCCGTGGCCAATTTGGGTCACAGATTGGTAGGAAAACCTATCGACGAGCGTGTTGGCATGTACCCGATGGCATACGTGGCCAATTTGGTGTCGCACAGCAGAAAGGCTATCGTAGCGTGTTAGCATGTGCAATGGCATGCGCGGGCCATTTTTGGAGTCCGAGCACAGTAGGAAAAGCTGCAACAGCGTGTTGGCATGTGCCAATGGCATGCGTATTAATCCAGGTCACGGCAGTAGGAAAACCTCTGGCGGGAGAATGTTGGCATGTGCAATGGCATGCTCGGCCATCGGGGCCACGCCACAGTGAAAAAAGCTACCAATGCGTGTTGGCATGCAAGCAATGGGCATGTCTTCGGCCATTAGGGCCACGTGGCAGTGAAAAGCTACCAGCGAGCGTGTTGGCATGTGCCAATGGCATGGTGGAAGCCCATTAGGGCCATGCCACAGTGGCTTGTGGCGTGTTAGCATGTGCCAATGGCATGCTTTCGGCCATTAGGAGCCACATACAGTGAGAAGCTACCCGAGCGTGTTGGCATGGCGCGGCTAGAGCCAAGGTAAGGTGTTTGGCTTAGCGTGGCGTGACCCGTAGCTAGGGCGCCCAGTGCGTTTGGCATGGCGCGGCTAGCTTGGGCTGAGTGTGCATTGGCATGATTTGCCATTGGAACGAGGAGATGGCTAAGCATGGTTGGCATGCTTTGCGCGTTTGGTGTATAGCATAGCTAGGGCCAAGGCGAGTGCGTTTGGCATGGTGCGGGGCAAGCTTGGAAGGCTAGAGTGTGGTGGCATGATTTTCCATTGGCACGGAGTGCGGCTAGCATGGTTGGCATGCTTTAGCGCGTTTGGTGTGGTGGCATGATTTTCCATTAGCACGCGGATACGGCTACTTTATGGTTAGCATGCTTTGGCGCATTTGGTGTGGGTGGCATGATTTTCCGTAGCACAGAGTGCGGCTAGCTTGGGCTAGGTGTGGGGGCATGATTTTCCATTGGCACGGAGGTGCGGCTAGCATGGTTGGCATGCTGGCGCGTTGGTGTGGCTAGCATGATTTGCCATTGGCACGAGAGGTGCGGCTAGCATGGTTGGCATGCTTTGGCGCGTTTAGTGTGGGCACGACATGATTTGCTATTGGCACGAGGTGCGGCCTTAGCTTCCAGGCTAGGTGTGGGCATGGCATGATTTGCCGTTGGCACGGAGGAATTATGGTTTTGTTCGTTGTAACCCTAATTTGAAAAAATATCCCCTATTAATTACGACTACATGCATTAAATGTTCTAATAAATGTGTCACAGGTGACATTAGGTTATTTGGGGTTTACGATTTTTACCCTTTGTTTAAAAACCATCAGAGTAGTACTCTTGAAAACTAATATGTATTAGTACATGAATTCCACTTGCATACATTACATTTCATTAACTCATTAATAGAGTCCAAAAATCAGGGAAATGTTGAGATTACTTAACTTGACCTTTGTTGGTAACTGACCACCAACCTTACAGCATTCATTGTAACCTTTTTACAAACACCTGGAGTGCATAGTTGAGATCCAGAGAGAGAGAGATTTCTATTATCGGGGTAAGGCTCCTTTATCCTGTAAATATGAATCCTACAAGAATTCCAACAAATTTAGGCCTTGATAGCACCCACAAATGAAAACAGAAAGAAAAAGAAAAAAATAATAATAATTGTTTCCACAAAATTCAATGCACTCATCATCAACCATAAAATAACCATTATCAGGATTATGTTAAATCAAGTTAGATAAGAATTATGGCTCAAACTTGCAACAAAATCACAACAACTAGTTATTAGATTCATAAATACACATATTTGTAATCAAAAAATGGTGATAGAATTAAGAGGTGAAGCATGGTTCTCGGCACTTCCTTATCACCATATCAGATTTTGGCAAACCCATACCAAGTACCTCAATTTTTAGTCCTTCCACCTGCAGTTTTGAGAACTTTATCACTTATCACTTACAAAACAGAACTTCACAAAAGAGTTCATTCATCAGACATACATAGTACAAATTTTTTTGGCCGAGCACCAACACAAAAATAAGAAACAACTTAATGCAAAATCACCATCAACTCAAGAAAACCCCTAAAATTAAAGGAGAGGAAAAGCTAAAAACCAAACCTCAGATCTCTTCAACATAATCGGTAGAGTTGCATGCTATATGAACCCTTTTATTTATCACATCATAATGTTTGGTGCATAATTGTTCATTGAGTTTTACTTTCCTACAAAAACCAAAATAAATCGTTAAATTTCAATTTCATGAAAAATCCCAAAATAAATCAAAATCAAACCTTTTAAATCAAAATTACAAGCAACATGACATAAATAATCATAAAACAGAACAATCAATTTTACCTTCTTTACGGTAAATCGATTTGATTCTTAATTTGCAGTGAAGCTAAAACCAAATCTTTAAAGCTGTCGGGAAATTCAGTCGAGGATGATAATTGGTCTTATAAATAAAAATCCTACAAGAAAATCAAAATAAATTTAAAACTCTAACAATAAAAAAATCTACAACAAAGAGAGAAAAGGGGGAATAAATGGTTGAACAAAATGGTTTTACATCGAATATTGCAAATGCAGAGATGAAGAAAAACGTATTTTCATGAAGATTCATTGGTTTAGATAGCGGATCTGGGAGCTCGGCTATGAGAGAGCTTCATAGAGTGAGACTATGGAAGAAAAGAGAAAAAACAGAAGATAGGGTATCAAACAGGTTTGAGATCTACTTGAGGGATTTCAGAGGAAGAATCAAGAGAATGGTTTGCTAGCATGTTTGGATTAACGACATCGGGGTTATTGATCGGAGAAGAAGAATCAAGAGAAGGGATTTCCATGGTGCTATTTTTAGGTGAAAGATGAAGACAGGAAGCAGAGGTGAGAGGGAGATGGAATGAAAGATATGCGGGTGGTCCCTTGGATCGGTGGTTTCATGATGGCAAAATGGTAAATAAATTTTCTAATTCGAGAGACGACTTTTAAGCTCTCCCGAATTTTCCGTGTTTTTATCATATCGAGGCAGTGTCTTTGGTCACCGTCTCGGCTACCATCATTGAGGGTCTCAGATGTGGGTCATAGAAACCCCCTTTTCCACTAGTGGATACCTCAGTTGAACTGGACTGTTGAGTAATAAAAGGTACGTTCGTAATGAGATCTGCTCAGAAGATCATATACTAAGTAAGTAAAGATACTTCGATAGGGAAGATGCTAAGAAAACAATGGTATCTCTGTAAAACAGAGATGAGTAAGCAAATAAGCTAAATAAAGAGATATCTCGGATGAACGAGAGACAACCCGGAGAAGCGGACATAACCTCGGAGAACAGAGATAACTTAGAAAACTGAGATAACTCTGAGAACAGAGACAACTCAGTAAGTAAATAATTAAGTGAGAAGATAATGTAAGTGAAACTAAGTTAATAAATCACACAAGAGATTATGTGGTTCGGTTAATGTTAACCTATGTCCACGGGTAAAGATGATAAGTTTATTATTGATCTTGTTACAAATGGGTGGAAGAACTCTATTAAAGAGAGTATGAAGCTCCTAAAGTAAAATAGTAGAGAGAGAAAAGTCTTTCCCTAATTCCTAACCAACCCAATTGTCCCCTTTATCTTGAGATGATGATGGGTATTTATAGCTCCACATGCATCATGGGTATCTTTGGTGTCTTACGTTCCATCGAGATCGATGGTCCTTGGTCAATCTAGTACCTTCTTTGGCCGCCCACCATCTCCAATCGACGATGCCACCTTAGCTTCCTCCACATGACATCGTGCGGCTGTGAAACCTCCGTACAAGTTGTACCTTCGTTGGCTGCATACCTTCGCCAGTCGAAGGATGCCACGTTAGCGTCCTCCACGTGCCATCGTGAACTGTGAAACATCCGTACAAGTTGTACCTTTGTTGGCCGCGTACCTTCGCCGATCAAAAGGATGCCACGTCTGGTTGAGCCCACGTGGTTGGCGACTGCGTCTTCGTACTAAAAGTTGTGCAGACTGCTCAGCTACCTCTGACAGACAGACACACCCATGTGCCTATACTACAACCTATTGCTTAATAACTAAGCAATCTTGGTAGTGATTTGGTGTACTCCGTTGTAGAGTACTTTGATACTCCAAACTTTAACATTGCGCCACACATTGAGAGATAACTTCATAACTTAGAATCCTAAGGAGAGATGTAGTGTGCGTTGTTGTAACATAATAAGTTACTCCACCTTTAATGTTGTGCCACATGGCACAACAGCATTTTTAGTACTCACACTGCAACCATCAACTTTCGTTCATTCAGCGGATCAACTACAACATCAACTCACTGCAATTTCTCAGCCAACAACAAATCCACCTTTTTCTCTTTATGTTGATCTTTGTCGCCTGCAGTAAATATCACATAGCATCTCCATCTTGTCTTGATTGCTTACCAAAATCCACAGAGAAGAACAACAACATCTTCTTTAACCCATTTCGGTAGCAACCACCACTGCAACAACACAACATCATCTCTATTTCTTCATCGATTTTACGAGACATCAAATAGTAACTCTCTATCTGATTCAATCTCTCCATTCAACCATAAATTCAATCCACGTAATCCAGCTTCTAATAATTCATAAATCAACCATTAAACCCCTTTTAATCCCCATCAGTCTTCTCATGTGTCAAGTATAGACTATAATCTTGATAAGACACGGGAGAAGATAAGACAGTTTGGCTAGATTAAATGTGACATCTCCCAATGTGCTGAGCCAATCTACACCTAATACAATATCACCACCTCCTAAGGGAAGTAATCTTAAGTCTCCAATAAAATCATTACCACGCATTTTCCTTTGTAGATTATGGCAGAATCCAGTACTAGTGGTTCTAGCACCATTTGTTATTATCACCAACATGTGAGTTGTGGGGTGGACTTCACAACCTAAGTGTTTCACAAGTGCCGAGTCTATTAAAATGTGTGTACTTCCAGTATCAACCAAAATAGTAACAACATGTTGTTTAATAAATCCTGGAATACGTATGGTATCAACACTCATAGTACCTATAAGAGCATGGAGTGATATCTCCATACTTCACAACCTAAGTGTTTCACAAGTGCCGAGTCTATTAAAATGTGTGTACTTCCAGTATCAACCAAAATAGTAACAAGATGTTGTTTAATAAATCGTGGAATGCGTATGGTATCAACACTCATAGTACCTGTAAGAGCATGGAGTGATATCTCCATATCTGACTCAAGTAATGAATCGGCATCGTCTTGAGTTGGTTCTTGTTGTGGAGAATCTTCCACTTCTTCAGTCAAGACCATAAACAGTTTTTGGGGCTTGTATCTGTGACCATGGACATAAGTTTCATCACAATTATAGCAGAGACCTTGATCTCTCCTATTGTCATGTTGTTCTCTAGATAAACGACGAATCGGTGGTGGAACATACAAGTATTTAGTTACAGAAGTGGTGTGTGTAGAAAAGAGTGGGGGTGATTTAGGTGTTGGTGGTGGGATGGTAGTGGTGCTTCTTTTCTGTGGGGTGGGTGAAAGTTTATGGAAATAAGTTGTAGTTGTAGGTTGTTTATAAGCTGGGGGTTTAGGTGGTTGTTGTTGTTGGGATTGCAGAGCACTCTCTTGTAGACGTGCTAGATAAAAAGCTTGAGAGTGTGTGGTGGGTTTATGCAGTTCCACCTAGAGTTTAATCACTTCTTTCAAACCACTCAAAAAACTCATAACGAAATAATCTTCTTTAAGATTTGGGTTGTTCTGAAGCATAAGGACTTTTAATGGTTCAAATTTTTCGAAATATTCCTCAACTGAGTTGATTTGAGAAAGTTTATTAAAACAACAAACAAAATTCTCATTGGCTAAATCCTCAAATCGCTCACAAATAGCTGCAGCAAAATCAAACCAAGAAACAGTTTGTTTCCCAGTTTGAAAATCTTGAAGCCAAGATTCAGTTTTGCCATCAATAAGAATAGAGGCTAGCTCTGTTTTATGATGTTCTTACACACCCTTCATATGGAAATAACGTTCACACTTGCGGATCCAGCTCCGAGGATTATCACCATGAAATTTGGGAAAATCAATTTTTGGGGACTTGTTAGTGAAATCGAGGTTACCAGTTTCCATGATACGTTGGTTGATAGAAGATTCACCAGATTCAGGTTGAACCGGAGTGGTGCGGATGAGGTGAGCCATAAGTGTGTTGAACTGAGCTTTAGATTCTTGTGCCAAAGCAATAAGTGTGTTCATTGTAAGGACGATGAAGAGGAATCTACCGGATGATACCAAATGTCAAGTACAGACTATGATCTTGACAAGACACAGGAGAAGATAAGGAAGACTGAGAACAGATATGAAAGCTTGGGTAACTCTACACTCCTAGAGCGCAGCCTCTAATTCGTTTTTTCATTCCATGCCCTTTCAACTAAAACATTGTTTTCTTAAATACTGAGAGTAAAACCCTACTGGCTAAACCTAATCAACCACAGCCTAACACGTGTGGAGATATTAATCTAATGATTAGTAATAAAAGCTACTTACGGAACAAGATAAGGGGCTAATCTCCAATGATTAGAAGTTACAAAAACACCCACCTAAAGGCAGCCAAAGGGACATGACATGAGGGTTCTTCACGGACACACAAAATCCATAAATCAAAATCAAAGGACAAGAATCTAATTAACCCCAATTGAATTTGCATGCATCAAAATCATAACCCCAATTGAATTTGCCCCAATTCACTAATTTTTTTGGAAGTGCATGGAGTAGTAGAAGTGCAGAGCCGCAGAGGAGATAAAAGATAAACTCTTCTTTCTCGACATATGATAATACCTTGGGGGTTGGAAAGATATTAACCTACCGGATACTGCGTGTCCAGGTTATGTTAGGCTAAGGAGTTAGATTCTGATAAAAGTTTCGTTTCCAAAATCCGATATATCGGATTAGATCCTATAAGATGTAGGGGTGTAAATTTTGCCCGGCAGCCCAAGGCCAGTACCGTCCGCCCTGTCCCATGACAGCCCATGGCTGCCCGTTTCCCATTACGGGTTGGCCCGACCTAGCCCATTTAAACGAGAGGGCAGGCACATGCCTCAAGTCAAATTTTCTTGCCCGACCCAATACCCTCCCTATTAGCCCGTCAATGTTACCGGACCTATTAGCCCGTCAATGTTATCCATTTACCTTGCCTTAATGGCTGTTTTCATTTTTTTATCCTAGAATATACTTGATACAGATACAGATAGTTAATACAGTCAACCCTCATAGTTCTCATATGTATTTCTTAACTTTTACTCCATAGGAATCTAAATTTGTTAACCTTATAGAGAAAATATTGAGCAAAATCTAAGGCGTTTCCTTATCGATGATTGAATTCAAAAATATCATAGGAAGTTTGGTTTGCCTTTTTTTTTTTTTTTTATATCTATAAGTTTTGGTTTATCCTATTCCTATCTCAATCTCGTATTTGATTATTAATTTTAAGCAAACTTGTGTATTATTACATTATGTTTTTTTTTTTCATTTTTAATATATATATATATATATATTCAATATTCAAGGCCCTCTCGGCCCTACCCGCCCCAGCCCAAATTACATAACATGCTTGGGCAGGCCATGGGTACTAACTGTAGATAAATAACCCTGCCCGCCAAGCCCTTTTAATTCAGGCGGCCCGCCCAATTACACCTAATAAAATGTCGAATTTTCGGAAACGGATCTCGGACTTCGGATGTATATTGGCAGCCCTAAATCATTGGGTGCTACTAAGCCAATGGAGGGTGCCCCTAATCATAATTTCTTGGAAAATCAAGCATCCTTCTATAGCCTTCACTTTTTCAAACTGTGTTGGAAAGATGGATTCTTGTGCCTCGTCTGCTGTAGCAGCAGATGGAAAACCTCTTCCTTCTTCTTGTTCTTCACGGGAACTTCAGCTTGGTCACTCTCTCTTTCTCACTCTCTTGATTCTGAGTGATGGGTTCTTACTTAATTTGATTTTTATCAACTTTGCTCATATGGGGCAGCTTGATTATCAATTAAAACTATGGAAATCACCAGATTTCCCAATTACACCTACAAACACAACCTCTGCAAAACCCCCTTCTTCACAAATCAAAAATTAATACGACAAATTCTACAAACAAGACATTTTCCCCTTGCAATCTCTATATCACAGAGTCAGCTGTAATGGTGAAAGCAATCAACTTGGAAGACCACAGGTACTTTTTAACCTAATACTCTTCTTTTATATCTATTAATCAAATGGGTTTTGTAAATTTTGAATTTTTAATGAGATCGCAATCTTTTCTATGAGAAATGAAGTTTCCTGTGACCTAATCTATTCTGTTAGCTCTAGAATAATATACTCAAAAACAAAATTTTGAATTTTGTTTGCATTTCAACCTTAGATTGTTCCAGACAAAATTTAAATATACTCAGAATCCGCAATTAGCAAGTATTTTAAACATTGAAGAGACGCGTTAGAAACTTAGAATAGATGGCAAACTGGGAACTATGGAGTTGTTGAGGAATGTGCTGAATAATAGTGTTGGAAATTACTAGAGAAGATGTTCCATTTTCGAACATTAGCAGTATAGACAACTTGTAGAGATAAACAACCACAGCATCTTTTTGTAGTAGGTAAGGGATGTGACAGACCATCTAATTCTTGCAAAGCAAAAGACCAGCCATTGACTTCGTTGTGAACTTGCATCAGAACCAAAAGACCAGCAATGGGAATGGTTGACCTGAAAAAATGCACACGCAATACACACCGGTTGAACTATTCAATCATGCATATTTTTTCATTTGTTTTAGTGTCAGAGAACTGATAAATTTATTAAGCAGATCACAGTACATGAATATGAGCCTAAACCTCTCCGATTAAAATACGAAACCAACATAACAAGACTAGCCAAAACTGTATAAGCCAAACCCAATTTTCTTGTTTAGTTTCAAGTGTGAGTACTCTTCTTTGTTGAGTTTTCATTTGATTGAACTTTTACTGTTATGATGGATGGAAAAAAAGGCAAAGCAGCAGTGGGAATCGATTTAGGGACAACATATTCATTCATGTGTAGCAGTTTGGGAACATGGTCGTGTTGAGATTATTGCCAATGATCAAGGATATCGTACTACTCCTTCGTATGTTGCTTTTACTGATTCTGAATGTTTTATTGGTGATGCTGCTAAAAATCAAGTTGGCACGAATCCTACCAACTCCATTTTTGGTAAGCTTTCTGACGCCTTTACAGTACATCTAATTTCCTTGACTATGATCTTATATTATGGAGTATTTAATTGTATCTAGTAAGTTCGTCGATTTTGGATAATGTTCCTATGGTTAGTTTCATGACCATATCGATCCAACCTTGACGATTGGCTTAAGGTAGCTTCCAATTTTGGTTATACTCCTCCATAATTGTGGTTCACTGCCTAGGGGATTGAGACACTAGATCTCAAAGTTGTGGGGACAGTGTTCATCCATACACACCACTCCCTTGGTGATTATTCATCTGTGTGTGACTTTTTTCCTTCTTCTTTTTTCACATTTACTTGATCCAGTAGTCTAGATTGGCATAGGGTGCATGGCTGATTTATAATATTGCGTAATAAAATCTCATTGGGTTCGGTTAACTGTTTTATTGTTCTGTCAACTGCTGGTTAATATTGTGAATAATACGATTTTCTTCTTAATCTGCTGATTGGTGTATTGCAGATGCCAAACGTATAATTGGTAGGACAATCAATGATGCCTCTGTTCAGAGTGATATGGAGCTATGGCCCTTCCAAGTCATTCATGGCCTGGATGACAAACCCATGATTCGAGTCAAATACAAGGGAATGGATAAAGAGTTTTCAGCTGAGCAAATTTCTGCCATGGTTCTCAGTAAGATGGTGCAAACTGCTGAAGCTTATATTGGTTCAAGTGTTAAGAAAGCTGTTGTTACAGTCCCTGCTTACTTTAATAATTCTCAACGTCAAGCTACTATGGATGCTGGTAAAATTGCTGGCCTTGATGAACTGCGTATCATCAATGAACCAACCGCAGCTGGACTTGCTTATGGTCTTCATATGACGGCAACCAGTGTTGGTGTGAAGAATGTTCTTATCTTTGATCTTGGTGGCGGTACTTTTGATGTTTCGTTGATCACCATTGACGAGTGTATCTTAGAAGTCAAGGCCACAGCAGGAGATACCCATCTCGGAGGAGAGGATTTTGATAACAGGATGATAAATCACTGTATTCAAGAGTTCAAGAGAAAACACAAGACAGACATTAGCAGAGACCCAAAGGCTCTGGCGAAATTGAGAACTGCATGTGAGAGGGCAAAGAGGACCCTCTCAACTGCTTACAACACAATCATTGATATTGATTCATTGCATAAAGGAATTGATTTTCAGTCACACATCACTCGTGCTAGATTTGAGGAGTTGAACATGGATTTGTTCGAGAAATGTTGGGAACCTGTTGAGAAGTGTTTGAAGGATGCTAAGATGAACAAGAGCAGCGTTCACCAAATTTTGCTCGTTGGAGGTTCGACAAGAATTCCAAAGGTTCAGACTCTATTGCAGGAATTCTTTGATGGGAAGGAACTATGCAGAAACATCAACCCTGATGAGGCCGTAGCTTATGGTGCTGCAGTGCAAGCTGCTATTTTGAATGGAGTGGATGATGTGGAGTTGCAGGACTGTGTGTTGGTGGATGTGACACCTCTTTCTCTTGGTATTCGGACACATGGAGGTGTTATGGGGGTGTTGATCCCAAGGAACACAACCATTCCCACCAGTAAAGAAATGGTGGTTTTCACTTCCAGCGTGGACTATAAAGCGAATGTGATTTCAGGTATATGAGGGTGAAAGAACTAAAACCTCCGACAATAACTTGTTGGGTGAGTTTGTGTTAGATGGAATTCCACCTGCACCTATTGGTTCTCCTCAGTTCACAGTACGCTTTGATTTGGATGAAGACGGTATATTGAATGTGTGTGCCGAGGACAAGGAATCAGGGAACAAAAATATGATCGTGATTGCAATTAACAAAGGGAGGTTGTCCACTGATGAAATTCAGAGATTGGTCCAAGAGGCGGAGAGATTCAAATCGGAAGATGAAGAACACGGCAAGAAGGTGGAGGCCATGAACTCCTTCGAAACATACACATACAGCGTGAAGAACAGGATTAGAAAATATGGATGGATGCTAACACCGACTGATGAGAAGAAGGTGCAGGATGCAGTCAATGTCGCCATTGAGTGGTTGGATGGCGATGAAACTGGTGACATAGAAGAAATCCACGAAAAGATGAAGAAGTTGAAGGATATATGCAACCCTATCATAACTAGGCTGGATGGTGCCAGCGCTGGACCCTAAATCCAAGAAGTCGACTAAAGATGGATTGTTTTCCTACTTTTCTTGTGAGTCCTACTCCCATCTTAAGGTCATTATTTTCTAAAGAAATGGTGAAAATGAAGTATGATTCTAATCTGTTGTCTAGGTCATTTTAATTTTTAACTGTGCACCTAATGAAGCAATAGTGTTTTTCCGTTGATTTTGTAGGAAATTTGGTACAAGGAAAATCCATGATCAAGATATCCTCCTTGGAATTGTTGGAGCTGCTTCACCCTTTTATAATTAAGAAGCGTTCCAGGTATTTCATTAAAAGGTTATAACTTTAGGGGAATTTTTGCAGATTTCGGGTTAATACTGCCATAATAAGTCAATATTCATATACCTAGGAGAGCAATAGATTTCTTGTTTTGTGTTTGCAAATGGAAGTTGTTTCTGAACAATGCTAGGAGGTTACCAAGCACCAATTGCTGAAGATATTAAGGGCATCTTAGGTTCTGTTGGTGCTGGTGATGACGCCGATGACAGGATCCAACTTCTTTCTGTTGGTGCTGCTGATGTTGCTGAACTGATTTTATCTGGAAGGGAGAAACTCTCTTCAGTTTCTGCAACAGTTGGCAATGCTAGTGACTATAACAATGATGCAACCAAGCAGAAGAATGAAGTGAAAGAGGAGGAAGAGCTTCATGAAGAAATGGGTTTCAGTCTCTTTGAGTCGGAAATTTAATTTGATGAAGAAATTTCAAATTACAGCAAAATCAATAGACCTCAGTTACTTTAGTTATTATTAGCATTTCAATTTGATAGTGTTTTTGTTTGATAGGATTCACCGTAATCTTGTTTTGTTATTTTTGAGTTCTGATCAAATTGTAACTGATTAACCGCAGAACAAGTTACAAAGTTTCTTATCACAATTTTATTTGCTGGATTCTCTTCCTTGTGGATGGCTTAAATCAATTTCATTCTCCATTCTAACTTTCTACAATTCTATTTGCTGGATTCTGATGTGAATGTCATATGTTGGATCCTGGCGTGGGCATAATGCAACTTGGAATGAATATTCGCTACTAGTTGGTTGTTGGTTGACAGTCACATCACAATAGGAACCGTTTTTTTGGGGACCAGCCTTTTTTTGAGGGGACCATGGTTTTATTTTGGGTAAAGACATTAGAAGTAATTCTAGGTCACCCCATATCTAGTTATTTATTTAATACCTAATCTACTCTCTTAATTAATTTTAAATTATAATTAGTGAAATGATTTAGTTAAAAACAATTAGTGAGATCAAATTAAAAGATGGGTTTATTATTAGTTGAGTAGAATTATTGTGAGAGTAGAGTTAGAGAAGATAAAGGAGAAAAACATGAAAAATAATTTTTTTTTCCAATTCACCCCCTTTAAGTATTCAAATAATGGATTTTATCAACCACAACCGGAGGAAGAGTATTTGGGTGAACAAGTATGTTCCAAACTTAGATAATGTATGTTGAATTGGTAAAAACTTCCCCAAAAATGTAAAATTTTGAAGCTGGATTTTGAACAGTTCGGTTATTTTATATGAAGAACAAGTAGAACTCATCGAAGGTGTAGTTCGGTTGCTTTGTGAGGATGAACAAGTAACCGAACTCATCCGAATGTGTAGTTCGGTTGCCTTGGGAGATAAACAAATGCTTAGAACTAGTTTGAAGGTGTAGTTCGGTTGCTTGATCTAAACACGCGAGTTATAGAACTCCATATTAATGGAAGCTCGACATGCGGCGTTATGTTCGGTTGGTTCGCAACTAACCGAACTTTACGTACAAATAAATTTTAACCAAGTGTATAAGGTTCGGTTGGTTCGCAAACCGCATGCTTTTGCGATCCAACCGAACTAAGTTTAATAAGTTCGGTTGTTTCGCAAACTTGAGATCAATTGCACAACCAATAGAACTTAACAAACAAAAATTTCTTATGTTTTTAACTTAGTAGAGTTCGGTTACATGGGAGTTTTAAGATTTTTTGCGAAATAGCAGAACAAAGTTGATAGAGTTCGGTTATAAAAGAAATAAAAATAATGGGAAAAACGGTAAGGTTCGGTTACATGGCAACCTTTTTCTTATGTTTTTAACCCTAGAGTTCGGTTACATGGCAGTTTTATACATTTATGCGAAACAAATAGAACTCGTCGATTGATAATATAGTTATAAAGCATATAGAACCGAACTCATTCGAAAAGGTGTAGTTCGGTTGCTTTGTGAGGATGAACAAATGTAGAACTCATTGCAAATGTGTAGTTCGGTTGCCTTGTGAGATGAGCAGTAACCAAGAACTCAACACTTTGTAACCTCCATTAAACCTCTCCACAACTTCCATTTTCAACTCATTTTGATGATTACTTCTCATTTTTCAACCAAAACAAACGACAAGTAATGGGTTTGTGAGAATATCTTTGCTAAAGATTTAAATTAAGCTATATATATATATAGAGGTGGTGGTGGTTGTTGGTGGTGGTGGTAATCGGTGGTTCGTGGTGGTAGTAATCGGCGGTGATGGGCGGTGGTGGTAATCGGCGGTGGTGGTGGGAGGAGGTGGTGGTGGTAATCGGCGACGGTGGGCGGTGGCGATGGTCGGAGGTGGTGGTGGTAGTAATCGGCGGTGATGGGCGGTGGTGGTGGGAGGAGGTGGTGGTTATATATAGAGTGAGAGAGAGGTGGTTATTAGGTTGGTTTTAAATTAAATTAGGTTAAGGGTAGGTTAGTAATTTCAACGCATTAGGACACCCCTTATAACTAGAGGGAAGGTGGCCTAATAAGACCATGGTCCCCTCAAAAAAAAACCATGGTCCCCAAAAAATGGTTCCAGAATAGAATGAATACTGTGCAAGAAGTATAGCCCAGAATAGCCCAACAACACTGCGCAGCATTTGGAACGGTTCATATTGGTTCGTAAAAAAGAAAAAAGAAAAAAAACATGATAGAATGCCAATTCAATTCAAAATTTTGGAACTATGATTTTAGGCATACAAAAATCTTTTAGGGCATACCAAGTAAAGACAAAAAAGGAGTGTAAATAGCAAAATCAGAAGCCCCTTAACCAAATATTTTTGGTAATGGCAAATCTGCCCTTTTAGGATTAGTGTTAATACTAATGATTAGTTAAAATAATTCTGATTAGTGATTAATGATTAGTGATTAGTTTTAGGATTAATAAAAAAATTTGAGTAAGAAAAAAAAAAGTTAGGTTTTTTTAGAAGGAGAAGGGGAAAGTGAGAAAAATTTTGTGTAGATTATTTAGTTACCCTTGAATTGTAGTCATTTAGGCTGTTCGCGGGAAATTTTCGAACATATCTTATGTTTAATCTCACTTTTGTAGGTTAAAATCATCAAAAATCTGTGTTTTTTCACTAAGGTTCGGCGAGTCTGGATGAACAGTTCGGCTAGCTGAAAGTGTTGACTAAGAGCCGAACCTACCTTGTAGACCAGAGTTCGGCTTGGTTCGAATTGTCCTAACAAGCCGAATCCTACACCGAATCATGCGGAATAAAAAATGTTTAGGGTTCGGTTTATATTTAGAAATTCGTAAGCGCTTAGAACCTGTTGGAAACACATTGTTCGGCTATTTGAATAAGTAGAATATGTTTAAACTTTGATCATGTACATTTCGGGTTAATAATTTTGTATTGGTTCGGCACATATTGTGAATATCGTAATAGCCGAACCTCGTAAATGTGCTAGTGTAGGATCATAATATCGCAACGTACAAGGCTCGCGGGATTAATAAACGACGGTGTTGCGAGGGAGTCGCAGGGAGCTAAAATAAACGACGCGATGAATAACGACACCCAAAACAATTGGAAGACACGAAACTGGCGAGGGTTAAGAAGTGTCGCGAGAATGAATATTCGTGCATTTGCGACACTTCGCGAGACGTTCCGAAAATAAAGGATAGCTTAATTTTGTCATCCACTATGTATTACCCTATATAAAGGGGCTCAATGAGTCTATTGAGGGGGGATCTTTTGAGGGGAAATTGTTGAGCAAGTCATTAGGAGAGTTAAAGTTTAAGAGTATTTTAACTTCTAAGTGTAATTCTATTTTCCTGTGTAAACATTTCATTAATTCAATCAATAAATATTCTTGATCTTACATCTTTCAATGGATTAATTAAGCAAAATTGAGTAAGGGGTGTAGTGTGGGATTTCCCTGCAACTACATATGCGCTAGAAACGAGGATTGAGCGAGAGATTGACGTAGAAATTGGAAAGAATTTGGATTAACGAGAGAAAAGATTTGGAGAAGATACTCAAGAATTCATTGAAAAAGAAAAATGGCTAGAAGAAGAAATGTACAAGGGCAACCAACGATTATAAGAAGAAGTGGTAGACTTCTTTGGAGAAAGGAGGAATGAAACAGGGAGAATCGTCAAGGATGAATATGAGAAATGATGGAGAAGATCAAAATCAGCCACCGATCTCCCGAGGGAAACGCAGGCTGTGGATTATGATAGAGTAAGTGTACATACTTGGAGGTCGATTACGAAGACGAAAGGGAAGAGGAGCGGCGGTGGTGAACAATGGACAAGGAGGAGGAGAGCAAGGAATGAATGGAGAAATGAATCCATGTAACGAAGAAATCGTGACATTAGAAAGATTGAGACAAACAATACACGAAGAGAGACGGCTAGAGGCGGAGGGAACGAGCAAACTTGACAAGACGAGAATCATGAATTGAGGATGGAAAATATAAGATTGCAAAATAGGAGATCAAGAAGTAGCGTGAGATCAAGTTCAAGATCGATTAGGGAAGAAAGAAGGAGAGTTTTACCAACGAAAGTACCAGGAAGAAAACCAACAAGAAACACAAAATCCAAGCATAGAGCATGGCGAAAGAAGAGGGAAATGGAAGATCGTTATATTCCTCGGCCGAAAATTTTCAAAATGAGCGGAATAGGGAAAATCAAGGAAACATGCAACTCCAAGGGCCGAATGACCCATTCTTGAAGGAGAATAATCTTGCACGGGAGAGAAGAATTAAGAAGAAACCGAGAGATTGAGGATGACATTGAGAGGCATTACATTGAACAAGCACGGCTAGCTCGCGAGAGAGAAAGGATAAGAGCGAGAAATGGAAAATCAAGAGATGGAAGAGGCAATCCGTGAGAATAACCATGACAACCGAGAAAGGAGGAGGGAACAAAATCGTACCAATAGAAATATTAATGAAGAATATGAGAGGGTGCGAGATGAGAGCTGAGAGACGACCAAGAAGAGAACAACCGATATAATGGTGTGCGAATTGAAGAAAGAAACGAAGGAGAACGTCGCGAGGGAAAGGAGAGAAGAAAATAACGAGCAAGAAGGTCAAAACAGGCACGAGCGTAGAAGGAGAGAGGCAGAGCTAAAAAGACCAGTAGAATCAAATTCGAGGCAAATGAACAAATCTTAAGAGAAGCTGGCTGAAATGAGAGGATTCTTGAACAATCGAAGGGAAGGAGGAAGGAAACAATTGGACGAAGCCATCGCGAGAAGGCTGCGAAGAATCCCTTCACGCTAGAAATACGAGATGGGAGGAATACCTCCTAAGTGCAATCTACACTGCATTAACCAACATCTTTGATGGAACAACTTTGTGCGGTACAACATATCAAGGCTTATATGAGATGTATGTTGCGGTGGGAGAATCATGATGCCATCTTTGTGCAAATATTTCGCATCAAGCCTAATAGGAGAAGCACTAAAATGGTTTGAAGGTCTGCAAGGAACACAATCACATCATTTAACCATTTACAAGCCACATTCACAGGAGCATACATAAGTAACAACTCTTCGCGACCCGGGTATTGAAGATGTATTTGGGTTGAAACAAAGGGTTGGCGAGAACTTAAGGCGAGTTGACAATAAGATGGAGGACCATGTGTAGCGAAATGGCGGGACGAGTTGAGGAAAGATATCTCATCCTCTCATTTGTGAATGCTCTCTTCGCGACTAACTTGTTATACATTCAAAATTTTAGAATCAAAAATACAATCACGATGGCAGAAGCTGCGAGAGTTACTGGGAAGAATATATTGCCCTAGAAGAGAGACGAATGAAATGAATTCTTATCCGATCGCGAACACAAGCTCGAATCTATGAACGCAAGCTTGTTGCCTCAATTCATAAATACGGTGGCGAGCACTTCGCAAGGACGGCAAGCAGGAAAGGCGATGAGGGACAAGGGAAGATAGTAGCCATGGGAAGCCACGATCAAGAAGAGTTTGACGAGAAAGGAACTACTACAACCGTACTTGACAATAATAAGATTCGGAGGCTAGATCATGAGCAAGAAACTTACGGTGGACGAAGGCAAAATAACCGTGGAGGGCAGAGAAGTCGCGAGAATAGTATGGGAAGAGATTAAGATGCCTCCACTTTGAATGCTAGTGTGGAAAAGATGCGGGAAGCTATACTTGTGATGGAAAATGTACCGGCACCTTGGAACGTGGGAATGGAACCACCGCCGGGCGATAGAAGTCATGAGTTTTGTTCTTACCATCGTTTCCATGGGCATCAAACAAACGATTGTAGAAACATAAAGAGAATCATTCTCGGGATGATTGATCGGGGAAAGTTGAATCACTTTCTAAAGGGAGAAAAACAGGCCGGACATTACCACCACCACCGAGAGATGCACGAGCGAGTGTCGGCGAAAGGAAAGGAAACATTTGTGATAGAAGTCGGGACAAAAGCTAAAAATTTGAATTGCAACTCTATCATCCACTCCTATCGCACAATCGAAGATTTTCATGACAATGTGCTCAGTAGAGTCTTTGCGAGAGATGCTAATGATAAAGAAATAATGAGTCCAAGCGAGAACAGCCTTGATTAGAAAAGTGGCGATTGAAGACTATTTCTTTCTCTGCAGATGAAGTGCCAAAAGGAAGAGAAACACATGATAGCCCGTTGGTTGTGAAACTAGAGATTAACCCGAAACCAGTTGATGGAGAAGATGATGAAGCGAGAAGCTTCTTTGGGCGATCAACCGAATCTAATCGACAGGAAGTTCGGTGAATATTCTCTTTACCATACTTACAAGACGATGGGAGGAAAGGATGAGGATTTGATCCCCTCGACATACAAAATATATGGCTTTAATGGCACTGCAAACAAACCAAAGGGAGAGGTTCACATGAGAATACCTCTACAAGGACTATCAGCGATATTTTATTGTGTGGTTGACGTGGAATCTCCATATAACGCACTGATTGGGAGGCCATGGCTTCATGAAATCTTGGGAGTCGCATCAACATATCATCAATGTATAAAATTTCCACATCCAAATGGCATTGGAATTATACGGGGGAGATTGGAAAGGAGTCGCAACAATGTCATGAGGTCGATGTAGAAAGTTGTGAAGAAAGAAATGCCAAAAGAAAAGGTTGGAAGCAGCATGTGAGAGATGAGCAGAGAAAACAAAAATTGATGGTGGATGCTGTAGAAGTAAGGACTGAACATACCTCGCGAGGTGAATGCCTAGAGACAGGCGAATATTATGGTAATAAAGAAGCAAAGGATCTGAGGAACAAAAGGCATAAGAAGTGAATAATCAGTGAAAACAGGAGAAAAAGTAGCAGTTGAAGTAATGATGTGCGAGAATCTCCATGACCAAGAGTATATGGGAATTCAATTAAGAAAGAAAAATGAAAATACAACAAATGAAACAGAATTGTGCGAATACTTCGTAAACAAATATCAGCAAATAATGAAACATGAATGATTGAATGATTTAACAAATATGAATGAGTAAAAGAATGGGACGAACCTTTATGGCATACACCTAGTTCGCGAATAACATTTCGTAAGAGGCAAATGTAAGACCTAAAGTGCGTCATATAAGGGGTATCTCTCAACATGGCTCGGGGAAAGGTTACACCGCTCCCGAAGCTGAGTCATGAAAATTTGGGGCCCATGAAAGCCTATCCAGGAGAGGTACCTTGGATTCCCAACTATATATAAGGTTATACCCTGGTTGGGCGACCGAGGGTCTCTTCCAAGGAGTCGGTGTATGCTCAAGGCGCCGAGGTACACGGTTGAGCCGAGTGCAGGATGGATGAACCTACCCTGGCCATTCTTGGCAAGTCTTGGCATATGTTGCACTCTTAGAAGAAAACTCCACTTAGGGTGCAGTCTTGTAACCATAAACCATATAGGTATAAGGGATAAGAGGCTGCGAAAACAACTGGTTGTTGTTAAGACCGGATGGGAGGAGCTAGTCTTGTATGGCGATGTTTCGCCTCCTTGAAGGGGCAACGGGGAGATGATAAGGCGACGCTCTCCATTAGGGGAGTGTCAAAACAGACGCAAATGTCATAAGGCTATGTTTTCGCAAGAAAATTTAGGCTTGTCATATTTGTGCAATGATCTGAGAGAGGCAATAATACTAACGCGAGGGTAAGGCGAGATCAATGGGTCTTTACGACGGTGTACGGACGTCTGCGATTTCGTCGCACGGCATTTACAATGTCATGGGGCTTTATGTTCGCAAGGATATCTAGACTGTCATATTATCGCAACTAAAACATCCTGCAGAGGCAAAAATACTTGGAAAATGATAAGGCAAGATCAATGGGTCTTTACATGCAAGTGTAAAAGGCGTCCTGCGATTTTGTCGCGATGAAAGGTGGCGGGGAAGACCTCTAATTAGGGAGGTCGACTTGGAAGACCACACAAAAATGATAAGGCAAGGTCAATGGGCCATTGCATGAAAATGTAAAGGCGGCCTGCGACCTTGTCGCAACAAGAAGAGATAAAACAAAGACTACCGAAATGGTAAGGCGAGACAAGTAGGATTCTTGATTTATAAAGATACCCGCGACCTCGTCGCAACGATACGTCTCAATAACGAGAGGCAAAATACATGATGACAACTAAAATCTTTCATCCGAAGATAAATAACGAGAGGCAAGTATGGGAATGGAAAAGATGGAATATTGTTATTCATCTTCGATGAAAAAGTTATACATCAATAATATTAGCCAATTATATTACAAAGAAGAACTACCAAAAAGGGGAGTGAAGATTGAATTTAGAGAGGGGAACAATCCAAGAAGTACACTATAATAAAGAGATACGAAATGTACGAGATATTACGAGCGCGAAAGAAAACAAAAGAATTATCTCTTTGGTGATTCTTCTCCTTCATCGATTCTTGATCCTATTATTCTCATCGCGAGAATTTTCTTCTTCGCTAGCCTCACTATCGGAAACTTGTCCCGAGACAGGCGATTCTCGGGAACCTTTTCAAGAAGCCGGGGATATGAATGCGAGAGGGATATTGTGGTCCTTACAAACATACTCCATGGCTCCATTACGAAAACGAACAACATCATTATTAAAGTTCTCCCTTTGTCGTTAGAAATTGTTTCTTCAACTTGAAATATTTATTCTCGCGAAGGAGAGACTCTTTGCGAGCTGTTCTTTTTCGGTTTCGAGTTCTTCAATTCTCATTTGGAAAATTCTGGCGAGTTGTTCTTTTGATTCAAGTTCTCTAATTCTAACTTTGAAGCCTTTTCTCGGATTACGCAAATAAGCAACAACAAGTTAATAATTTACAAGCAATACTACAAAAATAAGAAGCGATAAGGTATAATAAATAACCTTCTCTATCGGATATCATATCCTTAATCAAGGAAGTATGCTCAAAGCATGAAGACTAACATCAACACCTAGGTTATTCTGGCATTATCTAAAACTTTCGCAGCCAGGCGAATTCATCATCACTATTAATAACAAGAAGAGAAACGAACTTGCTCTTCATTTTGCTTAAGTATGGTATTCGATGAAGGAGTTCATCTCGTTCAACTTGCACACCAAGAAGAGATTTGTGGAATTCGCTAACGCTTTGTGCACCTCTGTTAGTAATGCGATCGTTCTCATCTATGAGATCACTAATTTTCTTCCTTAAAGTCTTGATTTTCTTCTCGGAATCAAGGTACATTCGTTTAAAGCGATTAGTTAAATTTAAACTAGATCTGTGTTCGATCTCTAAGAGATGATACTTGGATTGAAGATCCTTTAATGAAAGGAGGTTAATTTTATTTGAGGAACTACTTAGAGATTGATTGAGGTGAAGAAGAAGGACATCATCATTCATAGGCTCGGGAAATGAATGGAGAAGAATGGATTCTTCGGAGAGATTATATACGTCTGCGAGAATAATAGTCAGGCAAAGAAAAATAAAAGATAACGTGACAAGGATTTGAGAATTGAAAATTACTATACCATAAAGTTCTTTGATTTGAATTTTGAAGAGTAGATACTCTATCCTTTTGGGAGTCCAGATCGGCTTCTAATTTTTGAATCCTATCGCGAGATGACGCGCGGCTTGACTTCCGGCTCTTGGGTCTTCTTGTTCAATTGTAAATTTCTCTTTTCAAGATTGCTGCGTCTTCTCTCGAGATCTGAGGCAACTACAAAAGAAGTTTTTCCAACCTATGAAAGAAGATAGAAAAACCGTTAATACATATATATTTAAAAATTTAAAATTAACAGGGAAATATGACTGCATGCATACCAAAGACCCAAGTGCGTTCAAGAAGTCAGGAGACACAATTCTAGAGGCTCCATTGAAAGAATTATTGCCCTCTAGTAAAGCAGCATTACACACATTTGCGAGAGTCACGCAAAGGGAAGCTAGGGGAGCATCTCCCATTCCTTGGAAAGAATCTGAGAAGATGCTAGATAACTGATCCATAGGAGAACCGGCCAACGGAATCTCTTTAGTGAGAGAGGGATTCGAATCATGGTTATCCTCGTCAGAAGATTCGGAGCTTGAGCTAAGGCGAGAAGAAGGTTGAGTCTTTCGCTTCTTAGTTAATGGGCGAGAAGATTTACCTTTGCGAGCAGCGGTTTTACCCTTACTTTTAATCTTCGCGGCTCTGACTTCTTGACTTCAACCTTCGCATACAGTTAAAGATAAGAAACAGAGGCAACAATATTGTTTCAAATAACAAAGGAAATGTTTCTTACTTCACCCGTTAGCGATCGAAGTATCGTCAGAGTACTCTCCAACGGATTATCCTTGTAGCTTCTTCTCAATTTGGCGATCTGAAAAATTTCACAAACTCAGCAAATATAAAAAGAAAAGTTGCAAAGGCAAGATTTGAAGAGGAAAACATACTTCTTTTGCCTTATCAGGCCATTTGAATTCCCAAGGGTGATATCCTGTGAGATTCGCAGGAAGAATATGCGAGCCCGCGATGTAAGGGCCATTTAAAATCAAGGGTACAACCCACCATTTCTCATCTTTGGAGTGGCGAGGAGTAGTATTATTTCCCGGATGCCAGTCAATGTCTTGCATGAGTAATTTATCCTCAGGGACATTATCCTTCTTTTTCAGGCGAATACCCCAACGAGATTTCGCATTCCTCATCTTTATCCTTTGAATAATTTTCAAAAAAGTTTTCTACGAGTGTACTTCTCGTGACTATTTCCAAGTCTGCGAAATCGGGATGTCTAACAAAGTATTAGGGTATAAAGATCCTTTGCCAGCACCACGATTCGCGAACTCAAGCATTAGGCGAATGCAATCGCCACTTAATTGATAAACAGCCCGAGAGAATTTTTCATGGGCCAAGATTTCATAAAACAGAGGCATCTCGGGATTGTATAAGGGAATGGGAAGTCCTGCGAGGAGCTGACCTAGCGAGACTATAATCTTTTGATCATCACATTGATGATCAGAAAACAACTTTGCAGAAAGAATAGATGAAGATTCTTGATCGGGAATGGTCGATAGAGTAAAACCCTTCTCGAGCAACTTCTGTTGAACTTCATCAAAAGAAGATTTGTATGCACGACTAATGAAAGCCATTATCAGTATGGGAATGGATGGGAGGTTGGAGATTAGGATCAGCGTTAGAAGGGATGAAGAAAAGATTTACAGTAGCAGGAGCGCAAATTGCGGAAGGAGAGAGTCAAGAAGAGTTGCAGAGAGAAACTAAAGGAAGAAAAGAGGAGGAAAAGAAAACTATATATAGAAAAATTAAAAAGATTCTTGAGAAAAACGAGGGCATTTAATGCGAGAAGAGACACGAACGGTCGAGAATAAACGGTTGGAAGAGACGTGTCAAGAAAAGACTTTAATAGTCAAAATCTGTGTAATAGTACGGAGCTGAAACAGATAAAGATAAGTAGTTGCGGCAAATCAAAATATTGATTCTCATGACGTTCTCCCCCTCATGAGAGGAGATGTAAGGAGAGACGGGAGACGGAACTTCATATATATACTACAAAGAAGCTTGAACTTCGCTAAAAGAATAGAGGCAAGTACGTACTTTTCAAGAAAAGTATTCTTTCGCTCGTTCCTTCACCAATTGAAACCAAGGATTATTACAACAATGAATTTTTCCTTCAAATCGCTCTTCAAGCAATATTCAAGGAAAAAGAGGCAAGATGTAGGATCATAATATCGCAACGTACAAGGCTCGCGGGATTAATAAACGAGCGGTGTTGCAGGGAGTCGCAGGAGCTAAAATAAACGACGCAATGAATAACGACACCCAAAACAATTGGAAGACACGAAGCCTGGCGAGGGTTAAGAAGTGTCGCGAGAATGAATATTCGTGCATTTGCGACACTTCGCGAGACGTTTCCGAAAATAAAGGATAGCTTAGCTGTCATCCACTATGTATTACCCTATATAAAGGGGCTCAATGAGTCTGTTGAGGGGGGATCTTTTGAGGGGAAATTGTTGAGCAAGTCATTAGGAGAGAGAAAGTTTAAGAGTATTTTAACTTCTAAGTGTAATTCTATTTTCTTGTGTAAACATTTCATTAATTCAATCAATAAATATTCTTGATCTTACATCTTTCAATGGATTAATTAAGCAAAATTGAGTAAGGGGTGTAGTGTGGGATTTCCCGCAACTACTGACTAGGTTCGGCACATATTATGATTATCGAATACGCCGAACCCCTGTGCATCTCTTTCTGTGACTAGGTTCGGCTTGAAATTTCATGAAATTTCAAGCCGAACTGTTCATTTACACTTACAGGAAGCTTTTGTGAAGAACAGTTCGGCTAAAAACGCAACTCAATTTTGAGCCGAACCCAACACCGTAACCGTCATTTGATCGATGAAAAACAGCAAATAGGAGATTGGGTTTGTAAAACTTACTTTCTTATCCTCGTTTCCGGAGTTGGAGATGCAGTTGGTTCAAATTCTGGTTCAATTGGTGGTTGATTTTCAATTTCTACACCTTCATCTTCAATTGGTTCTTCTTCTTCAATTGATGGATTAGAAGACGATTGGTTTGCCTAGTCCCTGCTTTTCTTTGTACGAGTCATTATGTAGTTCAGTTTAATCGACAATAAAAATTTTACGAATCGACAATTAATCACGGTGATGAATTTTTTTTTCGCGGGAGGGGAAGAGTTCGGCTAGAGGAGGAAGAAGAAGAGATGTTAAGGGAAGCTGATTTTGATTTTTTAGAAAACTGATTTTAGATTTATGTATTAAGGGTATATAGGTAATTGAGCTACCCGTAGGTTACTCCTTATAAGGTCACCCAAGATGGGACCATCGTTTTGTATGCCCGTAAAGTTTTATGTATGCCATAGTTCAAATTTTGAGTGCTGAGTTGCATGACTGAAACAGAAAACTGCAGTGTCTCCTAGTCATGCGAAGCCGGGCCCAAGGCTAGGTCCGTCCTAAATCACCAAAATATTCCAAAGCTGAAGACTTGCCCGGTGAAGCTGGTTTCCGAATTATAGAAGGTCTCCAAATTTTAGAAGTAGATTGTATTTGGGATTTTCAGAAGGCGGTTTCAAATCCTTGCAGACTTCGGGTTTCCTAATTTTACACCCCATAGCCTTTGATCATCTATATAAATAGGCACCATACTGAGCCTCTCAATGCATAACACTTTACACGAGCAATTAGCATATTTGTTCTTTGAGAGGAGTTATATTAGGTTGACAAGATGAAGGTCATTGCTGCATATTTGCTTGCAGTGTTGGGAGGTAACAAGGAACCAACTGCTGAAGATATCAAGGACATCTTAGGTTCTGTTGGTGTTGCTGATGACGCCGATGACAAGATTGAACTTCTTCTTTCTCAAGTTCAAGGTAAAGACTTGACTGAACTTATTGCATGTGGAAGGGAGAAACTCGCTGTTTCTGGTGGTGGTGCAACTATGGTGGTCCATGCTGTAGGCGATGGTGGTGCTGGTGCTGCAGCTGAGCAGAAGAAAGAGGAGAAGGTGGAGGAGAAAATTGATGAAGAATCCGATGATGAAATGCCTTTCAGTCTCTTTGACGAGGAAGAAGAATGAAGTTCCAAATTGTTTGCTGAATTGTATCTGTCTGGTGTCTAAATTTTGAGGTTACAGAGTTGTTATATTAATTAAGGGAGTTCTGTCTGGTCTAAATTTTGGAGTTTTGTTATAGTATTAGATTTCTCTTCTAATAAAAAGATAAAGAGTTAATGTAACCGTATAAAAGATAATAGAGTTTCTTTATTATTAAATAAAAGAGTTTCTTTATTTCCTTTTCAATTTTTATTATTAAATTGTAACCGTATAAAAGATAGAGAGTTTCTCAATAAACTTCAATTAGACTCAGTTCATTGGTTTATTTTGATTAGTTCCTAACCTAATATCTGTCTGCAATTGTAACTAGGATGAAAAACATCATGCAATTGTAGCACCTTGTTTGTTTTCGCCCGACTCACTTGACTCGACTGGATTTGACTCTCCTGGATGTGACTGAAATCACGTGACTCATCTGGATCCTAGTTAGTAATTCGGGATACAGAGAGTAGTTCCGAACAGCAAATGTACAGATATCATTCGGATTCGGCCAAAAATTCAGTCAACGAGTCGAGATTTGGCATCAGTTCGGGAAAAACACTTTTTATAAGGATGGGAAAGGTGCAGTTGGGCTTGTGCTAAACTGGGCCCAGTAGGATATTTCGTGTAAGGGTTCCTTAAAGCTAGGCGAATTAATATGTCGAAGCTTGATATGACACGATGATAATAAATCGGGAGCTCCATATAAAACGCGTACCCAGGTCGGAGTTTAAGTTGTTCGGCGTACAAATCAGAATCGTTTTCGAACTAACTAGGATCTGGATCTTTGTTTTTTTGAGTCAAATCGATTCATCTGACTCAAAATTATGGGTCAGTGGTTTGTTCCCATGAATCAAGGGTATTTTATTGCCTGATTCAAACGAATCCAAGTCAGGGGGATTAAGTCTGACTCAGATCACGAGTTGGATCTGACAAAGAAAAACGATCTGACATCTGATTCTGACCGAGTCAGGTCCAGACTCCAAGTCAGCAAAAAACAAACATGGATAACTTTTGAATCAGATATAAAGAGTCATATTGAGGAATAATAAGCTAGATTCATGTGAGTAAAATCCGAACGAGCCAGTTTGAGTCAGAAAAGGATAAACAACCTTTTGGGCGTGTCAGAAAACAAATTGTTTCCAAGATGCCAACTCTAAGGCAAAATATAAAACAAAATGATGCATTTTGCACATCCAAATGCATTTTGATCAAAAATCATAAGAATGAAGCATAAACAACAAACTTAAATACTCACTTCGTCTCAGGAAAAGTGATATTTTTATGCATAAAGGAATAAGCAAACCCATGGTAAGTAACACGAGGGCTTCAGTCCTGGTTGACACTGTTAGAGCATTGCTCGGTCGAACTCGCAAGCGTTGTTATCTCAAGCTTGTTTTTCAAGTTTAGTTGTCAAAACTATAAGTCTTGATTTCTAGTCTACTTATAGATATGTCTCGAATTAGGATAGAATGTGTAGTTGAGCTTTAGACTTCACGGTGCTCATTGATTGAAGACGAAGAACTATTGAGCGGAGCTTGTGGAACTTCATAAACAAAAGGTATGTGGAGACTTGAACTCATTTATCACTCAGAAGTCTATTTTATTCTATCTTCTATTGAGACAAAGTTATATATATAGCGATATAGACTTTATATTATACACATTTGATATTTCGAGCTGAGTTTAACTCACTTATATATGTTGGAAAGATTTTTGCTTTAACTATGTTCATCATTATTCTTGAAGAAAGTTAAAACATGATCATGTGAAAATCACCTGGTAACATCTTACATGATTTGTGTGAGACAGTCATTTGATGTAGACTCGGAATGTTTTGTATTGATCATTCGATCACTTGAAAATTGCTTATAAGATAATGGTTTGTGTGAGACATCTATTGTCGTCTTCTAAGAATGTTTCAATGATTGAATTGGGAGTTAAGAGCTAAAACCCATGTCTGGATGCATTACAGTTTGTGTACTTAGTGTGCGAACTGTTTTGTCGGAATTCAGGACCGGAAGTTTGCATACCCGTTCGCAAACTTGTTCAATTGTTAAGTTAGGGTACTTAAGTTTGCGGGAACCAAGTTTGCGTACTCGTTCGCAAATAGTTTCAACTGAGTTCGGTCCGGAGCTAAAGTTTGCATACATGTTTGCAAATTGTTGGCTTGTGACCAATGTCCGGAACTTAAGTTTGCGTACCCATTTACAAACTTAAGTGGTTCAAGTTCTTAAATCGGTTAAGTATGATTTCATACTCATGAACAAATACATTTATATAATAAGGAATGCAATCTTTGCAAACCGTGGCTAAAATGTTCATGAACTGATTCTTTTGAATCAATCCGATTTTTCTTCAATTGTGTCTTGTATACTTCTATGAGAATATAAAAAATTGAATAAATCTATGAGTAACACAATTAGATTCATTTGATTATCAACTGATCTAGAAGTGTTACGATGAACATGGTTAATACAAAAGTGTTCATATGGATAACTTCGGTTAGATGTTATTGAGCTAACTCAATATACACGTTTAGGTACGGTTACCCATATCTAAATGAAAGTATATTTCATTTTTGTGTAACAAGCTAAGACCATCTAACGGTGGAAAGATATTAGCTTGAATCTTAAATCAGGTTTCATCTTGCGGTGAATATTGATTGCTTTGGTCCAAAGTTATCAAACCCTGGGAGAATTCTAGCAACTGGGAAACCTAATCCCCACACCTCATGTGTGATATTGCTTGCGACCAGAGTCGATTCTCCTTTAACCTAGGTTTTTCCTAAAATCATTATAGGTTAACGACTTAAATACTTCATTGGGATTCTGAAGCCAGACCCAACTATTTTCTCTGTAGTTGCGTGTTCTGATCTTACTTTGTTCTATCGTATTGAGTACTATCTTCTCTAAGATTTGCTCGAGATTTATCTCCGATAGGTAAGATATAAAAAGTAATCATAAAGCTCTTTGTCTCATTCTTTGTAATTCCGCAATAACTTGTTCTACTACCATATAGTTAAGTTATTGTATGGTTATTGATATTTCTAGGCTTTTCTTGGGAATACAAGACAGTTATCAATTGGTTCTGTTCACCTTGATTTATCAAAAGACAGAACAAAAACTTCGTACGTATTTCTGTGGGAGACAGATTTATCTATTATAATAGATTTTTCTGTGGGAGACAAATTTGTTTATCTCAATTGTGGGTGAGAACAGCTAAGGGAATTAAGTACGTTGAGTCCTGCTGGGATTCAGAGGCGTAAGTGTTAGAGCATAGATCGGTTGAACCCACCAAGCATTGGTATGTCAAGTTTGGTTGTCATATTTTAGTGAATCAAAACTCATTTTAAGAGTCGCTTGATTATATACTAGAGTCAACTTCGTATAGGTTAGCTTTAAAGTATTAGGATATGAGACATTACAAGTATTGCGAAGACTTGAAGAAGTGAAGAAGTAAGAAGCTACAGCGACAACATCATCCCTCCACTTGAGGTTAGTGATATTTGACTTGAACTGTTTCATTCCCTAACGTATATTTCAAGTCATGCATATTGAAAACGAAACTGCGAACACTCTAGATAGACATAGTATTAAGGAATACAATATGAAGTTTATTGCTTAACCATTAAACTTTATAGATAAGACATCGGCATAATCGTTTGAATGCAATTGTGATTATGTATGGGTATGAGGTGAGGATTTCATCCTAGGAAACAATGTTTTACATGTGTTTTAAGGAAGTAAGTTCATAAACTTGTTTATGAATCGAAAAGGAAATTGCCATGCGTTATTGGGATTTTTATTCATTACATATCTTGTGAACGTCCAATATGTGTGATTTAGTATAACCGCTCACGACTTGTTTGTGTTCTTGGTAAAACTATTCACAAAGGCCTGACTTATGTATTGGTATAACTTTTATTAGTGAAACCGATCTTAAGTAATCACCTGAGATGGTATGATCGAGTTTGTGTTTTTTTGAACCAATTCTGGGTAAAGGGGAACCGATCCTATGATAAGGTGCAACACATCACAAAGGGGAATCGATCCTTGTATGAGGTGCAGCAAGGTTTATGGCAGAAAGGGGAACCGATCATATGGACATGTGCAATACGTTTTTAGGCAAAGGGGAACCGATCCTATGACATGTGCAACATATATAAGTTAGATACCATATATATGTGGGGAACCGATCCTAGTTTCTAGTCAACTGAATTTTGGGAAGCTAGTGTGACTATATATAATACTCACATGGAGGTAGAACCGAAACTTGTTTTGGTAGAACCGTGAAACCCATGATTTTTGATTGAGTGTTTCTTAATCAATCGTATAGTTCTTGAAATTCAGATGAACCAATTCTAAACTTGTTTGGAAGTGTGGCAAATCAGTTTCAAGGTTGTAAGTATGAAAGGGGACTTACAAAGTAAGGATGTCGGCATACTTTGAACACGTGCAGTAATGTTTATATTTTATTGTTCAAAGTTATTCCATAATAGCTACAGGAAGAAAATCCCAGGATCGAAATAAATAAGTTAAGAATCTTTTATTTAAGGTTGTTAATTTTATTTTAGGAAAATGAGAATTAGTAATGTGCTTTTACTAGTTGAGATTTTCCAAAGAGATTTTCGATCATTATTTTGGACAGAGCATTTCCAGGAATTATGGAAACCGAATTTGGAATGTATTGAATATCTTTGAGAATATTTTTGGTTTTGGAAATTCATTGGTGTCCAAAATTCCTTGTCTATAAACACTATAAGTTTGCATTTCTAGAAAACTAATCCTTCGTGACAGCAAACTTCCTCGGTTGTGTTGTTACTGGTGTATCCGCCTATTAGGAGAGGAGAGTAACCTAATTAGGAGAAATCTCTTACGGCCGCTCAGCTTAAAGTCTTCTTTGGGATTGAGAAGCTCTATTAGTACCATTGGTGGGAACTATATAACTGTGGTTTATCTTTTGTTTTCGATTTATTTTATTGACTAACGATGGTTGAACTTTGATTGCACCTAGTTTGTTTATGCTTGAGAATCTTTTCTTCTGATATAAGATTCACTTAAACTAGATCGAAGTTTCGACAGGGATCTTTATACTGTTGTTAGTGCTAAAGACGATCTTATTTTAATCCATTGTTAACATACTCCATTTCTGTGCGTGATTGATCACAGGAGATTCAAGTTATTGTGTGCAGGTGTTTATTGAAGATCTAAGAAGATTTGAAGACAAAGAAGATATTAAAGATTTCTGATTTGGGGTTCATAATCTTTGGTGTGCACAATACTTGTTTCGGTATAAGAGGATCTAACTATAATCGGTTTATTCTTTTGGTAGATTAGGTTGATTAGTTGTGCATAACGGCATCAATACAATTCTTTGTTATTAAAAGTATTGATTGCAAAATCTTAACAATTACTTCGGTAGTTGAGAATAAGATAGATCTAAGAACTCGTGAAGGAGTTTATGTTAAGATAAACGGAAGAGCCTTTGTCTAACTCACATCACTTGGTTGAAGAGAGTTGATACCAAACAGATTTGTTGTTCCTTTACTTGTTTGGAATACGAACCAAAGGAATTGTTCCAAGTACGTGACTTATTCATAAGTTGGAGGCGTGGGAATACGAGACGGAACTAGGTGAACTATAGGTTTAGTTTCTTGGTCTCAACTATACGAAGTCGAGGTTTAATTTTGTGTAGCGGCTTAATCCCGAGAGTATTCAGTGGACAAGGTCCGGGGTTTTTTGCATTTGTGGTTTCCTCGTTAACAAAATCTTGTTGTGTCATTTACTTTATATTTCCGCATTATAATTGTTTTATTATAATTAAAGTAAATTACTAAAACGTTAATTCCTATTTACTTGATAAGCAATCCTATTGTGTTTGGTTAAGTCCGAACCTTTTTATCAAGTAAACATACTTCGTTGTTGTATTATCTCTATCTCATATCCATAGACGATCACACGAAGTGTGAACCGATTAGTTGCATTGTCTCGACTCAGTCCATAGACAATCACTTTCAGAGAAAGGACTTATAGGTAGGAAAAGTTTTAGCTTGAGGTATATTTGCGTACCCTCGCCTTTTCAGTGAGGAACGCGGCTGTGCCTTAATCAGTGTGAGTATGGTTAGGGCTCAACTACATTCCAGTCCGAAGTTAACTTGTAGTAGGCTAGAACCGGTAGAGGCTTAATACAATATGGTGCTGAAATTTGGACTAGCTCTCGGGATTTTCAGCATTTACGGTTTTCGCGTTAACTGTTATAGCATAGCTCGGTTGAACCCACCAAGCGTTGGTATGTCAAGTTTGGTTGGCATATTTTAGTGAACCAAAACTCATTTTAAGAGTCGCTTGATTATTTACTAGAGTCAACTTCGTATAGGTTAGCTAGAAAGTTATTAGGATATGAGACATACAAGTATTACTCGAAGACTTGAAGAATGTGAAGAAGTAAGGAGCTACAATGACGACATCATCCTTCCTCTTGAGGTTAGTAATATTTTGACTTGAACTATTTCATTCCTAACGATTATACTCTAGTTATACGTAGTATTAAGGAATTATAATACGAAGTATAACGCCTATCTTTTTAACTTCGTATATAAGACATCGACATAATCGTATGAATGCTATTGTGATTATGTATGGGTATGGGTGAATATTTCGTCCTAGGAAACAATGTTTACATTCGTTTAAAGGAAGTACATTCATATACTTGTTTTGTGAATCGAAAGAGAAATCACTAGGCTTATTGGTATTGTTATTCATTGCAAATATTTGGATTACCAATATGTGTGTTTAGTATAACCGCTCATAACTTGTTAATGTATCTTGCTAAAACTATTCACAATGCCTGACTTATGTATTGGTATGACTTTTATTAGTGAAACCAATATTAAGTAATCACCTAAGATGGTATGATGGATATTTTTAATTGGTGCGACCATTCCTAGTCATTGGGTAACCGATCCTAGAACTTGGTGGGACTAATCACAAGATGTGTAATCGATCCTTGTAGTAGGTTAACAAGTTTTAGAAATTGGTGTAACCGATCCTATAACTTGTGCAACCGATCACAAGTAAGTACCATAAATAGTGGTAACCGATCCTGGTACTTAGTTATCCATTTTATGGAAACTAGTGTGACCGATCCTAGTAGCCACTTGGAGGTAGAACCGAACTTGTTTTGGTAAAACCGTTAAACCTATGAATGGTGATTGAATATTTTTGATCAATCACATAGTTCTTGGAAATCAGATGAACCAATTCTAAATTTGTTTGGAAGTGTTGCAAATTGGTTCCCAGATTGTAAATATGAAAGAGGATTTACAAAGTAAAGATGTCGACATACTTTTAACACGTGCAGTAATTCTTATCTATTATTGTTCAAAGATATTCCTTGATAACTAAAGGAGAATCCCGGATCGAAATAAATTGAGAATCTTTTTAAGGTTTTTAGTTTTATATGCTTTTAATTTCCAACAATGAAATGCATATCTTTAGAAAATAATAATTGGTAATGTGCATTTACTAATTAGAGATTTTCTCTTGATATTTCGATCAAGTATTTTGTGAGCATTTCCGAGGAATTATGAAAACCGATTTTGGGTTTATTGCATATCTTTGAGAATATTCGGTTTTGGGAATTCCTTGGTGGCCAAACTTCCTTGGTCTATAAATATTAAAGTTTGCATTTCAAGCAAACTAATCCTCAGAGACAGCAAAACTACCTTGTTGTGTTGTTACTGGTGGAGCCGTCTATTCGGAGAGGAAAGAACCCAAATTAGGCGAAATCTCTTACGACCGCTCATTTTAAAGACTTCTTTGGGATTGGGAAGCTCTACGAGTACCATTGGTGGGAAACTAGATAATTGCAGTTTATTATTAGTTTTCGATTGATTTGATTGACTAATGGTTGTTGGACTTTGATTCCACCTAGTTTGTTTATGCTTGAGAATATTCTCTTCTGATATAAGATTCACTCAAACTAGATCGAAGTATCGACAGAGAATAGACATCAGTTTTTGAAAGCAATCTTCATGACTTTTTGGTATTAATTGAAGACGGATATCAACAACAGATGGATTATTCGGAGACAAAGTTCAAACGCTTAAATTTATATACTCATGAAGAAATAGTTCTTGCAAAGCAGAATTCTGATGGTTTGAATGCCATCATACATGCAGTTAGTCATGATCTTCTACATCATGTGCTAACTTGTAAAACTTCTTAAGAAGCATGGGATATTCTTGAGACTGTATTTGAGGGAGGTGATTCTAAAAAAGAAGCAAGACTTCTTTCCTTTCATATGAATGGGAACACCTCAAAATAGATGATAACGATACCTTCGAGGAGTTTAACTCTAAACTTTCTGAGATTTTTAATGCATCTTTCTTTCCTGGAAAGGTTATACCTGAAAAGGAAATAGTATGCAAAATTCTCAGATCGTTACCATCCAGATACGAGTCTAAGAAACATGCCATAATAGAAGCCAATGATCATTCTATACTTTCTCAAAGCTCTCTTGTATGAAAGTTAAGGATCTTTGATAAATAAACTCTGCTGAAGAGCCGAAATGTTGGATACGATATCTCATCTATAACAAGTCAATCTTCGAAAGAAGTATGTTTAAATAAGATTGAGAAATGTTGTCAAGAAGATGAACTACCTAAATCAATAATTCTTCTCCTAACACAATGGATTAAGGATGTTTTATTAAAAGATAACTTTAATCCTGATAAAGAAATACAATGTTTCAAGTGCGTAGTAGATTCGGACATATGGCAAAACATTGTTCCAACAGAAGAGATCAGAAGTGCAACAAGGCTTATGTCTCTACTCTCGATGATATTCCTGAGGAAGAGCCTTATGAAGGAATATCTAACTGTAGCGCAGTTCTAGCCAATTCTAACAGTGATGAATCTTGTGAGTCTAATCAACTCCTAGAAAAACTTGAGTTGGGAATTAAGGAAAATAAAAGGTTAATCCTAGAAATTGAAAACCTTTTGAAATTCATGTCCGATAAAACCCGAAAGGTAAAATCTAAGCAAGAAAAATTGGTTGAAAAACCAAGAGAGCCAGAAACTAGTTTTTCTGATAATATGATAAGTTCTTCATGTGGAAGAAATAACCATACTGCAATCTTCCTTGGAAATTTATTTATCAAGGCACTTTATGAGGGATAAAGATTTTGAAGGTTTGGTAAGTTTATTAGGTCTCAAAAGGAAATTGCAAACTCTTGCAATTACAAGAGAAAGAAAGAACGTAAGGAAACACAATCTATTGTGTTTATAAATCATCCTAAGGATGTCTTTATTACCTATGGTGGGTATAATTCTCATCCAAACACACACTTAATGTGTTGAAAAATGCATCCTCACTTGTTGCCCAAAAATTCTGATTGTGAGGAAGCATAAATCTGGGAGGGATGTACATATCTGTTCCTTAAGTTAAAATATTCTTAACCGATATCTTTTGCTTTGGGGAAAAATATATTCGGTTTCCATAAACCAAATTATCCCTTGATTTTCTCCCATTGCATATATATTATTCTTGTCTGAAAGGAGACTATATTGGTGCAATGGAGAATCCACAAAAAGAAGGATTGTCTCTTGATGATTTAGCACTATGTGCATCAGTTTTGACTGAAACTCATGATGTATCTCAGCATGATAATTCTCAAGATTTTCTAAGAAAACAGGTTCTTATTGTAAGAAGTTGCATTAGACATCATGAGTTGATGATAAAGGATTCAAAGGAAGTACTAGTTGATCTTCATTCTCAGCTGTTTGAGATGAACAAATCATCTACTGGGAAAGGAAGTGCTCATAAGAATTTGAATCCAGTTTTTGAAAGCAATCTTCACAAGAATTGAGATTAGACAGAGAATAGACATCAGTTTTTGATTTACTTCAATTATTGTATAAGGTCTATTTTGAATAAAACTATCTATTATTTATGAATAAAATTATTATTTTATAATTTTTCTTGTGATAGTTTTTCGATTACATAGCCTTTGCTTGAATGCTTTATATTATTGTTATGTGCTTATGGGATGTTTGATTTCGGTTTTCATAACCTTGATATTCGATCTCATATGGTGTGAACTGATAGGTGTAAAATACACCGTATTTACTATCTAGAGTTTATGCTTTCTTTGCTATTTTTCGTGTGAATTATGTATCTTATGTTCGCTTTTGAGTTTTATAGGTGTTTTGGAGTCATTTGAGTAAAAGGAAGTGGAACTCGCTCAAATTCAAGATTTCTTCTCATCACCACAGAGACGCGAAAAGATGAAGCCAATGGCGAAAGAACGGAGTCATTACGAGTTCGTATGGAGAATTCACGAGCAAAACGAGAATTTGAAGGCTAAAAGAGCAAAATGGTATGGACAAGTGCTATTGGTAACCCCACCGTACGTTAAGGGGCAGTCATTCGTTAAGGGTGAACTGTTCCAAAGGGACTACTAATGACAAACAGCAAATGTTAAGGGGCTGCCAACTGGGTTGCCCTTATCAAGGTGATTTGGACACTTGGGTATAACCTTACTCCCATAACCCCTTATCCATTTCATTCGAGTGGTTATATCCACACTCTCTTCCTACACCCCAACCCTAAAATCGATAGTTTATGTCTCTCTTTCATTTGCATCCGAAATTGAGAAGAAAGCGAGATCGAGAGACTAAAATACGAGAAATTGAGAGATGAATTGGTTACGAATTGAGAGAATATCAAAGATGGGGTAGTGATGTGAACAACGAGATAAAGAAGCAGATGATTTATTGAGCGAGAGTTGTTTGTGGCCATTAATGGTGTTGTTGAAGCTCGGTGAAAAGGAGTTTGCGAAATTTACATGAAATTGAGATGGGTTTCGAGCTTGGATGCGTACGGTGATAATTTAAGTCTATAAATTGAAGAATCAGTGATGATGCTCGAACCTAAAAGGGATACGAGAACATTAATTGATAAATCGGGGTTTTGAGTGAATAGATAGAGAAGTTGAGGCTCGAGTATGAGTTGTGTTACAAAGATGAAGGAGCAGCCACAGTCTATGAAGCTTGCAGGGCTAACAGGTGAAGGAGATGAAGTGAAGAACTCGAGTTGTGGTGATATGTTGATGTGTGTTGTTCTAGAAGGGGATTTGATTCAGATGAGGCTTGAACAACAGATTTTGAGAATGGGTCTGTGAAGAGAAGATGCAGTTGCACTGGTTGTTGTTGCAGTTCAGGTTAAGATGATGGAATTGGGATGTTGGTTTTGCAGTATAGTTACAGATATTGCAGGGGTTGGATAAGTTGAAATTACAATGGCTTGAGTTCAAGTGATGTGGTTCAGGGCAAGTATTGAGCAAGATGCAGTGCTTTGATGGAGTTAGGGTTTCTGAGGCAATGGAGTTTACGGCGGGGAAGATGGCTGGAGTTTACGGTGGTATTAGCTCGAACTGGAGCTAAATTGGGTTCGAGTTGAAGTTGATTTTAGTGAGAATCTGGAAGCTACGAGTTACAAGTGATGTTGCAACCGAGAATTCTTTGGATGGCTCAATGGCTTGATGTATGTGGTATAGGTGGTTACAAACAGTTTGATCTCATCAAGGAGATGATCCGTATGCAAGGCTGGGTGTCGATATGGCGTTGTCGCGAGTGGACTGAGTTGTTGGCTTGGCTGTGTATAGTTCAGGAAAGAGGTGCGAGGTGTTGGAGGAATTGTTGCTAATAGATAATGGGTGAGGATTGCGGTTCGTTGTTGGTTTTGGTTATGCATTGCAATGAGAACAATATGGAAGAAGTTTTGCGTGATCGATGGGGATGTATCGATATTTGAACAAGAGAAGCTATTGTTGCGATTATGGAGAATGGTTGCAATACGGGGAAGGAGGCGTGCAACTAAGACAAGAAGAAATGGAACGCGGCGGCTTGAGCTGGGTGGATGCTGACAGAGTGATGGGTACGATTAAGAGTGAGTTCGGTTGAAGTTTTGTTTGCAATGCAAAGGAGGTATAAAGTCATTTTAGGCAATGCAAGGGTAAGCGTAGGTTGTGAACGAAATGGTGAATGCTCTTTGGTAGAAGTCGGTGATGCCAGAATAAAGGAGTAGAATGGCTTGTGAAGTTGGTGGGCTGTTGGTGTTGAGAATTGCAAGTTCAAGAGAGGTCTGGTGGTTTGGTGGAGTTGGTTTGAAGTCGAACGGATGCTTATGTGCAGTGAACATCATATGCAGTCTGAGGGAAAAGATGAAGCTTCACGAGAGAAGATTGCGGTGAACTAGTGCTTTCTTTGGGATAGTGAAGGAGTGTGCATTGTCCAGGGCTGCAGTTGAGACGCTGTTAAGCTGCAACTGATGGTTGAGGTGCTGCTGCTTTGAGATATGGAGTTGTTCTGATGGTGGATTGCAGCTGCACTAAGAAGCTGTTAGTGTTGAATGGCATTTTTTGTGAGCTACAGATTTCTCAAATGGAGGTTGATTGTTATGGTTTGTAGGCTGTACAGATTGCCATTGAACTTGTGGAGTTATGGTGACCTGGAGTGATAGAATGAGAAGATGGTTTGATGTGCAGCAAGTAGCCATTAGGGCTGGATGTGTGATGTTGCAGCACAAGGATTGTGCATTACAACATCTGGCCAGTGCAAAAGGAATGAGCCACTATGTCTGGAGTGAAGTACAATGATAGTGCAAAACAAGTTCTGGCCTGTGCAATGGCCTAGCCTGGCCAAGGCAACTCAGACCACTCAGCCTTGACTAAGAAGCTGACTTGGTTACCTGACTCACCCGAGCTGACTCGTTCCAACTCAGTGATCCTTGACTCGTTGACCCGAGATGACTCGGTCGACCGTTGACCGGTGGCCAAAGGCAGACTTTCTGGTCACCCGAACTACTTTCCGGCTATCTTTCCGCCAAGTTCCGGCCACAATCCCGATTTCCGCGGCGTTTTGGGACGAGAATTTCTACACGGGTTTCTCTCACTTGTGGGCTTGGTGGACTTCTAACTAATGGACTTTGAAGACAAAACCTAGTTTTGGAAGGAGTGGAGCTATAAAAGAGAAGACTTTTCTCAAAACACATATCTTTTAATATCTATTATTCAATTCTATCTCCTCTACTTTATTCTAGGGTTTAGAACCATGAAGTCTTTTCTCTTTCTTCTTGTGATGAACTCCTTGAATATGAGTACCTAAGTTTGTTATTGGTTATGGAATAGTTGGATTTCACAAAGCATGTTTCTTTGTTCAATATATTAGTTTTGTCTCATATTTATCGTTTGCAATTCTCTGAAAATATTGTTTTATGATTGATTGATTGTTTTGTCAAGTTGCAAATTGGTAGAACTTCTAATCACATCTATTGCTAGTTTAGGGTTTATTATACGTAAACGTGATATTCCTTGAATACAAGTAGCATAATATGATTATAGTTTGTAGTGATATATTCTTATGATCATATGTGAATCGTAACCTTTGTTAAATCGGATTAGTGCGCTTTCCACGTTCGATTGCTTTGATTGGCCTGATTTCATAGAACTTAATGCATCTAGGGAATTAAACTTGATTAGTGCTTTTACACGTTAGGTTGTTCCTTTAGGTAGAATTCATATTCGCATCTTTTAATGTGTTTGTTGATGACATGAGGAGATTTGCGGGATATACTTGCGATCAAGGTATTCTAGGGTCTTTGATAAAAGTTGAGATTAAAATATCAATTCTAGTTATTGTGAAAAGCATGTTAGTGAATGAAAACGAAATCCTTAACCAATACTTCTTATCCTTGAATATATTTGTTTATTTGTTTATTTGCTTTTATATTTATTTTACTTTCATATAATCAGAAAACACCCGGTATTTTATATATGAAACCATAACAATTTGACAACCTAGACCTCTCTGTGGGATCGATCCTTTCTTGCCCTTGCTATATTTATATTTTGAGTAGTAAGAAAGTGTGAATTATTTTTGACGCTTACGACAGCGATCATGAACCCTTATGGTTTGGGTGACTTTTTGGTTTAGCGGGATTAAGTTCTAGCCCATGTTGGTAGGCTTTATCAAAGGATCATAAGGGTTCCGATTGAAACTCATGTGTTAAAAAAAATCACAATATGTTGAATCATTTTTTTTGTTTAGCATAAAAGCATATGTGTTTCGGGTTTTCAACTTTTGCTTTTTGCATTAATTAAAACCGATTCAACCTTTCTCTGGTAAAGGTTGTTGTTGTCGTTGTTCTTTTGTTCTTGCGAGAGGATGACAACAATAATGGGGGAGAGTTCTAACTGGAACTTGCGCTTAATGATATATTTTTCTGGGGAGAAGAGGATGCGGAATTTGAGGTAAAGAATTTGTTAGTTAATTGTTTTCCTGTTTAAGAAAAGCCTGATTTTATTTCATATCTTTTGCTTTTTCTTAACAAATTTCGGTACAATTGATGTTTATTCCATTATGTATGTATGGATGTGTGTGTGATTCAATTGTTTCCAGTTAAGAAAAATTATTGTTATCTTTCTTTATTGTTTGGTATCAATTATTTAGGCTTAACGAAATTTCGGTGCAATTGCAGTGCGTTAATGTCTATGTTTGTTTCAATTGCTTCCGGTTGAGATAAATAATTATCCAAGTTGATTTTTTTTTTTTTATGGCTTAACAAAAGTTTTCGGGATCATTTGTTTAGTCCAATTCAATTCCAGATAGGAGAAACTAACTTAATTCTGATCTTAGTTAGACTTATCAAAGAGGAGGATTCGGTTATTCAAGTCTAATTGAATGCCTTAAAAAGAAATAATAGTTAACTAACCTAGTACTTGTCTTGTTTAAAGTGAAAGGTCTAGTTATTGTTCGAATAATTAGAACCTGGTGAGAAAAATAAAGTTAATTTTGATCTTTATTTTGGTCTTATCAAACAAGGGATTGTATTTGTGCAGTCGGTTTAGTGAAAAAACTAAGGTGCTTATTCAATTTTTAATTTGCTAAAATATTAGGGAAAATTGCTTCGGGAAATTGTTTCCTTGGTAACATATCAAAAAAAAAAATTACTTTGTAGTTTTGGTTTTGATATTGGTTATCTAAAATGGTGTGTGGAACCCTCGTGCTTAACTCTTATAGGTTGCAAGTCTTTTGAGATTTGTAAGATCCTTTCTGTTTGTCATTTATTTGCTCATACATTTGTCATTTTGTGACAAAAAGGGGGAGAAATATATGGAGTAAACAAGTGATTTGGTATCACTAAGGAAAGGACAATGGTGTTTAGATTTTATATCTAACGAAAGAGTAAAGCATAGACTAAGGGGGGTAACATATCATATTGATACTTGTGGTTATATTAACTACAAAGGGAATAACAAAGACGTGCGGATTGAAAATCTACCTATCTTACTATTAGGGGGGGTATTAGATTTGTTATTATAATGTCAACATCGGCATTTGTGGATTGAATGTATACATGTTATTGTGTTGTTGAAACTTGGAATCAAGCATATGTATAATGAATTCTTGTAATTTGTTTATCCATATGATGTAAGAGTTTTGTCACTAAAGACTACACCATTTTTAGGATTTCGCAACAAAGATTCGCAACGGCTTAGTGCGGTTGCGAATTTTCCGTTGCAAATTGCAACCGCTAATATTTAGCAACGAGTTTCTGCCGTTTCGAATTTTGTAACCTCACAGGGGAGGTTGTGAATTGCAACCGCGCTCAGTTCAAGCGTGTGAACCGCTTACTTGGTCGTAACACAAGAGCTGATAAACACGCCCCAGTCAAATTTCGGTCAAGACTACGGTTTTTATTTCCACCCTTAATCCAAGTCTAGGTATATCCCACCCTTAGATGAATTCTATCCTCATTTTTTCTTCCGCCAGAACAGAGACTCAGCTCTCCTTCCCCCCCTCTCCTCCATATCCATCTCCATCTCCATCTCGATAAACCAGAGAGGTTTAGCTCTCATCTCCATCTCGATAAACCATAGAGATTCAGCTCTCATCTCCATCTCCATCTCCATCATCGTGTAGATCTGTATACAGTACAATTTTTGACATAGTTTTTAGGGTTTTAGATTTCGATTTCTAGGGTTTGGTGATTTCTAGGGTTTAGAGATTTCATTTCTAGGATTTAGAGATGTTGATTTAAGTTTATCGAATCCTAGGGTTCCATTTAAGTTTTTCGTTTTTAGGGTTTAATGCTTGATTTCGGTTTTCGATTTCGATTTGTGAATCATTTCGGTTTATTTATTTATTTTTTTCTTTTCATTTTATGGTTTGTTGTGTATCCGAATCTAATACCCCCTTTGTTTTTTTTCCATGTTAGGGTTTGTCAAGATTGAAGAACTGGTCGAGTTGGTTCGGGAAGAACTAAAAAGGTATATCAACTATGAAATTGTTGTGCTTATTTTCAAAGAGATAATTTCCATTTTATGGTTTGTTGTTTATCTGACTCTAATGTTTTTTTTTCCATGTCTAGGTTTGTCAAGATTGAAGAACTGAAGTTCAGTTCATTAGAGTTTGAAGAAGAGCGGGTGAGAATTGGTTTAGGAAAACTAAGAAGGTATATCCAACTGTTTTGATTTTGATTTTGATAGAATCTCATTGAGCATGATAAAAATGGTCCTAGTGGTGAATCGCAAAAGCAACTTGTAGCTCATTCTCTCTTTGTTGAGAGGATGTTTCTGTCGTTAACCTAAGGGCCCGGCAACCCTACCACTAGGATTGATTGAAGCTACATGTTAGAATTGAATTGGCGTACTTACAAAAATTTTGTGCAATCTCTTAACTAAGAAGTTTTTATAAGTTGTATGGTCTCGAACTTAAGAATTTTTGTAAGATTTTGATTTTGATAGAAACTCATTGAGCATGATAAAAATGGTCTTAGTGGTGAATCGCAAAAGCTACTTGTAGCTCATTCTCTCTTTGTTGAGAGGATGTTTCGTCGTTAACCTAAGGGCTTGGCAACCCTACCACTAGGATTCAGTTGAAGCTACATGTTAGAATTGAATTGGTGTACTTACAGAAAATTTGTATAATCTCTTAACTTAGAAGTTTTTATAAGTTGTATGGTCTGAACTTATAAATTTTGTATAATTTCTGAACTTAAAGATATTTATAAGTTTGTATGGTCTGAACTTAATAATTTTTGTAAGTCCAAGTTCGATTTTGATAGAATCTCATTGAGCATGATAAAAATGGTCCTAGTGGTGAATCGCAAAAGCTCATTGTAGCTCATTCTCTCTTTGTTGAGGGGATGTTTCTGTCATTAACCTAAGGGCTTCGGCAACCCTACCGCTGGGACTCAATTTCATGGAATGGATTTAGTATAGTTTTAAATGATAGTATTCTTTTGATTAATCTTATGTTGTGTACATATCAAATTCTCATAGGTACATTTTAGAGTTGTAGTAAATATCATATCAAAAAATGCTGGCGATTTTGTATTGATGTAGTGTACATATACTCTCCGAATTTTAACATAGATCTTTTGTCTTTAGGGTATGTCATCTACGGTTGATAAGGGATGGATGAAATGTCCTTGTAAGTCTGCTCAGTACATAGAAGGTGTTAGGTCATTTATAGAGTTCGCTAATAGAAATGGTGGCAGAAATACCTTATTCTCATGCACTTGTAGTAGATGTAAGAATGGTAAAGGATTGGGGCCACTTAGTGAAATTTCATTGCATTTGCTTAAGTATGGTATTCTTTCTGCATACACGACATGGCGTTTTCATGGGGAAAAGTTAGAAGTAGCTGAGAATGTAGCTGAGAATGTTAATGTAGGATATGTAGATGTTGATCCTGCTATAGGTGAGGGTGAAAATTTAGGAGATGTTGTTAAGGATGATGGTGATGCTGTAGTAGATGACAATATTAGAATAGATAGTGGGGTTCATAATGATCTTTGGAACTAGGAAAAGGAAGAAAAAGGAATCTGTCTATGAGCGTGCAAAAGAACCGTTGTATCCGTCGTGTCCTAAAGGAGTGACAGCATTGTATGCTTCTATCAAGTTGAATCACATAAAGACACAATATGGGTTTTCTGATAATGGTATGACTACAATTTTAGAGTTGATGAAGGAGTTGCTTCCCGAAGAGAATACACTGCCATCTAAGTACCCCAGTAGTAAAAAGATGATCCAAGATCTAGGAATGGATTATATAACATATGATGCATGTGTAAATGATTTGTGTTTTTGTATTGGAAGGATCATGCATCGCTGGTGAAGTGTCCTGTTTGTAAAGAATCTAGGTATAAGAAGGTTTTTAATGATGAGAGGAAGCTTACTACTATTACTCAGAAGACGGTTAGACATTTTTCGTTGATTACAAGGCTGAAAAGGTTTTACAGCGAACCATGGATCGCGGAGGCAATGACTTGGCATTCTAGAGCAAAGTCGGATATAAACGTCATGCGTTATCCCGTCGATTCTTCAGCTTGGTGATGTGCGAGATAGTTTTTCGCGAGTTTGCCAAGGAACCAAGGAATGTTACACTTGGGATATCAAGCGACGGTTTCAATCCGAATGGGTGTTTCGGTCTTGCACTGTGATTGTTTGCCGGTGATTATTTGTATTTATAATTTGCCTCCTTCGTTGTGTATGAAGCGGGAATTCACTTTGTTGTCGTTCTTTGATATCAGGCCCAAAAGCACCGGTAAAAACTTTGATGTTTATTTAGAAATCTTTGGTAGATGAGTTAAAGAAGTTATGGGATGGTGTACTAGCATTTGACGCTTTCAGCAAAACTGAATTTTTGATGAGAGCACGGTTGTTGTGGGTTATTCACGATTTTCCAGCGTTAGGGACTTTAGCGGGATGTGTAACTCATGGATATTGTGCTTGTCCTACTTGTGTAGAAGGCCTTTGTTGCGGATTATCTGCCAATTCCTAAGAAGATCTACTACAGGGGACACCGAAGATGGCTATTATCGAAGCATAAGTATCGCGATGATAGGACAAATTTTGATGGACGTGTGGAGCATGGTAAAGCTCCATGGCCACTAACAGGGCATTAGATACAAGAGATTGTAGGTAAAATCATTTCCAAGAAGGGCAAGAGAAAACAACCATCACAAGCAAGTCTCAAACGTAAAAGGAATGCCGATACCATCAAGGTTAGTCCTCTGTCTTGTCTTCATTTGATTAATTAGATTGAGCTATGTTGTTTGCTTAGCTTAAACTTTGTTTAAATGGATTGATTCTAGAGGGATGCTATATAGGTGCAGAGTTTTTCTATTACGGTGTTGAGCATGTTAAGATATTTGAACCTATATTGAATTTTTTGTGCAATATTGAATCGTTTGAAATTCAGTAACTTGACCCTTGTTCTTATGTTACCTATTTTCAGGAACTTGAAGATGACGCCAATGTTGAAGATGAGGTTAATGACCATTATCTTTTCACCCGAAGATCTATTCTCTTTGATTTTCCCAATTGGGGTTCAAATGCGATTCGCCATATTGTAGATGTCATGCACACAGGGAAGAATATAATGGAGCATCTTCTGAATACTATGATGGGAAACAACAAGTCAAAAGATAGTCTGCCGCACGTCAAGATATGGAAGATATGGGGATAAGAAAGAAGTTGTGGTTGAAAGAGGATCTTTGAGATTTGGTAGAACAACAATGGAAAAAGGATCATTTGAGATGACGAAGAAGGAGAAAATTGACTTTTGTACAGTTTTGAAGAATCTAAGGGTACCTTAGGTTTCTCTTAAAATCTTCGCAGAATCGCATCGGTGTTAATCCTCCGGAGCTAAGGAATTTTAAATCTCATGATTACCATGTAGTAATGCAGCATTTGCTTATTTCTTTGGTTCATACTGCAACATCGCTACTTAAAGAGCTCCGAGTTTCTCTTCTCAGGATCAGCATCTTTTTCAATATTCGTGCGCGAAGGTTGTAAACCGAGAACATCTGCTAAAAGCAAAAGCCAGACCTTGTAGAAGCAATATGTGTTACGGAGAAACATTTTCCTCCGTCGTTCTTTGTTATCGGTATTCACTGATGATTCATCTAGCGAGATGAAGCTTTAATCTCCCGGTCCGGTGAGATTCGGGTGGATGTATCCCTTTGAGAGGTAAAATTTCAACTGACTTTGTTGTTTAATTAATGTATATAACCTGAGTAATGTCTAGAACTTGAGTAATTGATAATGTTGTTTAATGTATATAGCTTGAGTGTTGTTATGTCCTAACAGACTTTGTTGTTTAATTGCTAATTTTTAGGTTAATGAAGGGTTTCAAAGGGTTGGTGCGCAATAAAAGGTATATTGATGGGTGCATCGCAAGAGGGTCGCAGCGAGAAGCAAGCTTGTATGGCATGGAGGGTCTGTCAAAGGATGGTGATGGTACTCATAAGCATACTCGCTGGGCATTTTTTGATGATGACGATGAGTTTTTGATGAGATGCCTTTAAGTAAAGCTAAGGATATTATTCTAACCAGTGCAGTTTGAACAAGCTCGCAAATGGCTTCTCTCTAAGTATGATGGATTAGATGATTGGCAAAGGTAAAAATTTTAATTTTACACCTTTAAGTGTTTTAAGTACGATGATTGCAAAGAGTTTTAATTTTACACCTTTGAGCTATTATATGTCTATCGATATAATTTTTTTGAATTATCTTTTAATTGTAGGAAGTATGAATCCTATGTTAATGGTCAGAGAAACGGTCCCTCAAAGAGTTTTCTTTTGTGGTTACGTGAAGAGGTAACATATTAGCCTAAATTATGTACCTTGGCTCTCTTTCTGTAATCTATGTAATTACAATTCATATTTTACTAATTAGCTTGATTTCACACATGTTATTTTGCAGTTGTTAGAAGCTAATGAAGCAAACTCAACACTTTGGCGACTAGTGCATGGACCTCTCTTCAAGGCGCATCGTATAAGAGATACCAAGTGAATGGATTTACTTTCTTTCTTTGAAGATTACGAGGGGTTGGTTGTGTCACAAAACAGTGGTGTGTCGATGAAAGATATTACAATTTATAGAGCGAAGTCAACGTACACAAGTTACAAGGAAACAGAAATGACCTATTATGGAGTCATTAGGAAGATTATCAAGTTGAATTTTATGGAATTCGAATAAATTGTATTTTATTGTGATTGGGTGAAGGTTGAAGACAAGACTAATGGGTGCAAGGTTGATGCAATTACAAAATTGATAAAGGTTAACTTGTCCAAGATGAAAAGCATTAATGGAATTATGGATGAGTCATTTATTCGGCATACGAAGCGACACAAGTTTTTACTCAAAGGATGTGTCGAAAAAGGGTGGTCTTTGGTGTTGCATTCATCTCAAGGATTGACTTCCTCTATAGATAATATTGAAATTCCTAGTATTTATCGGTCATATCTTGCGACAATGAGAGTTTAGAGAAGCTTATATGTGTTGATTATGTGGTTTAAAGCTACGTGTGATTAGGGATATTTTTACGCGGATTATCTTATAGGTTCATTTGTTCTCTTTTCTCTCCTGATTTCTGTGTTATCACTTGCGCATTCTTTATAGCTTTTGTTTGATATGTTTATGTGGATAGTGACAAAGGCTATCCCTTATAGGTTTAACTTCTTTCTCACATATAACTTGGTTGTTATTTTGCAGTTTTTATGGCGGCGGTGGAAGTAGATGAGAATGGTCTTCCCATTTCCGCAAATGCAACACAAGACGGAAGCTTTGAAAGGCGCCTTGACTCGTACTCATGTCCCCATCTCATTCAAAACATGGAAGCATGTGCACCATTCTTACAAAGATAATATTTGGAAGGAACGCACGTTCATATTTTTGTTCACGATTTTTATTAAGATATTTTGTTTTTTTTGATGATTTGATTCTTTCCTTCTTTGGTTTGATCACTAAAATGATGACATAAATGTATTATGTATTAGCTAGCTCTACATACATTCTAAATAACTCTTTTTTCTCAGAAAGTATATCCTTTACCCGAGCCTTGTAAGATTAACGTGGTTAAGTCGATGGCTCCTATATGGAGGAGACGTAAGCATGAGTTACGATATGCTTATTACGATCCCTATCCAACTCATGAGGAAAGGATTGCACATATTCCTCCTGGTGTACCTGAAGAGGAGTGGATAGATTTATGTTTGAATGAAAACACTCTTAAACAACAGGAAAGTAGAGCTGAGCACAAGAGGAAGCGACAGCTATATGACCACTCTCACACCTCCGGTCGTAAACCTCATTCTTTGGTTAAAGCTGAACTGGTATGTATATTGATTTCAGTATTATGAATTTCAAAATATGTCCATTATGATTAGTCTTATCCTTCTTTAGATTGATTCATAAAAATCGACTCGTTATATTGGTAGGAGCGCGAGAATCCTAATGTGGAAATCACCACCTCTGATGTGTGGATTAAAGCTCATACTCAAGAGGGAGGGACAATTTTACCTAGTGCGCAGAAACACTTTGTGAGTCAGCTTGTGTTTTATCTGAATTTTAGTACTCATATGTATACTATCTACTAGTCATTTATATATTTTATATCTGACACATGCATTGTTATGCTCAACATGGCAGGATGAGCTTAAGAAGGTGCAAGAAGATATCAACCAGAAAAAAGCTGCGGGTATTCCTATACCAGACATAGATGTAGTGACTAAAGCTTTTGGGAAGGAATGTAGAGGACGGGTTCGTGCTGTCGGTCCTGTTACTCGTACACAATATGATTGTTCTGCTCCTGCGCGTGCCAAAGTACAAGTATTGAAATCCAAGGATGGAGCTTTCAAGCATCAGTTAGAGGAGCTAAGTACCAAGGTGGAGGCTCTGATCACAGGTTTAGGATCAGTATGTAACATTGTGAAGGAAATTCAAACTGCGATGCCAGGGTCAGTTGTTGCATCAAACAACAACAGTTGTTCACGTCACTCAACTTCTCCTATTCAGAATGATTCACTTGCTCAAACACCTACACCTGCTCAAACACATACACCTGCTCAAACACCTTCACCTTCTCAAACACCTTCACCAGGTCAATCATCAATAGCAGGTAATGAAATGCCTCCATGTTCATTGTTGAACCTTGATGATAAAGTTATTGTTGTTGGTAGGTCGTGCAATGGTGCCATGGGACGTATGTGTCACGGGCTGTATTGTACCATCTAATCTTGAAAAGGTGATGGTGGACAAAATTTTCCTCCCAAATGAACCAGTCCAAAGCTAACACGTTTGTTTCAACCTTTCAAGATGTTGGAATTGGAGGTACGTGCTTCATCCAAAGAAGTGCATCAGAAATGACTAGTCTCATCGGCGGTCGACTTACTTTTTTGGAGATATCTCAGCCATCGTATATAATGCTCTATAATCACTTTATTAACAAACATATATGGCTTTATCTTTTTTTTTGTTATATATGTTCACACTTTTGTAGATGTGCATGCTAACATGTAGATTCTTATGCGGTTGTGCATAATGAAGACTCTCGGGTTTGTTGTCTTGCTTTTTTGCTTTTTTGGAACACTTTTGTACATGTGCTTAGCATGCTAGCATGTAGATTCTTATGCAGTTGTGCATAATGAAGAATCTCAGGCAGATTTTTATGCAGTTGTGCATAAGTAAGACTCTCAAGAAGTTGTGCTTAAAAATTTTGAATCATAATGTATCCATGTGAACCGGCAGTATTAATATATATAATCAGTTTTTCTTTATGGATGTTTGTGGTTTGGGTTCTGTTGTATTTTGTTGCGTAGCTGATTGCAGTGCAGGTCAAATTGAAGCGGTAGTAGCCACCCGAGGGAATATCAAACCCTGGTAAGTATACTCCCTTTGCTTATACTTATCATAGTGAATGAATTTTGCTATTTCGTACTTGCATAAAGAATGAAGTTAGTTTTGGAGTTTTATTTGAATTTGATTTCACTTCTTGGCATGCTGATTAAGCTTTGAAATGTCTGATTTGAATTTTGCTATTTCGTATCAGGGGAAAATTCAGTTCAACAAAAATTGAACTCGCCACGGGTAGGACATTAAGCTTGTTGTATGGACTTGCACCATATGTATATTGATACGCTTAACTGATGTACCCCTTTTCCGGATGTCAGATCGCTGGTTACAAGAACATCGACATGAGTTTAAAAAGGAAATGTATGGACCTGTCCTCCTCGAGGTACATCTATCAAAGTTTGTATATCTTATATGAACGAGTATCTCTATTTCTTGGCTAACTGGTTTCATGTCAGGTCACTCTTCCTAATCGAGATCATGCAATTTATTTAGAAGGACAAATTGCAATTCATCTCTTGTAGTAAGTTACCAAATCTACTCTTCATGTTTTTGTAGATGTATAGATCATGTGTTGGTTTGCTGTGATACTTGTACTTCAAACTTTCAATTTCATATCTGGTTAATTGTTACGTTTTGGTGGTGCTAGTGGAGGACTTGGTTTATGAATCAAGTCTGATTTTTTTTTGCTATTGTACATCATTTATGGCTTAATGAATCACCTAATCTATTCCCTCACCATTCATTGAATCGTCAAGTCTGATTTTTTTTTTATATTTCTTTTGCAGGTTTCTTTAGTCAAAAGTGGTCTAAATAAACCAGGTCAAAAAAAAATTTCTATGGCAAAATTTGCAAGGCAAGAATAACTATACTTTTTCTGAATGTTGCATAATTAGGTCCTGAAAGTTATTGATGATCCAAATTTTCTTGTTGTTTGTACATGATGAACGCCTTGATGATTTTTACGAGTTCTGCAAAGGGCTGGAGTATTGGTTTTTTGAGGCTTCTTTAAAAAAAATTGATATGCATTTGAATGTTTTTGTGTAGGAATGGCTAATCTTTGGTGTTTTGGAACCGAAGTGGAAGAAATGGAATGCTAAAGAACTTCGAATTATGTCTTTGGGCTTACACGGGTAGCTTACACTTCTCATTTTATTATCTTGTTTTGATTCAAACACTTCAAATAAGAAAGCCACAGTACTTTAAAGCTCGCATTCAAAGTACATCTTAAATCCGCTAAGCGTGTTATGTCTTTTCGAGATAATGTGCATTGACTTTGTAATGAGCACGCATTGATTGTTAATTGGTAAAGATAGTTCCAGGGCATTGAATGTGTTACATTCTAACTCTTTGCCCAATATTATGAATGTGTGAATTAATTTGATAGCAAATTACTTGGATTTTTCAGTGGATTGTGAACTCTCTACGGTTGAGCAGACTCATTCATGGAAGCTTCGCTATGGTTATGATCGTGTGAATGATGATAAAGATGTTTGCAACATCGAGGCCAAGATGACTGATGGTATGTCATATATCTTAAATTATATAGTAGTTCACCAGTTCTTAGTTTCGTTTTTAGTATAGTCAAGACTCATGATTTTGGTGAATGTTTTGTACTAAATAAAACAAGAACAGTTTTAGGGGATAGTTTTGTGTATTATGCTTACAAGATGCTAGTGCAGACCTAAAAATATATCACAGAATCCAGCGTAATTTAGGATTTGAGCTAGCTCAACCATGTCGAAGTCCAAGAATCATTGAGCTAGCTCGACTAAGACAGCTCACTTACAACTGTGTCCTGTTATAGAAAAACATCACAGTGGGCCCAACAGCTCTGGATGTAGGGGATTCATACAGTGTAAGCAATTATTTGTTTTGTTTTACTGGCATGATAAGTATAATTGTTGTGGCATTATAAGTAGTGTACTAAATGTTCGCATCTTGTAAGCATGTTTGAATGACCAGCATATATGTACAATGATCAGACACTGGGTATCATGGTAATGAATGAATATAAAATGTGTGGCCAAGACTTGGATTTATATTTTCAAGTGCTAGTCAGTGTCAAATGATGGACATGACCCATCCAGGAGTTGTGTGTAAATTTGAAGACAATGTTTCAGTGATGATCTCAGTTTCTGAGTTGGACTAGTCATTTTACATAGAACTCAAATGCGCGGTTTAGCATTAGGATAAGAGGAGAACTGTAAGGTCATAAGAGCCACTTTTAAATTAATATTTTTAACTTGATAATTAGATAAATTGTGGTCTCAGTCTAGTGTTGTTTTAGATTAGTAAATAATGGTGGAATCTTCTTCATTTGTAGCCTATTAGTCTTTGACTCAATCTTTATAAGCATCTTTGGATATATGATTAGAAGAATTTGTGGTTCTTTGTTCGCAGGTTAATTGAATGATGCTGAACAAAGCAGCAAAGCAGCGGCCATTAGGTTCCTTAGCAGCTACAAGATTTGTAAGTTATAATGTAGTATCTCCTTATAGAGATTTAAGTTAGAAGAACTTAGGAATTTCAGAACTTTATACAAACTGAACTTAGGAACCAAGTATGTTTATGTGCATGTCCATTAAATGAATGACATAGTTTGTATCAAATACTCATACTTGTTAACTTCAATTGAAGAAATCTTTTTTCATAATGGTAAATGTGGAATTGAAAGTGCAAAAGTTTGTAATCTGTGGAATGCTGAATATGGGGAACTGGGTAACTGCAGTGGGGTAAATGTGGGGGAATGGATTTTGACCAGGTCAATGAAGACTTGAACTTTTTTTTTCTGTTGCAAAAGCTTAGCAACGGCGATCTTATGTTGCTAAATTAGAACCATAACCAATAAATTAGAACCAGAACCATAGTTCCGGGTCGGGGTATTCCTGTAATTAGAAACAGCTTAGCAACGGCAGACCTTGGTTGCGAATAAACAAAGTCACAACGGCACGGTACGTTGCTAATCTCCGTTGCTGACCAAGAATCGCAACGGAGCTTATGCCATTGCGAAAAACTGCAACACCGTGTTTTGAAACGTCAACCTGCCGTTGCGACCCCGGTCAGCAACTTCCAGGCTCCGTTGCTAATTCCTAAAAATGGTGTAGTGAAAATTGACAAATGGGGAGATTGTTAGAGCATAGATCGGTTGAATCCACCAAGCGTTGGTATGTCAAGTTTGGTTGTCATATTTTAGTGAACCAAAACTCATTCTAAGAGTCGCTTGATTATTTACTAGAGTCAACTTCGTATAGGTTAGCTAGAAAATTATTAGGATATGAGACATACAAGTATTACTCGAAGACTTGAAGAATGTGAAGAAGTAAGGAGCTACAACGACGACAGCATCGTTCCTCTTGAGGTTAGTAATATTTTGACTTGAACTGTTTCATTCCTAACGTATCTTTCAAGTCGTGCTATATTGAAAACATAACTTCGAAGCTGTGAATGATTATACTCTAGTTAGACGTAGTATTAAGGAATTATAATACGAAGTATAATGCCTATCTTTTGAACTTCGTATATAAGATATCGACATAATCGTATGAATGCCATTGTGACTATGTAAGGGTATGGGTGAAGATTTCGTCCTAGGAAACAATGTTTTACATTAGTTTAAAGGAAGTACATTCATAAACTTGTTTTGTGAATCAAAAGGGAAATCACTAGGCTTATTGGTATTGTTGTTCATTGCAAATATTTAGATTACCAATATGTGTGTTTAGTATAACCGCTCATAACTTGTTTATTTATCTTGGTAAAACTATTCACAATGCCCGAATTATGTATCAATATGACTTTTATTAGTGAAACCAATCTTAAGTAATCACCTGAGATGGTATGATTGATATTTGTAATTGGTATGATCGATATTTGTAATTCGCAAAGTGATAATCTTAAGAATTTTTAGAGGAACAAAGCTTTGTCCTTCCAGGCGAGTTGCATTTTGAACCTTTGTCCTTGCGCTTTATCTTCGTCCCTAATTGCTCATACTTAGATATGTACGATCCAAGGACAGTCTTCGTAATTGTATTTGGCTGTTGAGAATGTTTATAAATACATTCAAGCCAAATATAAGCTCTGTATTAGCCCCTGGATGCTCATACTTAGATGCATACGAGCTAAGGACAACCTTCTTAATAGTCTTTTAGAACGTGTATGGACACGTTTGAGCCAAAGATAACCTTCGTAATTTCCCTTGGATTCACGTACTTAGATACGTGTGAGTCAGTGACACTCTTCGTAATTGTCTTTGGTTGCTAAGAATGTGTATGAATACACACAAGCCAAAGATAAGCTACATTTTTGCCCCCGTATACTCGTACTTAGATGTGTACGAGCCAAGGACAGTCTTCGTAATTGTCTTTGACTGTTGAGAATGTATATGAATACATTCGAGCCAAATATAAGCTTTGTTTTCTCCCATGGCTTCGTTTACTTAGATATGTATGATCCAAGGACAGCCTTCGTTTTTGTCTTTGGCTGTTGAGAATGTGTATAAATATACACAAACAAAAGATAAGCTCCATCTTTGCCCCTGTATACTCGTACTTAGATACGTACGATCCAAGGGCAGCCTTCGTAATTGTCTTTGGCTATTGATAATGTGTATAATACATTCTAGCCAAAGATAAGCTTCGTATTTGCACTTGGCTAATCATACTTAGATATGTAGGATCCAAGGACAGCCTTCGTAATTGTCTTTGGCTGTTGAGAATTTGTATAATATATTCGATCCAAAGATAAGCTTCGTATTTTCCCTTGGCTACTCGTAATTAGATATGTACGATCCAATGACAACCTTCGTAATTGTCTTTGGCTGTTGAGAATGTGTATAATACAATCGAGCCAAAAATAAGCTTCGTATTTTCCCTTGGTTGCTCGTACTTAGATATGTACGATCCAAGGGAAGTTTTAGTAATTGTCTTTGGCTGTTGAGAATGTATATAAATACATTCGAGCCAAAGATAAGCTCCATATTTGCCTCTATATACTCGTACTTACATATGTACGATCCAAGGGAAGCATTCGCAATTGTCTTTGGATGTTGAGAATGTGTATAAATACATTCGAGCCAAAGATAAGCTCCATCTTTTCCCCTGGATGCTCGTACTTAGATATGTACGATCTAAGGGAAGCCTTCGTAATTGTCTTTGGCTGTTGAGAATGTATATGAATACACTCGAGCCAAAGATAAGCTTCGTTTTTGCCCCCTGGCTTCGTTTACTTAGATATGTACGAGCCAAAAGCAGCCTTCATTTTATCTTTGATTGTTGAGAAGAGCCAAAGATAACCTTCGTCTTTATCATTGTCCTTGATTCTTGAGAAAGTATAAGGGTACGTTCAAGTCAAGGACAACCTTCGCATTTTTCTTTTGATGTTGAGAACGTATATGGACATGTTCGAGCCAAAGAATAACCTTCATCTTTGCCCCTAGCAGTTCATACGTAGGTATGTACGGGCCAAAGACAGTCTTCATTTTTGCTCCAAGGTTTCGTAATTTTGACCTTCGTATTTCCGTTTTCTAAGAGTAAAGAGAAAAAAAGGGTAGGTTACGTTCATAGTAGCCCCATTACGGAAATAAAAAAAATAAAAATAAAAAGTTTAGTATAGAACTTAACAGAGATATGTTTGCTGAGTTCATATTTAATAGAACTGTCCAATGTTTGGGAATTAGTTCCTAAATGAACCTCAGATTCAAAGATGGCAGAAAGTACTGCAAGCTGAGTAAAAGAAGGCGTATACGAAAGAAAACGACCCTCAGCTCATAAATAACCTTAGGGATTTTACTCCAAAACTTTTACTGAGGTTCCTTCGGAAACAAAGGCATTCAGATCCAGAAAAGTTTTGCTCATGAGCAAGCAAATAACAATAAAATAATAGCTTTTTAAGATTTGAAAAGTGTTTTCTAAGGTGTTTCTTAACCACATTTTGTAGATCCATAATATTTCAAGATTTCTTCAAGGTTTAATACTTAAAAACTTGTCAAAGAATGATAAATCTTCACTAGAAAGTGAGATCTATGCCTCTTATTATTAGATCTTATCTTCTAAAGAAGATCTAAAGAAAAAAGATGATGAAATAGAAAATATAACGAAAATCGAGAACTTTTCGATCCAACTCGTTTCTAGCGCCAAACTGTGACTACTAATTTTCCCATAGTCTACGTAATATGAACAACTCAGAGAATCCAATACTAAGTAGTATGGATACCTCAGTTGAACTGATACTGTTGAGTAATAAAAGGTACGTTCGTAATGAGATCTGCTCAGAAGATCATATACTAAGTAAGTAAAGATACTTCGATAGGGCAGATGCTAAGAAAACAATAGTATCTCTGTAAAACAGAGATGAGTAAGCAAATAAGCTAACTAAAGAGCTATCTGAAATGAACATAGACAACCCAGAGAACAGAGATAACTCAGAGAACAGAGATAACTCAGAAAACAAAGATATAACTCTGAGAACAGAGACAACTTAGTAAGTAAATAGTTAAGTGAGAAGATAATGTAAGTGCAACTAAGTTAATAAATCACACAAGAGATTATGTGGTTCGGTTAATGTTAACTATGTCCACGGGTAAAGATGATAAGTTTATTATTGATCTTGTTACAAATGGGTGGAAGAAATCCATTAAAGAGAGTATGAAACTCCTAAAGTAAAATAGTAGAGAGAGAGAGAGTTTTTCCCTAATTCCTAACCAACCCAATTGTCCCCTTTATCCTGAGATGATGATGGGTATTTATAGCTCCACATGCATCATGGATATCTTTGGTGTCTTATGTTCCATCGATATCTGATGGTCCTTGGTCAATCTAGTACCTTCGTTGGCCGCCCACTATCTCCAATCAGACGATGCCACCTTAGCTTCCTCCACGTGACATCGTGAACTGTGAAACCTCCGTACAAGTTGTACCTTCGTTGTCCGCATACCTTCGCCAATCGAAGGATGCCACGTTAGCGTCCTCCACGTGCCATCGTGAACTGTGAAACATCCGTACAAGTTGTACCTTCATTGGCCGCGTACCTTCGCCAGTCAGAGGATGCCACATACTCTAACCCCACGTGGTTGACGACTGCGTATTCGTACTAAAAGTTGTGCAGACTGCTCAGCTACCTATGACAGACAGACACACCCATGTGCCTATACTACAACATATTGCTTAATAACTAAGCAATCTTGGTAGTGATTTGGTGTACTCCGTTGTAGCGTACTTTGATACTCCAAACTTTAACATTGTGCCATACGTTGATAGAGATAACTTCATAACTTAGCATCCTAAGGAGAGATGTAGTGTGCGTTGTTGTAACATAATAAGTTACTCCACCTTTAATATTGTGCCACATGGCACAACAGATTTTTGGTACTCACACCTGCAACCATTAACTTCTATTCATTCAGCAGATCAACTACAACATCAACTCACTGCAATTTCTCAGCCAACAACAAATCCACCTTTTTCTCTTTCTGTTGATCTCTGTCGCCTGCAGTAAATATCACATAGCATCTCCATCTTGTCTTGATTTCTCACCAAAATCCACAGCAGCAACAACAACATCTTCTTTAACCTATTTCCGGTAGCAACCACCACTGCAACAACACCAACATCATCTCTATTTCTTCATTTGATTTTACATAGACATCAAACCATAACTCTCGATCTGATTCAATCTCTTCATTCAACCATAAATTCAATCCACGTAATCCAGGTTCTAATAATTCATAAATCAACCATTAAACCCCTTTTAATCCCAATCAGTATTCTCATGTGTCAAGTATAGACTATAATTAATATTGATAAGACACAAGAGAAGATAAGAAAGTTTGGCTAGATTAAATATGACATCTCCCAATGTGCTGAGCCAATCTGCACCTAAGACAATATCACAACCTCCTAAGGGAAGTAATCTTAAGTCTCCAATAAAATAATTAACCCGCATTTGCCATTGTAGATTATGGCAGAATCCAGTACTAGTGGTTCTAGCACCATTTGTTATTGTCACCAACATGTGAGTTGTGGGGTGGACTTCACAACCTAAGTGTTTCACAAGTGCCGAGTCTATTAAAATGTGTGTACTTCCAGTATCAACCAAAATAGTAATAACATGTTGTTTAATAAATCCTAGAACGTGTATGGTATCAACACTCATAGTACCTGTAAGAGCATGGAGTGATATCTCCATATCTGACTCAAGTAATGAATCGGCATCGTCTTGAGTTGGTTCTTGTTGTGGAGAATCTTCCACTTCTTCCGTCAAGACCATAAACAGTTTTTGGGGCTTGCATCTGTGACCATGGACATAAGTTTCATCACAATTACAGCAGAGACCTTGAGCTCTCCTCTTGTCATGCTTTTCTCTAGATAAATGAAGAATCGGTGGTGGAACATACAAGGATTTAGTTACAGGAGTGGTGGGTGTAGAAAATAGTGGGGGTGATTTAGGTGTTGGTGGTGGGATGGTAGTGGTGCTGCTTTTCTGTGGGGTGGGTGAAAATTTATGGAAATAAGTTGTAGTTGTAGGTTGTTTATAAGTTGGGGGTTTAGGTGGTTGTTGTTGTTGGGATTACAGAGCACTCTCTTGTAGACGCTAGTTAAAAAGCTTGAGAGAGTGTGGTGGGTTTATGCAGTTCCACCTGGAGTTTAATCACTTATTTCAAACCACTCAAAAAACTCATAACGAAATAATCTTCTTTAAGATTTTGGTTGTTCTGAAGCATAAGGACTTTTAATGGTTCAAATTTTTCGAAATATTCCTCAACTGAGTTGATTTGAGAAATTTTATTTAAACAACAAACAAAATTCTCATTGGCTAAATCCTCAAATCGCTCACAAATAGCTGTAGCAAAATCAAACCAAGAAACATTTTGTTTCCCAGTTTGAAAATCTTGAAACCAAGATTCAGCTTTGCCATCAAGATGAATAGAGGCTATCTCTGTTTTATGATGTTCTTGCACACCCTTAATATGGAAATAACGTTCACACTTGCGGATCCAGCTCCGAGGATTATCACCATGAAATTTGGGAAAATCAATTTTTTGGGACTTGTTAGTGAAATCGAGGTTACCAGTTTCCATGATACGTTGGTTGATAGAAGATTCACCAGATTTAGGTTGAACCGGAGTGGTGGGAATGAGGTGAGCCATAAGTGTGTTGAACTGAGCTTTAGATTCTTTTGCCAAAGCAATAAGTGTGTTCATTGATTCCTGATGCTTTTTCTCTGCATCGGTACGGGTTGTATTCTCTTTAATCTGTAGATCTCTTAATTTTTTAACCATAGAGGACAGCTCCTTTGTTGTGTGGTCAACATCTTTGATTGTTGCACCAGTCATTGCAAGGACGATGAAGAGGAATCTAATGGATGATACCAAATGTCAAGTACATACTATGATCTTGACAAGACACAGGAGAAGATAAGGAAGACTGAGAACATATATGAAAGCTTGGGTAACTCTACACTCCAAGAGCGCAACCTTTAATTCGTTTTTTCATTCCATGCCCTTTTAACTATAACATTGTTGTCTTAAATACTGAGAGTAAAACCCTACTGGCTAACCTTAATCAACCACAGCCTAACACGTGTGGAGATATTAATCTAATGATTAGTAATAAAATCTACTTACGGAACAAGATAAGGGGCTAATCTCTAATGATTAGAAGTTACAAAAACACCCACAAATACTAAAGGCAGCCAAAGGGATATGACATCAGGGTTCTTCTCGGACACATAAAATCTAGAAATCAAAATAAAAGGACAAGAAACTAATTAACCCCAATTGAATTTGCATGCATCAAAATCGAACAATCAAAGACTTGAATCATAACCCCAATTGAATTTGCCCCGATTCACTAATTTTTTTGGAAGTGCATGAAGTAGTAGAAGTGCAGAGCCGCAGAGGAGATAAAAGAGAAACTCTTCTTTCTCGATATATGATAATACCTTGGGGGTTGGAAAGATATTAACCTACCGGATACTGCGTAATCCAGTTATGTTAGGCTAAGGAGTTAAATTCTGATAAAAGTTTCGTTTCCGAAATCCGATATATCTGATTAGATCCTATAATATGTAGGGGTGTAAATTTTGCCTAAGGCGGCCCAAGGTCCATGCATCCGTCCGCCTGTCCCATGACAGCCCATGGCTGCCCGTGGCCCATTACGGGTTGGCCCGACCTAGCCCATTTAAACGAGAGGGCGGGCACAGGCCATAAGTCAAATTTTCTTGCCCGGCCCAATACCCTCCCTATTAGCCCGTCAATATTACCGGCCCTATTAGCCCGTCAATGTTATCCATTTACCTTGCCTTAATGGTTGTTTTCATTTTTTTTTATCCTAGAATATACTTGATACAGATACAGATAGTTAATACAGTCAACCCTCATAGTTCTCATATGTATTTCTTAACTTTTACTCCATATGAATCTAAATTTGTTAACCTTATAGAGAAAATATTGAGCAAACTCTAAGGCGTTTCCTTATCTGATGATTGAATTCAAAAAAATCATAGGAAGTTTGGATTGTTTGTTTTTGTTTTTTTTTTTTTTTTTATCAATAAGTTTTGGTTTATGATGTTCCTATCTCAATCTCGTATTTGATTATTAATTTTAAGCGAACTTGTGTATTATTACATGATTTTTTTTTCATTTTTAATATATATATATATATATATATATATATATATATATATATATTCAATATTCAAGGCCCTCCCGGCCCTACCGCCCGAGCCCAAATTACATAACAGGCTTGGGCAGGCCATGAGTACTAACTGTAGATAAATAACCCGCCCCCTAGGCCCTTTTAATTCCATGGGTAAGAGATTTTCCGGCCCCCCCATACCGTCTCATTTAATAATTAGGCCAATTTACACCTCTAATAAGATGTCGAATTTTCGGAAACAGATCTCGGACTTCGGATGTATATTGGCAGCCCTAAATCATTGGGTGCTACTAAGCCAATGGAGGGTGCCCCTAATCATAATTTCTTGGAAAATCAAGCATCCTTCTATAGCCTTCACTTTTTCAAACTGTGTGTTGGAAAGATGGATTCTTGTGCCTCGTCTGCTGTAGCAGCAGATGGAAAACCTCTTCCTTCTTCTTGTTCTTCACGGGAACTTCAGCTTGGTCACTCTCTCTTTCTCACTCTCTTGATTCTGAGTGATGGGTTCTTACTTAATTTGATTTTTTATCAACTTTGCTCATATGGGGCAGCTTGATTATCAATTAAAACTATGGAAATCACCAGATTTCCCAATTACACCTACAAACACAACCTCTGCAAAACCCCCTTCTTCACAAATCAAAAATTAATACCACAAATTCTACAAACAAGACATTTTCCCCTTGCAATCTCAATATCACAGAGTCAGCTGTAATGGTGAAAGCAATCAACTTGGAAGACCACAGGTACTTTTTAACCTAATACTCTTCTTTTATATCTATTAATCAAATGGGTTTTTGTAAATTTTGAATTTTTTAATGAGATCGCAATCTTTTCTATGAGAAATGAAGTTTCCTGTGACCTAATCTATTCTGTTAGCTCTAGAATAATATACTCAAAAACAAAATTTTGAATTTTGTTTGCATTTCAACCTTAGATTGTTCCAGACAAAATTTAAATATACTCAGAATCCGCAATTAGCAAGTATTTTAAACATTGAAGAGACGCGTTAGAAACTTAGAATAGATGGCAAACTGGGAACTATGGAGTTGTTGAGGAATGTGCTGAATAATAGTGTTGGAAATTACTAGAGAAGATGTTCCATTTTCGAACATTAGCAGGTATAGACAACTTGTAGAGATAAACAACCACAGCATCTTTTGTAGTAGGTAAGGGATGTGACAGACCATCTAATTCTTGCAAAGCAAAAGACCAGCCATTGACTTCGTTGTGAACTTGCATCAGAACCAAAAGACCAGCAATGGGAATGGTTGACCTGAAAAAATGAACACGCAATACACACCGGTTGAACTATTCAATCATGCATATTTTTTCATTTTTTTTCTTGTCAGAGAACTGATCAATTTATTAAGGACCTAAACCTCTCAGAGTAGAATCAGAAACAAACATAACATGACTAGCCAAAACTGTATAAGCTAAACCCAATTTTCTTGTTTAGTTTCAAGTGTGAGTTTTCTTCTTTGTTGAGTTTGATATTTGATTGAACTTGTACTGTTACGATGGATGGAAAAAAGGGCGAAGCAGCAGTAGGAATAGATTTAGGGACAACATATTCATGTGTAGCCGTATGGGAACATGGCCGTGTTGAGATTATTGCCAATGATCAAGGAAATCGTACTACTCCTTCTTATGTTGCTTTTACTAATTCTGAATGTTTTGTTGGTGATGCTGCTAAAAATCAAGTTGGCACGAATCCTACCAACTCCATTTTTGGTAAGTTTTCTGACGCCTTTACACTACATCTAATTTCCTTGACTATGTGTCTTATATATTATGGAGTAATTAATTGTAGCTAGTAAGTTCGTCGATTTTGGATAATGTTCCTATGTTTATTTTCATGACCATATCGATCCAACCTTGACGATTGGCTTAAGGTAGCTTCCAATTATGGTTATACTCCATAATTGTGGTTGACTGCGGAGGGGATTGAGACACTAGATCTCAAACTTGTGGGGACAGTGTTCATCCGTACACACCACCCCCTTGGAGGTTATTCATCTATGTGTGACTTGTTTCCTTCTTCTTTTTTGTTTTTTCGCATTCACTTGATCTAGTAGTCTAGATTGGCATAGGGTGCATGGCTGATTAATAGTATTGAGTATTGAAATCTCATGGGTTTTAAGTTTAACTGCTATATTGTTCTCTCAACTGCTGGTTAACATTGTAAATAATACGATTTTTTTCTGAATTGGCTGATTGGTGTATTGCAGATGCCAAACGTATAATTGGTAGGACAATCAATGATACCTCTGTTCAGAGTGATATGGAGCTATGGCCCTTCAAAGTCATTCATGGCCTGGATGACAAACCCATGATTCGAGTCAAGTACAAAGGAATGGATAAAGAGTTTTCAGCTGAGCAAATTTCTGCCATGGTTCTCAGTAAGATGGTACAAACTGCTGAAGTTTATATTGGTTCAAGTGTTAAGAAAGCTGTTGTTACAGTCCCTGCTTACTTTAATAATTCTCAACGTCAAGCTACTATGGATGCTGGTAAAATTGCTGGCCTTGATGAAATGCGTATCATCAATGAACCAACTGCAGCTGGACTTGCTTATGGTCTTCATATGAAGGCAACCAATGTTGGTGTGAAGAACGTTCTTATCTTTGATCTTGGTGGCGGTACTTTTGATGTTTCGTTGATCACCATTGACGAGTGTATCTTAGAAGTCAAGGCCACAGCAGGAGATACCCATCTCGGAGGAGAGGATTTTGATAACAGGATGATAAATCACTATATTCAAGAGTTCAAGAGAAAACACAAGACAGACATTAGCAGAGACCCAAAGGCTCTGGCGAAATTGAGAACTGCATGTGAGAGGGCAAAGAGGACCCTCTCAACTGCTTACAACACAATGATTGATATTGACTCATTGCATAAAGGAATTGATTTTCAGTCACACATCACCCGTGCTAGATTTGAGGAGTTGAACATGGATTTGTTCGAGAAATGCTTGGAACCTGTTGAGAAGTGTTTGAAGGATGCTAAGATGAACAAGAGCAGCGTTCACCAAATTTTGCTCGTTGGAGGTTCGACAAGAATTCCAAAGGTTCAGTCTCTATTGCAGGAATTCTTTGATGGGAAGGAACTATGCAAGAACATCAACCCTGACGAGGCCGTAGCTTATGGGGCTGCAGTGCAAGCTGCTATTTTGAATGGTGTGGATGATGTGGTGTTGCAGGACTGTGTGTTGGTGGATGTGACACCTCTTTCTCTTGGTATTCGGACACATGGAGGTGTTATGGGTGTGTTGATCCCAAGGAACACAACCATTCCCACCAGTAAAGAAATGGTTTTCGCTTCCAGTGTGGACTATAAAGCGAATGTAATTTTTCAGGTGTATGAGGGTGAAAGAACTAAAACCTCTGACAATAACTTGCTGGGTGAGTTTGTGTTAGATGGAATTTCACCTGCACCTATTGGTTCTCCTCAGTTCACAGTACGCTTTGATTTGGACGAAGATGGTATATTGAATGTGTATGCCGAGGACAAGGAATCAGGGAACAAAAATATGATCGTGATTGCAATTAACAAAGGGAGGTTGTCCACTGATGAAATTCAGAGATTGGTCCAAGAGGCGGAGAGATTCAAATCGGAAGATGAAGAACACGGCAAGAAGGTGGAGGCCATGAACTCCTTCGAAACATACACATACAGCGTGAAGAACAGGATTAGAAAATGTGGATCGATGCTAACACCGACTGATGAGAAGAAGGTGCAAGAGGCAGTCAATGTCGCCATTGAGTGGTTGGATGGCGATGAAATTGGTGACATAGAAGAAATCCACGAAAAGATGAAGAAGTTGAAGGATATATGCAACCCTATCATAACTAGGCTGGATGGTGCCAGTGCTGGACTCTAAACCCAGGAAGTCTAAGATGGATTGATTTACTACTTTTCTTGCGAGCCCTACCCCATCTTAAGGTCATTATTTTCCGTTCTTCATTTCACACTTTATATCCTGACGTAATTGGTTAAGGTATGAGTTCATTGTTGTTAATATCCTTTCAATATATTACTTGTGAATTTTCTTTTATCAGTTTGTGGGTGTTTCAGTTACTCTGCCAAAGGTTGTTAGTTTGCCCAGCCTCAATTGTTGTAGATCTCCATACATTACTTGAGTTTCATAGACATGGTCTTGGCCATAACAAAAACAACGCCACCATTATTTCTCAGTTCTTAGCTTTGTCGTCAAGTACATAATATTTGACAATTGATATCGCTATACCCCAACAGAAATAGTGAGAAATTAAGCATTTGATTTTAATCTATTTTAACTGTGTACCAAATGATGCAAGAATGTTTGTCCGTTGAATTTCGTAGGAAACCCGGTACAAGGGAAGTCCATGATCAAGATATCCTCCTTGGAATTGTTGGAGCTGCTTCACCCTTCTACAATTATGAAGCGTTCCAGGTATTCATGAAAAAGTTATTACCTTAGGGGAATTTTTGCAGATTTCAGGTTTCTTAATCCATCTACACCTCTCAGTCTTTAAACATCTCTATAAATAGATACCATACTGCCCTCTTAAGCATTATTCATACACTTAGAAGAGCAATAGCTTTCTTGTAGAAGAGTATTTATTGTGTTTGTGATTTCAAATGGAAGCTGTTTCTGATCAATACTCGCTAGCAGTGTTGGGAGGTAACCAAGCACCAACTGGTGAAGATACTCGCTGGTGAAAAATTCTTAGGTTCTGCTGGTTTTGCTGACGACGCTGATGACAGGATTCAACTTCTTCTTTCTCAAGTTCAAGGTAAAGACTCGACTGATGTGATTGCATCTGGAAGGGAGATACTCTCTTCAATTTGTGGTGATTCTTCTGTGGCAGTTTCTGCAACAGTAGGCAATGTTAGTGGCGATAACAATGGTGCAACGGAGCAGAAGAAAGAAGAGAAAATGGAAGGGAAAGAGGAAGAGCTTGATGAAGAAGATATGGGTTGCAGTCTCTTTGATGGTTACTTAAAGTTGTTATCGCATTTCATTTTTAGTGTTTTTGTTTGACAGGAATCACCATATTCTTGTTTGGTTGTGTTTGAGTTATGAGTTCCTTCTCCATTCTATTTCTCTGCAGAACCTAGTAAAAATGTTTATGGATTACATAGACCTGACTCCCTACTAGTTGAATGTTATATGTTGGATGCCGGAGTGGGCATAATCCAACTTGGAATGAGTATTCGCTACTCGTTGGTTGTTGTCAGAATATTTTCAGATTTCCAGGGTGTTTGTTTTTTTTTGCTGACTCGGCCTCTGAATCTGACTCCGCACGAGTCAGATGTTAGACCGTCATGCGAAGCCGAGACCTAAACTGACCCATGTTTCCCAAGGCTGGGTCCGTCCATCTTGCCCGGTGAAGCTGGTTTCCGAATTATAGAAGGTCTCCAAATTTTAGAAGTAGATTGTATTTGGGATTTTCAGAAGGCGGTTTCAAATCCTTGCAGACTTCGGGTTTCCTAATCTTACACCCCATAGCCTTTGATCATCTATATAAATAGGCACCATACTGAGCCTCTCAATGCATAACACTTTACACGAGCAATTAGCATATTTGTTGCTGAGAGGAGTTCTGCTAGGTTGACAAGATGAAGGTGATTGCTGCATATTTGCTTGCAGTGTTGGGAGGTAACAAGGAACCAACTGCTGAAGATATCAAGGACATCTTAGGTTCTGTTGGTGCTGCTGATGACGCCGATGACAAGATTGAACTTCTTTTTTCTCAAGTTAAGGGTAAAGACCTGACTGAACTTATTGCACGTGGAAGGGAGAAATTTGCTGTTTCTGGTGGTGGTGCTCCGATGGAGGCCAATGCAATAGGCATTGGTGCTGTGGCTGAGCAGAAGAAAGAGGAGGTGGAAGAGCAAATTGATGAATTCACCGACTCTGACGATGACGGCTCAGTGGTTTTCAGTTTCTTTAATGATTATTCCGACATCGAGTAATCCATTATCTGTGTGGTTTAAGTTTAAATTTTGGAGTTGTGGATTTTGTTGTTTTTGAATTCTGTTCGAGTTCCTTGAAATTTTCTATCAAGTTGTAACCGCTTTATGAGTATCTCAATAAACACTTCTGTTAGTTCAATTCTTTGGTTTAGCTCCTAACCTAAGACTGAATCCCATGGACATAGTCACATACACTTGTGTCACTGCAGAACCAGATAAAAGATATGAATCTCATACAGTCCAGTCTGCAGAACCTCGAAAAGATTTATGAACCATATAGACCTCATACTATAGTTGGCAATAGCCCTGACCTCATACAATGCTAGCATTCACTTCACAGTTTCTTCTTATGCACATGATAAACAGACAATGCAACACATATTGCCACAAGGGCATCTACCGAACATTTCGGTTATGAAATTGGGCAGAAAATTCTTGCAGTTATTCAATTTGAAAGAAAACGCAAGAAGGGAAGAGAAAGTACTTCATATTGATTAACCATCATCATCAACAACATCATCAATCACATTCTATAAAACTTCCTTAAACCAAAATAAAAACATGTTTGTTTTTGTTCCACACAGAAGGAGTTTCCACAAAATTATGTAAAAATATTATTTTACTGTAACCATTACCATACCCACCGTGGTACTACCAGGGTAGTAGATTCAGGCTGCTGAAGAAGCCAATAAAGAAAAGAATCGGAAAATAACTAACAACACACCCAAAGCTGACTGACTTGGTTGGTACCAAATTACATACCCTGCTCAACAAGGTAATCACCAATCCTTTCGACAACAATGTTGCACTGTCCTGGAGTCACGGGTTCATCGTACACACCGAAAATCAAGGACTGGCTGGTCTTCTTGATAGTAACACCTCCAGAACCCTGAAACAGAAATTGCGCAAATACAGCTTAAGCAACACTAGGAACCCAAACCAAAGTTAAACATGAGAGACTCATAGACTTCTGACTGTTTTGAAATATATACCCTCATTACCATCTAATCATCTAACATTCAGTTAGAAACACAAACTCATTACGCAAAACTCAAATACGTGTTCAAGTCTGTAACCAATCATTTTTATGTATCAAAACTTAAGATAGACCCTTCCTAATACAAACGTTCATATCACTTCTGCTTTTTCATTACTAATCACACAGACAATAATCAATTTAACTAAATCCAAAACAAAGAAAATAGAAATGTCGCTGGGAAACAAAGTAATCACCTTCTTTCCACGAATGACAGCACCAGGTTCACCTTGAATAACCATATACTTGACTCCCCCAAGGTGTAATCCAGTTGGTGCAAGAGATCCAGGCTCATCAAAGTCACGCATGATTGCATCTACTTCTCCAGCCTTAAGCTACAATCAACAATCAAATGCCATACCGATTAACACCTTCCAAAAAAAAAAATTCAAAGATTTGATAAATGCACACTCAATCAATTCATATCTAAACAAAACAAAATCAAACATGGATTTGTACATCAACATACTCCATACCTCCTTAACGATAAGAAGATTCATTCAGATACCTCCATTGAGGGCATTATTCACAACAGATACATCTCAACTACAGCATGATAATCCAATCAACTCAGATAACAAATCTTTAAATAGAGATGAAATAGATAATTCATCTCTATTTCAAAAGATGAATCCAAATCTTTAAGGCCAATCTATCTAGGTAATCAATTAATACTGAAACAATAAAAGCCTTTTTAAGATCCATTCATGACATAAGAAACCATCACTTTAAATCATAAATGATCTCAAATCAATCCACAAAAACAACAAAAATACACAAAATCAGCTCCACCCCACATTAAAATTCCTTCTTAATCAATCAAATCAAATCAGGTTCAAATCTGAGGATACAAAAGAATTCCTAAATCATATTAAGATCTAGGGCAAAACTATTACTCATTTTCAACACAGAGAAATTCCAAAATTCCAGATTAAGATTAGATCCAACAAAATAAACAAAACCCATTATTATTAAAAAAACCCAATCTTACGATCTAAATCAAAGAAAAAAAAACAAGAAAATCAAACAACCTGAGGGAAAGTTGGACTTTGAGCCCAAACACTACCATCGTGACCTAAAATTGCAGCAGAGGTGAGATGATTTCCTTCAATATCACACATAAGGTGATCATCAACATATGATTGCCACGACATCTTTGATTTTGATTTTGGTGTTTTTGATTTCTTAGTTTTTTTTTGCAGAGAAAAAAAGTGGTGATAGCGTCGAATTGACGAAGAATGAATAAATAAATAAATAATGTGGTGTCTGAATTCAGAACTGGAATGAATAAATGGCCTTCACGTCCGCTTCTTATTGAGTTTTTCTTGGGGTGTGGAAATTACGATTCGGGACTTTTTTTGAGGTGGAAAAGTGTGGAATGGAGGGCCCATGGGAATTATACTTGGCATAGTTTTGTTTGATCATTTGGTGGTGCTCCCACGTTTGCCCTTACATCTATGTTATAGGTCGACATGTATCCACGGCTTTACACCTTGTTTGGGTCTAACTCCAGATTTGATTTGGGATCGGTTTCTAATCAAGACCGTGTTAAATGTTAAATGAAGAAACCTATTATAGGGGCTTCAAGAAAAAAGTTTTGAGGGCTCTTAAGGATTCAAATATCCTACAATGAAGATAAGGGGACCTAATTCAGAAGAAAAATACTAAAATACCCTTAACCTATTAAATATTGAAAACCTAAAACTAATTTGTTTTCATTTCTCTCCTTTAATTCTTCCATTTTCTTCTTCCCCATCACCTCCATCGCTTATTTCTTCGATTAATCGTCAATTCTCAAAATAATTCATTATCGATTAACACCATTTAATCCACCCGCAATAACTTCAATAAGGTAAAAATAATAATCCCATCTTATTTAATTGGTTTCAATGCATGGATAAGCGGAATCGATCGAATTGGGATTTTTGAAAAACAGTTTCAGAAGTGTCTACGGTTGGGAAATATGAATTTTCCCAACCGTAGGCTATCTACGGTTGGGAAGTATGAATTTTCCCCACCGTAGGCTGAACTTCCTTTGGTGGGGAAGTATGAATTTTCCAACCCGTAGACTGTCTATGGTTGGGAAATTGTCTACGGTGGGGAAATATGAGTTTTCCCAACCGTATACTGAACTGTCTACGGTTGGGAAGTATGAATTTTCCCAACCGTAGACAGTACTGAAACTGTTTTTTGCAACAATAAGTGATGGGTTTTCTTAGTTTTTTCTTTTCATGATCGTCATCTTCATCACGACGGAGAAGAAAAAGAAGAAGAAGAATAGGGTTTTTTTTATGGTCATCATCTTCATCATGATTTATGAATGGAAAGAGAAGGACAAGATAATAGATTTAGTTTATTGTATATGATCATCATCTTCATCATGATTTATGATTGAAAAGAGAAGGAAAAGATAATGAATTTAATTTTTTATAATTCATGAAGGGTATTTTAGCCATCACAAAAAATAGTTAGATATGAGGTTTTGTAGATTACTATTTCATAACCCGATTTTGTCATCTTGTGAGCCCTCAAAACTCTTTTCTTGGAGCCCCTATAATAGATTTCTAAATGAAACATCCAAATTGCTCCACCCCTTTTATTCCGCTTTCGGATAATGTTTGTCTTCGATTCGATAGTGGTTGATTCCAAGGCAGTTCTTGGTGCCTATGTGAACACATAAATTACGAGGGCATCCATATGTTCACAAGCGATGTTCTCATTCATTCATACAATCGTAAAGGAGAATGAATCTTAAGTAAGCTATGTTGAAACGATGACTCATCGACTCAGAGCCTTCGGGCTCATCCTTGTCTAGTCATAGAGAAGTATTCTAGTAATGCGTACGATCGAGATGTGTAAAGTATCAATCATGAAATAATAAGAACAGAAAGTAAAGCGCTTAATATAAATGAGACAATGATTTACGTGGTTCAGCACTAAGGCCTACATCCACGGGGGTAGTTGCTTCACTATGTATTTAAGGGGATACAATGATAGTCCGATGACTTTGGAGTGAATAACGAAGATAAAAGGGGAGAGGAAGATTACACACCTACTTACTCTTACAATTTTTCTCTCTTTTATTCACTCTTTAACCCTGAATTGGTCGACCCCTTCTCTCTCAGTGGAGAGGGGTATTTATAGGGATAATACATGGGGTCCACTATTAAAGACAGTTGCAACCTTATCTCCTCGATCTTGGCGCTGATATCTTCGTCTTCGACCAAAGGCTCCAACGGTCATGTAGGGTTTACGAAGGATCACCTCCTTTTATTCCACAGATTTGTTGACACGTACCCTATGCCCTAGGGTATTTAATGCGGTGGTTGGGGCGGTCACACGCACGCGTCGACAGGATGTCCGGTGCCCCTGTCACATCTTAAATCGCCGCGGCTAACCCCACCGTTGATCTTAGATCTACCTCGAGATGGACTAAAGCAGGTCCTTTGGTGCTTTCCAGTACTTCGTGATGACTCGTTCTTTCAGTGCTCCACGATTCTTAGTCGTTGGATCAGCATGTTGATGGACAGATATAGATGACAGATGCCCCTTGGGTGTTGGGACGTGGCATCGTATCTTGATGTCCCAAGGATGCGTGTCTTCCACGTGTACATCTTTCAACACGTGGCAGAAGATGGGTTATGTGTATACAATTTGCCCATTTTCTCTAAGTTTGAAGTTGGTCAAAGCTTGGAGAAAAACTGTTTTCAAACCCATCTTTCCTCATTAACATAGCTTCAATACATTAGATCGACGGCTACGATTAACTTCAATCACAAGATCAAAGGCTCATATTGACCAGTCCTTTTAGTCCCAGACATGCGTGTAATCTCCCCATAACCTAGTACATGTACGTGTATACGAGTTCTCATAATTCATTCCAGTCCTCAGTCACGGCTACACCGGTTCCGGTCCGGTTTTTCCGGTTCCAGTCCGGTACAGGTCTTCTTGACCGGTTCTTGTGCAGTCTTATTCATAACTAAAGTGGAATCCGCAACCAGACCGAGAAAATCGTGCAAAAGAGAAAAACCATAATCGCACCGAGTTATTGATATCGGCTCATTTAACAGTTTAAAAAGTCCATAACCATTGATCTCGGCTATGTCGTTAGTTTGAGGCTGAAGACCGGCTGATCGGACCAGTCTTAAATCAGTCATTTGAGTTATAAATGTATCAATCCTTAATCCTAGTCTTCCACTATAACATACATATACCTAAATTAACGATTCAGATAACCCTGATTGAAACCACTCACAATTTGCTCGACTCTCTTCTTCTTCTTCTTCTTCTTCTTCTTCTTCTTCTTCTTCTTCTTCTTCTTCTTCTGCTGCTGCTTCTTCACAGAGAAAGTCACCACCACCACTTACCATCATAAGCATCATTTCCACAAGTGAAAAAGAGAAAGAACCAAGTACACCATCAATTTTTCATTCGGCAACCAGTATGAACAAAACCTAATACAATCGCAAGTGGATCTAATTAAAGATCCTTGAACAATATGTATACAGAGCTTATGTCTATTTCTCTTCTAAAATTAGAAACTTTGAGACAATAAAGTCTATGAACCTGATTGTATGGAAGATTAATTGAACGATATCACAAATAAATATCTAAGATCAATCTATTCGTACTCAAATAAAGAGGATCCGAATTCTGCAAAGTATGAAATTGTTATCAATCTGTCAAGATACGAGTTCTGCAAGAAAGAGTCTCGTAATTTATCACAATTATTATGGACTGATCTAATATGATTGAATATGTACTACTTATGATATTCCTATTATAAAGATAAAACAATATAATGCGGTAAAGGAAAAAACAAGACATCAAAAGTTTTTTTAACAAGGAAAACTGCACCTACAGAAAACTCTCGGGACCTCGTCTGGGTTTGAACATCAAACTGTATTAAGCCGCTGTAAACACTAGCTTACTATCAGACTTTGAACTAGAATGTAGTTGAGATCGAATTCAACCTCCAAGCAATTCTTATATGTATTTATTATGCTCCTTACATTTCTTGAACCTCGCAATGGTCAACACAATTGATTCTCTTAGCTGACGTCCTTTACAACCTAAAAGTTGCTTCCATCTCAATAAAAACTTTTGATACCAATGTTCCTCTAATAGATAAGTCTATTCTATTTCCTAAGGATTAAAATCTGTTTGCAATTGACAAAACTATCAAACCTCACATATCCTGAACACTTACACTCAGTTAGCATCTGAGAAGCCTGGATTCTCAGCTACCTCTCAAGAACAATCTTAAACCGATCAATAAAGAAGAGTTTTAGATATTTATCTTGAGGAATTACAAAGTTTGAGGTGAAGATAAATTTGTGATTTCTATTATCTCGTTTCTAAAGGAGATTAACGAAATCCTAAACAAACAGAATAAACAAGATCAGAATACACGAACTGTTAAGGTAAAGATAGTCGGACCTCGCATCACAAATCTCAAAATGAAGTCTTTAAGTCGTAAACCTAATTATGTTTCTCAGAGAAAATCTAGGTTAATAGAGAACGAATCTAGGTGAGGTTAATAGAGAATGACTCTATCCTACAACTAGCATACATGAGTGTTAGGGATTAATAATCCAAGCTGTTTGAGTCTCTCTATTTATAAACTTTCAAAACTAGAGGTTTCGTTGAATTTAAGCTAAGATAACTTGAGAATCAAGCAAACACTTTCTGAGTTTAGATGAAACTCTTGTTAGGAGTGCATGAAGCATGTGAGAAGTTTTCCTTGAAAAACATAAAAGAATATATACTATGGTCCAGGGTACCGGAATCGTGTATAATGGTAGTTCATGGTACGTAAGTATGCCATATGAACGTATAAGCATAATCATTTTCACTTAAAACTTGAATCATGATACACATAAATAAAGTAATTTAGTGATCAAAGATGTCTTAGAGGTGTTCATAAGAGTTATAGAAATGGCAAACATATTTGTGACACTAGTTTATAAGCATCTTCTTCGTCTCGGGTAGGTATGTAGGGGTACACGTACCTATGAACCAGTTCACGAATTCATGGAGCTAGCTAGTGTACGCGTACCAGGTATGCATACCCTTAAGCTATTCACGAACTCAAGTCCTTGGGGTACGCGTACTGGGTATGCATACTTACCCCCTTTACGATTTTTATAACCTTAGGGTACGAATACTGGGTATGTGTACCTACCTTGTTCCGGAACTCAGTTGACTAGGGTACGCGTACTAGGTATTCATACATACCCTCTTTCCATATTTCAGTTTTTCTGAAAACTCTCTTTTCATGTTCTGAAACATTTCCAATTACCATAGATATAAATTATCATTGCTTGGGAAATTTCCAAATGATCCATTTGAAACAAAGATAGTTCTTGAACTATAAAAAAATTGAACTAAGATTTCTAAGGATCTATGAATATCCATTGCTTGAATCATATTTCGAGATGTTTAACAAGACAAGCTTGACTTGAAACTTCTTATTTGGAATATTTAAATATAGTAGAAGTCATATGGCATAGTCTTTTTATTGATAAAAGGATATTGCCGTGATAAATAGAATGGTTCAGTCTTCACATACCTCTTTGTCGATGAAGTTCTCAAAATTTATTCGTTTTTTCTTCAGTCTTCAATCTTCAAGAGTTAGTCAGTGATGTATTATACTAACCTACCATACTTTCATCCTAGTCCAAGGCTTAACTTAAGTAGATTAGAAATCAAGATATAGTATCGTGCATCTAACATTGACAAGAAGCTTGATAACAAAACTTGCGAGTTCGACCGAGCAGTGTTCTAAAAATCTCCCCTTTGTCAATTTTAGTGACAAAACTGTTGGTAAATATGGACTCAAAATAAATAGATCTTTCAGCTCAAAATCCATCATGCTTGATTTCCTTGGTTCTTTAACTTACTCTTGAATTCTTCATTCTTCAAGTTCTTTTATGGTTTTGCATACGATCTTTTTAGCTCCTTTGTTGTTGAAGATCTGTAACAATAAAAACTTATGAGAATACTCGGTTGGAGAATTTCTAGAATGATAAAACCACTCAACTCAATGGTTGTTATACCAAAGACGTATCATTGTTACCTTCTTCAAAGTTCAATATTGCATCACAACTTTGAAACAATACTATGGTGATATATTCTCCCCATAGTCATTAGTTATTTCTTTTGCATAATAGGTAAAACTTATAGATTATAATCTTCTCCAACTTACATAATGCTCTGAAAACCATATGTTACATCGTAAGATAAACAAGTCTAATGGTGGAGATATTCAATCTATTTTTTTTTATCATCTAAAAGAGAATCATTTTTGGAAAATAGCTTTAGAAATAATTGGGGATGATAACTTTTCTTAAATAAAAAAGGAAAGAACATTTGGGGCAATCCGATAATTGAACTCGGGACCTCTCGCACCCTAAGCGAGAATCATACCACTAGACCAATTGCCCTCTGGTTAAAATTCAATCTATAAGAGTAACAAAATACCTGGCCTAAAATATTTCATAAACCCTAACCTCCTCTTCAAGATCAAAATGGGCATTAACTGATTGAGATATTTAATGTTTCAAGTTGATTCTCACCTCATCACTTGGAGTATATTATGGAAGAACAAGTCTAATGGTGGAGAATAAAAATGGGTTTTAAATCCTAAAATCTGTTGACATTTGGGGTTAAGGTACTTCAAGCTTCATCATAAGACCACAAGATTGTCATTGAGAAAAAACAAAAACCTAATTTACTAAACACTCTAAACCTAGATTGAGCATCAGGTCTCTTGACACTCCCTAAATGATAGCTTGGGAAAAAAATTGGATGGAAAAACTTGAAACTTATTAGACTTGATTTTCCACACTTCTTCCAAGATTTTTCATTGCTTGGATTCCACTATGTAACATGAGCACTAAAATCTTTTTAGAGTTAATTAACAGTATATAGTAAGATAAAATTGCGTCAATGTGAGTGAAAACACTGCTATGGTAGCTTACCCAAAATATATCATGTGACCCAAATTCACTTAAGAACTCGTAAGTCGCTACATGATCCCAAAAATTATCTCCTAACTGAAAAATTCATAATCTCTCAACAGTTAAATGGACAACTAATCGATTATTTTAGATTGTTTGCATCTTTCGATTAGTTTTGAGGATTGGAAATGTTGTCAAACAGTCAAATAAACAAATAACCGATGATGACCTAGTAGCTAAGGATGTTCGTTCCTCAATTTCTACATCCTTTAGAATTACTTATGATTTTCTAGTTGGTTGTAGCTCTCGATCGAGGATGAACAATGTTTAAGAATTTAATAAATCCGATTTTTCCGATTTAAAAAAAAAAAAGATTAAAAGTTTCCTAATTCTTATACGACCAAATTTCCGACTTCAAAAGATTTGCACCCTCAATTTTTACTTTGTAATTCAAAATTATCTTATAGACCAAAATCTGCAACATAACTCAAAATTTGTCCATGTTACCCTTTTTAGTAATTATTCAAATGCTAGGAAACAAGCCGTAGTGGTACTGTTTCAAAGAAAATGACATCATTAAGTTTCTGCCCTATGTCAAGGAGAAGACTAATAAGAGAAAAAAAATACGGACAAAATCGGTTGTCCTTCCCTGTTTTTTAAGTTTTGATTTTTTTGTTTCAAATATACCCTTTAACTATAGTTAATAGTTGCCACTATAGTTACTCCTTAAATCCGGTTTGTAATATGGGTAGTTTTGTAACCCGGATCTAATATGGATGCTATATATACCAGCTATGTTTTTTCCCTCTAAATTAGTCTTGTTAAATTCTGCGCTCCATCTCCACTTTTTTTTTTTTTGTCTTCGTCATTCACTAGAGACTGCTCCCCTGTATTATCCCAGCTAGGGTATCTCTCCCTTAAATACTCAATCAGCATGCCAAACTGCAAGTTCAAAAAGCACTCAGGTTGTTACAACAACTAACAAGTTATGACACTAATAATGGTGGTGATTTGATTAAACACACACACACATTTCCGTCCCTTTTAATGGATAACAAAAATATACACTTAAACATAGAGTTCCAAAGCACTCAATGAAATAGTGACTAAAAACTTACATGGGTTGCCACACTCCCCAGTCTCCTATATGGTTCCTTCGGAGCACATCTACCTTTGCAACCGCATCATGAGAGATATGGCATCTCCAAACTACATCGTGATCTCGGGTGTGGACTAACTGACCATCGGCATTGCTACATTAGGAGAAGAGAAATCAACCAAGCTCTTCCGAATGGCGACTTTGGGAGCCCATGATTGGACCCCTTCGAAGCATGTTCTCAATTATCGGGCGGTGATAGCTACTAAACCTCCTGTAGGGTTATTCACAGCTGGCTGGAGAACCATAGTAATAAGTTAGATGTATATGAAGCAAACAATGTAAGCAATTTGATCCGAATGAGTAGCAAGAACTTGGTCCACCATGCAAATCAGTTAAACAAACAAACACACACACACACAAAAAAAAAAAACTGAAGAAAAAAAAAAACCTCTTGAGAAACCTGGAGTTTCTTCACGGTACGAGGTCTCTTTCGATAAGAGTGAATTCTCTTCTCATGTGTGCAGTACGTTCTTCCATGGCGTCGTGTAACCCGCAGTAGCTCGAAAGGATCTGTGGATGGTGCGCGCATTGAATTGTAGGTTATTTCCTGAAGAAGATGACACCTTAGATGGGTGTTTGTTGTTTATATTTCTTGATGATTTTATTGTGCCCTGCCTCTGAAAATTTATTTAAATTCAAATCGAATCAAAAAATTAATAATGGTTTTTGCTCTTAAATTATGTTTACAGTGGCAGTACAAATATCAAAGAGAAACAATGGTTCCCAGTCAGTCCTACAAAATAAATTCGGTAGAGCACTAAAAGGTCGCATAAAATAAATTGGGTTTCTGGCCCTCAGGGCGTATAAATTAAATGAGTTATTGTTCCCGACGGTTGTATATATTAAAATGGGTACCTTGATATCAATATTACTCACATCTGATAGCTTCGTAACATACGGTACCAGATGAATTATTCATGAACTTAATCGAAACAATGGTAAGAGAATAAGCATTTCTAGGTAAATAAACACCAACTTTCACACAATACAATGATTAGATCCATCCACTAGGGCCTATAAAATCCTACAAATGAGGTTACGAAGTTGAAAGAAATGAAACACTAATTGAATATTCTTTGGCCGATGCTACCAGTGAGAACCTTCAAGATTGAATCATGCCTAAAGGGGAAGGCCACTTATATATACCTTTGGTCTACCAATGCTACCATTTTCCATTGTCCAACAACACCTCTACCTAATGTCCAAATGAAACGTACCAGCTCGTGATTTCACATAAGACAACAATAACTGAAGGAAAAGTACATTAATGAACGGACTATGATCCGTATAGCTTAATTACTTCTTTTCATTGACAATAACTATGACCAGTAAGACACTAAACGTTAAGTGCATCTAAAGGGAGAAGAAACATCTACATTTACGCCAAAAACTTTCAATAATTATCAGAAAACCTACCAAAATTATAAACAACAACGACGAAAATCAAAAATTACATAATAAAAAAAAATTGATGAAAAGAGAGAAGAAGAGGGTTGTTTGATTTATCAAGTTTAGAATCATCGGCCTCGATTTTATGTCTAAAATCATGCGGATCTATGTATAGGAGAGGGGCAACAAACAAACCCTCAAGAAAAACTCCCACATCTCTCCTTACATCAAAATTTGGGTCCAAATGTAGCTCCATTAATCATGAAAAGAAGATTACGGAGCAATTGGTGGAGACCTAAAAGAGATGGTGAATCCAGCACCAGATAAATGGCAAGCTATCTCAAGAGCTGATTTTACTGCTCTGTTTGTTTGCTTTACCAGACTTTGTAAAAGTCCCTACTATGTGTAGATACCTGTACTACTTCTGCTCTCAAATGTAAAATTATCATATCTGTAATGCAATTATGGTGTTTAGTTCTTGAGACATGATTCACAATCGATAAGTACAATTTTTATGAGACATGAATCATAGAGGTGGTACGCTCATTAACTCACCCGCAATACCTCTGCTCGATATACTCAAACAAGCATTGTACTGATGACATTTCATTGAGGCATACAACCAAACAATTAAAGCGCAGTGTGTGAAAGCGAATACATATCAGTAAAACAAGCACTACTAAGAATAATGAAGCATTGGGTAACTGAGATGCTTGCATTACCTTTGAATCAAGAGCGAGTTCTTTGATAGATTTCTTAGCAGCAGAATAAGAACATGATGCATTGATACATAACTTGTTATCCCCATCGTTGTTATTTGACACCAAATAAAGAAACAAGATGCAACATGATTCCATGAAGTTAATCCTACATTAGAGATGCTTACAAGATGAAAATTTCAATATAAACAAGAAAACAAAGGAGCTTACTTGCAATGACAGCTAACTTGTGGCTGGATACATCAACTCACCATTTACAAACCTTCATGAATTCTAAATCCTGCATTTTAGGCATTGCAGTTTGAAAACTGGGAATTTTGGGTATTTGAAGCATTTGTCAAATTGGGTTATCGGTGTCTTCGTCTATACCAGATTTGCGGTAGCAAAGAGTTGCATTTGGATTTCTCATAACTTGAGAAAAAATATATTCCGCGGTAACATAGAGTTGTATCGGAATTTACAATAGTTAATAAGAAATAAATCTCCGCAGTCTACTCTCTGCTAGGTTTTTCACTCAACGAAGAAAGAAGAGAAGAAAAATGAGGGAGAACGAAGAAAAGAAAGGATAGGCATTAGGCAAGTTGGCTATCAGTTCATATTAATGGGTATATAATTTACCCGTACACGGTTTAGTTAAGTTAACAACTCAAGGGATTAGAGTGTCATTTCCCCACGGATTCTATGCACCCATCTGACTCTGTCCGTCAATAAAGGCTGACTCAAAAGTTGCCTGTCTATGAGGGAAAATGGAAACCTTTGGATTTCCTTGAGGATGGCCCATAAAAGCTTGGTATTAAAATCCTAGCATTTTTAGGGGCGACCCCAAAAGAATTAGGGGTGATTTTTTTTATTCCCAACCAAGGGATGATATTATGGGATGTCCTAGTCAGGGCCGTCTCTACTGTTTTTTAGGCTCTGGGCGAATTTTCAAAAGTGGGCCTTTTTTTCTAAACTACATGCACGTAAATGTTCAAGGATTAATCGATGATTGATAAATTAATTGAGTAATCACAATCCATTAGCTACATTCGTACAAAAATTTAATAAGTGTTCAAAAATAATCAAAATTTTATATATAAAAAGGCACAATGCTCACTAATATAGTTGTAAAAAGAAAACACCCGCCGAAGGCCGCCTACATTTTTAACATTTTTATATTTTGCTTTTTTCAAAAATAAATATTACCAAGATACTAAAAAAGCTACAAAATGTTTACAAAATAAATAGATAAAATTCGGTGATTTACGATAATTTTGTAGTCGCATTAGCAGATACAATGGACGAGAGGGTTAGCAAAATAAAGAAAAATATACTTCAGTAGGTACAAGCCGGCGCGAGCACCGTGGCTTCTACCAGGAACAGGAACCTATTCGAATTTGGACCTTGCAAAATATTCTGAAGAAATTCTATTTTCAATAAAGTCGTTCATATCTAAAGTTTTAATTGTTCACATTGTTGATCTAAACGGCCATATCATCAGAGTTAGTATAGATCTAAATGACACATATCATCGAGTTACTAACATATGCTAGATCTTCATGCGATTTAAGATGCAAAGAAAGTTTCAAACGTGCAAACTGGCCGGACGTTAATAACTCAGGCAAACAATTGGAAATGCTCAAAACTTTGAATTTGGGCCCTTCAAAAATTGGGGCCTAGGGCGGTCGACCATCTCGCCCTAGGCCTAAGACGGCCCTGGTCCTAGTAGCTCGGAAAGTACATAAATATCCTTACACAATCGGTAGTTAAATATCGTTTATAGCAACCGATTATTACTTTGTTCCTCTCAAATGCTACATCCTCAATCGGTAGATAATAAACATCCCTAGACTGCCGATTGTAAAATTAGAGAAACTTGAAGTCTTACTTTTTTTTTTGCAATTTCGAATTTGAGGCATCTATCATAATCGGTAGAAAATGATAAACTACCGATTGTTAGAGTTGAGAAACTCAAAATTTCGTTCCTTTTAAAGAAATTGAATTTTGGGCTACTACCAAAATCGGTAGATAAAGAGATGGTCAAGACCCTACCGGTTTTGAAAATAGAGAAATTCAAAATCCCATGGTTTTTGAAAATTTTGAATTTGGGGCTACTATCCCAATCAACAGAGAATGAACATCACTTATCTACCGATTTTTTTTTTTTTTTTTTTTTGGGAACATAAAAGTATAATTGGTAGATAAAGTATTACATTATCTACCGATTCTGGGACGTTAATGGCGTTGAATGCATTCAATCGTCTCTCTAACCGTTATTGAACCTTCAACATGATATTCTTCATGATGTTTCTCACCTTCTTCTTCATACCCATCCATGATTTAAGAAAAAATGGTTTTCACTCACTTTTTTCTTTTTGTACTTCTTCTACTCTAAAACCATAAAACTCAAAAACTAAAATCGTTTTCCTCCAATATTAGGGGTAATTTGGCCATTATGAAAAACGGGAGATAAGGGATGACTTCATTTTAAGTTTTGGTGACCTTATTTTGTCTTATTAGTCACCCTTGAAAATGCCAAAATTAAAATTTTGTAAATGAACTATGATTACGCAATTGAAATTAGTTAATAGAAGATGATTTGGTTTGGTTGAAAACAAATTCTTATCTGAACTTTCTTTTTTCTTTTCATTTTTCTACGCCATATGATGTTGAGAGAATCCGATTCTACCACTATTAATCAGTCAACTGAAAATGAGAGTTTGGGCCCCTACACTTTTATACTAACCCATCAATTTGATTGTCACAATCCATTAAATAAGTGATTATTAGATTAGATTCCTCCACATTATTGAGTACACAGGATAACAATAGGCTGTAGGTCTCTCGAGTACCTAACACGGCTGGTGGCATTTACGCGTCAACTGTAATCCTGACTGGTTTGACTTTTCGCCCAGGCTGGTCACCCCTAGTATCCGACTCAAAATTTATCTAGTGGTAAAATTATACTACCTCCGTCCCACTATTAGTTGACCTAGTAGCACAATTTAAAAATGATTTATTTCTCAAACTATACCACGGATATTTATAAATTTTATATCATTGGAAAGAATTTTAAAACACCTACGTAACGAGTATAAACATGAATATCAAATTATATAAAATCAACTATTAATTAGACAAAATTAAAAAACAACTAGGTCATCTAATAGTGGGACGGAGGGAGTATATATATATTTCGTCACTTTCTTCATCCGACAGAATATGAAATCATTTGAACCGTCTGATGTTAAATCTTCAACATCAATTGATATGTACACGAACAAAAACACATGCAATTAACCTCGGATCTACTTACATACATGTCTAAAAGTATAAGACTAACGAAGAATTCGGTAGAGAAGTGATATGTTGAAACTAAAATATCTATAGTTAGATCCATAAGCTCGATGAAAGTGTCAACAACCATAACGGTATCCGAGATGTTTATATATCCCAAGACATTTATTTTTTTACCGCATTTCTTAAGACAATGAACCTTTTGAATAGTTTGAACCTTTTGTTTGATCAAATAAATTTTGTCAACAATGTAGAAGCAAATAATTTAGTATGAACCATAATAACATGAATATTCAAACTTGATTTGACATATCAAAGTGGATCTTTTGCAAATCTTGGAAAGTCAAACCTCTGCTGGGTAATTCGTTAATTATAATATAATAAGAATAAAAAAGATTTGAAGTTGACATCAAGAAAATTTTAGGAACAACTAAACTTGAAACTACATCAAAAGAGATGTTGTGTATTTTTGGGAAATACATCTGTTTTGAACGACTTGTTTTGCAAGGCGTGCTTCTTGAATAACATATGTACATAGTTTTTTAAAGTTAAAATTAAATAGTAGTGCAATTCGGTTATACCTACCAACATAAAACACCAATATCATGGATTTACGTGCATTTGATGGAAAGATGTTCGCTCCGCCACTATAATTTTCTCCATGATTGATTGATCTGTTCATCCAATGCCTCGCCATTTAAACATCTCATATGTATATATTGATTACTCGTTAATTTAGACAGATTATATATAAATAACTTGAAGAGGTGATGAATGAGTAACTTGCTCATATAATAGAACATAAAATAAGGCATTTCTAGAGATGCAGCAGTGTTATAGTTGCATGGCAATGTGATTAAAATAGGATGTCTATGTTATCCTACAACTCAGGCTCTCAAATTATAAACAAATAAATAAATATATTCAATTTAAAGAGATTCGTACCAGTATTTAATCATGCCATCCCAGCCACAAGTAGCCACTTTACTTACCGGCCTAATCAATCTCCAAATAAGAGTTACTAAAATTTGTGAACAACAATTGAGTCAACTCCAATACAATCACCTTCGTGACACTTCAGAGTTTGTGAACAACAATTGAGTGCAACGATCAATCGAATTGCTCACAAACAATTGCTATGTATCCATTAATTTATCAAACATTAAACAGAACAATAAAAACACAATCGAAGATAATTGTTTCTGGAACTGAATTTGCTGCTACATTCACCACCACCACCCAAGAAAGCAACAGAGAAAAGAACCCAAGAGATTTCTGAACGAAATAAATAAACTAGATATGAAAATTGAATATAAATTACAACAAACCCATAGCTTTTTACAATTGAAATACCTAAAATCCACCACCACCACCCACCACCACCATCTTATTTAACACATCACTACCCACAACTACCTAATACCACCCATAACTACCCATACCTATGATTTGATTCTAAGTTTAAAAATCATAAAAAAAAAAAAAAAACAGGTAAAAACCTCCACTACCCACCCACTAACACGATAGTGCAAGAATTTATACTTGTTTAATCGACAAAACAATAAACCCAATCTTAAATAGAACTGTAAAATCAACAAACCTTTTGAACTCCCATGTGCTCATCATTTGAAGTAGTAGTAATTGGTAAATCATCACTATCAACACCATTCCCATCCACTTTTTTATAAATTTCTGAAGAAATGATTTAGATTTTGAATTTCTAATTGAAGCAAATATTAGGGTTTTAGATTTAGGGAAAATTGGAGAAAAGTAAGAGGGAGAGGATGTAATAGAAACATTTAAAATTATTGGTTTGTAATGACAGATCAAGCTCTTCATTGTGTGTATATACATGGTTCCAATTTTTATGGATGGAGTTTCAAAGATTCGAGATGGAGCTTCAGAGAAAATGGAAAAATGAAGAATGGAGAACAACCGACTCTTGGTTTAGGCACGTATAGTCCAAATGACATAACTATCCTTGGTCTTATGAATATTGACATAGCTAAGTATACCCTGTCACTTCAAACGGTTTAGTCTTAAACTTAAAGGAGAAGAGGACTGCCACATCGCAGACAGATAAAATGAAACTGATCACGTACAGATTGGTGAGGATATATTGTGCAAATGTTCATACAACCGGGTTTCATTAAAATGGCATTCATCACCAATGCACAGCAATTTGTAATGCCCAAGTTCAAGTCCACTCAAAATAAACAAAATTGAATTAGTATGGGTTTAGGAAAGATAATACCAGTTAGGATTATTCTGGAACACCGTTTCCTTATTGAATTCCCAATAAAAATTTAATTTTATGAAAACATTGATTACATAAACAACGTATATACAGGATACACGGCATATACATAACATAAGCACAATACTCTCTTGCAAGAAAAAACACAGGATTTCCAAGGTACGCCTTTTCCTTTTTTTTTTTTTTTTTTTTTTTTTTTTATTTTGATTTTATCTCTGTGTATCAGGTAAATCTATAGGGCGTAAAAATTAATATAGAGATTATGTTTTTATTCAGAAACAACACCTATAATTCCTATCTAAACATCAGGCAAACATTTAAATGAGAAAGTTTACCAAAATTCTAACAAAGGTTCGTGATGATTATTATGTACCCTTTTCAATTTCGTAATTATTCTTATTTATGCATATAGAATAATCATTATGTTTCTTCCAATAATTTATGCACAGGTAAAATGGGCAAAACCGATAGAGCAGTTCGATATATCCATAAATATATCTACAGAGGTTATGGCAGGCTAGGATCTAATAGAGATGAAGTCCAGTGCGATAGGATAGCAATCATTAACCAGCAGATAGATAATATTGAAGCAAAGATTTTTTCAGGAGAAATAAGCCAGAAAGCAGATTTTGACGAGATGGAATCAATGGAAGATTTGGATTGAGAATATATGTGGATTTCGTAAGTTCTTCTCTGTATTGGAGAAATTTGTGAATATCCAAAGTTTCCAGTCAAGGGTATAACCTATTATCCTAAATTTGTGAATATCCTAAGTTTCACCGTCACTGTCACTGTTGCCTTGTGAATTGCTGGTGACTTTCCATCAGCACAGTTGTCTAATAAATCCACTTATGTAGCTTTATTATGAAATTGGTTGCATCCATATCATCTCTATAAAATGCTTAGGCTTCTCAGTAGTTGCTATTAATGACACTTGTCCTTTATTATTAGATATTGTGGAATAGAGAATCAATCAAGGTAAAACATAGATAAGTTGGTCTACTTTATCTTGATTTGTAATGGATAATAGTTTACATATCCCACTGGACTGATAAGTTGGTGAGTTTTTTCCTACAATTAATGTTTTAGGAGAAATAGGATCAATAATGGTGCTTGTGACTCCTGACCTGAGAGGCCACATGCTGCAAAAGATTACAAAAGTCCATTGAAGTTTGTTCTGATATATTCTATTGTCTTTTGCAAGACGTGGTCTCCACGTTGGGATAGGGGTCTTTTGGGCTGGGTGGGGGAATTATTTCAGATGGGTTAGTAACATAGGAACCCATGGTACCATAAATAGAATTAAAAGAAATAGGTGAATCATTCAAAACACAAATTCTTCTTTACTGAGGGTTTCAGTTTTCCCATTCACCATTCCCAAGATGTCAGATTTCCCACCAAACCATTGCAGTTCCGACTTTGGGAGAACATTTTGTATGGCATGCATAAAAATTGAAAAAAGGAATAATTCATCACAAATTACATCGAAGTTCATATATGAATTCAATATAGCACTACAATAAAACCTCGGGGTAGACAATGTTTGTAGTTGAAAGGTCCTTGGTTTCATTGGGTAGTAAAACGGTTATTCTTTGTGCGGCGTTTGCATCTAGACAATGCTACGTAAAGTTGACTGTGGCTAAACACAGGGGGGTGCTTAGATCGATCCCAACGTATTTTACCGATTGTCCTCGTGACTTGTTGATCGTCATAGCATAAGTTTGGACGGACAGAAACCGACGTCTCGTCAAGTTAATATTCATCTCGGAAGAAGACGGTTTGAAATTTATCCTCGGGATAAATACAATTTCTCCAGTCTTTTCGCCAGTTAAAATCTTGGCTTCAATCACATGTTGTCCACATCTAGTGACCAACAGTCTTGTGCCGTTGCAAAGGCCTTCTCTAGGTGCAAGATTTCTCAACATCATGATGGGGCATCCAACCTTTATATCCAACTTGAACGGAGGCATTCCAGGTGGATTTAAATTTTGCAGGTTTTCGCTGGAAAAGTGCGGAATATTGCCAAAAGATCATCTCGCATTTAACCCGTCTGCAAAGCAAGGTATGTGTACATATCCCCGTCTAATCTTTTCATTGCTTCTGAATTAATCTTCTGCACATCATCATTACGGGATGACAGTAAAATCCGCTCGGTAAAACGTTCTGTAGATACCCTTTCTTTTGTTCCCAGCCAGGGGTAAAGACTGGTTATAAGTCCAGCCATGTTCTCGCATCTATTTATTGTGTTTGGAAGATCAACAGTTGTTTTGGGATTATCACCAACCTGTTATTTATATCCAACAGATATACAGGTATAAATCAGAGCCATGTCAAAGGGTAAATGGAACATAAGGATGTGTAAAACAAAGTTGTATTCTTACCTCTACCAAGAACTTTGCGAAGGATATACTGTCTGGTTCAAGTGCATCCAGCCTCATATTTTGATGCAGCGCCAATACAGTGATGTCATTCCAAAGAAGCGATCTTCTTAGACATGCTCCAACCACTTCGCGACATCCAGAAGCTATATAACAGTAACGTCGCCTAAAGTCTCCTCCTAAAACAACAGTAATTCCACCGAATGGTTTTTCCTTGTTACCAATATCACGTAGAGTTCGATCAACTGCTTCAACACAGAATCTGTGTTGCATGGGTACTTCGTCCCATATAATCAGTTTAACTTGTTTCAAACATTTTGGAATGTTGATCTTGTTTGTCAACTCCACAAACACTGTTTTTCTGCTATTTCAAGGGGAATCCCGAACGTAGAGTGCGCAGATTGCGACCTCCTACCAGAAGTGAAGCAATGCCGAGATTTAAGCAAATCGGGACTATGTATCCATCTCTCATGGGCAGCTAGATGCCAATGTGTTATACGAAACGTTTTCCGCTTCCCGCACCGCCGTTTAAAAAAAACAGTTTACCCTCACCATCTCTCACGAACTAAACACGGCATTGTACGCCGACTTGTAAGGAATTGACTTAGGATGCTCTGTTCAACCTCAAAGCATCATTCACCTGCAAGTTGTAGGCACCGATGCTCCCACATAAATCGGTCACTGTGACATCACTCCATGGTAGTTTTGATCTTGGCATATCCACAAAATCTTCAAGTGACTTTCGATTCACGCAATCTGTTCATTTAAAAGGTACAACCCATAATCAAATATTTGCTCATCTGTTGGCTTTTTGATATGATACTTCATGCGTAGTTTAAAATGCAAATCATCGCATATATGTTCCCTAAACTTTGACCACGTAACGCCTGGTTGATTTGGATTACGAGTCACAAAGAATTATCTTAAAAAGTTTTCTCAATCTGAACCCCGTTTTCATCATCGCCGCTTCTTGTAAACACTTAGACCATTCATTGTCATCTCCTAAAATTCCAAGTGCGATGCATGCTCCTTTAAATGTACGGTCAGTTTCCTACAATCACCATCCTCAACTTGTTTTCAGCGTGTCAAATGAATCGGCACCGGTACAACCGTTAGTAATAACCGCAGAAATACAATTCACCGGCATTAGGGTGATGAAGTACATCCTTGCAATTGCAAACCCTGTTTCCTTTCTTTCCATTCTTTCTTGTCCCATACAAAATGTTAAGGAACTCTTGATAAGTGTATGCTTTGGCGGTTGGATTTTTTTGATAATACTCAAAGAAACCCATCAATGTCGACTTATAGTTTTCTGCGACAATAGTGACCCTTTCCATTGAATTAGTTGCATCGTATACGAACCTCGTTGGTTGGGAAGATGAATAGCCAAGCGAATCACATTAGGTTCTTCGTGATGCATTGAGTGTCCATATAAACGCCACGCAGCCTCAGGTGCCCCAATATATCTTGCATCAATGTATTGTTGTACCTCATCACACTCACCAACAATTAGTGTTGCACGATCATGTCCTTTATAGATATACTTGTGTATGTATTTAACAGCCCTTACACCCCCACATATCTCAACATTAATGTGGCAATTGAACATCACTGGACTGGTAAGGATTGTACGGAACAACATTTGTGTTGTTTGCTTTGAATCCGATTCGGACAAATACATCCTTCCCATTGTCGCGGCGGCGATATCTTTGGATATCCACCGTCGTCCATACTTGTATTTTGTGTATGTGTTTTTGGATAACCTCTGCTGCATTTTCCATTTTTCATGCACATGGAGTCCACACCACATGGACCATGTACCATGCATTTCCTTACTGATCTCAAACAAAGTCAGATCTGTTTCTTCGTCTGGGAATTCGGCACTCACAAATTTATCTACCTGTTCAACTGTCTTTATTTTTTCAGGACCATCCAAGAATATAAGAGCATGCATATGAGGTAAACCACGTTTTTGAAACTCAATTGTAAACACATGAGCAACTACCTTTCCAAACACTTTTCCTTTCTTTATCTCTTTCATCAACTCGACTCTCTTTAACTCAAATACACGTGCTATGAGATCGGACGATCGATGCATATTGATGTGATTCAAGTGCATCTTGAATCGCCAACGCGGATTTGCGGTCATTGTTAGGAATATATCAGGATGATGATTAAACCGTGTAATGGCCATCGAATCTTGATAAATCTCATACATATGCCTAGGACCTCCAATAAAAGTCGATGGTAAGACATATGGTTTTCCCAAATCCCGGGACTCGGCCCGATTCCGCCGAGTCCTTTATATGCTTATACGAATCGCTTTCATGACTTATCCCGATTTATCTTAAGATAATACTGATTGTTTTGTTTGTTGAAGCCCTGCATCCACCGGTACTCTGAAACAACTTTTTTGCTCTTAGGATGGTAGAATACTCGATTGAGCGCTTAAAGAGACGAAAACTGTGAAATTGTTTCAGAGTTAACCGCTTAGTAGTGTGTTTTCCTCGTTTGTGATCCAAGTTGCTTCATATCGGGTTGCCAACTCATCTCGCCATATGGAAACAAAGTAAAACATAATGGAGGGCAAGTATGCGGGGTGACATTACGAAATACGCTTGAATCCTTTTTTCCCCTTGCGATGTAGTATTATATCTCTCGAAGTCGGGCTTTAGAGAACCATCTCGGTAATATTACGTAGATTTCATCAATGTTGGTAAGTTATAACTTTGTCATCTTCGGTTTTGTTGTAGTGCATGATGACTTTGACATTTTGGTCTGCAGGGTTAGCATCGCTCAGGAGATCTTGTGCCTGGTAATATTTATCGCAAAACACATTATACTTGTAGACAATTTTCTGTACCTTTTCAAGTACGTTTTTATTCAGCTGGGGATTCCGTTTTGCACGAACAGCCAATGCATGATTTGGATCGTAGAAAAACGGTGATGATAGACAGGGTCCTTACCCTCGTCACGGTAGTAAAGTTCCGAGATTGTGCGAAGTTCCCATGAATTGCAAAGCCTTTTGGGCCCTTCCCCTTCAAAACCCTCTTATCCAGCTTTGCAACCAAGATCGGTATAAGCATTCGCGACATTATACTCTCGCATGTGATCTGCAAAATTTCGACTCGCATCGTCTCCTTCAAGTAAATCCATCGATTCCGGTGGAGGCTCGAGCAACAGAGGGAGTTTTACTTTTCCTTCGCGGCAACATCTTGAAAAGACTGGTTTTTTTTTGGATGATTTGCTGGTCCTCTCATCAATCCAGTGCAATGCTCCACACGAAGAACATTGGTATTCATTTTGCCAAGGTAATGACGAGCAGGATAGGCGCAAATCATCTTCTTGGTTTTCAATTCTCTCTGTACCAACATCTTCCTCATCATCCGAAAGACCACAGAGTTCATCAGAACCATCTGATGTAAAATCTTCATTAGCAACTGACCTGTACACACCAACAAAGGTAATAACAAAGCATATGCGGTTAGACTTATGGTTGAGAACTCGTATTTGTACCTTAAATCAAGCATAAGTGAACTGCAATCGCTAAAAAAAAGTCGAGAAATATAAAGTATCGGTGGTTTTTACTCTCTATCTTTATACACCTAATTAGACCTTCTTTCTTATACCTATAAAGAACTTACTAAGTTATCTTGTTCATGCAAAGTTAGATTATGCGTGACTTTAGTTCCCTTATGAATCCATTATTTGTCTAATTCTTTGTCAAACCACAGAATTCACCTAGACGAAGCTTGCAAATGCCGATGGGATATTTTATTAAGACAATTCACCGAAGTCAATTGCATCATAATCGGTTAATGCACGGTAATCGCCTTCACGAATAAACACGGTAACTCTTCTTCAAGAATAACTCCATCTATTTTATTTTAGCAATACCGAGCATAACTTTAGGAATCCACATGAGTTCACCTATAATGGTATATATGCATCTATGTTCAAGCACTCTAAAGTAGCAATGAACATAGTTAAACATGAGAAACTTTAAAGATTTAAATTGATGTAAAAGTGACATTACTTTTCAATATAATTGGAATCAGAGATTGATCACCGATTCCGTGGGTTCCAGTTGATGCATCTACCATTATATCATCGATGTTGCCCCGAATGCTTGAATTCCTCCGTACATTGATACACAATCAATTAGTTATGCCTAGGTAGCTAGGCATGTGAAGAATAACGATCACACAAATGATAATATGTTTAAACATGCTTGAGTTCTTATGCACATTTAAGAATAAAGATCACTCAACGATAATATGTTTAGGGATTTCTGGGACTTGAGCCAACAATGTCAGCAATTGGATTGTGTAGCATGCGCGCATTCGTTTGGTATGGCTAGTCTATAACATATGCGGGTAAATTTGTCGTGACATGTAACATGATAATACCATGGAAAAGTAGCAAAAACAAAGATATAGGCTAGACATTGTAATAATAATATACGTTGTATACCTCTTTGATTGGTACATCTCTCTTACGCCGAAGTTTTCTTCGAAGACCAACTTCTTTGGGCAACTTTCTTGATCCTATAAAAAATTCCAACCAAACAGGGTATGCACACGAAATTTCTGAAATCAGTAGTATTACCTTTAAGATTTGTTTTTCACCAAAACAAAACTATAATTATATACTAATCTATGTACCCTGGCAAGAATACTACATATACATGAACACACTATAGAAAACTACCAAACTTTTTACATTGATTTGCAGGGAAGAGACATGCAAAACTGGATTATCTACTTCTAAGGAGGCTGCATCAGACTGTTGCTCGCGATTTCCATCACTTTCAATGAACTGTTGCTCTCTGTTTTTTTCCCAACGTTTTAGCTGGGCCATTGTCCTTTTACTACAAATCTTTAGATCACCATGCGCCTGCGGCACTCCCCTAGAATATGGGAAGTACATACCTGTGAAACCAAATAATTATCAAAACTCCCTGCGGTATCAGACAAACAATAGTAAATCTATACATATTCGCTATGGTTGACAATGATACATGGTAATTAGTAATGGCTGAATCTAAATTGATTAAATCTAAACAAAGACTAACTCCCTGTGTTTCTGCTTTTTATATTGATTTCCAATCTATATTTATTAAATTTAAGAATATTTTCACCGTTATTAATGATCTGCTGTCATTGCTAATATTGTTACCACTCCTAATGATATCTCTGATGTTGCGCTACTTATCTCTGTGTTCCTTACCGAATTTAGAATTATGGAAGTCTGATGCAAAGGGGTTTTATGGAGAACACAATCTTTGGATGGCAAACCCGCCACAATGTTCTACAGTACTGGTAAGTCTACCTACGATCTCTCTACCTAAACACTAACAAATTATCCACTTCACATTACACTTGTTTTTCTATTTTTCTATCACTCCTACAATGTCTTATCCCCTGTTGCGCAAAAGCCTTGGATTCGTTCGTTATGGCCAATCCATAACATATGCAGTTAAATTTTTAAATCATAACATATGTTGTATACCTCTTTGATTGGTGCATCTCTCTTACGCCGAGTTTTCTTCTGAAGACCAACTTGTTGGGCAACCTGTTGATCCTATAAAAAAATTCCAACAGGAAACAAAATTTAAGAATACTTTATCCTGGCAAGAATACTACATATATATACGAACACTGCAAACTACCCAAGTTTTTTACATTGATTTTCAGGGAAGAGATATGCAAAACTGGATAATCAACTTCTAAGGAGGCTGCATCTGACTGTTGCTGGTGATGTCCGTCACTTTCAATGAACTGTTGTTGTCTATTTTTTTCCCAGCGTTTTAGCTGGGCCAAGGATCTTTTCTCGCAAAGCTCAAGATCACCATGCGCTCGCGTGACTTTGCATCTAGACTATGAGAAGTACATACCTGTGAAACCAAATAATCATCAAAACTCTATGCAAGATCGGACAAACAATAGTAAATCTAGACAATAAACATAAAATTACTTCAGTTTGAAGAGAAGAATCATGTAAATTTTGCTGATTTCGTTCCGCATTAAAACATTTTTCCTTTTCCTTTTCCCAACGTTTATTTGTCCCATGGATCTTTTACTGCTAACGTTGAGATAAGCATCTTTTGGTGGCATATTTGGTGTACGTTATTGTGTCAATGTATTACAATGGAACAGAATCAAGGTTATCAGAATTTATTTGCTGTAGAAATTGTGCCTGCACCAACAGAATCAAGATTAACAGAATTGTGCGTGCATCAAGGTTACACTTTGATGTACGTTTGGGATCCGTGATTTATAAAAGTCAGTATTTTATTTTTAAGAAGCTTTGTAAGAAGTTTTATTTGCGAAATTGTTACACTTTGATTTATGTTTGGAACCCGTGATCTATAAGAGGCAGTATTTTTTTTTTGTAAGAAGTTTTGTCTACTTGGATCATTCATGACCGTCCAAGTCATAGCTCGATCCGGACGATCCCGACCGCGAGATGACCCTCTTCGGCGAATCCTGTCCATCTAATGACTCTCAAATCTCAGAGTCAAACACCACCTTTTTTTATTACATTGATTTTTAAATTCAGTCGGATATGTGTCTAACGCCTAGTTAGCAATTCGGGATTCGGCAAACGTACGAGTATTATACGGTTTTGTAAAATCCAAATTCGGTCCAAAATTCGGTTAATGGGACGTGATTCGTCAGTAATTCGGAACGGCATACGTACGTGTATAATTCGATTTATAAATGCGAGTTCGGCTCTAAAAATTCGGTATCTATTATAATAAATAATAATTATTTATAAGGACATATAGAGGTGTAAAACGTCTTACTAAGACATCCCACATAAAGTCGCGTGCTTTACGTGCCATGTGCCGTGTTGTCTTTGTGCCAACGATTTAAACGTGATGTCGCCGTCTTTGTGCTTTAGTAGTCAAAAGCTAGGCACAACCACGTCACGAGCACAGACACATGAATAAACGTGTCGTCTTTGGCCGTCTTTGTCTTTGTCTTTTGGAACATGTGTTATAAAATATTTGAAATCACTTAATGTATATATTAAGTCGGACATTATCACAAGAATTTAATTAGACAACATATCATTTGAAATTATTTCAAGTAAAATTAACAAGTTTATTCAACAAAAAGAAATAGCCCATCAAATATAGAATTTGATTATTGTCATGTAAATTAATGTTCTAGTCAAATATAGGTGACGACATTATAACAATGATATTGAAATATATTTTCCAGATATTAAGGTATTATATGTGTTGTTATAAATAAGCCAACATAAAGTGTTAAAAACTAGCTAGAATCGTGACTCTTTTGTGAAATATACAAAAAATGTCATGTATTATGCCTTGTTATATGGTGTATTTGAACATGTTTTGACGTGCTTTATTAACGTGTTGTGCTGGGATGGGCCACGTGCTTATCCGTGTCGCGTGCTGTGCTGTGCTAATGTGCCAATTAGTCAAACCCAGCACGTCCCATTTAATTAACGTGTTGTCGTCTTGGACTAAGTACGTCTTTGGTGGGTGGGCTCAAATTTTAGCGTCTTGGGTCAAATTTGTGCTCGTCTTTGGCACAACCCAATTTACACCTCTAAGGACATAGACTAATTTTTATGTATATTTGAGAGTTATTTAAAGAAAAAATAAACTTAATATGATGATATTAATAATATATACAATATTAGTCATCCAAGAGGACGTGGTATAGTGGGTAAGATGCACCTTCAAATCTCTTCAGTCATTTTTTTTCATAAAAGTTACAACAATTTCTAATATTGGGCTTTGTATGCTCGGGAGGCAGTAAATCCCAAAAAGCAGGGCCTTTAAAAACGTAAAAGCTAAAGAATTTATGGCGAATTAAGCGGACGTATTATTCGGTATACGTAAAGTTCGTGAACGATTCGCGAATAATCCGGGAATGCCATATAATACGCGTCTTTGGTTCGGAGTTACAAACGTACGCGAATAAGACAGTAAAATCCGTGATACAGAAAAATTCGCGAACTTACTAACTAGGGTCTAACGTGTAAGTTGGACCCGACTCAAATACTTCCAAAGCTAAGTCAAAACTCGAATCAGATATCTCAAAAAGTGATCTGAAATCTGATTCTAAAGCTGTGTCAAAAGTCGAGTCAGACATCTTAAAAAGTGATCTGATTCGGGCCGAGTCAGATGCCGTGTCAACTTCAAAATAAGCAAGGCAAGAAATGTTGTTAGTCTTGTGATTCAAAATAACGCGACGAGTCCACGTGGATACTGTAGTTAACTCAGTGAAGCACCTAGTCGAGTTGATGAGTCATGCAAAATCAGGGTCAGGGGACATTTTAAAGCAATGGATGTGAACATAGGAAAAGGAAGATCTGAAAACACTAAAGTTATGTTAACTTTCTTCACAAGGTTATTGTCTACAACAGCTTCATTGCCAGTTCATGGAAACTACTATAAAGAAGATGCAATCTCAAGAGGACCCAAAAAAACTAGAAAGAATAGAAAAAAAAGAAGGACAGAGCATAAATCTCGAGGAAATTTATTAAAGAGATTATGGCTGAACTCAGACCCTACTGCACATTATATATGCCTTGATCAACCAGGTAATATCCCAACGGACGCAACCATATTTCCCTGTCCTGGGGTCATCGGCTCTCGAGGTGGTAGTACTAAAACTTTTTCTTTGATCGATTGGTAGTACTGAAACTTACTATCTTTGTCGAATTCCGACACGATAAAAGCATCAACAATAACACAAGAACAAAGCCAACCATGTCCATATGCATGTGAGCTGTTCTAAAAGAATAAAGGAACAATACACGAGCCGTAATCATTGATTATATTCATTTTTCCACATATGAAGCTGTATAACATCTAGGATTTGTGGAAAAATTTCTTATACGTTCAGTAAAGAGAAATACATGCGTGACTCATTGCGTTTGTTTCGGAACATATTCGAGAGGCATATGTACCCTAAAAGTAGCTGTGAAAGTGAAACTTACATTATCGGTCAATAGATTGAGGGAACTAGAAGCTACGTGATCGCGATCATATCTACAAGTGAAAACAACTTACTTTATTTATCCATACTCATCTCTGGCCTGCAACATAGACTGCTGCACCACCACTGCCTCGGGAAGTGATGAAGGTTGTGGCTTACCAACTTCTGTATGGGCTCGTGACTTTCTATGTATTTCTACTATGAATTTCTGTATGGGCTCGTGACTTTTCCAACTTCAGATAAAAAGACACAATTCATTCCATAATTCTGTGCCATGTATGCAAGTCCCAAAATATGTGTCAATCAAGCGGGACTTTGAGCTAAGAGTTTGAAAAAAATTTAGTTGAAAGGATCCATCACAAGACATCTAGGCCAAAATCCTTGTTTTTAAAAGCATTCTATTTTGTGGCCATGTACAGTGTAGATGGATGGTCGAGACTGATCGATCTAAACCAAACTGATTAGACCTAAACTGATCCAATTAAATTATTGGTTCAGATTCGACCCGTGATAAACTGATTAGACCTAAACTGATTATTAGACCGATCTTGCAGGTTGTTCACAATCAGTAAAATTTTCAACCAAACAAATTAAGCTAAGCATATTTTTCACTGTTTTAATTCATCACTGGTTTTACTTCCAACATCATTACAATTCCATCCTTAGTTACATCACATGTAACTGAATGACCAAAAAAACTTTAGTTTTTCATGATCTCCCTGTTATGTTGATCAAGGCATAATTCCATTATCTTTACATGACTTGTGACACTTGAATTCAGCGTACACATACAATTTGTGCACCACAAATCCGCGCCAGGACTTATTCTCATCGGCCAGGACATTTTCTGGTCCGCAGTACAATACAAGAAACTAAATTTGTAGTACTAATATATAGCATGAATTGAAAGGTTTGCTCATGTACACATACACACACTCTCTCTTTCCATGAGGTAACACATAACTATCTAACTTTTTCATGCCAAGATCCAAAAATCCTTATGATGTTGAGTAGTGATCAGATATCCTCCAAGTTTTTTGCTTTTTCTCCTCACACCAATTGCCATACAATTAGCATTCTCGATGCAGTACTCGACAACACCAGAGCTACTCCTTTTACGTCGCCACAGTTGCAGTAAACGCCATGTTATGGTGCGTTTTCGTTGCCCTAAAATCAATAGTGACACTCCTTGTTTCTTTGCCTCTTTCACTATGGTTGGACCTTTTTGCTTTGATGCTTTTACTACTTCAACTTCAACTTGAACCTACATATATCAAGCCCAACATGCTATTACTAGAGTGTGGTGAAAGTCATGGGGCTATTCATATATTAATTCGTAATTCATCAAGATCTTAATTTTTCCGATATATCGAGATAAAAAACACGGGGATTGGACGGGTTAGTTACCTCAGGTCTTTCCAAGTGACATAAATTCTTGATGGTATGAAGCAGTTCATATGCCCTTGAACTCATCGGCGTTATCTCAGATCCTTTACCTGCAACAGAAAAGAACATTTCCATCAACGATTTTTCTAAAATATCACTGCAACATAGAAAACTTAAAGAGAAATCTTACATTGCTTTGAAGATTTCGGTTTTACGACATGAAGAAGGACTAATGTATCTTGACTCTGAACAGTGTGTGTTAAAGTCCATTGAATTGCACTAGCAACTTCATAACTCAAATCTACAACAACCATAATTCTTCTACCAACAACAAACTTTGATTTCCGTTGCTCGGCGTCTTTGTTCGTACTATTGTCAATCATCATCATTAACTCATCTTTCTTTATGAAATTTGAAGAAGTCGACTTGATGGATTTGCTTTGAACAGGTTTAGAACGAATTCGTATACGCGATGAAGATGAATTGAAACAAGAAGCTTGAAATCTTGATGAGCTAGTTCTACCCATTGTGAAATTATGTGATGTTTTAGACTTTTAGTGATTATTGCGAGTTCTTTGTCTTAAACTTAGTCTACAAATATGGGGGTGACTTATACTTATATTCTGTAGATCTTGAACGTGCGGAGCATGAATGATTAATTCTAAGTAGCTAGGGGATGTTTTTGTATGTACATGAATTTTGAATGAGTAGGTTGGGTTGTGTCGTGCGTTCACGACTCTACGTATTTTAAGCTGTACATTAAAATATATAGGCTGTTTGTTGAGGTTGCATTTACACGTACGCGTCATAGTTATCGGTCAGAGCGAGCTTATAACTAGTTTACTCGGGTGTTTGTTGTTTGCCGATTCAACTGGCTTATCCGAGTCTGAGTTGCAAACAACACCCACCCACCCACTGACATCATTCATAACATCGGTCCCGGACAGATATTAGCCCAGAACCCAGTTTTAGATCCGAATAACTACTACCCATCCAATTCTGATTCTTGAAGAGGAAAAAGAAGCAGCAACAGAAGAAGAGATGTCGTCGTTGTCAAGCCTTCCGATAGAGATTCAGGTAGACATCTTTCTCAGATTACCAGTCAAGTCAATCGTAAGCTGTAGACGTGTATGTAAGATTTGGAGTTCACTACTCTTTAGCCGTTACTTTATTAAGACTCACCTTGATCAAGCTAACCCAAAGGAGCTTTTCATTGGTTAGGCGTTAACACAAAACTAAGGAGACCTGGTTATTGGACCAGAGTTATAGCCTCTTTCGATGTCAGTAGTGAAAGATTTGCAGATATCTTATTCCTAGAAGACGCACAAATAACTAGCCATAGGGATGATGTACTTGACTATGTTGGAGTATTGGAAGACTGCCTTTCTTTATGTACTTATCATCATCGCATTGACATCTGGTTGATGCAAGAATATGGAGTGACAGATTCGTGGACTAAGCGATTCAGTTTTAGTACCACAAACATATTTGGCGTCGATGAATGGAGATCTAAATGTTATTATCGGTTGAAACCGCTATGGTCTTTTACAAACGGTGAGTTGCTGATCGATACTGGAGATAGGAAACTGTTATATGACACAAAGAAAAATAGTTTCAGAGTCTTAGAAATTAGCAATGGTAACTCTGGTATCAACTGTGGACGGAGCGTACCACTGAATTATGTGGAGAGCTTAGTTTCTCCCAACTAGGGTGCTTTATGTGGGGAAATACACAGACATGAAGAAACATAATGATTGAGAAAAAGGTAATTCGTCTTATTTACTTATCTTTTTTACCATTTTACGTTCCTTCCTTCCTTCCTTTTTTTTTTTTTTTTTTTTTTTTTTGATACAACTATTTTACGTTAATTAGTGGAACATTTTGAATGCTTCTTGATAGAATTATGTAAGTTCACTAAGTCTTATGGGCTAGATTGGAGGTGCTAGATTAGCACTTAAGTGTTTGCAATTCAAAAAAAGTGTGGCAAAAAAGTTAACACTAGTTCTCTTTCCTCCTGAGTTCTTTAGCATGTGGATTAGCATGCTAGATAGTTACGTTGAATGATTGGCGCTTGAAAAACTACCTTTTTGCGGAATGGTTAGCATTTGAGAGATTTGTTTTTGATCGGCGATTTGAAATTTAAAGCATTGAGCCATTCAGCATTTGAGCGAATGGTTTAGCGCTGGCGCGGAATGGTTATATTTGGCAACGTGTGGATTTGCTAATTTAGTTGCTAGATTAGCACTCCCATAAGACTTAGGAGGTAGTCCCGACTGCTAATCTAGGTGCTAGACTAGCACCCCATAAGCTAATCAATGCTTCTTGCTAGTGCTACGTAGAATATTTTCACCAGAAAGTAAAACTTACTTCACTAATAAGGAGACTACAATCATGGGCCGGACACATTTTCCTTTTCTATCTTTTTGATACTGGATAGTGAGGTCATTGCCCTTGGGTAAACTCATCTCACCGGACTCGTCCCTGAGCAGGTGAGGCAGTTCAATCCCAATTTGTTTTAACAACATGCTTCAGTGGGCATCCATCACGAGGAGGAGTCTTGATTTTCATCTTACTGGTAGAAGTCGAATACTCGTCGTTTTACGCATGGCCACCTAAGTTAATTTAGTCAACCAATCCATAATACAAATTGCAAAGCAAAAGGCCTCAGTACTGAAAACACCCCAGAACAACTGTTATATGTTTTCCTACAAAACCATTTCATTCAGGTAGTAGTAGCACTAGGGTGAGCATTTTACCCGTAATCCGCGGATTTAACCGGGACCAACCGTATTGTTGCGGATGGATGCCCAGACCGTTCGCTAATGAGTTGGATGCAGAAGGGATTTTCGAAATCCAACGGATTACGGATTGGGCCCGGATGCAACCTTGAAAATCCGTTGGACTTCCATATCCATTGGATTAAGGGCATTTATATAGTTTCTAGAAAATATATAGATAGTTTTGGAATTTTTAAGGTGTTTGCTTGAAGTGTTTTCCATGACAGTTCTATATTTATATACATATATAAAATGTGTAGGTTCTATACGAAGTCATCTACATGGGCTTTAGTTTTTCATTGTAAATTTTAACTAACACAAATCCATTGGATTATCCGCCCCCAATCCGTTCATCCGTGCATCCATTGGATGCAAATCCGTTGGATGTTGGATTGGATGCGGATGCCAAATTTGAAATCCGTAGTGATTCGGATTGGATGTGGATGAGGTAAAAACCGGTCCATAACCACCTACATATGAACCATTTTTTGGGAACCATGGTTTTTTTGAGGGGACCATGGTCTTATTAGGCCACCTTCCCTCTAGTTATAAGGGGTGTCCTAATGCGTTGAAATTACTAACCTACCCTTAACCTAATTTAATTTAAAACCAACCTAATAACCACCTCTCTCTCACTCTATATATAACCACCACCTCCTCCCACCACCACCGCCCATCACCGCCGATTACTACCACCACCACCTCCGACCATCACCACCGCCCACCGCCGCCGATTACCACCACCACCTCCTCCCGCCCACCGCCGCCGATTACCACCACCACCACCTCTGATTATCACCACTACCAACCACCGATTACCACCACCAACAACAACCACCACCACCTCTATATATATATATATATAGCTTAATTTAAATCTTTAGCAAAGATATTCTCACAAACCCATTACTTGTCGTTTGTTTTTGGTTGAAAAAATGAGAAGTAATCATCAAAATGAGTTGAAAATGGAAGTTGTGGAGAGGTTTAATGGAGGTTCTGAGTGTTGAGTTCGGTTACTTGTTCATCTCACAAGGCAACCGAACTACACATTTAGATGAGTTCGGTTACTTGTTCATCCAAACAAAGCAATAGAACTACACCTTCGAATGAGTTCGGTTCTATATGCTTTATAACTATGTTACCGAATCGACGAGTTGGTTGTTTCGCATAAATGTATAAAATCGCCATGTAAATAGAACTCTAGGGTTAAAAACATAAGAAAAAAGTTGCCATGTGTAGAGAACCTTCTTGTTTTTCCCATTATTTTTATTTCTCTTATAACCGAACTCTATCAACTTTGTTCGGTTATTTTAAAAATCTTAAAGCGCCATGTAACCGAACTCTACGGTTAAAAGAATAAGAAATTTTTGTTTGTTAAGTTCGGTTGGTTGTGCAATTGATCTCAAGTTTGCGAAACAACCGAACTTATTAAACTTAGTTCGGTTGGATCGCAAAACTATGTAGTTTGCGAACCAACCGAACCTTATACACTTGGTTAAAATTTATTTGTACGTAAAGTTCGGTTAGTTGCGAACCAACCGAACATAACGCTGCATGTCAGAGCTTCCATTAATATGGAGTTCGGTAACCTGCGTGTTTGGATCAAGCAACCGAACTACACCTTCAAACTAGTTCGGTTATTTGTTTATCTCCCTTGGCAACCGAACTACACATTCAGATGAGTTCGGTTACTTGTTCATCCTCACAAAGCAACCGAACAATACCTTCAGATGAGTTCGGTTACTTGTTCTTCATATAAAATAACCGAGGCTGTTCAAAATCCGGTTCAAAATTTTACATTTTTGGGGAAGTTTTTACCAATTCAACATACATTATCTAAGTTTGGAGCATACTTGTTCACCCAAATACTCTTCCTCTAGGTTGTGGTTGATAAAATCCATCGTTTGAATACTCAAAGGGGTGAATTGGAAAAAAAAATTATTTTTCATGTTTTTCTCCTTCATCTTCTCTAACTCTACTCTCACAATAATTCTACTCAACTAATAATAAACCCATCTTTTAATTTAATCTCACTAATTGTTTTTAACTAAATCATTTCACTAATCATAACCTAAAATTAATTAAGAGGTAGATTAGGTATTAAATAAATAACTAGATATGGGGTGACCTAGAATTACTTCTAATGTCTTTACCCAAAATAAAACCATGGTCCCCTCAAAAAAAGGCTGGTCCCCAAAAAACGGTTCCTACATATTCTGCTCCTCCATTGACAATCGCCTTAGTTTTAGTGGGCTTGAACACGGTCCATTAACCCTCCCACCAACTGCTGAACTACACATTGACTAACATTCTGTCGGCATTCATTTGTTTTTGCAGTGTGTCAAAACAAAACAAAACAAAAAAACTGCTGAACTACACCAACTTCAATCCCTCTTTTATATCCGCCCTTGGATCTAAACTCTAACTTCGAACGAATTTTTTATTTTGGATCCAAGCCACCCATTATCCAAATATTTACTTTAATACCAAGATTATCTTTCCTGTCAATTAGTAAGTAATTATTAGTTAGTGTAATAATTAGTTGAATAATCCCAACTGTTTGATCAAAACAAAAATACCAAAAAAAATTAGTTGAATAATGAAGTTAAGTTAACCATTGGACTAGTGAGGTTACATTAATAAATTGGTTTTTTATAAACGGATTATTGAGAGTAAAGTAGTAGAAGGAGAAGGAGAAGAAGAAGGAAAAAAGACATTTTATTGAGATGGGTGAATATGAATTGAGTGACTCGAGTGATGCTAGTTCCTCCAAGTAAGAACCTTAATCTCCTAAACTATTCGTTAGTGTTGCTTGAATTGGCCAAAACTTTCCTAAAAATGAACAAATTCAAGTAGATTTAATTGTTCAAACTAGTTCGGCTACAATATCTGAAGAACAGGTAGTCGAACTTATTTGGAAATGCAATTCGGCTAATGTTTCTGAAGACCCGGGTTGCAGAAATTTTCTTTAATGGAGTTCTTGATTTTTTCGGCTATTGGCTTCCGAAATAGGTAGCCGAACTTTTATTCTAAAGTATACAAAGTACTGTTCGGTAATTTCCAACATAAATTTTCGACTAAATTGAACTCAACACAAGAGTTCTTAGAGTGAAGTTCGGTTAGGAGAAAAAAATTCTCGAATAAACCAAACTCAACACATGTGTTTGCAGAGAAGAGTTCGGTTAAGGGAACTTTTTTTCCAATTAACTTAACCAACCAAACTTAACATATTAGTTTTATGTTAGTTTTCAGAAAAGGGTTAGGTTAGCAACAAAAAAAAAATTGCGAACAAATCGAACTCAACATTTGTTGTTCTGTACAAGAGTTCGGTTAGGGGCAAAAATTTCCCAAGTAAACGAACACAACATATTGGTTTTCAGAGAGAAGTTCGGTTAATTTTCTTTTTTTGCAAACCAACCGAACTCAGCATATGTTGTTCTACACAAGAGTTAGGTTATGGAAAAAAATTTCCAATGGCCGAAGTGTTCTTCGTGTTCTTCGTGTTCTTGGTTTCAGAATGTTCGGTTACCACTAGGATTTTTTTTAAACTACTATACTCCTAACCGAACATGCTACTGTAATTTCCATTTAAACCCTATTTTGATGATTTCTACTTAATTTTTTCAATCAAACACGAATTAAAAGTGGTGGGTTTTTCAATCGAACGAGAAACATCACGTAAAGAGGGAATAAGAAGACAAGATATGTTTTGAAAAATTTACGCTGCCTCTGCTCTAGCTCTCTCACTTTTTTGTTTCTGATTTAGGTTAATAAATTATATATATTAGATGTATATGATTAAGTTTAGGTTGTTATAAGGTTAGTTATAATTTAAATTAGGATAAAGAAATTAGTATTTTCCTAATTTTTAAGACACCACTTATAAATATAGGGAAGTTAGGCTAATCAAATCATGGTCCCCAAAAAAGCATGGTCCCTAAAAATTATTTCTAACTTCACTTGCAGTTATTTACTTATAACCCAAAATATGCCATAAACCTACACCATGCAACTCACTAAAGTTGTTTAGTGACTCGAGTCAGCCTCGTTGCAAAAAAAAAAAAAAAAAAAATTCTCTGTGAGCCAAAAGATTGCTTTTATAATTGTGACCTAAAATAACTCATGTTGCCCAAAATTTACAGCTCAACCCCAGATGGAAAAAGCTAGAGATTAAAGGACTCGTAATGCAACAAAACATGGCTCTCTTTTACGCGAGTTTTTGTTATTTACAGATTCCAGTGGCTTGCCTGAATCTAGCAAACGACACCCACTAATTTACATCATATTATCTGGCCCTGACAGATAATTAGCCCAGAACCCAATTTTATATAAGAATAACTACTATAAGCTTATAAATGACTCATCCAATTCTATGTCGAATTGAAGTCTATTTTTTTGCTCGGTAAATAATTTTTAGCCGGTGTTAATATAGTACAGTGGTAAGTCAATGGGTGATGGTACCAGTTACCTGCATTCGATACTCGCCAGTATCAAATTCTTTAATGATCAAAATCTAGCCTTCCCAAAGAGATTCAGGTAGACATCTTTCTCAAATTACCAGTCAAGTCAATAGTAAGTTGTAGGCGTGTATGTAAGATTTGGTGTTCACTAGTCTATAGCCGTTACTATTCACGTTGATCATGCTACCCCTAACCCTAGGCCCATGTTTTAGTCTGCCAAGCGAAAAAAGAACGGTTCTCGCTTTCGTTCAGTGGATTATGCTTCAATATTATCAGCTTCACCAGCACTTTCGATTTCAGTAGATCACGCTTCAATAGTATCAGCTTTATCAGCTCCACAAGCACTTTCAACATGTACATGTGATGGAGATATTCCAATGGATTATTGAAAAAGCGGGGGTACAACAACCTCTCCCAATATTTCGATTATCAATCTGTATGGACTAACTCTAATATACTTTTAATAGAATCAACTATACGGTCAGACTCAATCTTAATAAAAAGTATATCAAGGAGTTAATATCTCTATCTCCCGATTTGATTTTTACTCAAGCCAATGGAAATCTGCGAGTCTTTATCAAATACTAGAGAGATAAACTTGGATGGTACCAAAGACCAATATCCAAGTGTCAATCAATGTAAATCAACAACCAAAGGTTGGATATTATAATTGATTGATCTTAACGCACAACCTGTGATATTTCAATTATATACCAAAATATAATGCGGAATAGAAATAACACAGACACCAAAAGTTTTGTTAACGAGGAAACCGCAAATGCAGAAAAACCCCGGGACATAGTCTAGATTGAACACCACACTGTATTAAGCCGCTACAGACAATATCCCACTACAAAGAAACTTCGGTATGGACTGTAGTTGAACCCTACTGAATCTCACACTGATTCAAGGTACAGTTGTGCTCCTTACGTCTCTGATCCCAGCAGGATACTACGCACTTGATTCCCTTAGCTGATCTCACCCACAACTAAGAGTTTCTACGACCCAAAGTCGAAGACTTCAATAAACAAATATGTATCACACAGAAAAGTCTACGATGATAGATAAATCTGTCTCCCACAAATAAACCTATGAGTTTTGTTCCGTCTTTTGATAAATCAAGGTGAACATGAACTAATTGATAACCCAGACATATATTCCCGAAGAATAGCCTAGTATTACCAATCACCTCACAATAATCTAAATTGTATGGTAGCGAAACTAAATATTGTGGAATTACAAACGATGAGACGAAGATGTTTGTGGTTTCTTTTTATCTTGCCCTATCGGAGATATAATCTCAGGTCAATTATTTAATTGAACTCGTACGATAGAAAATGGCAAGATCAGATCGCTCAACTACAAGAAATTAGTTTCGTCTGACTTCACAATCCCAATGAAGTCTTTCAGTTGTTAATCTACAGGGTCTCGAGAAGAAACCTAAGGTTAAAGGAAAATCGTCTCTAGCAAAACCAACTGGTATCACACAGGAGGTGTGGGGATTAGTTTTTCCAGTTGCTAGATGTCTCCTTTATATAGTTTTCAAATCAGGGTTTGGAATGTAAGTTACCTTGGTAACAAAGCATTCAATAATCATCGTTAGATGAAAAAACTGATTCAACCAAACTAATATCTTTCAACCGTTCGATCGAAACTTAGCCTGTCACACACAATTGAAATGTATTGATTTAGGTTTGAGTAACCATACCTAAACGTGTACACTTAGTTGGTTCACAAATAGCTAACCAATGGTTAGCCATATGAGCGCTTTCATATTAACCGTATTCATCTTTCTAATAACTAGTTCAAATGACTTGTAAGAACTAGTTCAAGAGTTTTTCAATTGCTTAGGCATTTATTCATAGACACAATTGAAACAAAATCGGTTTGATTCACTTGAATCAATTCATGAACAATATAGCCACGGTTTGCAAAGATTGCATTCCTTATAATTTATTGTTTTAAGCTCATGAACTACCGATTTGAGAAATAACCAGCTTTGGTACGCATACGGTTATGCGTACCTTAGCTACCGGAATTGAGTTTACAAACTCAGCAGAAATTTTCGGTTCAAAAACTTCCATGGGTACGCGTACGGGTATGTGTACCTTAGGTGACTGGTTTACTAGTTTGGAAACTTACAAACTCAACAGAAATTTTCAGTATGAAAACTTCCGCAGGTACGCGTACTCAACCTGCCTCCTTCACCAATACCGCATGCACACATATGCACACACTTGGTTTCCGGCGAATGGATTTATACACTAATGTGTGAACACACTATATATGCTTATATCCATAGTTGGTAATCTCAACTCTACATTTCAATCATTGAAACATTCTTCTATAACGTTATAACAATCGTTATTCACGACTATCGTCATCAAAGCTATTTTCAAGATTAAAACGTCATCATGACTTTCGTCATGGGTAAAGATGAAAATGGTTAAAGCAAAAGTTCACCAACACATATTTCAAGAAAAACATACGCGAGTAAACTCGGCACGAAATAGCAAATGTGTATGTATGAAAACTATCATACTTATACGACTTTGTCTCAAGAGTAGGAGATAGAATAGACTTTTGAGTGACAGATAAGTTCAAGTCTCCAAATACCTTTTTGTCGGATGAAGTTCCACTTATTCCTCGAGTAGTTATTCGTCTTCGTAAGATGATCACCATGGAGTCTGGAGGTCAACTGCATTTAACTATCATAGACCGAGACTTAGTCATAAGTAAACTAGAAATCAAGACATATAGTTTTGATCACTAATATTGAAAAGCATGCTTGAGATAGCAACGCATGCGAGTTCGACCGATCAGTGCTCTAACAATCTCCCCTTTTGTCAATTTTAGTGATTAAACTATCAATACATATGGATTACAAAATAGATAAAACTTTGTAGCTTCTCGTCCACATGCTTGATCTTCTTAGCGCTTCAACATTATTCGAAAACTTCGTCTTTTCCAAGTAATCCCATGATTCTAAAGGTTGTAAGTTCAGCATCATAGTTGTTGAAGTTCCTTAGCCATAACAATGAGAAAACAAAAGCTCTCGATCATTGTTATACAGTGTCATAACATTATTACACATCATCAAAGCTCTCGATCATTGTTATATAGTTGTTCAAAGATGTTTATAATTTAGCCTACTTGTAATACCGCAAGTGCACGGCATCTATCGGAGACGCGGCAAGTACGGGTCGATCCCACAGAGAAATGGGTGTGCTATGTATGATCTAAGGCTTGCTTCTTCAACTGAATTCAAGTGAGTGACAAAGTAACACAATGGGTTTGTGCCGATACTGTTTGGATGGAAATGTGACAATGAAAATGAAATCGAATTACAAACAGAGATATAAATGGGTGCTAGGGTCTTCGATTTCCACCACTAACCTATACTATGTTTTCAACTCATGACATTATTCTTATTCTTATGCTAGATAAAGGCGAGGTGTCAAGTCTGCCTTAAACCTAAAGTGTTTCTATTGACAGACGGGTTAATCACAACTAAAGTATATTTCCAAAGTATTACCTGTCTAATTAGAGTACAAATAATCTGAGGATCATAATAATTTCATTAAGCTTGGGTTGTAGCATCATCTTCACGAGTTATTCTAACTACGATTGCATCCATGGCATTGGTATACACTTTGTGAGAGCAAAGTGTGACATCTTTGAGATTAAATCCTATCTTAAAAATAGTTAAGCACTCAAGAACAGTTCATGAAGAAAAACACAGTGATAAGCTGGGGTTTCATCTCAACCCTAGCCAAAGTAATTAAAACATCAAGGTAACAAATAAACTACAAATTAAACCTAATTGAAGCACTGGCTAGCCCAGGCATGCTTTCTACACAACCTCACAACTCTATTTATACATGCCAGAATACCCAAAACTTTAAACCCTAATTTACTTTTAAAATAGAAATTAAAATCAAAATATTCTCACCACGTCGCTCAACCCACTCTCTCTTCTCGTCAATCGCTCCATGCTTCCACGGTTGGTGAAACCCTAGTTTTAGTTTTCTCTAAGTTAGCTTCTAGGGTAGAAGCTAAGTGAGAGAAAACTAAACCTAAAGACGTGATGCGAGTTGTTGGGGTTGTTGTTGTGTCGGGAGAGGTGATGATGGAGTTGGTGAAGTGGTGGTGGAGATGGAGAAGGGGGTATGGGAGAGCGAGCTAGCTGCGTCGCGGTGAGGAAGAAAGAGAAAGAATGAAGGAGAAATGAGTTGATCGAATAGGGTATAGGGTTATGGGTGATTCAGTGTTGAGCGGGTGCATCGAATATTGATGGAGAAGGCCTCAGCGAGCGTTGGATGAAGCTGGTGCGATCTGAACGGCTGAGGAAGTATTGGGTAGATTTGGTGTTGCACGGGAGCAGCGAATCTCGATGCGCGTGGAGGCAGCGACCGATGGATGAGGGAGATAGAAATCTCAACGGATCATAGTGGATGGGCTCGGATCCGGGTCGCGGGTCGGGTCTAGCTCAAGCCCATGTCTTGTAGATGAGTTGCTACTTGTTGGGTTGCAACGATTTGCGCCTTGGGCTTTGGCTATCTGCTCCATAGATGATCGACTCCAATTCTTCGCTCTTTGGCTCCTCAGTTTCTCCGAGCTTTATTTATTGCCTAAAAACACAAAATTAATTAATACAAATTTTTATTCTTGAAAACAAAGAAAACACGAGAATGCGGGATAATATCGATTTCTAAGCGCAAAAGATGAGTAAAATGCCAATAAAAAGGTGTATAAATATGCACTATTAAGCACTCATCAAATACCCCCAAACCTGAATTTTACTTGTCCTCAAGTGAAACAGAAATGAAGAAATCCTAACTATACCAATGTCGTGGGTCTCTCGAATGCATTTAGCGTATGCACTAAGCCTTTAAACCGCTAGGTGTCCCTAGTGGACGAGTTGTAGTCTCGTGAGGGTTTACCAGAGGTGTACCCACAAAACCTTCTCCAACTTCAGAGTGTAAAAGAGTCTCAAGCATCCAAGGAGCTATGAGGACATAGAGTTTACGCATGCTAGTAATGAGGAAGTTAGAACTACCAAAGAACGCATTCTCATCCTTAAGTCTTTGAGCGAGAAGTAACCATACCATATGAAAGAATTCGGATTCGATTGTGATCATAAGTCTCAACTTCGCCTCACCATTAGGGTTTTATGATAATTGCACTCAAAAAGATCGCTTTTTAGTCTCACATGTGTGCGAGCGAGGAATAAAGAGAGAAATCCCGCACACGTTGTAGGTAAGAAGGATAACCTTACGAAATAAAATGCGGAGACTCCACAAAGGTGTGGACAAAAAGAATCGTTTTCTGATGATCTCTAAGAAAGGAAATCAACCATTAGCAAGGGGTGGGAGTACTCACTCACTTCTTCACCCGATCGGCAATTAACATCAATCTCTCATAGGAACCATAGAAACGTCTTCAATCTTCGGTCTTCAAATGTTGATGACGAACTTCTAAACTTCACAAAATTTGACAATTTTTAACTTTTCTACTCAAATTCCTTGTTGTATGGATTTTTGTTTTTCAATTCTTCTTTACCATGGTGGTATCAAAACTAATAAACTACAATATCTTTCTTTTTTTTTTTTTTTTTTTTTTTTTTTTTTATACAATAAGTGAAAATAAAAATACAAATAATGAAACAACTAACTCCATGGACAAAGGACTTTAACACTCAATTTTTCCACAACTTGTATTGTCTTGATTTTATAAATTTTATTAATTCTCATCCTATTTTCTTTTCTTTGTTGCACATAAACCTTGGACTATATCAATTTTTCTTTCCATATTCGATGATGCTCGGTTTTTGACGATCTTTGTGTTTCTATGGGTCTTGGCTTGATTGAGAGAGAGAGATGCTAAGCGCAAATCGGTATTTAGAAGGAGTTTTCTTTTTAAACGTCACCCTCATGATTGACAAAAACTAGCACTCAAGAGATCAAAAGTAGTCTTTGAAATTGGTGCGAAGTTGGGTAGCTCACCATTCCTACCGGAATTTACGTACGGTGACACACACTCTGTGACTTTTCTAGAAAGTTGCAAAAATTGAAGGTTGGTGCCTCACTTGATGTAAATTGGGTAGTCTCCACTATGGGTGATCACAATTCTACTACCGAATATCGAAACAGCACCTAATTCGCCCTCCTGTATGGTTAAATCCAACTTTAACGCTCTAATCAACTAAGGAACCCGATTGCGTTCTCCGGTACTTCTAACTTTTGTTATTTCGGTCAAAACTCTCTATGTAAACATAGCTAGAAGCATGCTAGTGACTCTAAAATCTCTAAAAGTTGGAGGTTTTTATTTGCAAAAAGTTTTTGAATTTTTGATTTTTTTTTTTTTTTTTTTTTTTTTTTTTTTTGAAAATAAAAGATTAAAAAGACTAAAAACTCTATATGCAAATGCACCCCCAAACCTAAATCAAACATTGTCCTCAATGTGTCGACAGATAGAAAAAATTTAAACAGTTACATACCATGAGAACTATGTTGAAAAGAGAAAAGGGAAGAGATTACCGGAATATCGGCGGGAGCAAGGTTGAGCTTCATTAGTCAAGGCTAAAATCCAACATTCTCAGTGGAGATCATATCGGATTAGCATAATATATGCGCATGAAGACTCAACCAATTCAAGAAAAGAAAAATTTAACAAGTCCTACTGGATATATACAATGAAAATTCACCATAAACCAACAGTCTAAAGAGTTGAGGATCAACCCAATAGAAAATATATACACACATTAACAGCCTTACACAAATATAATATGATAGTGCAAGTAAGACTGTGTATGTGAATGAGTTTCCCCCAAACCTAAACTTGTGAACGGGTGTGTTTGGAAGCACAAAATCTTGCAATTTTAACGGTACATCATGCAAAAGGTCTAACTCAAAATGAGTTTTTCTAAGAACAGGCAGACATACACATTCCAACTGTGGTTCCTTAAAAGTGTTATACTTTGATGCAAAAAAGTCCAAGAAGACTTGGGAAGCACAAAGTTCCAGGCCTAGATTAGGCATTTTCAGAAAAGTTGGTTTTGCAATTTTGTTACAAACTACACCTAGGTTTGGTGGAGGAGTTTCAATTTGTGACTCGGGAGAGAGGTTAGGTACATCTAAGTTGTTTTCATTTTTAAAATCATTTGTACCATCACACACTTTCCTAAAGTCGAGAAGAGGGTAAATCATGTTCACCAAAGACATAGAACAATTCATCAATCACCATGTCATAATCATCGAGCAGGCAACATATTGTGATATGGGCAGGGAATCGACACAACAATAATATCATGATCCAAAAGAACATTAGTGTCAACGGAAGATTCATCCTTTCCTAAGTCACAAACAAGTTGTGAAGCATGCTCACATCATGAAGAATTTCACAAAACCAAGCTCGAGTTAATATCACATGTATGAATATTAGAAGAGGCATCATTCATAGGGTTCACGAGAAGAGACGCCTAACGTCTCGAACCCAAAAATTCCATCATATTTTCGCATGCACATGCTCTTCTAACATATCATATTCATCATCATCATCATCATAACAAAAATGCATTTCCCTATTAGCATTTCTAGTATACTCATTTACCTCTAGATTAGGTTCATATTCAATGTTAGTTGCATGAGTAGGAATAGAAACACTATTTTCAAGATTTACTTTATTAGGGACAATAATCATCCTATCATGAACTGCCTTACATTCTTTCTTTTCTAAATGAATAAGGTTCATCTTTAAGAACATGTGACATTGTTCAATGGAGGGAGAGTCTTCAATAGTGGGTATGCATGTTTCATATGAATAATCATTAAATGGTTGTGCACATGGTTCACTAGAGAAGGGATGATCATGCATGTTGCTATATGGATGGTCATGTATTGCATTCAGTTCAAGCCTAGCATTTTGCTCCATGAAAGTTTCCATTAGTGATTGTAAACAAGGAGTCGGGGGAGTATAAAATTGTTCAACTCCCCACCGTGGTGATCGATACATGTGCTCATGATGGTTAGGGTATGAGTATTCAAGGTCGGGGCCACGAGAAGGCTCATAATACTCCCTAAAATCATTATGGTCTGTGGGGGTTTCATACTGTGAAGCATGCCCGTAAGCAAGCTCTCTAATGGATTTGTTTGTATCCCCAGTTGCAGACCAAAATCCTGACATGATTTAGCAACTCAAATTGAACTCAAAATCTAGTTTGGTTTATGTGGGCTTTGGTTTATTGGGTTTCATTTGGTTTATGTGGGATGTACAGTTTGGTTTATTGTGGGAAGGCCAGTGGTTGTTGGCTCAATTTGGTTTTGAGCCCAGGTTGTGTGAAACTGCACAGCCCAGTTGTGTGCACAGTCCAACAGATGTGGGCTTAGTTTAGTTTAAGCCCAGCAGCAGAGCCCAGGTTAGGTAGAAGCGGCCTAGCACAGTGAACTGCACAGCCCAGTAGAGCCCAGATGCACAGTAAGGCCTAGTGGTTGTGGGCTTCAGTTTGCTTACAGACAGCCCAACAACTCAGTTGATATGGGCTTGGCTGTTTAAGGGTTAAGTCTAGTAGTTGGGCTTCTGCTTATGTGCAGCCCAGTTTGTGGTTTTAGCCTAAGAAGCCCAGTTTGTGGTTTTAGCCTAAGCAGCCCAGATGGTGGTTTTAGCCTAACCAGCCCAGATGGTGTGACTCAGTGAAACTGGTTCTATCCCAGTTTATGTGGTTTAAATAGTGAGGCACAGGGGCAAGTTATGTGCGAGAGTTTGGCAACTCGAGCAGGCCGTGTGCACGGCCTGGTAAGGCACATTGGCGACTCACGAGAACACGACACAAAGCAAAAATTGGCGGCTCTCAAAGACGGCCACGGCTTGTGCGGGGCAAGCTTAGCGAGGCTTACACGAGCTATGCAAGGGGGTCGGTGGGGTTAAGCTAAGGTTGCTCAAGTTTCTCAGGTTGCTCAGTTCATGCACTGATTGGCAGCTTATGTGCAGCTCTGGTCAGGCCAAGCACAAGAGAAAACAACAGTTTGATGTGTGCACAGGACAAGGTCAGTTGACTCAGGTCTGTAAGCACAAATACTTCAGCAACAATCAGTTCAACAGGGTTTGCAGCTGAGGCTCAACAGCTTCAGGGGCTGGAGCTCAGGGCAGATTGAAAGTTTGAAAATACAGCTACAGGGGCTGCTTGGCAAGGTATCTAATGCAACAGGTGAGTGAGGTCAACAGGCTCAACAGGCTAGCATGCAAGGGTGTGTGCATTTAACAGGCTCAACAGGTCTAGCAGGGTGCAGATGTCTCCCACAAGGTCTCAAGCATGCAAACTTGGAAACCTCAGTTGTGGTTCAAACTCACAGCTTTAGGGGGCTGAGGTTGAGCACAACAGGGTTTCACACAAGGCACAGGGCTAAACAGCACAGGGTCAGGGCTATGCTCCGAGGTGTTGGGGTCAACTGGGGTAGTTGATGTCAACTATCACAGTTGACTTCACTTAAGGTCACAGAGCATATATGTACAAAGTTTTCAGGATGCAAGCTTACATGGCACAGAGCATACAATGTTCAATTACTCACCTCAAGACCTGCGCTTTTCTTGTGTTCCTTGGCTCGGCAAGCACAGCAAGCACCTGATTTGCAGGGGTTGCTCAGGGTGTTGTAAAGCTCAGGTTTTGCGCCTTTTTCTCCCACTCCTTGGGCTTGCTCAGCAGCACAGCAAGCACAAGAGGTACTGCTAGCTCAACAAGGAATTTAGATTCTCAAAATTTCTGACTCAAGACACAATAAGGTGCATTCTTTCACATTCAATGGCTGCACATATGTGAGAAATATACAACTGATACTACAAGTGTAAGAGTGTTATGCAATGCAAACTAATATTATGAGAATTCAAATGTGAAGTTAAGATGACCTGACTAAAATGCAATGAACGGAATGAATTAGGAGGTGAAGAAATGGAAAACTATAATGCAAGTGCAGATAAGCAATTAAGATGAGATGATTATAATGCAACAGATGGCAGGCAGATGCTGAGTTCAGCACAAGTTATGACTACAATGCACACTAAGTTAACAGATGGTATGACTACAATGCACACTAAGTTATGCTAATGATGCAGGGTATAAAACAGATATTTGAATGCTTGAGTTACACTACAGCACAAAAAGTCAAGTTACAGATGACTATAAGTTACACTACTAAAGGTTAAACAACAATGCAGGCGAATATGTACAGAGGTAGGACGAAACTCAGTGAAGTATTAGCCAAAAATCAGCAAGGCACGCGCCAATTCCCCGGCAACGGCGCCAAAAACTTGGTAGGTCTTCAAAGATGTTTATAATTTAGCCTACTTGTAATACCGCAAGTGCACGGCGTCTATCGGAGACGCGGCAAGTCTGGTCGATCCACAGAGAAATGGGTGTGCTATGTATGATCTAAGGCTTGCTTCTTCAACCGAATTCAAGTGAGTGACAAAGTAACACAATGTGTTTGTGCCGAAATGTTTGGATGGAAATGTGACAATGAAAATGAAACTTGAATTACAAACGAGAGATATAAATGGGTGCTAGGGTCTTGATTTCCACCACTAACCTATACTATATTTTCAAATCATGACATTATTCTTATTCTTATGCTAAATAAAGGCGAGGTGTCAAGTCTGCCTTAAACCTAAAGTGTTTCTCCGCTTGACAGGTTAATCACAACTAAAGTATATTTCCAAGTATTACTGTCTAATTAGAGTACAAATAATCGAGGATCATAATAATTTCATTAAGCTTGGGTTGTAGCATCATCTTCACAGAGTTATTCTAACTACGGTGCATCCATGGCATTGGTATACACTTTGTGAGAGCAAAGTGTGACATCTTTGAGATTAAATCCTATCTTGAAAATAGTTAAGCACTCAAGAGCAGTTCATGAAGAAAAACACGGTGATAAGCTGGGGTTTCATCTCAACCCTAGCCAAAGTAATTAAAACATCAAGGTAACAAATAAACTACAAATTAAACCTAATTGAAGCACTGGCTAGCCCAGGCATGCTTTCTACACAACCTCACAACTCTATTTATACATGCCAGAATACCCAAAACTTTAAACCCTAATTTACTTTTAAAATAGAAATTAAAATCAAAATATTCTCACCACGTCGCTCAACCCACTCTCTTCACATCAATCGCTCCATGCTTCCACGAGTTGGTGAAACCCTAGTTTTAGTTTTCTCTAAGTTAGCTTCTAGGGTAGAAGCTAAGTGAGAGAAAACTAAACCAAGAGACGTGATGCATTTTGTTGGGGTTGTTGTTGTGTCAGGAGAGGTGATGATGGAGTTGGTGAAGTGGTGGATGGAGATGGAGAAGGGGGTATGGGAGAGCAGAGCTCTGCTCTGTCGCGGTGAGGGAGAAGAGGAAGAAAGATAAATAATGAAGGAGAAATGAGTTGATCGAATAGGGTATAGGGTTATGGGTGATTCAGTGTTGAGCGGGTGCATCGAAGATTGATGGAGAAGGCCTCAGCGAGCGTTGGATGAAGCTGGTGCGATACGAACATTTGAGGAAGTATTGGGTAGATTTGGTGTTGCACGGGAGCAGCGAATCTCGATGCGCGTGGAGGCAGCGACCGATGGATGAGGGAAATAGAAATCTCAACGGCTCATAGTGGATGGGCTCGGATCCGGGTCGCGGGTCGGGTCTAGCTCAAGCCCATGTCTTGTAGATGAGTTGCTACTTGTTGGGTTGCAACAGTTGCGCGCGCGGGCTATGGCTATCTGCTCCATAGATGATCGACTCCAATTCTTCGCTCTTTGGCTCCTCAGTTTCTCCGAGCTTTATTTATTGCCTAAAAACACAAAATTAATTAATACAAATATTTATTCTTGAAAACAAAGAAAACACAGAATCTGGGATAATATCTGATTTCTAAGCGCAAAAGATGAGTAAAATGCCAATAAAAAGGTGTATAAATATGCACTATTTAGCACTCATCACGAGACATTCTCGCAAGTCTTGCTACCTTCTCGCGAGACATTCTCGCAAGTCTTGCTACATTCTCGCGAGTTATGGAAAATAATGAATCTCGCAAGCTCATCTCGCGAGTTAAGGAAATAATTGAATCTCTCACGCTAAGAAAATATGTTGTGCGATATTTGAATCCTACATCTTGCCTCTTTTTCCTTGAATATTGCTTGAAGAGCGATTTTTAAGGAAAAATCTGTTGTTGTAGTAATCTTTGATCTTTGTTGATGAAGGAACGAGCGGAAGAATACTGGAAAAGTACGTACTTGCCTCTATTCTTTTGCGAAGTTCAAACTTTCGAAATAAATAAGAAATATCATCTCTTGAAGTATGCGAAGTATGAAGTATCTTTGAAGAAGTATAAGAAGTACTTAATCCTCTAAATATAAGAAGTATTGCGAATCCATCATGCGAAACTCTCGCTCCATATTCTTTGCCTCATGCAATGCTCTATTCTTTTGCGAAGTTCCGAAACTTTGCGAAGTGAATAAGAAGTATCAATCCTTGAAGTATAAGAAGTATTGCCTCTGTTCATGCGAAATTATTACTCCATTTTTTATGAGGATTCTTGTTGTGTATTAGCGAAAATCCATTTTGGGAATGATTCTTGCCGAGAAGATGAAGAACATAAAATGATTTCTTGGTTATCCACAGTTGCCTCTGTTCTTTATCTTTGAAGGTATGATCTTTGAGAAAATGCTGAATGAGCGAATTGTGTCTTCATTCTCATTTTGCCTCTGCCTCATGTTTTGTGCTCATGCGATTGTACTTGCCTTTGTTATTTGTTTATGAATATTAAGCATAATCTCGCAGATGTTTCTGCTGAATTTGTCATTGCGACAAGATCGCAGGACGTCTTTACATTTTCATGTAATGACCCATTGGTCTTGCCTTATCATTTTTCTTGTGTGGTCTTATTTTGCCTTCCTAGTTAAAGGTCTTATTTTGCCACCCCTCATTGCGACAATATGACAAGCTTTGAATGCTCTTTCAAACATAAAGCCCCATTACATTGCCGTCTTGCGACAAAATTGCAGGACGTCGTTACACTTTCATATAACGACCCATTGACCTTGTCTTATCATTTCTTTAGTATTTTTGCCTCTGCAGGATATTTTCTTGCGACAATATGACGGGCTTAAATATTCTTGCGAACATAAACTCCCGTGACATTGTCGTCTTTGCGACGAAATCGCAGGACGTTCTTACACTTCCGTGTAAAAACCCATTGATCTCGTCTTACCCTCGCGTTAGTATTATTGCCTCTGCAGGATCATTGCACAAATATGACAAGCCTAAATTTTCTTGCGAAAACAAAGCCTCATGACATTTGCGTCTTTTGACACTTATCAGCTCCCTAATGGAGGGTGCCGCCCTTATCTTCTCCCTGGTTGCCCCTTGAGGAGGCGTACATCGACCATACAAGACTAGCTCCTCCCATCCGGTCTTAACAGCAAGCGGTTGTTTCGCAGACCTCTTATCCCTTATACCTATATGGCTTATGGTTACGAGGCGCACCCTAAGTGGAGTTTTCTTGGCCGAGCGCGGCATGTGCCAAGACTTGTCAAGAGTGGTAAGGAAGTTCCATGCTCCCGCACTCTTGACTCAATCGTGTACCTCGGCGCCTTGATCATATGCGACTCCTTGGAAGAGACCCTCGGTCGCCCAACCGGAGTATAACCTTATATATATAGTTGGGAATCCAAAGGTACCTCTTAGGATAGGCTTTCATGGGCCCCAAATCTCCATGACTCGGGTTCCGGGAGCGGTGTAACCTTTTCCACCGAGCCATGTCAAGAGATACCCCCTTATATGACGCACTTTAGGTCTTACATTTGCCTCTTACGAAATATCATTCGCGAACTAGGGTGTACGCCATAAAGGTTCGTCCCATTCACTCACTCAATCATTTTTGTCAATTCATTCAATCATTCATTTTTGATTTTCTCTTCTCATTATCTTTGCGAAGTTATCGCATTTCCATCTTTGCGAAATTATCGCATGTCTTCATTATTTCATTCATTCCTTCATTTCTGTCACTTCCTTCAGTAATGCTTTCATTTCTGTCATTTCACTAATTCTCATAATATCATATCATTTGAAGTAAAGTAAATATTCAAGAAAAATATATAAATTAATCTGCAAGATTTTTCTCAAATCCTTGAAATCTTTAAGATCTTTGTAATTTAGAAATCTTTGAAATCTTAGTAATTCTTTATAATTTTGAACTCTTTGAAATCTTGAAATCTTTGTAATTTTTTTTTTTTTTTTTTTTATTAAATCAAATCAAATCAAAAATCTTTTATTTTCTGTAAAAGTAAAATGTTCAAAGAAAATGGTACTTAGCTTTTATGTGATTCGTTGTTGTCTCTTGCGAAGTATATGATTTGCTTGCGAAGCTAGCATCCTTGAAATGTATAAATGTCGCACAAAATATAATTATCTCGCAGCAAAAAGAAGTGTGAGAGATGGGATTTTGAACCCTTGACTTGCCTCTTGCATATTCTCGCACCATACCAACTGTTCTAACCCTCTCTTGCGAAATTAATTTGCGAGATAGCCATCAACTTTCTTCTTTGAGAGATAGGCAAAGTCTGTGTGAAATTTCGCATAACAAAAATAAAGGTTTTCCCTATTTCCCATCCCTCCTTTCACTATTTCCCATCCCTTTCACAAAATTTAAAATCATTTTACCTTTTAAATATGGGTTTTCCTACGTACCACCTACAATAGTCAATAGACTTTGACTAGAATATTACCGTTTTTATTTATCTTTCTTGTTCATCAATCTCACGTTTTCATCCAACAGAACAAAAATATATCAAGTTAAAATACTAGGTTGGATCCCTACCAATCATTATCATAACACACCAATCACCGATTTTCAATCTCCTTATAAAAATATCCGAAAAACTAGTCATCCAGTTACAGATTCCTCCGTTAGCCTCACTAATCACTTGTATATATGAATGTATCGTAATACAATTCAGGAACATTATATATATATATCGATAAACAGCTTATCACAGACCATGATCATTGCTTAGATATCAGACAATCCTTATCTCATGTAAAATCTAGCCACTACATGACAGGACTTCCAAACTCTCGGGATTTCCAAACTCCCCCCGTATTCCAAACTTTACACAATCAAGGAGTACCCAATTTAACTTAATTCCAACATATAATCATACACTTAGAAAATTAAATTTAGGTTTAGTCTTGACCTCGTTTTGGGATTTGATTTTCTTTTTCATAAAAGGCATCTTCAGGGACAAAACCAAAAACTGAAAGCATTTTTTTTTTAAAAATGGGATTGAAGGTGGCGGTGATTGTGGAGGTGGAGTAGAAGAAGTGGTCAGAGATGGAGAAGAAGAAGTTGTGTCGTAACTTAATTAGGTTTTCTCCATATTGGGTGCAAATAAAATGTCAAACAGATGGTATTCAGGATAAGTGAGAATACTTGTGGGTGGTACTTAGGATTATTGGGGATAGGAATTAATGTGGATAGGAAATAGGGAAAGTGAGGATAGGAAATAGGGAAAACCAAAATAAATGTGCGAGAAGCAAGAATTGATCCTGCGACCTTCTGCTTGCATTCATGCCTCCTGACCAACTGTGCTAGCCCTGCCTCTGCGAAGTGTTTCTGCGAAATAATCACTTACTTTCTTCTTGCGAAATATACTTGCGAAAAATCCATGCAAAAAATACACGTTCGTTGAGATTTGAACTCGCGACCATGAACTCATTAATTTCGCAGGTGACCAAACTATGCCTCTTGTTTGCGAAAGAATGAAACAACCTTGCGAGATTATCCATTTTTCCCCTCTTTGCGAAGCAAAAAATTCTTTGCGAGGAAGAAGATTCGAACCCCCGACCTTAAGCTCCTCATGTTCGCTCGTGACCAATTGTGCTATCCCTCTTGTGCGAAAGGATCGCAGAATGATAATACATGATTTACATTCACCCTTTGATACTCAAGGAAAAGTTGACAAAAATTCTATGCGAAGGGGAAGACTCGAACCCGCGACCTTATGTTTATACTCTTCGCAAGTGACCAATTGTGCTAGCTGCTGTTTGTGTAAGAAACACATATTGTTACTCTATTATTCTTCCTTTCTTTTCAGCAGTTCCAAAAAGTGTGAAAAATATTGAGCTTTGCGAGAATTGATCACGAGACTCTAACCCATACTCCTAATCCTGACCATCTGTGCCAGTTGTTTGTGAAAGCAAGCTATATTGCTATCTTCTTATTATTATCTTCTCCCTTAATGGCCTAGTAAAAAATATGTTGAAAATAAAGAGTGAGGTGAGATTCGATCTCATAACTCCAATCTCTTTCAATATTCCCTTAAACATCTGGGCTACTTGCTGCTATGAAGGAAACACACAATGCTATAGCTTTATTCCATTGTTTCCCCTCAATTTGTAGAAAAAATGTGAAAAAATATGACTGTGGCGAGATTTGATCTTCCGACATCAAGCTTCTTCGCTCCAACTCAAACCATCTGTGCGAGTTTCTGTTTGTGATAAAAATCACAGCGTTTTGTTCTTATCCTTTTCTTCGTTCTTCCTTTATTTCCTTTGACAATTTGCCTTTTTCTTTTTCTCCTGAATATGAAATCTTCCATTAAAAAATTAGCTTTCTTCCTTGAATTTCATCACAGCAACCTATTTTTTTTCTCTTCCTCTCTTCATGTCTTTGAATTGTTGACGGTGTTTTTGCCTGAAAGTGTGATTTTTTCCACAAAATTTCCATTTTTGAACTTAAATTTTGTAGATCTAGAAAAATATGAACAATAGCTAATCTTCATGGAAATTTCTTGAACCAACAAGTTACAGGAAGGATAAAATCCATTATTATCTCCCTGTTTCTAGCGCATATGTAGTTGCAGGATTTCCCACACTACACCCCTCACTATATCTTGATAATAATCTCTAGATCTAAACTTATTAATCACCTAAATCTCAAAATATAAGTGCTAGAAATTTAAATAGACACATAAGATTTTTTATGTGGTTCGATCAATGTGATCTACATCCACGATTCTTCACTATGATTGTTGAGGTTACATTAATATTACATGGGAAATCTCCATTAATGGATATTTTCTAGAGCTCTAGATCTAATTATTTGGGGAAGAAGATGATAAAGAAAAATAATATCTCTCTCTCTCTAAAATGTGTCTCTCCCTTTTACAAAAAATCTATCTCTCCAAAATTATTCCTCCTCCTTTCTCTCTCCTGCTCTCCTCTTTATATAGGTGTTTACATAGTGGATGACAGCTCACATACAGCTCATATTCTCGCGAGCTCTTTGATAATTTCGCAGGCTCTTGCTACCTTCTCGCGAGACATTCTCGCAAGTCTTGCTACCTTCTCGCGAGACATTCTCGTAAGTCTTGCTACATTCTCGCGAGTTATGGAAAATAATGAATCTCGCAAGCTCATCTCGCGAGTTAAGGAAATAATTGAATCTCTCACGCTAAGAAAATATGTTGTGCGATATTTGAATCCTACATCTAAAAAATTACAAAGATTTCAAGATTTCAAAGAGTTCAAAATTATAAAGAATTACTAAGATTTCAAAGATTTCTAAATTACAAAGATCTTAAAGATTTCAAGGATTTGAGAAAAATCTTGCAGAGATTAATTTATATATTTTTCTTGAATATTTACTTTACTTCAAATGATATGATATTATGAGAATGAGTGAAATGACGAGAAATGAAAGCATTCGAAGGAAGTGACGAAATGAAGGAATGAATGAAAGGATGAATGAAAGAATGAAGACATGCGATAATTTTTAAAGATGGAAATGCGATAACTTAGCAAAGATAATGAGAAGAGAAAATCAAAAATGAATGATTGAATGAATTGACAAAAATGATTGAGTGAGTGAATGGGACGAACCTTTATGGCGTACACCCTAGTTCGCGAATGATATTTCGTAAGAGGCAAATGTAAGACCTAAAGTGCGTCATATAAGGGGGTATCTCTTGACATGGCTCAGGGAAAAGGTTACACCGCTCCTGGAACCTGAGTCATGGAGATTTGGGGCCCATGAAAGCCTATCCGGAAGAGGTACCTTGGATTCCCAACTATATATATAAGGTTATACCCTGGTTGGGCGACCGAGGGTCTCTTCAAGGAGTCGACATATGATCAAGGCGCCGAGGTACACGGTTGAGTCAAGAGTGCGGGGAGCGTGGAACTTCCTTACCACTCTTGACAAGTCTTGGCACATCTTTGCGCTCGAAGAAAACTCCACTTAGGGTGCAGTCTCGTAACCATAAGCCATATAGGTATAAGGGATAAGAGGCTGCGAAAACAACTGCTCTTTGTTAAGGCCCGGATGGGAGGAGCTAGTCTTGTATGGTAGATGTACGCCTCCTTGAAGGGGCAACCGGGGAGAAGATAAGGGCGGCACCCTCCATTAGGGAGGTGATAAGTGTCAAAAGATGCAAATGTCATGAGGCTTTGTTTTCGCAAGAAAATTTAGGCTTGTCATATTTGTGCAATGATCTGGGCAGAGGCAATAATACTAACGCGAGGGTAAGACGAGATCAATGGGTTTTTACACGGAAGTGTAAGAACGTCCTGCGATTTCGTCGCAAAGGCGATAATGTCACGGGAGTTTATGTTCGCAAGAATATTTAAGCCCGTCATATTGTCACAAGAAAATATCCTGCAGAGGCAAAAATACTAAAGAAATGATAAGACAAGGTCAATGGGTCGTTATATGAAAGTGTAACGACGTCCTGCAATTTTGTCGCAAGACGGCAATGTAATGGGGCTTTATGTTTGAAAGAGCATTCAGGCTTGTCATATTGTCGCAATGAGGGGTGGCAAAATAAGACCTTTAACTAGGAAGGCAAAATAAGACCACACAAGAAAAATGATAAGGCAAGACCAATGGGTCATTACATGAAAATGTAAAGACGTCCTGCGATCTTGTCGCAATGACAAATTCAGCAGAAACATCTGCGAGATTATGCTTAATATTCATAAACAAATAACAAAGGCAAGTACAATCGCATGAGCACAAAACATGAGGCAGAGGCAAAATGAGAATGAAGACACAATTCGCTCATTCAGCATTTTCTCAAAGATCATACCTTCAAAGATAAAGAACAGGAGGGCAATTGTGGATAACCAAGAAATCATTTATGTTCTTCATCTTCTCGGCAAGAATCATTCCCAAAATGGATTTTCGCTAATACACAACAAGAATCCTCATAAAAAATGGAGTAATAATTTCGCATGAGCAGAGGCAATACTTCTTATACTTCAAGGATTGATACTTCTTATTCACTTGCAAAGTTTCGGAACTTCGCAAAAGAATAGAGCATTTCATGAGGCAAAGAATATGGAGCGAGAGTTTCGCATGATGGATTCGCAATACTTCTTATATTTAGAGGATTAAGTACTTCTTATAATTCTTCAAAGATACTTCATACTTCGCATACTTCAAGAGATGATATTTCTTATTTATTTCGCAAAGTTTCGGAACTTCGCAAAAGAATAGAGGCAAGTACGTACTTTTCCAGTATTCTTCCGCTCGTTCCTTCATCAACAAAGATCAAAGATTACTACAACAACAGATTTTTCCTTAAAAATCGCTCTTCAAGCAATATTCAAGGAAAAAGAGGCAAGATGTAGGATTCAAATATCGCACAACATATTTTCTTAGCGTGAGAGATTCAATTATTTCCTTAACTCGCGAGATGAGCTTGCGACATTCATTATTTCCATAACTCGCGAGAAGGTAGCAAGACTTGCGAGAATGTCTCGCGAGAAGGTAGCAAGACTTGCGAGAATGTCTCGCGAGAAGGTAGCAAGAGCCTGCGAAATTATCAAAGAGCTCGCGAGAATATGAGTGTATGTGATGTTTGTCATCCACTATGTAAACACCTAAATAAAGAGGAGAGCAGGAGAGAGAAAGGAGGAGGAATAATTTTGGAGAGATAGATTTTTTGTAAAAGGGAGAGAAACATTTTAGAGAGAGAGAGATATTATTTTTCTTTATCATCTTCTTCCCCAAATAATTAGATCTAGAGCTCTAGAAAATATCCATTAATGGAGATTTCCCATGTAATATTAATGTAACCTCAACAAACATAGTGAAGAATCGTGGATGTAGATCACATTGATCGAACCACATAAAAATCTTATGTGTCTATTTAAATTTCTAGCACTTATATTTTGAGATTTAGGTGATTAATAAGTTTAGATCTAGAGATTATTATCAAGATATAGTGAGGGGTGTAGTGTGGGAAATCCTGCAACTACAACATATAATAGACATAATCCTTCTAAACAAAGGATTTTAACCTATCTTCTATCCATATATGACATAATAGGCTTAACTTATGTTTGTCAAAAGTTCATCGATCTTGTATCAATACATGCATATCGACATATAAACGAGATAACTTTTGACATCGTATGGGACAATAATAGTTCACGGACACAAACACACATATCCCATAACACATTACAATATATAAAACCATAAAGATTAATACTGCAAAAATCATCTTCCAAACCAAACTTTAGAATTTAAACAAATAAATCTAAAAACATGAAGATGAAACATTGGACATAGGTATGTGTACTCACAATAATGGCTATTCCAAACCCTAGTTATCATTCTTAAACAAAAACAAGAATAAAATTCTTTTAAGAAGTTTTATTAGATAATTTAAAACATTTATCCAAGTTGTGCTATAAGATTTCGAACACAAACAAGTTCCTCATTGGCTTCCTTCAGCTTGATCCTCACGAACTCGAGATTCTTTTTAGCGATCACGAATTGATCTTTTAGGACCTTAAAATCTTGGAGAAGATTTCCAACCAGTTGTTGTGACAATTGAACTGGTTGCTTGTCTACATGATCAATTGCATGATAGCAATTTATAAGAACAGGGTTCTCATAAAACTCAGCAAACTTGTTTCTTTCGTTCTCACCTTCATTTTTGCACCCTTCCATAGTTTGCACCATTATCTCCGGAGACTATTTCCGTTACCGAACTAATACATACCAAGAAAAACTTCATGATATATATACACATAGGAAACCCTAAGAATTCACGAACAAAAGTCGATAATGGGCCAGGTATGCAAACAATCACGGTTATGAACTAGGTTCACGGACCGTCTAGGCAAGGGGGTCTTATGAAAGACGTTGACAATGATCTTTACATCAAAAGAAGGAGCACTGAAAGGTTCAGTGTCTTAACAAGTCATGGTTTTCTCAAGAGTTCTTATGGATCAACTAAGCTTCATTACGAAGAGAAGGCTAGAGTAGAATTCTACTTAGAAGGACTTAATTTAAAGAACCAAACGAAAAATACAACAACCATTTTTGTCAAGACGAGTTTCATTTTGACTTTTATGTGCATCCTCATAAGATTGGAACGAGAATACACACTAAAAACTGGTCAAGTTGTAGACAGAGCATGTAGCTCATCATCGTTTTCCTTCTCCGAATCGGAGAGAATTAGCGGGATTAATCTCAAAAGAATTATTACCAGGAGAACAAGACATACACGAAGATGCCTTCTTCCTTAATTTTTGATTTTCCGTTTGAGATTATTCACACTGGTTCTTAAATCTGAGGCTTGATTGTTGATGTGAATGTGATCAAGATCTGATACTTTGGTCTGACGTAATCCTTGCCTAAAGAAGATATTCCTTCCTTAATTGAACCATTTTTTTTCTTCTTTTGATGTCCTTTTATTTATATTGGAACATCAAATGTCTCAGTAGTCCATATGGCATCCTTTCCCCTACGATCGTAGAAGGAGTTAGTATCATACATATTAAAAAAAGACTTATCACAGTACTCTTCAGGATTTGAGACTATGATGTTCTCAGTACGGAGAGAAACAGGTTTGATTACTTCCTTTGACATCCATATGAGAATGTTCTGAAGTTTTTCATTCCTTATCCGAAAACGACAATTCCGTTCAACATGACCCTTGTTTCCACAATAGTAGCAATTGAAGGGAGTGTTTTTAATGACTCTCTTTCGCCTTGTCTTCGAAGGATGACTATCTTTGTTTACAGGGACATTAGCTGTAATAGGTGATTCTTCACAAAGCAAGTTGTCATTAGCCCTGAAAAAATTGATCTTCCCAGTATTTGGAGTATCTATTCCTTTATAGCCCAGACCACGTGTATCACGATGTTCTTTACATGCTCCTAACATGGAAGATAATTTTGTAGATCTAGTTATGAATCTATTCAGATTCTCTTCTAGTGATTTTACCTTGCTGACAGATGTAGATAGATCATCCTTCAATTATTTTTATTTGGCAAGAAAAAGACATTCTCTGTCATTAAAGTATTTCTGTTGAGAGTCATACATTGCCTCAGATTCAGCAAGTCTTTATTTCAACGCACATAAACTCTTCGAAGTTTTCACATTGATAGTCTTTGAATGGACTTCTTCATCTCTATCTTTAATGGTTGATTGTAAGAGTTTATAACCACTATCATATCCTTTAAAGAGTTTTTTTAGTTTCATGTCTTCACGACAGAGAGGAAACAGATATTCTGCCAGGTAGGCAGTAGAACCCTTTTTGTTATAATATCATCAAAGAGTATGATATATTGTGAGAATTCTTCATCAATACCTGGTCCCTCGTCAGGATCACTCTCATCTGAAAGTTTATCTAGTTGTACATCTACGCGATTTTCCCAGTCAACAATGGTTTCGAAAGAGGGAAGATATGAGAGAATTCTTGGAAGTCTCGAAGAACTCTGAATAGTATTAATAGGGTTCGAAGCTGTTTTCTGCGAAGTCACGAGATATCCTCTTGTCCATCGAGTCGGATCGCTACAAACACATACTTGTAAGGTATTGAACGTGTTTGCCTGCTCGTACCAATTGAAAAAGCGGGGTACAACAACCTCTCCCAATATTTCGATTAGCAATCTGTATGGACTAACTCTAATATACTTTTAAGAGAATAAACTAGATTGTCAGACTCAATTTTAATAAAAATTATATCAAGGAGTTAATATCTATATCTCTCGATTTGATCTTTACTCAAGCAAATGGAAATCTGCGAGTCTTTATCAAATACTAGAGAGATAAACTTGGATGGTACCAAAGACCAATATCCAAGTGTCAATCAATGTAAATCAACAACCAAAGGTTGGATATTCTAATTGATTGATCTTAATGCACAACCTCGTGATATTTCAATTATATAACAAAATATAATGCGAAATAGAAATACACGGACACCGAAGTTTTGTTAACGAGGAAACCGCAAATGTAGAAAAACCCGGGACCTAGTCTAGATTGAACACCACATTGTATTAATCCACTCTGAGACACTATCCTACTACAAACTACCTTGATCTGGACTGTAGTTGAACCCTAATCAATCTCACACTGATTCAAGGTACAGTTGCGCTCCTTACGTCTCTGATCCCAGCAGGATACTACACACTTGATTCCCTTAGCTGATCTCACGCACAACTAAGAGTTGCAACAACCCAAAGTCGAAGACTTCAATAAACAAATCTGTGTCACACATAAAAGTCTACGATGATAGATAAATCTGTCTCCCACAGACAAACCTATGAGTTTTGTTCCGTCTTTTGATAAATCAAGGTGAGCAGGAACTAATTGATAACTTGAGACTTATATTCCTAAGAACATCCTAGTATTACCAATCACCTCACAATAATCTAAATCATATGGTAGCGAAACTAGATACCGGAATCACAAACGATGAGACGAAGATGTTTGTGATTTCTTTTTATCTTGCCCTATCGGAGAACTCATACGATAGAAAATGAAAAGATCAGATCGCTTCAACTACAAGAAATTAGTTTAAATGCAGCTTCACAATCCCAATGAAGTCTTTGATCGTTAACCTACATGGTCTCGAGAAGAAACCTATGGTTAAAGGAGAATCAACTCTAGCAAAACCAACTAGTATCACACAGGAGGTGTGGGGATTAGATTTTCCAGTTGCTAGATGCCTCCTTTATCTAGTTTTCAAATCATGGTTTGCAATCTAATTTACCTTGGTAATAAAGCATTCAATAATCACCGTTAGATGAAAAACCCGATTCAACCAAGCTAATATCTTTCAACCGCTAGATCGAAACTTAGCTTTTCACACACAATTAAAATGTATTCATTTAGGTTTGAGTAACCGTACCTTAATGTGTACACTTAGTTGGTTCACAACTAGTTAACCAATGGTTAGCCATATGAGCACTTTCATATTAAATGTATTCATCTTTCTCATAACTAGTTCAAATGACTCTTAACAACTAGTTCAAGAGTTGTTCAATTGCTTAGGTCTTTATTCATAGACACAATTGAAACAAAATCGGTTTGATTCACTTGAATCAATTCATGAACAATATAGCCACGGTTTGCAAAGATTGCATTACATATAATTTATCGTTTTAAGCTCATGAATTACCGATTTGATAAATAACCAGCTTTAGTACGCATGCGGGTATGCATGCCTTAGCTCGGAATTGAGTTTACAAACTCGCAGGAATTTTCGGTTCGAAAACTTCCGTGGGTATGCGTACATAAGGTATCAAGGTTTACTAGTTTGCAAACTTAGAAACTCTTGAGAAATTTTCGATATGAAAACTTCCATGAATACGCGTACTCAACTGTCTCCTTCACCAATACCGCATGCACACATATGCACGCACTTGGTTTTCCGACACATGGATTTATACACTAATGTGTGAACAAACTATATATACTTATATCCATAGTTGGTAATCTCAACTCTACATTTCAATCATCGAAACATTCTTCTATAATGTTATAACAATCGTTATTCACGACTATCGTCATCAAAGCTATTTTCCAGATTGAAACGTCATCATGACTTTCGTCACGGGTAAAGATGAAAATGGTTAAAGCAAAAGTTCAACAACACATATTTCAAGAAAAACATACGCGAGTAAACTCGGCTCGAAATAGCAAATGTGTATGTATGAAAACTATCATACTTATACAACTTTGTCTCAAGAGTAGGAGATAGAATAGACTTTTGAGTGACAAATAAGTTCAAGTCTCCACCTACCTTTTTGTCGGATGAAGTTCCACTTATTCCTCGAGTAGTTCTTCGTCTTCGTAAGATGATCACCATGGAGTCTGGAGCTCAAGTGCACTTAACTATCCTAGACCGAGACTTAGTCATAAGTAAACTAGAAATCAAGACATATAGTTTTGATCACTAATATTGACAAACATGCTTGAGATAGCAACGCATGCAAGTTCGACCGAGCAGTGCTCTAACAATCTCCCCTTTTTTCAATTTTAGTGACAAAACTATCAATACATATGGATTATAAAATAGATAAAACTTTGTAGCTTCTCGTCCGCATGCTTGATCTCCTTGGCGCTTCAACATTACTCGAAAATTTCGTCTTTTCCAAGTACTCCCATGATTCTAAAGATTGTAAGTTCAGCATCATAGTTGTTGAAGTTCCGTAGCCATAACAATGAGAAAACAAAAGCTCTCGATCATTGTTATACAGTGTCATAACAGTATTACACATCATCAAAGTTCTCAAATCACAACTTCGACAACAATACTATGGTGATATGTATCACTCCCCCTTAGTCAATACTTAGTCTCAACACGAAAAACACCCCCCCTTACATAATGATCCGAAAACCATATGTATTTGTAATGTGAACTACATATTAATTCTCCCCCTTTTTGTCAATAAAATTGGCAAAGGTACGAAAACGGAATCCTAATGAAATTTTCATGGAGCCACTTCAAGACTAAAGAAAAGTACATATCAACTTCGTTTAGATGCAATCATAAAGCTGAAGCTAAATGCATTCATCACAGAATTTATAAAGATACAAGATAACTCCTCAAATATTCCACAGCCGCACTCCCCACATAGATATGACAATTAAGCGCAAGTTCAAAAGAACTCTCCCCCATTTGATGTCATTCCGGAAAGACAAAAAGAGAGACCTTACTTTTTCGAGAAAAGAAGGATTTCTTTGGACACCAAAAACCACAAAATGATTTTGTATCCAAATTCTCAAATAAACTGACCACAAGAGAACCCATGATTAATTTAATCAGAATACACAACCAAAATAACCACAAACGAATCTATGATTAATCTAGTTGGAAATGCTCACACAAGAAGACTTATGGAGCCGCACAGTATATACATAAAATATGGATCTGGGAAGATCAATACTACAGAATATACAAGGATTCATTCTATTTTCCATCACTATTCGCACAATGACATATAATAGACATAATCCTTCTAAACAAAGGATTTTAACCTATCTTCCATCCATATATGACATAATAGGCTTAACTTATGTTTGTCAAAAGTTCATCGATCTTGTATCAATACATGCATATCGACATATAAACGAGATAACTTTTGACATCGTATGGGACAATAATAGTTCACGGACACAAACACACATATCCCATAACACATTACAATATATAAAACCATAAAGATTAATACTGCAAAAATCATCTTCCAAACCAAACTTTAGAATTTAAACAAATAAATCTAAAAACATGAAGATGAAACATTGGACATAGGTATGTGTACTCACAATAATGGCTATTCCAAACCCTAGTTATCATTCTTAAACAAAAACAAGAATAAAATTCTTTTAAGAAGTTTTACTAGATAATTTAAAACATTTATCCAAGTTGTGCTATAAGATTTCGAACACAAACAAGTTCCTCATTGGCTTCCTTCAGCTTGATCCTCACGAACTCGAGATTCTTTTTAGCGATCACGAATTGATCTTTTAGGACCTTAAAATCTTAGAAGATTTCCAACTTGATTGTTGTGACAATTGAACTGGTTGCTTGTCTACATGATCAATTGCATGATAGCAATTTATAAGAGCAGGGTTCTCATAAAACTCGACAAACTTGTTTCTTTCGTTCTCACCTTCATTTTTGCACCCTTCCATAGTTTGCACCATTATCTCCGGAGACTATTTCCGTTACCGAACTAATACATACCAAGAAAAACTTCATGATATATATACACATAGGAAACCCTAAGAATTCACGAACAAAAGTCGGTAATGGGCCAGGTATGCAAACAATCATGGTTATGAACTAGGTTCACGGACCGTCTAGGCAAGGGGGTCTTATGAAAGACGTTGACAATGATCTTTACATCAAAAGAAGGAGCACTGAAAGGTTCAGTGTCTTATCAAGTCATGGTTTTCTCCAGAGTTCTTATGGATCAACTAAGCTTCATTACGAAGAGAAGGCTAGAGTAGAATTCTACTTAGAAGGACTTAATTTAAAGAACCAAACGAAAAATACAACAACCATTTTTGTCAAGACGAGTTTCATTTTGACTTTTATGTGCATCCTCATAAGATTGGAACGAGAATACACACTAAAAACTGGTCAAGTTGCTCATCATCGTTTTCCTTCTCCGAATCACAGAGAGAATTAACAGGATTAATCTCAAAAGAATTATTACCAGGAGAACAAGACATACCTGAAGATGCCTTCTTCCTTAATTTTTTGATTTTCCGTTTGAGATTATTCACACTGGTTCTTAAATCTGAGGCATGATTGTTGATGTGAATGTGATCGAGATCTGATACTTTGGTCACAGCGTAATCCTTGCCTAAAGAAGATATTCCTTCCTTAATTGAACCATTTTTTTTTCTTCTTTTGATGTCCTTTTCTTTATATTGGAACATCAAATGTCTCAGTAGTCCATATGGCATCCTTTCCCCTACGATCGTAGAAGGAGTTAGTATCATACATATTAAAAAAAGACTTATCACAGTACTCTTCAGGATTTGAGACTATGATGTTCTCAGTACGGAGAGAAACAGGCATGATTACTTCCTTTGACATCCATATGAGAATGTTCTGAAGTTTTTCATTCCTTATCCGAAAACGACAATTCCGTTCAACATGACCCTTGTTTCCACAATAGTAGCAATTGAAGGGAGTGTTTTTAATGACTCTCTTTCGCCTTGTCTTCGAAGGATGACTATCTTTGTTTACAGGGACATTAGTTGTAATAGGTGATTCTTCACAAAGCAAGTTGTCATTAGCCCTGAAAAAATTGATCTCCCCAGTATTTGGAGTGTCTATTCCTTTATAGCCCAGACCACGTGTATCACGATGTTCTTTACATGCTCCTAACATGGAAGATAATTTTATAGATCTAGTTATGAATCTATTCAGATTCTCTTCTAGTGATTTTACCTTGCTGACAGATGTAGATAGATTATCCTTCAATTATTTTTATTTGGCAAGAAAAAGACATTCTGTGTCATTAAAGTATTTCTGTTGAGAGTCATACATTGCCTCAGATTCAGCAAGTTTTTATTTCAATGCACATAAACTCTTCTGAAGTTTTTCACATTCAGTAGTCTTTGAATGGACTTCTTCATCTCTATCTTTAATGGTTGATTGTAAGAGTTTATAACCACTATCATATCCTTTAAAGAGTTTTTTTAGTTTCATGTCTTCACGACAGAGAGGAAACAGATATTCTGCCAGGTAGGCAGTAGAACCCTTTTTTGTTATAATATCATCAAAGAGTATGATATATTGTGAGAATTCTTCATCAATACCTGGTCCCTCGTCAGGATCACTCTCATCTGAAAGTTTATCTAGTTGTACATCTACGCGATTTTCCCAGTCAACAATGGTTTCTGAAAGAGGAGAAGATATGAGAGAATTCTTGGAAGTCTCAGAACTCTGAATAGTATTAATAGGGTTCTGAACTGTTTTTGCGAAGTCACAAATATCACTACTGTCCATCGAGTCAGATCGCTACAAACACATACTTGTAAGGTATTGAACGTGTTTGCCTGCTCTGATACCAATTGAAAAAGCAGGGGTACAACAACCTCTCCCAATATTTCGATTAGCAATCTGTATGGACTAACTCTAATATACTTTTAAGAGAATAAACTAGATTGTCAGACTCAATTTTAATAAAAATTATATCAAGGAGTTAATATCTATATCTCTCGATTTGATCTTTACTCAAGCAAATGGAAATCTGAGTCTTTATCAAATACTAGAGAGATAAACTTGATGGTACCAAAGACCAATATCCAAGTGTCAATCATCAAATCAACAACCAAAGGTTGGATATTCTAATTGATTGATCTTAACGCACAACCTGTGATATTTCAATTATATAACAAAATATAATGCGAAATAGAAATAACACGGACACCAGAAGTTTTGTTAACGAGGAAACCGCAAATGCAGAAAAAACCCCGGACCTAGTCTAGATTGAACACCACATTGTATTAATCCGCTACAGACACTATCCTACTACAAACTACCTTCGGTCTGGACTGTAGTTGAACCCTAATCAATCTCACACTGATTCAAGGTACAGTTGCGCTCCTTACGTCTCTGATCCCAGCAGGATACTACACACTTGATTCCCTTAGCTGATCTCACGCACAACTAAGAGTTGCAACAACCCAAAGTCGAAGACTTCAATAAACAAATCTGTGTCACACAAAAAAGTCTACGATGATAGATAAATCTATCTCCCACAGACAAACCTATGAGCTTTGTTCCGTCTTTTGATAAATCAAGGTGAACAGAAACTAATTGATAACCCAGACTTATATTCTCGAAGAACAACCTAGTATTACCAATCACCTCACAATAATCTAAATCGTATGGTAGCGAAACTAGATATTGTGGAATCACAAACGATGAGACGAAGATGTTTGTGATTTCTTTTTATCTTGCCCTATCGGAGAACTCATACGATAGAAAATGAAAAGATCAGATCGCTCAACTACAAGAAATTAGTTTCGTCTGGCTTCACAATCCCAATGAAGTCTTTCAGTCGTTAACCTACAGGGTCTCGAGAAGAAACCTAAGGTTAAAGGAGAATCAACTCTAGCAAAACCAACTAGTATCACACATGAGGTGTGGGGATTAGATTTTCCAGTTGCTAGATGCCTCCTTTATCTAGTTTTCAAATCATGGTTTGCAATCTAATTTACCTTGGTAATATAGCATTCAATAATCACCGTTAGATGAAAAACCCAATTCAACCAAGCTAATATCTTTCAACCGCTAGATCGAAACTTAGCTTGTCACACACAATTAAAATGTATTCATTTAGGTTTGAGTAACCGTACCTTAATGTGTACACTTAGTTGGTTCACAACTAGTTAACCAATGGTTAGCCATATGAGCACTTTCATATTAACTGTATTCATCTTTCTCATAACTAGTTCAAATGACTCTTAACAACTAGTTCAAGAGTTGTTCAATTGCTTAGGTCTTTATTCATAGACACAATTGAAACAAAATCGGTTTGATTCACTTGAATCAATTCATGAACAATATAGCCACGGTTTGCAAAGATTGCATTACATATAATTTATCGTTTTAAGCTCATGAATTACCGATTTGATAAATAACCAGCTTTGGTACGCATACGGGTATGCATACCTTAGCTACCGGAATTGAGTTTACAAACTCAGCAGGAATTTTCGGTTCGAAAACTTCCGTGGGTATGCGTACATAAGGTGTCTGGTTTACTAGTTTGCAAACTTACAAACTCAACAGAAATTTTCGATATGAAAACTTCCGCAGTACGCGTACTCCTTTTGTCTCCTTCACCAATACCGCATGCACACATATGCACGCACTTGGTTTCCGGCAGATGGATTTATACACTAATGTGTGAACAAACTATATATACTTATATCCATAGTTGGTAATCTCAACTCTACATTTCAATCATAGAAACATTCTTCTATAATGTTATAACAATCGTTATTCACGACTATCGTCATCAAAGCTATTTTCAAGATTGAAACGTCATCATGACTTTCGTCACGGGTAAAGATGAAAATGGTTAAAGCAAAAGTTCAACAACACATATTTCAAGAAAAACATACGCGAGTAAACTCGGCTCGAAATAGCAAATGTGTATGTATGAAAACTATCATACTTATACAACTTTGTCTCAAGAGTAGGAGATAGAATAGACTTTTGAGTGATAAATAAGTTCAAGTCTCCACCTACCTTTTTGTCGGATGAAGTTCCACTTATTCCTCGAGTAGTTCTTCGTCTTCGTAAGATGATCACCATGGAGTCTGGAGCTCAACTGCACTTAACTATCCTAGACCGAGACTTAGTCATAAGTAAACTAGAAATCAAGACATATAGTTTTGATCACTAACATTGACAAACATGCTTGAGATAGCAACGCATGCAAGTTCGAATTTGAGCGGTGCTCTAACAATCTCCCCTTTTTCAATTTTAGTGACAAAACTATCAATACATATGGATTATAAAATAGATAAAACTTTGTAGCTTCTCGTCCGCATGCTTGATCTCCTTGGCGCTTCAACATTACTCGAAAATTTCGTCTTTTCCAAGTACTCCCATGATTCTAAAGATTGTAAGTTCAAAGCATCATAGTTGTTGAAGTTAAAGTAGCCATAACAATGAGAAAACAAAAGCTCTCGATCATTGTTATACAGTGTCATAACAGTATTACACATCATCAAAGTTCTCAAATCACAACTTCGACAACAATACTATGGTGATATGTATCACTCCCCCTTAGTCAATACTTAGTCTCAACACGAAAAACACCCCCCCTTACATAATGATCCGAAAACCATATGTATTTGTAATGTGAACTACATATTAATTCTCCCCCTTTTTGTCAATAAAATTGGCAAAGGTACGAAAACGGAATCCTAATGAAATTTTCATGGAGCCACTTCAAGACTAAAGAAAAGTACATATCAACTTCGTTTAGATGCAATCATAAAGCCGAAGCTAAATGCATTCATCACGGAGTTTATAAAGATACAAGATAACTCCTCAAATATTCCACAGCCGCACTCCCCACATAGATATGACAATTAAGCGCAAGTTCATAAGAACTCTCCCCCATTTGATGTCATTCCGGAAAGAACAACAAGAGAGACCTTACTTTTTCGAGAAAAGAAGGATTTCTTTGGACACCAAAAACCACAAAATGATTTTGTATCCAAATTCTCAATTAAACTAACCACAAGAGAACCCATGATTAACTTAATCGGAATACACAACCAAAATAACCACAAACGAATCTATGATTAATCTAGTTGGAAATGCTCACAAGAAGACTTATGGAGCCGCACAGTATATACATAAAATATGGATCAGGGAAGATCAATACTGCGGAATATACAAGGATTCATTCTATTTTCCATCACTATTCGCACAATGACATATAATAGACATAATCCATGTAAACAAAAGATTTTAACCTATCTTCCATCAATAAATGACATAATAGGATTAGCTTTTGTTTGTCAAAAGTTCATCGATCTTGTATCAATACATGCATATCAACATATAAACGAAATAACTTTTGACATCGTATGGGACAATAATAGTTCACAGATGCAAACACACATATCCCATAACACATTGCAATATATAAAACCATAAAGATTAATACTGCAAAAATCATCTTCCAAACCAAACTTTAGAATTTAAACAAATAAATCTAAAAACATGAAGATGAAAACGTTGGACATTTCTATGTGTACTCACAATAATGGCTATTCCAAACCCTAGTTATCCTTATTAAACAAAAACAAGAATAAAATTCTTTTAAGAAGTTTTACTAGATAATTTAAAACATTTATCCAAGTTGTTCTATAAGATTTCTAACACAAACAAGTTCCTCATTGGCTTCCTTCTGCTTGATCCTCACGAACTCGAGATTATTTTTAGCGATCATGAACTGATCTTTTAGGACCTTAAAATCTTGGAGAAGATTTCCAACCAGTTGTTGTGACAATTGAACTGGTTGCTTGTCTACATGATAAATTGCATGATAGAAATTTATAAGAAAAGGGTTCTCATAAAACTCAGCAAACTTGTTTCTTTCGTTCTCAACTTCATTCTTGCGCCCTTCCATAGTTTGCATCATTATCTCCGGAGACTATTTCCGTTACCGAACTAATACATACTGTAGGATCAGAATATCGCAACATCAATACCTTTGCGAAATCTTTATACGACACACTGCGAAGATATCGCATACTGGTTACAGAAATGACGCAACAGATGACGACAACCTAAACACGAGAAAGATGTGGAGACCTAGCGAGATTTAGGTGTGTTGCGAACTCTAAATACTTGTATACTTGCGAGAATATCGCAAGTCAGATCCTAAAATAAAGGATAGCTTAGCTGTCACCCACTATGTAATATCCTATATAAAGAGCCGAGCAGGTTTAAGAGAAGGGAGATATCTTTTTAGAGTGGAGGGAAAGTTTTGAGGAGAGAGAAAGTCTAGAGCAATAGTTGTATTCTTGATTTCATTTCCTCTTTGTAAATTCTTTAACTCAATTAATAAAAAGTGTGATTGTTGATCTTAAAGATGGGTTAATTATTATGAATTCTTGTGAGGGATGTATTGTAGGATTTCCTGCAACTACACATACCAAGAAAAACTTCATGATATATATACACATAGGAAACCCTAAGAATTCACAACAAAAGTTGGTAATGGTCCAGGTATGCAAACAATCACGGTTATGAACCAGGTTCACGGACCGTCTAGGCAAGGGGGTCTTATGAAATACTTTGACAATGATCTTTAGATCAAAATAAGGAGAACTGAAAGGTTCAGTGTCTTAACAAGTCATGGTTTTCTCAAGAGTTCTTATGGATTAACTAAGCTCCATTACGAAGATAATGCTAGAATAGAATTCTACTTAGAAGGACTTAATTTAAACAATCAAACGAAAAATACAACAACCATTTTTTTCAAGACGAGTTGCATCTTGACTTTTACACCAATACAAAATAGAACTGTGGATTATGACAAAGTGAGTGTACATACTTGGCGATCAGATTCTGTGGATGAAATGGGAGAAGAGCAGCAATTAGGAAGCAATGGACGAGAAGAGAGAGACCAAGAAGTAATTGGAGGAATAATTCATGGGAATGAAGATATTGCAACATTAGAGGCATTGAGGCAAAGAATACATGAATAAAGGCGATTAGAAGCAGAAGAGCGTGCAAATCTGACAAGGCAAAATAATGAGTTGAGGATGGAAAACATGAGATTACAAAGTAGAAGGTCAAGAAGCACTACAAGATCAAGTTCAAGGTCAGCTAGAGAAGAAATAAGATGAAATTCACCTGTAGAAAATGCTAATGAAGATACTCTAGAGGAAATACAAAAATCAGACGAAGAACGTCGCGAAAGAAGAGAAATAATAGAAGATCGTTATATTCAACATGGTGAAATTCTTCAAAATTGACAAAGCAACGGAAATTAGGGAAATAGACAACGTCAGGAACGAAATAATTAAGATGGCGAAGAAAATCAGGGAGAAGAAAGAAGAACGTTACGTGGGAGAGAAGTTCAAAGAAATCGACAAATAATTGAAGATGGAATCGAAATACATTACACTGAACAAGCACGTCTAGCTTGCGAGAGGGAAATACTGAGAGAAGAAGTGGAAGAACAAGAGTTAGAAGAGGCAATTCGCCAGAACAATCATGATAATCGAGAGAGAAGGGGTGAACAAAATCGCAATAATGGTAATATCAATGAAGAATATGATAGAATACAAAGGAGAGGTGAAGGGCGGCAAAGAAGTGAAAATGAGAAATATAACGGTGTGCGAATTCATGAAAGGAATGAAAGATCATATCGCAGAGAAAGACTAGAAGAAAATGATGAACAAGAAAATCAAAACAGATATGAACGCAGAAGAAGAGAGGCGGAGCTAAAAAGACCAATGATCCAAATTCTGGTGTAAATGAAAAAATTTTGAGAGAGCTAGCGGAAATGAGAGGAATGTTAAATAACAAAAGAGAATGAGGAAGGAGACAACTGGACGAAGCCATAAAAGAAGCTGCGAAAACCCCATTCACACAAGAAGTACAATTAGGAGGAATACCCCCAAAGTGCAATTTACCAAGGCGTTAACCAAAGCATTTTTGACGGGAACAACTTGTGCAAGGTACAACATATCAAAGCTTATGTGAGATGTATGCTACAACGGGAAAACCATGATGCTGTATTGTGCAAATATTTTGTGTCAAGTTTAACAGGAGAGGCCTTGAAATGGTTTGAAGGTTTGCCAAAGAATACTATAACAACTTTCAACCATTTGAGGGCTACATTTTTAGGGGCATATATAAGTAACAATTCTTTGCGACTTGGCATTGAAGATGTATTTGGGTTAAAGCAAAGGGTTGGAGAAAGTTTGAAACATCTAACCATGAGGTGGAAGACAATGTGTAGTGATATGGCTGGTTGTGTGGATGAGAGATATCTAATTCTATCATTTATTAACGCTATGTTCGCAACCAATCTGTTATACATTCAAATTTTCAGAATCAAGAATACGATCACAATGACTGAGTTGCGAGAACTTCAGGAGGAGTATATTGCTCTGGAGGAAAAGCAAAATGAGATGGAATCATACCCAGTTGCGAACACAAGTTCAAAAGTAGCGAATGCAAGCTTGTTACCTAAGTTGATAAATACAGTGGAGAGCACTTCGCAAGGACAACAAGAAAGGATAATGAGAGATAGTCAGCAGAAACTAGTAGCTATGGGAAGTCTTGATCAAGAAGAATTCGAGAGAGAAATAAATTTCTATAGCCGTGGTGGAAATAACAAAATTCAAAGGCTTGACCAGCCACAAGAAGATTATGGAGGTCAGAGGAAAAACCATCACAGAGGACGGGGAAGTCATAAGATAATATGGGAAGAAATCAAAATGCCACCACTGAATGCTAGTGTGGATAAAATATGGGAAGCTATAATCTTGATGGATAACATACCCGCGCCATGGAACATGGGGAGTGAACCACCTCCAAGCGACAGAAGTCATGAATTTTGTTCTTATCACCATTTTCATGGACACTCAACAAACGATTGCATAAATATAAAAAGAATCATCCTCAGAATGATAGATCAAGGGAAACTAAATCATTTTCTAAAGAACCAACCTCAGTCTCAACCATTACCACCACCTCTAAAAATTCACAGGGTAAATACAACAAAAGGAGGAGAAACATTTGTAATAGAAGTTGGAGCGAAGGCAAAGAATCTGTTTTGTCACTCTATTGTACATTCATACAAAACAATTGAAGACTTTCACGATAACACTCTCAGCAGGGTCTTCGCAAGAGATGCCGATGGCAGAGAAATAATGAACATTGCGAAGACATCGCCACTGAAAGAATGGCAAAAGCAGATTATTTCCTTCACCGCAGAAGAAGTACCCGAGGGTGGCGAAACGCACTATAACCCATTAGTGGTAAGATTGGAGATTAACCCAAAATCTAGTGATGATGAAGATGATGAAGCTAAGAATTCATGGGCAATCAACAGAATTTTAATCGATACTGGAAGTTCAGTGGATATCCTTTTTTATCATACTTATAAAACTATGGGAGGAAAAGATGAAGATCTAATACCATCAACTTACAAGATCTATGGTTTTAATGGTACTGCCAATAAACCTAAAGGGGAAGTCAGTATGCGAATTCCACTGAAAGGATTATCCTCTGAAATTATGTTCTGTGTAGTCGATGTGGAATCATCGTACAATGCATTGATTGGACGACCTTGGTTACATGGGATTTTAGGTGTATCATCGACTTTCCATCAATGTATCAAGTTCCCTCATCCCAGTGGTATTGGCATAGTAAAAGGAGATTGGATTGAAGGAAAGAAGTGTTATGAAATTGATGTAGAATATTGCGAAGAAAGAGCTGCGAAGAAGAAGAATTGGAAACATAACATCAGAGAAAAATAAAAAAGTGAAAGATTGATGGTAGATGCAATAGAACAGAGAGAAGAAGAATCGCTGCGAAACCAATGCATGCTGAAGATAAGAAGAGACAACGATATCGCAAAGGATAAGAAAATAACAGAAAACTTCAAAAATGCAGAGGCAGAAAGTAGCAGAAGTAAGAGACTCAAAGAATGAATGTACTTGTTGATTGCCAAAGTAAAAATTGGGAGAAGAAATAAAAATGTATGGTTGATTTGTTTCAAAAAAAAAAAAAAAAAAAAAAAAAATATATATATATATATATATATAATAAAATTTATGAATAACAAAGATGAGATTGCGAAATTACAAAAGAGCTAATATGCAGAAGAGAAAAATATATTTTATGAATAACAAAGATGAGATAGCGAAATTACAAAAAAGATGATATACAGAAGAAGAAACAAACAATCAGAAAGAGGCGAACCTACTATGGCGTACACCCTAGTTCGCGAAATCAAAATTTTGCAAGAGGCAAATGTAAGACCTAAAGTGCGTCATAAAAGGGGGTACCTATTGCTTGGCTCAGTGAAAAGGTTACACCGCCCTTGGAACCTGAGTCATGGATTCGGGGTCAATAAAGCCCATCCAGGAGAGGTATATACCTTGGATTTTCAACCTAAGCTAATGACTTAGGTTGGACGACTGAGGGTCTCTTCTAAGGAGTGCGGCATCTGATCAAGGCGCCGAGGTACACGGTTGAGCCAAGAGTTCCCGGGGCGTCTGGAACTACCCTGGCCATTCTTGGCAAGTCTTGACGTATGCTGCACTCGGCCCGAAGAAAACCCCACTTAGGGTGCAGTCTCGTAACCATAAGCCATATAGGCAAAAGGGATAAGAGGATGCGAAAAAAACTGGTTGTTGTTAAGACCGTATGGGAGGAGCCAACCTTGTATGGTAGAGGTATGCCTCCTTGAAGGGGCAACCAGGGGGAACATAAGGGCGGCACCCTCCATTAGGGAGCTGATAAGTGTCTTAAGACGCAAATGACATGGGGCTCTCTTTTCGCAAGAAAATTTAGGATTGTCATATTTGTGCGACAATCCTGAAGAGGCAATAATACAAAAGAGAAAGATAAGACGAGATCAATGGGTCAGTACATGAAAGTGTAAGGACGTCATGCGATTTCGTCGCAATACGGCAATGTCATGGGGCTTTATTTTAGCAAGAATATTTAGGCCTGTCATATTGTCGCAACAAAAATCACAAGAGAAAAAAGTTCAGGCAAGATCAAGGGGTTTTTGCATGCAAGTGCAAAGACGTCCTGCGATTTTGTCGCAATGACAAGAGGTGGCAAAATAAGACCTTTAAGTAGTGATGCAGGACAAAATATGGAAAATAAATATTATTGGTATTTTTGTTTTTATTATTTAGTTAAATCTTAGGAATATCTAAAAGTATCTAGAATATCTATTTTTAGAGTTTTATTAGCTTATGGATGTCTTAGTTATCTTAGATAACAAGTTTAGGTTTGGTAGGTTATTTTCATGTTCAGGGAGTTATCTATATAAAGAGCTCCATGGGCTACGGCTTAGGTAGTTTTTGATGATCAATTTTAATATGACCTTAATGTCTTTTATGAGTTTCTACCCTAGAACTCAGATTTATTGAAGTTCCGCTTGAATCTACCCGTATTCTACCTATTCTATGATTTTCTTTACATTAATTGGTATCGAGTCGAAAAGATCCTAGATTGTTTTCTGCATCATGGAGAGGAGTCAAATAGAGTTGGCTAAGATGAGGCGTCAGATTGAAGACTTGTGGCGAATTGTTAAAGCAATTCAACACAGAGAACTTATGGAAGCCCGTATGGAGATCCCGGAAGGCAACCATGTACCTGTTGAATTGTCGGAAGGCAGTTAAGAGGATTATCTTGTTACTGATTATATACCTGTTGAATTACTAGAAGGTAGTCAAGAGGATTATCTTGTTACTAATGTTATGAGATTTGAAGAAGTGTCAGAGGATAGTGATCATGAAACTGACCCTTCGGATCTACCAAGAGGAGATTATGAAGATGATGGACATGCGGCGTTCAACGAAACTTCCTTTCGCGGACACGATCTGGAGGCATCGTTATTTTCAGTCATTGAGAATAACGAACATCAAGTCTTTGTGGATTGGAGTTCACCGCCGGTCTACGATACATATCCAGATGATGAAGTTTTGTGTAAGTTAGGCTTTACTGATCCTTCTATCCAGGAATACAGAAAGATTGTAAGTATTCTTATGACATTATGGGATTAAATTTCATGAAAATAAAGTTTTACACACACTAAACAGTTGTAGTTTAAGTTCAGATTGTTATAAAGAAACGTTTAGTGACGGTAAAATTTGTGGACAAATTTTCTCTAACAAAGGGAGAAATACTATGATTGAAGAGTTAGAAAGAAAGAATTTTGTTAATGGATTTGTTTCTTGGCATCATAAGTCCGATAATGATTTGTTGTTAGAGATCGATTAGTGTTAGACTAATGCGGGAGCATTGATACCTAAGTTGATTCCTAGGGTTGGTATTGGTGATTTAAATTTCTTCCATTCTCAAATACAAGGTGATTCAAAAGAGTAAATAATTTTAGTTCAACATCAGATTGTTACAAGGAAGAATTTACACATCAGGAAACTTGTAGTGAGAAAGTTTTCTCTAACAGTTGGAGGGATACAGTTCCTGAATATTACCTTGCCATGGAGATCCGTTACTCAAGAGAGCGTGTGAAGGATTGCCATCAGTTGGTGTCACTAGGTGAGATTCCAAGTTTCACTGTTACTAATGATGAGGGTTTTGTTTTTGATCGAGGAAGGTCGAAACAAAAGAAGAAACTGATAGCTCATTAGCAAGTCTTTTCAACTTAGTGACTATTACTTTGGTGATTATGATCATTATTTGGATAAAGAATATGGTTGTAGCATTAAAGAACCTATTGGTGGGTGTTATTCAAAACTTAACAGATGCACAAGAACGATTAGTGAATTGCGGAACCAGCAACACTCTTGGTTTATCAATTTTATGTGATATTGCCAGCAAAAATAATGCGCAGTGCATAGTTAACCACTTAACCCACATGATATTCAAAAATGTGAGGAACTACAAGGATTTCAAATTATGGATTTTGTTTTTAATCTTGGTAAATCAAGACAGACTCCATATGAAGATAATCTGGGTGGTCTTATTACAGAAGGCATGTTTTCGGTCAACCCATTAGAAGATGGAGTCAGGAAATTAGTGGTTGATACTAGCATGGTTGACACCACTATTACCACTACTGATGTGACATTTGTTTTTGACCACGGAAAAGCAAAAGAGAGATTAGATGTGGAAAAGGAAAAGTTCGAGGTTGGCTATTTTCTGCAAGATATGCACAGGAGAACCACAAGGGAAAATTCGAGGTCGAATTTTCTCTAACAAGGGAAGAATGATGCAGGACAAAATATGGAAAATAAATATTATTGGTATTTTCGTTTTTATTATTTAGTTAAATCTTAGGAATATCTAAAAGTATCTAGAATATCTATTTTTAGAGTTTTATTAGCTTATGGATGTCTTAGTTATCTTAGATAACAAGTTTAGGGTTTTGGTAGGTTATTTTCATGTTCAGGGAGTTATCTATATAAAGAGCTCCATGGGCTACGTCTTAGGTAGTTTTTGATGATCAATTTTAATATGACTTTAATGTCTTTTATGAGTTTCTACCCTAGAACTCAGATTTATTGAAGTTCCGCTTGAATCTACCCGTATTCTACCTATTCTATGATTTTCTTTACATTAACTAGGAAGGCAAAATAAGACCACATAAGAGAAAAAGAAAAAATGAAATCTTGGAAGAAACCAAGAAATATCTAATTGCAAAAATTCAGCAGAAACAGCTGCGAGATTGAGGCATGAATACATGTTGCTATTCAAAAGTAACTTGCTTAATCTTTCATGTTAATACAAATAACAGAGGCAAGTATGGGAATGAATAGAATAAGAACATGTTATTTGTCTCCATATGATAGATTTACGCATGCATAAAATGAAAGATTGATAATATATTGATTAACCATATTGAAAAAAAGAATTGCTTTTTTAATATGTGCAGAAAGGAACAAAAAAGGTGGAACTTGCATTCGAAGATTCAAGAAATTCGCATCAAAAGATTACAAAGATTGGAGATTAAAAGAATGAATGTACAAATATTACAAAAAGAGAAAGAAGGAAACAAAACTATTTCTTGTTTGACTCATCTTCTTCATCATCTTCATCAAATCCTTCTTCTTCTTCACCTCCATCAAATTCTTCTTCTTCACTAGAATCGCTGTCAGAAATATCCAGAGGAGGTGCATTCTTGGGGATTTCTTCTAAAAGGCAAGGATATGTAGAATGAGGGATGTTATTGTCATCGCAGACCGTCTTAATAGTCTGATTGCAAAAAAGAATAGCGTCATTCTTAAAGTTCGCAATAGTAATCTTTAGTTGACTTTTCAGTCTAAAGCATTTATCATTGCGAGAAGAAAGATCCTTTGCGAGCTGCTCCTTTTCAGACTCAAGTTCTTCAATTTTTTTGAGAAACCTCCCTTCAGCTTCGGCGAATATATAACAACGAATCAGCAACTTGATGACAATTCATGAAAGAAAAACAATTAATAAAGAAGAACAATTAACAACCTTCTTTGTCAGAAGCCATATCCTTAACCAAGGCCGTGTGCTCATCATGAAGACTAATATTTACACCTAAGTTATTTCTGGCATCATCTAGAACTTTCGCAGCCCAAGCAAATTAATCATCACTATTTATGAGAAGAAGGGAGTGAATCTGATTCTCTCTTTCGCTAAGTATAGCATTTCTGCGGTTAGAATCATCTCGTTCAATTTGAACCTCAAGAAGAGTTTTTTGGAATTTCGCTAACGCTTGAGCACCTTGACTAGCGATGCGATCTTTATCATTTATGAGATCACTGATTTTGGTTCTTAAAGTAGTGATCTTTTCTTTAGAATTAAGATAGAAACGCTTAAATTGGTTGGCTAAGCCCAAGCTGGATCTATGGTCAATTTCTAAGAGGCGAAGTTTGGATTTGAGCTCATTTATGGGAAGAGATTCAATCTTGTCATTTGAAAAACTATTTAAGGAATTATTAAGGTGTTCAAGGAGAGTATTATTATCCATAGAATTGGGGAATGTGTGAAGCAGAATGGCTTCATCAGAAAGATTATAAACGTCTGCGAAAATGATAAGTTAGATGAGGGAGGATAATGAGGAAATAAAATAAAGGAAAAATGAAAAGTTTCATACCATAAAGTTGCTTATTAGCATCCTGAAGACTAGATATTTTGTCCTTTTGAGAAGAAGAATCAGCTTCTAATTGTTTGTTCTTCTCGCGAAGATCAACAACTTCAGCTTCCAGTTCTTCGCTTCTCTTGCGAAGTTGAGGATTCTTCTTTTCAATAATCCCACGTCTCTTTTCCAAATCAGAGGCAACAACGAAAGAAGCTTTCCCAGTCTGCAAAGGAAAATAAAGAAATTGTCAAGATATAGTATAACTTTAAATTATAATTATGAAGAAAAAGAGAAGTGAAGGCATACCAAGATACGAAGAGAATTCAAAAAACTAGGAGTCACTGATCTGGAGACCCCATGAAGAGAATCACCACCATCTAGTAAAGGGGCATCACATATGTTCGCAAGAGCTCTACATGTACCAGTGAGATGATCGTCCCCGATCCCTTGCATGGAGTCAGAGAAGATGCTAGACAGTTGTGCCATAGAAGATTCGGGTGGAAAATCTTCCCTTGCAAAAGATGTATCAACATCATCATTATCGTCATCATCAGAGCTTTCGCCAGACTGAAGATTTGAATGAGAGGGAGAGTGAACTTTTCGCTTCTTTGAAGGTGGAGCAGCAGATTTCTCCTTGCGAAGAGAACCCTTTACCTTTGCCTTTGGCCTTCGCAACCTTAGATCCTTCTTCTTCTTCAAAAAATACAACACCAACCTTCGCACACAAATGAAGATAAGAAAAAGAGGCAACAATATTGTTAAAAGTAAATTTCTTACTTCATATGTGATGGAGCATTGAGCAGAGATAAAGTGCTAGCCTTCCCAGTCCTATTATAGCTCGATCTCAGCTTTTTAATCTAAAATTTTCGCAAGAATTAGAGAACAAGAAAGTAACAACAAATGAAAGGCTATGAAGTGATCAGATTTGAAGACATACTTCTTTCGCTTTCTCGGGCCAATTAAATACCCAAGGTTGATAAGTGGCGAGATTCGCAGGAAGCACATTTGAACCCGAAATATAAGGTCCCTTCAAAACCAGTGGAAAGACGCACCATCTGTCGTCTTTAGAGTGACGAGGAATATCGTTCTTACCAGAATGCCAATCAATGTCATGCATAAGTATTCTATCGCTGACAACATTTTCATTCCTCTTCAAGCGAGCGCCCCAGCAATTTTTATCATTTTTCATGTTTATTACTTCATAATTTTCAAAGAAACTCTCCACGGTGTATTTTTCAGCGAGAATTTCTAAATCCTCATATTCAGGATCCCTAACTTGTTTTGGATAGAGAGATCCTTTACCAGCACCGCGGTTGGCGAATTTAAGTATTAAGCGAATGTAGTCCCCACTTAATTGGTAAATATCTCGCGAGAAATTCGCATGAGCAAGAATTTCATAAAACAAGGGAAGATTTGGATCATAAAGAGGGATAGGAAGGCCAGCGAGAATCTGACCAAGCGAAACTATGATTTCTTTATCATCAATGATGATCAGAAAACAATTTAGCAGAATGAATGGATTAAGCCCCTTGAACGGGAATGGTGGTTAATGTAAAACCTCTCCCTTCGAGATCTTTCTGAATCCCTTCAAGAGAATTTTCGTATTTACGACCAGATGGAGCCATTTTTAGTATGGGAATGAAGAAGAAGTTAAAGATCAAAAGAAGTGGAAATAAGAAAATTTACAGCAGCAGGAGCGGAATTTACAGAGAAACAGTGAATAAAAGTTGCAGAAAAGATAAGAAAGAAAGTAAAAAAGAAGAAGAAAAGAATAAGAAGAATATATATAGAGAGAAGGATTCTCGAGAAGATAAGCACATTTAATGCGAAGAGTAGACGTGAACGGTTGAGAAATAGCGGTTGAAAAGGACGTGTCAAGAAATGGATGGAAGAAGAGATACGTGTAATAAATTATGCATAAAAGTACAAAATCATGTCAATATAGAAGAATATGGAAAAATGAACGGTTGCGGCATCATGAAACACTAATTATCATGACATTCTCTCTTTCGCAGATAAGACATGAGAATAGGCAAGATGTAGGATCAGAATATCGCAACATCAATACCTTTGCGAAATCTTTATACGACACAATCGCGAAGATATCGCAGATCGGTAGTTGAAATGACGCAACAGATGACGACAGCCTAAACACGAGAAAGATGTGGAGACCTAGCGAGATTTATGAGTGTTGCGAACTATAAATACTTGTATACTTGCGAGAATATCACAAGTCAGATCCAAAAATAAAGGACAACTTAGCTGTCACCCACTATGTAATATCCTATATAAAGAGCCGAGCAGGCTTAAGAGAAGTGAGAGATCTTTTAGAGTGGAGGGAAAGTTTTGAGGAGAGAGAAAGTCTAGAGCAATAGTTGTATTCTTGATTTCATTTCCTCTTTGTAAATTCTTTAACTCAATTAATAAAAAGTGTGATTGTTGATCTTAAAGATGGGTTAATTATTATGAATTCTTGTGAGGGATGTATTGTAGGATTTCCTGCAACTACACATACCAAGAAAAACTTCATGATATATATATACACATAGGAAACCCTAAGAATTCACAAACAAAAGTTGGTAATGGTCCAGGTATGCAAACAATCACGGTTATGAACCAGGTTCACGGACCGTCTAGGCAAGGGGGTCTTATGAAAGACTTTGACAATGATCTTTAGATCAAAATAAGGAGAACTGAAAGGTTCAGTGTCTTAACAAGTCATGGTTTTCTCAAGAGTTCTTATGGATTAACTAAGCTCCATTACGAAGAGAAGGCTATAATAGAATTCTACTTAGAAGGACTTAATTTAAAGAATCAAACGAAAAATACAACAACCATTTTTTTCAAGACGAGTCGCATCTTGACTTTTATGTGCATCCTCATAAGATTGGAACGAGCATACACAATAAAAACTGGTCAACTTGTAGACAAATCATGTAGATCATCATCGTTTTTCTTCTCCGAATCACAGAGAGAATTAGCAGGATTAATCTCAAAAGAATTATTACCAGGAGAACAAGACATACATGAATATGCTTTCTTCCTTAATTTTTTGATTTTCCACTTGAGATTATTCACACTGGTTCTTAAATTTGAGGCATGATTGTTGATGTGAATGTGATCGAGATCTGATACTTTGGTCACAGCGTAATCCTTGCCAATAGAAGATATTCATTCCTTAATTGAACCATTTTTTTTTCTTTTGACGTCTTTTGCTTTATACTGGAACATCAAATGTCTTAGTAGTCCATATGACATTCATTCCCTTACGATTGTAGAAGGAGTTAGTATCATACATATTAAAAAAAGACTTATCACAATACTCTTCAGGATTTCAGACTATGATGTTCTCAGTACGGAGAGAAACATGCTTGATTACTTCCTTTGACATCCATATGAGAATGTTATGAAGTTTTTCATTCCTTATCCGAAAACAACATTTCCGCTTGTTTCCACAATTGTAGCAGTTGAAGGTAGTGTTTTTAATGGCTCTCTTTCGCCTTGTCTTCGAAGAATGACTATCTTTGTTTACAGGGACATTAGTTGTAATAAGTGATTCTTCACAAAACAAGTTGTCATAAGCCTGACAAAATTGATCTTCCCAGTATTTGGAGCGTCTATTCCTTTATAACCCAGACCACTTGTATCACGATGTTCTTTACATGCTCCTAACATGGAAGATAATTTTGTAGAGCTAATGTTGAATTTTTTCAGATTCTATTCTAGTGATTTTACCTTGCTGACAGCTGTAGATAAATCATCCTTCAATTGTTTTTCTTTGGCAAGAAAAAGACATTCTCTGTCGTTAAAGTATTTCTGTTGAGAGTCATACATTGCCTCAGTTTCAGCAAGTCTTTATTTCAACGCACAGAAACTCTTCTGAAGTTTTTCACATTCAGTAGTCTTTGAATGGACTTATTCATCTCTATCTTCAAGGATTGATTGTAAGAGTTTATAACCACTATCATATCCTTTAAAGAGTTTTTTTAGTTTCTTGTTTTCACGACAGAGAGGAAGAGTATATTCTGCCTGGTAGGCAGTAGAACCCTTTTTTGTTATGATATCATAAAAGGGTATGATATATTGTGAGACTTCTTCATCAATACCTAGTCCCTCGTCTGAGCCACTCTCATCTGAAAGTTCATCCATTTGTACATCTAGGCGATTTTCCCAGTCAAAAATAGTTTCTGACAAAGGAGAAGATATGAGAGAATTCTTGGAAGTCTCAGAACTCTGAATAGTATCAATAGGGTTCTGAAATGTTTTTGCGAAGTCAGAGATATCACTACTGTCCATAGAGTCAGATCGCTACAAACACATACTTGTAAGGTCTCGAACGTGTTTTCCTGCTCTGATACCAATTAATAAAGCGGGGGTACAACAACCTCTCACAATATTTCGATTAGCAATCTGTATGGACTAACTCTAATATACTTTTAAGATATTCAACTAGACAGTCAGACTCAATCTTAATAAAAAGTATATCAAGGAGTTAATATCTCTATCTCTTGATTTGATCTTTACTCAAGCAAATGTAAATCTGCGAGTCTTTATCAAATACTAGAGATAAACGTGGATGGTACCAAAGATCAATATCCAAGTGTCAATCAATGTAAATCAACAACTAAAGGTTGGATATTCTAATTGATTGATCTTAACACACAACCTGTGATATTTCAATAATATAACAAAATATAATACGGAATAGAAATAACACGGACACCGAAAGTTTTGTTAACGAGGAAACCGCAAATGCAGAAAAACCCCGGGACCTAGTCCAGATTGAACACCACACTGTATTAAACCGCTACAGACACTATCCTACTACAAACTAACTTCGGTCTAGACTGTAGTTGAACCCTAATCAATCTCACACGGATTCAAGATACATTTGCGCTCCTTACGTCTCTGATCCCAGCAGGATACTACGCACTTGATTCGCTTAGCTGATCTCACCCACAACTAAGAGTTGCTACGACCCAAAGTCGAAGACTTCAATAAACAAATCTGTATCACACAGAAAAGTCTACGATGATAGATAAATATGTCTCCCACAGATAAACCTATGAGTTTTGTTCCGTCTTTTGATAAATCAAGGTGAACAAGAACTAATTGATAACCCGGACTTATATTCCCGAAGAACAGCCTAGTATTATCAATCACCTCACAATAATCAAAATCGTATGGTAGCGAAACTAGATATTGTGGAATCACAAACGATAAGATGAATATGTTTGTGATTTCTTTTTATCTTGCCCTATCGGAGAAATAATCTCAAGTTAATTATTCAATTGAACTCGTACGATAGAAAATGGCAAGATCAGATCGCTCAAATACAAGAAAGTAGTTTCGTCTGGCTTCACAATCCTAATGAAGTCTTTCAGTCGTTAACCTACAGGGTCTCGAGAAGAAACCTAAGGTTAAAGGAGAATCGACTCTAGAAAAACCAACTAGTATCATACAGGAGGTGTGGGGATTAGTTTTTCCAGGTTCTAGATGTCTCCTTTATATAGTTTTCAAATCAGGGTTTGCAATCTAAGTTGCCTTGGTAACAAAGCATTCAATAATCACCGTTAGATGAAAAACCCGATTCAACCAAGCTAATATCTTTCAACCGTTAGAACGAAACTTGGCTTGTCACACACAATTGAAATGTATTGATTTAGGTTTGAGTAACCGTGCCAAAACGTGTACACTTAGTTGATTCACAAATAGTTAACCAATGGTTAGCCATATGAGCACTTTCATATTAACCGTATTCATCTTTCTCAAAACTAGTTCAAATGACTCATAAGAACTAGTTCAAGAGTTGTTCAATTGCTTAGGTCTTTATTCATAGACACAATTGAAACAAAATCGGTTTGATCCAGTTGAATCAATTCATGAACAATATAGCCACGGTTTGCAAATATTGCATTCCTTTTAATTTATTGTTTTAAGCTCATGAACTACCGATTTGAGAAATAACCAGCTTGGGCACGCGTGCGGGTATGCGTACCTTAGCTACTTTAATTGAGTTTACAAACTTAGCAGAAATTTTCGGTTCGAAAACTTCCGTGGGTACGCGTACGGGTATGCGTACCTAAGGTGTCTGGTTTACTAGTTTGCAAACTTATAAACTCAGCAGAAATTTTCGGTATGAAAACTTCCGCAGGTACGCGTATGGGTACGCGTACTCAACCTGTCTCCTTCACCAATACCGCATGCACACATATGCACGCACTTGGTTTTCGGCACATGGATTTATACACTAATGTGCGAACACACTATATATGCTTATATCCATAGTTGGTAATCTCAACTCTACATTTCAATCATTCAAACATTCTTCTATAATGTTATAACAATCGTTATTCACGACTATCGTCATCAAAGCTATTTTCAAGATTGAAACGTCATCATGACTTTTGTCATGGGTAAAGATGAAAATGGTTAAAGCAAAAGCTCACCAACACATATTTCGAGAAAAAGATATGCGAGTAAACTCGGTTCGAAATAACAAATGTGTATGTATGAAAACTATCATACTTATACGACTTTGTCTCAAGAGTAGGAGATATAATAGACTTTTGAGTGTGAGATAATTCAAGTCTCCACATACCTTTTTTTCGGATGAAGTTCCACTTATTCCTCGAGTAGTTCATCGTCTTCGTAAGATGATCACCATGGATTCTGGAGCTCAACTTCACTTAACTATCCTAGACCGAGACTTAGTCATAAGTAAACTATAAATCAAGACATATAGTTTCATCACTAATATTGACAAACATGCTTGAGATAGCAAAGCATGCGAGTTCCCGAGGAGTGCTCTAACAATTACCTAATCCGAGACGTGTTGAATAAGTATCGTATGTTGGTACTTGTAATGGTTTGGTTTTCATGGTTTCAAATTCGTCGGAGGATATTTTTATCTGGAACCCATCAACGGGCGAACATAAGAAAGTGCTAAGTCCGTTTACCACGTCACTCTGTCATTCTAATCGATATGGGTTTTATTACGATTGTATTGTGGATGAATACAAATTGGTAAGAATCATGGACAATGATGATCATTATCTAGTTGATGTATATACAATAAATTCAGGGTCCTGGAGAAAATTCCAAAGAAATAACCATTACACGTATCCTGTTTTTCATGATCAGCACAGGATTCCTTTTAGAAGATTTATTTATGCATTTTTCGTGAATGGAGCTTTTCATTGGTTAGGCGTTAACACCAGAGTAAAAAGACTTGGTTATTGGACCGGGTCCAGAGTTATAGTCTCTTTCGATGTCACTAGTGAAAGATTTGCTGATATCTTATTCCCAGAAAACGCAGAAATAACCTATCGGGATTGGGTACTTGACTATGTTGGAGTATCAGAAGATTACCTTTCTTTATGTACTTATATCATCATCGCTATAATCATCGCATTGATATATGGTTAATGCAAGAATATGGAGTGACAGAATCTTGGACTAAATGATTCAGTTTTAGTACGGGAGCCATATTTGTCGATTTTTGTCGGTTGAAACCGCTATGGTCTTTTATAAACATTGAGTTTCTAATCAATACTAGAGATCGCAAACTGTTATATGACCCAAAGAATAATAGTTTCAGAGTCTTACAAATTCGCAACGGTAACTCTGTTATTGATTGCGGACGGAGCGTACCACTGGATTATGTGGGGGAGCTTGGTTTCACCCAACTAGGGTGCTTTAGCTGGGGAAATAAACAGGCACGAAGAAACATTTAAAGATTTAGAAAATTCATCTTTTGTACTTGATTATATTTTTTTACTGTCTTTTTTTTTCCCGATACAACTGTTTTATTTTAGTTAGTAGAACATTTTAAATGCTTCTTGATAGAATTATGTAAGTTCTCTTTTAAAATCAATGCTTCTTGCTAGTGCTACGGAGAACATTTTCACCAGAAAGTAAAACTTACTTCACTATGGTGTGCTAATTTAGTTGCTAGATTAGTAGTCCACGTCATCTAGGACTACCTCCTATGTCCTATAGGAGTGCTAATTTAATAGCTAAGTTAGCAGTCCACATCACGCCAATATTTGTTTGGTTCAAACGTTTTAAATTTCATTGCCATTCAGTTAAAGATAAATCATTGAGCGTTGAGAACCATTCAAATGAAAAAGTGTTTTTTTTTTTTGCACTGAACCATTCAGCGCTTCAATCTTGCTGCTAGCTCGACTGCGAGCACATGCTAGGAGAGAGAACTAGTGTTAACAAATGTAGGAAATACCAATTGGTCCTACAAATAATATATTAGAAAGAGTCTAGTCCAATTGACCTAGTCAATTGTCTGTTTGGTTCTTATTTGGTAATATAAATTATAGTTTGGTCCTAGGGTGATGTCATGGATGATGTAAATGTCATCTTGTAGTGGCAGAAATACCCTTATGTTATTGTTTGGTCCTAGAAAATAATGGTTTGGTCCTTAGGTGACCATATATATACAAAAATTTAATAGAAAATATCTCATTCTCAGATTTATTTTTTCTCTCCTCTCTATTTCAGATCTAGTTTCTCTCCTCCCCATTTTTTCTTTTTTCTCTTGCTGTTCATGAAGACGATGAAGACCGACGAAATTTTTAGGTTTATTCGTCACTATTTGTTATCTCTTTGTTGAATATGATGATGAAGACGACGGAGATTTTTTGTGTTTCTTCGTCACTTTTTATTCTTCTTTGTTGTTGAAGAAGAGGAAGACGATGGAGTTTTGAAGATTTTTCTGCTGCTGTGTATGATGAAGAAGAAGAAAAAGATGAAGAAAACGATGAAACCTTCAATCTTCATCTTGGATCTTGATTTTTTTGGTGTTGTTAATGAAGATTTGATGTTGTTCTTCTTAGGTGAAGTCAATGAAGATGATGAAGAAGATGAAGATTTATGCGTTTTGTTGTTCTTTGTTGCTTAAGATGAACTTCATTCCGGAATGAACTTCATTATTCAAAATGAACTTCATTTCGAATGAAGTCTGTTTTTTAGGTTTTATATGGACTTCATTTCGGGAATGAAGTCTGCTTTTTTAGGTTTTTATATGGACTTCATTTCGAATGAAGTCCGCTTTTTTAGGTTTTTATATGGACTTCATTTCTGGAATGAAGTCTGCTTTTTTAGGTTTTTATATGGACTTCATTTCTGGAATGAAGTCTGTTTTTTTAGGTTTTTATATGGACTTTATTTCTGGAATGAAATGCTACAAGAAAATAAGTAAAAATTAACACGGAAGGGTAGTTTTGTCAGTTTAATATTTTTAAATAATTATTGACCAAACAGTAAAGGCGTTTCCTAAAGGACCAAACAAACATTGGCCCACCTAAAAAATGACCAAACGATATTTTTCCCTTAACAAATAGATAACACTTTTTCTTTTGAACTGCAACACTTAACTGCTAATCTAGCAGCTCAATCTGGTCCATAATACTTAGTCAATAACGAGACTACAATCATGGACCGGACACACCTTTGTTTTCTATTTTTTGATACTGGATAGTGAGGCCGTAGCCCTTTGTAAACTCATCTCACCGGACTCGTCCCTGAGCACGTGCGGCAGTCCAATCCCAATTTTTTTCTAACAACATGCTTCAATGGGGACCCAACTTCTGACCCTATCCATCACGAGGAGAAGTGGTTGTTTCATTTTCATCTTACTGGTAGAAATCGAACACTCATTATTTGGAGTCGAAGTTGAACACTCGACGTTTTACGCATGGCCACCTAAGTTAATTTAGTTAACCATAATACAGGGCAAAAGGCCTGAATATTGAAAACACCCCATCAGAAAAACTGTCATATGTTTTCCTAAAAAAACATTGATTTCATTCAGGCGAAGTAGCAGTATCTAGAGGTGTAAAACGTGCCGGCCCGACACAGCCCGGCACACGAAGTCGCGTGCTTCACGTGCCATGTGCCGTGTTGTGCTGTGCCAACGATTTAAACGCGGCTTTGCCGTACGCGTGCTTTACTTGGTCAAAAGCTAGGCACGCAGCCGCCCACGGGCACATCACACGAATAACGTGCCGTCTTTGTGCCGTGCTGGCACATGTGCTATAAATAATTTGAAATCACTTAATGTATACATTAAGTTAGACATTATCACAAGAATTTCATTAGACAACATATCATTTGAAATAATTTCAAGTAAAATTAACAAGTTTATTCAATAAAAAGAAATATCCCATCAAATATAAAATTGGATTATTGTCATGTAAATTAATGTTCTAGTTAAATATAGGTGATGACATTATAATAACGATATTGAAATATATATTCCAAATATTAAGGTATAATATGTGTTGTTATAAATAAGCCAACATAAAATGTTAAAAACTAGCTAGGATAGTGACTCTTTTGTGAAATATACAAAAAATGTGATGTATTATGCCTTGTTATATGGTGTATTTGTACATGTTATGACGTGCTCTCTTAACGTCTTTGTCTTGTTTTGGGCCACGTGCTTATCCGTGCAGCGTCTTTGTCTTTGTGCTATTGTGCCAATTAGTCAAACCCAAAGACGTCCCATTTAACTAACGTGTTGTGCCGTCTTCAGCTAAATCACGTGCTGAGTATCTTGGGCTCAAATTTTAGCGTCTTTGTCTTTGGTTGTCTTTCGTCTTTGGCACAAACCGAATTTCTGACTCTATCAATTTAACCAACTACATATTCTGCTCCTCCATGGATTGAAAATTGCCTTAGTTTTAGTGGGCTTGAACACTGTCTATTGCCCTTGTTTTAGTGGGCTTGTACACGGTCTACTGCCGAAGTTTTAGTGGGCTTGAACATGGTCTATTAACCCTCCCAAGTCCCATGCAAGCTCGAAAATTTTCAACAACAATCTGGGACCATACAATCCCACCTTTTCTTAACCAAATAACTTCACTTGTAGATCTAGGGGTGAGCATTTTATGGCTATTAGAGAAGCACTAAGTTGGGCCAAAGTTATGGAGCTGGAAAAGATTCATATCATTTCAAACTCTGAAACCGTAGTTAAAACTCTTAATAATGTTGCCTGCTAACAAAATGGGAGAATAGAAAGTTAGTCAGAGACATAAAACAATTATCTATTTCTTTTTCGGTTTTGTCATTTTAGTTTTATTCTTAGAGATGGGAATCAAATAGCTGATTTCATAGCTAAGAAGGTCAGGAGGGAAAAGTTTGTAATTGAGGATTGCAGTAGTAATGTCTCTGATTTTTAAAATTGTTATCCAGGAATTTTGATCCTGAAAACTCTTAATCAATAAAATTCTTTTAGTATCAAAAAAAAAAAAAATAACACCCCCCCGGCCCCGCTTGACATGATATATCTCTGACCCGGACAGATATCTGCCCAGAACCCAGATCTAAATCCGAATAACTGGTATAAAAGACCTATCTATGTTTGAAGAGGTGGAAAAAGAAGCAACGACAGAAAAGAGATGTTGTTATCAAGCCTCCCAGAAGATATTCAGGTACACATCTTTCTCAAATTACCGGTTAATTATCTTTTAAGCTGCATGCGCGTATGTCAGATTTTGTGTTCAATTATCTGTACCTGTTACTTTATAAAGACTCATGGTGATCATGCTATTCGTAACCCTAGGCCTATTCGTAACCCTAGGCTCATGCTTCAATCTGCCAAACGAAAAAAGAACAATTCTCGCTTACGTTCAGTAGATTATGATTCAATATTATCAGCCTCATTAGCTTCACCAGCACTTCCGAGTCCACTTGATTATGCTTTTGATGATTCAACTTCATCAGCTTCACAAGCACTTTCGACTTGTACATGTGATGGATATATTCCAATGGATTATGTTATCCGAATGCGTTGAATACGTCTCGCATGTTGGGTACTTGTAATGGTTTGATTTTCATGGCTTTAAATTTGTGCAACGATGTTTTTATTTGGAACCCTACAACCGGTGAATATAAGAAAGTGCAAAGTCCGTTTCCCACATCCCTCAGGTTGATGTCTATACAATAGGTTCTGGGTCATGGAAAAAAACCCCAAGCATAAACCATTACTCGTATCTCGTATTCCATGATCAACACATGATTACTTTTAGAAGATATATTTCTGCTTTTTTCCTGAATGGAGCTCTTCATTGGCTAGGCGTTAACACCAGCATAAAATATGGTCATTGATGTGTTTTTAATTTGTTGTAGAAAGTGGTAAAAAGAGATTCGTTCAACTCGGGCTTGTAAAGGTTTGATTTAAGAAGATACTAAAAACAAAGAAAATATATATACAAGGTTTGTCACAATTTCGAGAGATACTGAGACTGGATTCCACCATAAACTCATTCATGCGATTCATATATTTATTCCAAACAATTATAGCTCAAATAAAATATTGACTCTGTTTCTTTGCCAAGGTAGATTTTTGAAAAGCAACGACTGTATATCTAAAGCATGGGATATCAAAAGACTTAACCTAAGTATAACCCATCAATTGAAATCACAACCATTCAATAAAAACCATAAAACAATTAACAATCCATGCAAAAAGTCATGAAAGAATTAAATATAATTACCACACGCATGAAATATGGCTTCCTCCGTCATCCCAGAGTTGGGGTTTATCTCCTCATATTATTCACGTGCTCAAAATAATTGTTCATAGCTCAAATAGGTGAAAAACAAGAGAAAACTAATAAAGCAGACAGTTTGCAACGCTGTAACGACGTTACAAACAGCTCTTACAACGGGTGGTGAACTTTTACAGAGAAAAGATGACAAGCTTATGATATATGTGATCTAATATTGTTGAACGACTGCCTCTGCGACTGTTCTCGTCCGCCCAATGTTCTTCAGCTCGTCTTCTTCTTCACCAGCAGAAAAGATTCTATGCAACTTTTTCTTTCTTCCTCTACAACCTCCCTTAGGTCCCCAAAACTCTCGACACCCTTCTTTGAACCTCCCAACTCCTTTTATATACTTCACAGGGTCATTGAATCCCGAGAACACCCCTGTTTTTCTTCTTTTCCAAGTTCCGGCAAGTTTGGTTATTATTTCCTTTTTCTCTTCTCACGCGGCTTTCTGTTTGATGCAAACTCTTCTAAAAATATCAGTAAATATTGCACAGTATATTCTTTTCCAATCTCACCACATTTTTTCCAAAAATACATCAAAGATATCCCGTGATATTAAACCTCCTATGTTTTATCCCAACTCGACAACTACTGCTCTTTTTTCGAATCTGGCCGCCTTACCTTTTCTTTTTCATCTTTACACGTCACTCCCAATCCAAATTAGAGAAAATCTCCGACCAAAACTCGCTGGAAATCCTCCCTGGAAAGTACGCAGTTCAACAGACCATTTTCTCATGAAAGTCTCACTCTCTGTTTTGAGTCATCTCGATGATTCAGCCAAATTCAATCAAAACAAACCCCATTACCAACCCTGTTATGCTCTAGGAAGTTTATCCAAGAAGTTTCAGTGGTTGAGTCTCCATGAAACGTGTTTAATTCTCGAACCCTGGTTCTGCCAGGGAAGAAAAAGATTTTCCCACCAAACTAGAAATTCAAATGTTGAAGATGAGTGCCCCTTATCCGGACTAGGGGTGTGAATAGCATGTGGTTACCCCTTATCATCTGGGTGCCCCTTATCCATTTACGGGGTGCCTTTAGTAATTTTCCCCCACGAGCACAAAAACCACTAATCGAGCCAATTTCGCCACAAAAGCTTATTTCTCCAAAAACACCTACGAAAACATAAAATAATTAAATAACTACCAAAAAGAGCACTAACAATACACAAATTGAGACCAAAATAGACACATAAATGCGTCTATCAGTCATATGACCAGAGTTATATTCTACTTCGATGTCAGTAGTGAGATATTTGTACATATCTTATTCCCAGAAGACGTAGAAATAACCATTAGGGATCGAGTACTTGACTATGTTGGAGTATTGGAAGACTGCCTTTCTTTATGTACTTATCATCATCGTTACAATCATCGCATTGATATTGTTGAGAAAACTGGCACCCCGAGCGCAGCGGAATCACAGGATCAGAAAGGGCAATTGGTGATTTGAACCAAACATAGGAGAAATAATAAGAGAGAAACAGAAGATAAACAAACACACACAACTTTTTTGATAGAACCACAACCACAACACAAGATATACGTGGTTCACCTTTACAGGCTACGTCCACGGCCAACACCACCAGAAAAACTTCCATTAATCAAAGAACATTACACGCTCTTTCCGCAACGCAAGACAAGACCAAAGAGTTAACAAGACATACCCGAGAACACCATGAAGAAACCAACTCTCTAAACCGTTCGCCAAACCAGCCTCGTGTCTTGTCTTTTACACCGTCTTCGCAGTTGCTAGTAACATAGGAGAAACATCGAAACACTAGAAACTAGGTTTAGGGAAAAGCCCCAAACACTAAACACTAGAACCCTAACATCCTCTCTCTACAAGTTTTTCTATTACACCGATCACTACACCAAATTCCCGGATTCGTAACAGCAATTTGTAACGGCTTTGTGGCCGTTATAAAATTCCCGTTACAAATGGACGTTACAAAACATTCTTAATAGAGAGGAGCCGTTACTAATTTTTTAAAAATTCTTAACAGAGGGCAGCCGTTACGAAATTTTTTATGGGCGTGCCAGCCACACGCTTAGTCACACCTGGGACGTAACACTTGCAATTTGTGCGCGTGTCATTCACACGCGTTTTACTATGTTTCCACCCAAGTTGAGTAACACTAGAATATATTTGCACCTATGCGTGTGCCATTCACATGGGTGATTCTTTTCATCCCATGCCTTAGTGATAATCGACAGATCGATTTTTCATTTCCCGTTTGTCTTTTCTGCTCATGCCTCTAAACCCTAGTGATAATTTATCTTCATCTTTAATAATCAACAGCCAAGAAACATCACAGAAAGCTCTCTATCATCTTCAATCATCGACTTTTCTTCGCGTGTTTCATTTCTTTTCTCTCTTTTATCATCAGTTTTTTGATTTTAGGGTTTTCCATCGTCTCTTAATTTAGTTTAGGATTTTGATTTCATAGATCTGTACGAGTCTTTCATCATCTGTAGGGTTTTAGTTTTTTCTATTTGTCATGTATGCTGATTTGAAGGTGATTTGGTATCATTGAAGGAAGAAGAAGATAACTCATCGACCCAATTAGGTTTTTTACACCATACAAATCGAGAGAAAAAGGCTTCAATAAAAATCATGGATCGTCAAAATGGGTAAGTTCTTCAAACCCAAACATCATTTTTCAGTTTATTTCAGATTTATGTTTTCAAATTTTGGTTTAATCGCAATATTGAAATTTAGGGTTTTTGTAAAACTGATTTTAGGGTTTTGAGATTGAGAATTAGGGATTTTTTTTAAAACATGAAATCTATTGGAATTAAACCAACAGAATTAGGTGCGGTTAGTTTAATTTTAGTTTGTGTCCATTTTATCTTCCTAGTTTTTAGTTATCATGTGAAAATTTGGTTTTTCTGTTGATTGTAGGAGTTAGGGCAGCTTCAGGGGGAGGTGGTTCTGTAGGGGGTTGAGTAGATTCTGAAGCAGAGGCTATGAAGATGAATCTGACGAATCAAAATCAGAAAATTGAATGATTAAGAAGATTAAGAAGATGAGATTAGTGGAGAGGTTTGTTATTTGAAACCTTTAAGAATAATATTTCATTATTTCTTTGAAGTCATCTAAAATTATTACATTTGTTCTAACTTAGGTTATTTGATTTTACAGGAAGAAGATGAACATGAGCATAAGGAAAAGCAGTTTTAGTCCCCTTTTCATCCATGGTCTTGATTAAGATGCGTGAGATTACTGAGGGTACCTTGGTTCTATAGTTAAGAACGATGTTGTTACAGTCCCTTCCTACTTCAATGATTCTCAGCGTCAAGCTACAAATGATGCTGGAGTCATTGCTGGTCTTAATGTTATGCGTATCATCAATTAGCGTATTGTTGCTGCCATTGCCTATGGTCTTGACAAAAAGGCCACCAGTGTTGGAGAGAGGGATGATTTTATCTTCGATCTAGGAGGTGGTACCTTTGATATCACATCTGTGTAAGTATATTTTCCAATGCTTTCTGCTCTTAGTCATTATAATGCTGGAGTGACCAAGATGTGTATGTCACAGTAAATGGAGCCTCCAAAACCCAAGACTAAGCAAGCTACAGTTGTGAACTACTGCAATGTACAATTTTATTTATTCCAACGTCTGTGCTAAATGACTTTCAGGATATTGGTGCAACACTAGTTATCTGGCAATGGGGTTTTGATGAAACAGAACTTGCCTGCTGTATAGATGTGTTGGTGGAGTAGAACTAGAGCCCAGAATTTGGTGTAGTGTGTACACTCGATCACCTGTGATGTCGAGTAGTAGATGTCATTTTTCTTCTTTCTAACTTTCGAATTGACATATTGTCGGTATAAATCCTAATTAATCGTTTTCTTGTTCCACTTACGACATATGTATTTAATCTTCCTGTAGAACTTATAATTTTAATTTCACATGTATCCATTTAGTTGGCAGATTTTGTGAAAATTCCATAGGAGAGAGCTGGAGGAATGATCGCTCTAATAAATGTTTACTATCTCTTCAATCGCGCTGAGGAACATGTATTCATTTTATAGATGTTCATTTAAAGGGGTTCTTATGTAGTTGATAACTAATTTTACCTGTATCTCTTGAACATAGATGATTTCACCGGTGGATCTGTTACAAGCTTGTGCCATTTGGGCGAAATTTGATGTGTATACACAAAGAACAGGTTTCAATGCAGCCATCTTTTTATACGCTGTGACTTTGAACCAAATATTGGAATGTTGATATTCTGGTAAATGTATCTTATTGATTGATTGATTGATGGATGGATGAACATGTAGAATTGTGTGTTCATATTTTTTTTTTGCGCAACACACTTGGTGGTAGTCATGGGGTGCCTAGAGGTGTCGTCAGATAGATTTGGCTGATCAGTTAGGGTGGATTTTGATAATAATGGTGTAAATATACTGGGAAACATTGGAATGGAGAATTTTCAATGGCTGTAGTACAAGCCACTAATTTACTTGAAGATCAGAGCAAGCTTGAATCTGGGTCTCTAAGAAATTATGATTTTGGTCCGTATGGGATTTTTATTGGAGTTTATGATGGACATGGGGGGCCTGAGACAACACGTTTCGTCAATGATTGATGTAGTTTTGAAGTTGTAAGTAGAGTGACGTTCGCTCGGACTATTTTGAAGATTGGTTTTAGACTTAATAAACAAAATACTAGAAATAACGAAAAGGTTTTAACAAAGTTGAGAGATACTGAGACTTAGGATTCCACCAAACTTCTTTTTCTGTGGTTCAATTATTAATTCTTAGACAATAACAGCTCCAAAAAAACAATAACTATTGACTCTAAATCTTTGCCAAGGTAGATTTTATAAAACATTAATTGTAAATGGTAAGCATGGATTATCAAAACACCTAAGCCAAGTATAACCCATCAAACTAAATCACAACTAATTAATTTAAAATCATAATTCAAATTATATTAATGCAAAAGTCGTAAAAAGAATTAAATAAAGTCAACACAGTGTTGAGAATTGGCTTCCTCCGTCATCCCAGCGATGGGGTTTAGCTCCTCATATCAAAAACACGCACAAAATAATAATCCATAGCTCAAAAAGGTGTTTTATTGAAGAAATTGTATTAAACAGAGATTTGTAACGTTGTATTGGTGTTACAAGCGTCACTGTTACAAGTTTTTAAGATCGTCGAAGAATGGTAGTTGTTTGACTGCCGTTGAATTTAAGATCATTGTCGCGAGTCTGTTCTTCGTGTTCTTGAACGACACTTCTCAAGTGTCGTAGCGCAACTCTTTTCTTCTCCTTCTCTGCTGCTTCTCGCAACAACTCCTCTGCAGCGTTTCTGAAGCCTCAAATCGACCCCAAACTCTCCGACCTCCTTCTAGGACTCGTACCAACCTTATTATATACCACGAGGCAGAGAAAATAACTCGATTAAATCTTCTTTTTCTCCTCCTCAGGAAGTTACAGAAGTTTCTTTCCAACCACGGGACTTATCTTCCCTTTTAATCTCTTCTTCACGTCTCTGGGAAGTAATATCATTTGTCGATGATAGTAATCGAATCAATAGAATATATTCTCTCCGCTTTTTCACGTATGTTTCCAAATATACACCCCCGAAATTTCCGTGACTTTCCCTTGCCCGATTCACCGAGATATGCATGGAAACTTATTTTTCTATGTATCTAAATTTTATATCATCCCTGTTTGACCAGGACTAGGCCCAACCAATCCTATCCAAATGAGAAAATTCACAAAAACCACCAAACTCGATCCAACTAATTCATGCATACGTGAACAAAAATTCCCTCCAAACCGAAGTTTAAATGATGGAGATGGGTTGCCCCCTAACCAAAGTAGGGGTGCAAATATATCGATTACCTCGGGTTACCCCTTATCAACCGGGTACCCCTTATCCATTTGAAGGGTGTAAATAACACATGTCTTGGGGTGTCTCCAACATACTTCTGGGGTCCCTTCAAAGAATTCCTTCCTGGGTGCTAATACCACTTGTCGAGCCCATTTCGCCGCAAGAGATTATTTTTCCAAAAATACCTACAAAGACATAAAATAACCAAATAAGTACAAAATCGAGCACTAACAATATACATAATTGAGATCAATATAGACACATAAATGCGTTTATCAAATACCCCCAAACTTATTATTTGCTAGTCCCGAGCAAATCAAAATTAAAATCCTAACTCATTGTCGCAGGCATCGTCGATTGCATTTAGCGTATGAAATAAGCCTTTAAACCCCTAGGTGGCCCTAGTGGCCGAGTTATAGTCTCGGGAGGGTTTACCAGAGGTGTACCCACAAAACCTTTATACTCCGGACCTTAGCTATCTACTTTAAACTTGGAAGGCACTAAAAGAGTCCCCTTTGTTGGCATACTTATTGAATACGGGAGGAAGTACCCCGATGCGAAATTCCAATTCTTTGTACACGAGTTTGCACTCAAGCATACTAAAATTCATATATAAGTCACATGAGCTCTACTCGGATAGTTTTCGGACATCATAACCTGAGTCGACCAATCACATGGATAGAGTAAGAAATGGATATAGAAAAACGTAGATGGTTTTGATGTTGTCTAGTGAACGGTGTTTCTCATATCCGTCTAAAGGCCACTGCCAAAACGAACCTATCCTAATGGTGAGATATTGGTCGGACTAATATCATCACATTGGCATATACAAGGGAACCAATTGTCGATAATCCTAACTCTAGGTCAACAAAACTGGCATATACAAGGGTTCCAGTGGTCGACTTTATTGGATTTATTCCGCTTGGTCAGATGGTCTGGTCTCAATTTTTTTTTTTTTTCATAATATTTTTTTTTTTTCTTTTTCTTTTTCACTTTTTTTTTCAATATTTTTTTTTTATCTCAATCACTCTATTTCACCCTAGCAGTGGTAACAACTTGAATCGTGAGCCCCACCTAATCACTTAGATAAACATATTTTGAAGAAAACAAACTAAAAATAGAAGTGAAAAGGATTCAACGAGATATGGCGAAACTACCATGTTTTTTCTTTAATTCTAACACCGAGCTCGTGCTTTTATGAATAGACTCTTTAGATGTTTCCATCTAATCAGATTGGTTCCTCAACTCCTACAACCAAAATGCTTCCATCCACTTAGATTGGTTAGTGCCATCCTTAATAAACATAAATTTCTAGGCTCTGGAGTTTATTTATTGCAACTAAAAAGTTTCTCCCATACCCCCAAACTTAAATCTAACATTTTCCTCAATGTTCCAAAGATAAAATTAAAAGCATGAACAAGGAGAAATTGTTACCATTTGAAGCAAAAGAGTTTAAGGAAAGATATTACCGTGTTGCATGAGCATGGGTTACCTCCCAAGAAGTGCTAAGTTTAACGTCTTCAAAGGACATAAGAAAAAAATTAATCACTTCATATCATAAAGCAATAATCAAACAACTCGTGGATCATCTCGCATCAAAAAGTGTTAACATAGATAAAAGGAAATCGCAACAAACCAAGAATAAACATAGCACACTCTTGCCTAGTTTCCTGTTTAAGACAACTGCATCTAGTTGTGGTTCAGGTTCAGGTTCTATAAAGGGGTCTAAATAAAATATTTTCATGGGCTGCACCTCCTCATAAGTAAGATTTGAAATATCCGGTTCTAAGGTTTGGAAAAATTTAGAAGCACACAATAATAACCTGAATAATTGAGGATCCTCTAAGTCAATCATATTTGACTTACACAGTTGACCATAATGAGAGTGGTGGTCATTCTTAAGCAAATGTGTCAATTCTATTTTCCTAAAATAATTAGGTTTAGTCTCGTAACTTAATAGTTGACACATCTCGAAACATATACGTTCCCACAATTGGTTGAAAAATATTTGGTGGGAAAACAAAATCAATCTTGGTATTATAGCCTGGGTAAACCACATCAACCAAGAGGATGGGTTTCTAACAACTGAACTTCTTCCCGGACATTATTAGGTTCGAGAACTAGTATGAAGGCAATCCTGGCACAATGGTTGAGGCACATATATCAAGTCCCAAGTGAGGGATCTGTAAGAGCTAAAGGTAAGGCACATGGAGAATGATAATCACCACCAAACTTAGAGTTTTGGGTGTCTCTAGATAGACTAGCTACAATTTCCCTAATTTCTAGATCATCAGAATCCTGAAAATGGTCAATTGCTTCTTGTAGGTCATATTCAGGCGACGCATCCTCATACATGTTTAAAAGCTCTACGAGTTTATCTTCTTCGTCTCTAAGATCGTTGTTTCTAAATCTGTAGACTCTAAAATATTATTCTTAGAATAAACTCGTTCCTCTAAGCCAATATCGACTTCGTAATCAAAAGGGAATACTACATCGTCTAAAACGGGGGTATCTGTAGTCAAATCCTCGTCCTTTTGAATAGGTGAATAATTATTAAAATTATTTGGATTTGAAATAGAAATAACATTATCATTATAAAGCTCAATTGGAGTAACAAATTCCTGATTACTATGCCTATCAGATTCTTGATCAACACTATCCTCATCGTAATCATCATAACATGAAAATGGTTGAACCTCTTCTATACAGGTAGTGTTACCAATTATAACCTCGTCATCTTGATTATGCGCATAATTATTCTCATTTTTAAGGATAAATTGGAAGTCAAGATTATTTCGAGCAATTCCTTCGTTCGTTTCTAACACAAACCTATTGGTATTCTCAGCCAAAATCTTGAGAGACTCTTCTACAGGACGAATAGGACCGGAAGAAACAGCCAACAGTTTGAGAGACTCTTCTAGAGGACGAATAGGAACGGAAGGATCATAATAAGGACTAGTTTTCAACTCTTTAATTAAGTCGTCCAAAGACGAGGTACCAGTACTATAATATTCCTTATTTTCTTGCTCGTATGACCGATGCACGTGCGAATAGTGATTGGGCTCACTATGATATGAACCATAACCTTGCAAAGGTTGGTGTTCCCAACCACTATGCACACTGTGGTCAAAGTAATAGTGTCCATTTTGAAAATCAGTCGGATATTCGTTGTATTGGCTATTGTAATACTGATTCGACATTCTTTTGTGCAAATGCAAATGCAAGGTCGACTAAAATGGGTAGGATCAGGTTACCACAGCAAAATATACCCAAAGGTACGAGGTCGAGGTTTGTGGACTTTCAGCTGGTAACTCCCATAAGGCCCAAGGCACGGTTCAAATTTTACTAATCCACGAGTTTTCCTAAAAATCGGTAGTCTGACGATGCAATTGGTGTGTGCACGTTTTTTTTTTATATTAAAAATAACAAAAATAAACAAACAATATATACAAGTTCAAAAATAAGGAAAATAAAAACTAACAAAAATACAAGCTTCGGCTTTTCTCCTTTTATGGCAAGTCCAACTTTTCACCTTCGTTTCAAGCAAACCTGCACAACAAAAGCAAAAATACCCAAAGTAAAATCAAAGAAAAAAAAAATATATATATACAAAACCTAAAAAAAATGCTAAACCTAAAACCTAAACCTAAATACAAGTCCGCGTCGGCGGCGCCAAAAACTGATGTAGTTTTGAAGTGGTAAGTAGAGTATCGTTCGCTCGGACTATTTTGAAGATTGGTTTTAGACTTAATAAACAAAATATTAGAAATAACAAAAAGGTTTTAACAAAGTTGAGAGATACTGGGACTTAGGATTCCACCAAACTTCTTTTTCCGTGGTTCAATAATTAATTCTTAGACAATAACAGCTCCAAAAAAACAATAATTATTGACTCTAAATCTTTGCCAAGGTAGATTTTATAAAACATTAATTGTAAATGGTAAGCATGGATTATCAAAACACCTAAGCTAAGTATAACCCATCAGAATAAATCACAACTAATTAATTTAAAATCATAATTCAAATTATATTAATGCAAAAGTCGTAAAAAGAATTAAATAAAGTTACCACAGTGTTGAGAATTGGCTTCCTCCGTCATCCCAGCGATGGGGTTTAGCTCCTCATATCAAAAACACGCACAAAATAATAATCCATAGCTCAAAAAGGTGTTTTATTGAAGAAATTGTATTAAACAGAGATTTGTAACGATGTATTGGTGTAACAAGCGTCATTGTTACAAGTTTTTAAGACTGTCGAAGAATGATAGTTGTTTGACATTGTCGTTGAATTTAAGATCTTGTCGCAGTCTGTTTCTTCGTGTTCTTGAACGACACTACGAATTGTCGTACGCAACTCTTTTCTTCTCCTTCTCTGCCGCTGCTGCAACAACTCCTCTGCAGCGTTTCTGAAGCCTCAAATCGACCCCAAACTCTCCGACCTCCTTCTAGGACTCGTACCAACCTTTTTATATACCACAGACGAGAAAATAACTCGATTAAATCTTCTTTTTCTCCTCCTCAAGAAGTTACGGAGTTTTCTTTCCAACCACGGGACTTATCTTCCCTTTTAATCTCTTCTTCACGTCTCTGGAAGTAATATCATTTGTCAGATGATAGAATCAAATCAATAGAATATATTCTCTCCGCTTTTCACGTATGTTTCCAAATATACACCCTGAAATTTCCGTGACTTTCCCTTGCCCCTGATTCACCGAGATATGCATGGAAACTTGTTTTTCTACGTATCTAAATCTTATATCATCTTCGTTTGACCGGACTAGGCCCAACCAATCCTATCCAAATGAGAAAATTCGACAAAAACCACCAAACTCGATCCAACTAATTCATGCAGACGTGAACAAAAAATTCCCGCCAAACTGAAGTTTAAATGATGGAGATGGGTTGCCCCCTAAACAAAGTAGGGATGCAAATAGCAATTACCCTGGGGTTACCCCTTATCAACTGGGTACCCCTTATCCATTTGAAGGGTGTAAATAACACATGTCTCGAGGTGTCTCCAACATACTTCTGGGGTCCCTTCAGTAATTCCTTCTGGGGTGCTAATACCACTTTTCGAGCCCATTTCGCCGCAAGAGCTTATTTTTCCAAAAATACCTACAAAGACATAAAATAACCAAATAAGTACAAAATCGAGCACTAACAATATACATAATTGAGATCAATATAGACACATAAATGCGTCTATCAATGATCAACCTCTCCGCCATCTTAAGAGTAAGAAGCTTCCTCAATTTTATCAATTTCATGTATTCAATCGTGATCTTAGGCTCCACTTCTCATCTTAAAGAAATATATATTGCATGATGCAGAGAGAAAATTCCAGTATTTTCTTCGGAGCTTTTGCGAATTATACCATACACAATTCTAATTTGATTCGAACACTTTAAATTGATAATTATTGAACTGGTATTTACTCAAAGTACTTGGGTGGTTTGATATCTAGTTGTTGTTCCTAAAATCTCAATTGCGGGTCTGCATTTGTGGTTTGCTTGAGCAAAAATCTATGTTTGAGATGTTAAACGTAAAGCTTTTCTAGCGAATAAAGAAGGGTTTATCTTCGTTGTGTCCAGACGATGGTCCACTAATCCCCAATTTGCAGTTGTTGGATCTTCTTTGTCTTGTTGGGGTCATCTGCGACGGGACTCTCTATATTTCCAACGCTGGTGACTCCCGAGCTGTCTTGGGGAGACTTGATAAGGAAACTGGAGATATTTCGGCTCTTCAACACCCCGAGGATCCACATATTGTAGTTTTAAATCACAATGTGTGGCGTGTTAAGGGCCTCATACAGGTAACATTCTCCAAGAGTGGCAAATTGGATGTTAGAATGAGCTTGGATTCAGATATTTTGTTTTTTGTTTGTTCTCAAGTTATTTTAATAATTTCAAAAGCATTTTTGTCAATACAAAAGTATTTGATGATGAACTTGGTGCCAGATTGTAGTATATGCATATATTATCCTCCGGAGTTGTAGTTTTTGCTTGATAATTTAACACTGTCCATGGAATTTGTTGTCTTTGCCTCGACTGGCCTTTTTCATGACCTTGCACCACCTCTCTGCATCCAATTTTCAGTTGCTCCAGGAGTTGCCTCTGTTTTGTTATTCTCTTCCTGAGAATGCTTCTGCCTTTTATGTTGGTCGTAGCATTTCATGTAGGTGTTGAGAGTTTATTATTGAGTGAGAGTGATCAGGGGTTATTGCTGGATTGATTTCTGTAAAGATGTGAATTTCGGATGCAACCTGTGAGAGATTGTTAGCTTGGTGATGTTGGAGATGAAAATGAGTTATCCCAGTTGTAGGTAGGTTCCTTGTTTACAGTCAGTGACACTTGAAATACTAAAGATCTTCTATTTTGGATGACAACTGCGAGAATGATTCTTGCAGTGGTTGGATTCTTTGATATTGATATGTAATGGTTTACATGATCTAGTGGTGCATTTTAGGATCTACTGCTGCAGTGTTGCTCATAATTTTTTCCTAATGTTGTAATCAAAGAGTATTTAGTATGCAGGTTATGTCCTGATTAGGATGTCCATATGAGCTGTTGACAGTTTTTCATGATAGGAATGGTACCAAGCAAAAATGGGCAAGATGAGTAGTTGTGATCACGTCGACATGTGGCAAGATAAAATCCATATTTGTCGGTCAGATTGTCTGGAAACATATGTCATTTTATTTTACTTGCTGCAAGTTTTACGAGATTTTATCTAATGATCCTTTACTGTCTTGCAGATTTCCAGATCTATTGGTGATGTATACTTGAAAAGGTCTTGAGTTCAACAGGCATATTTTCTGCTGTCGTTCATTATATCGTGCCAGCCTATGGATTTGTTACTAGTTTAAGGATTCGTCATCATCATTCTCTGGGATTTTGGTATGTCACTTTATCTCATGTCCAGGGTGGATAAAATCCTCTTGTTTAAATAGATTTCCTTGCTTGGGTCAATGCAGGAAAAATGCTCTTAGTCAGCTTAACATTAGTCATATTGATGACACTAGTACCTATACTGGACCTTTCGCCACTTTTTCCCTTAGTGGTTTCGTTCGTGCCCCGGTAATTGCTGTCATTGTCTTGTTAATCCCGATTGAGTTACTCTTTATATATATCCTATGTTTAACTTTGGGAGAAATATATATCCTATGTTTTACTTGGATTTTTGTTGTTGCTGCTGTTAACTTGTTGGTTTGGTTAACGAAGTGTTTGTGGACTGTTTTTCATTGAGCTTTTTAACTGATATAATTTGCAATCCCTGGCACCGGTTGGACGTAACTTTGTTCTCTTTTTTAAATTGTCTTAGGTACCAACTCACTTCTTCTAGGTGCTGAGACGTATCGTCGGACAAGGCGAAGTGCTCCAGATTTGCTAGAGAAACATTACGCAGGAGAACGCAGAGACTGTTATGTGAGTTCTATTTTTGTTAGTTTTATCTTATATGATCTTGAGTTGTAAACAAATGTTGTATGAGCTTTAAGACGCACATGACTTAGGAAATCTTTTAAGTTTCTAAGCAGATGTTGTATTCCCTCAATACCTATGAAAGAACAAGATATTATTGTTTGTTAAATGTATAATAGAATTTGTATGGATTGAATGACAGACTTGTAAAGGTAATTATTTGGAACTCCGACATATTTCCGGCAGAAAATGAAGTCCGGTCATATTGACCAGGTCAATTTTGACTGGCAGTAATTTTTTTTTTTTTGATACGAAATATTTCGTAACGGCTCTAAGCTGTTTCAACTTGCCACGAGTAACGGCTCTGCAACGTTACGACAGGTTACAAAAAAGTTCGTAACGGCCCGGAGCTGTTACCACGTGCAAATTAATGTAACGGCTCGTGAGTCGCATTTTACGAGGGCCGGTTATAACCAAAATTCGTAACGGCCACAAAGTCGTTACAAAAAAATGTAACACCCACTTTTGCAACAGGCAAGAGCCGTTACCACCTATTTTAGTAACTGCTTGGTTCTGTTTCTAATCCCAAAATTTGGTGTAGTGGATATTGACCTTCACAAATTTGTAATGGTAACCCTGGTAGCAACTGTGGACTTAGCTTAACGCTGAATTATGTAGAGAGCTTAGTTTCATCCAACTAGCTAGTCTGCTTTATCTTTTTTACTTTTTTTTTTATATTAGTAAAGGATTCAGCTATTTGTAAAATGTAACTTTTATTTGATTATATAAGTTTTCATCTAAAATCAATGCTTGCTCGTGCTACTAATCTCACGGGACTTCATTTATGGATTAAGGCTGAGTTTGGTAATGCTTATTTTTTCTCAAAAGCACTTTTAAAACCTATATATGTCAATAAATTTTGAAGTTGGTGTTTGGTAAAAAAAAACTAAAGTGCTTTTTATCCAAAGACTTCCCAAATTCCTAAATTTTTAAAAAGTTTCGGGAGGAGGAGCTTTTAAAAAGCTACAAAAGATAAGTTGTGGTCCCACATAAATTTAATGCCTCGATTTATCTTTTTTATCCCTACTTTATTTTATAAATGACAAAAGTTACCCTTAAATTTATATACAATCAATTTTTTACTATTTCTTATATTGCATTTTTTAATATTATTATTTTTTATTATTTCGAACTATTTTATATACCATTTAATTAATTTTTCAACAGTAGAAATAAAAACAAATATTAAATAATTACTTAATTTTAGTTTCATTTTTGCTTGAATAATTACTTAATTTGTTAGTAAAAATAAAAACAAATATTAAATAATTACTTAATTGTTAAGTAAAACAATTTCTTAACAATCATAATGATAGTGGTAATTAGTATGAACATTAATATTATATAGTAAAAAAATTAATTATATTTAAACCCAATAAAATTGAATAAAACTACCATGAGTGATATGTCTGTTTTTGTCATTTGTTACAACAACAATGGTTGAATCTGAAATTTTACCAAACACATTTTGATTGCTTTTTTAATCAGCTTCAACTTTAATTAATATTTTACCAAACGTCTAACTGCTTATTTCTCACAGCACAGCACAGCAACGCACATCAGAAAAGTGCTTTTTACAAAAGCTGCAGCAATACCAAACTAAGCCTAAGCCGACACCACTGAGCTTGTGCTTTTCATAATTTCATTGATCTGTATTTTTGCGTAGAGGAAAACTTACCAAGTCTGTAGAGACATCATCACCAGGACCATGTCCAATTGTCCATGTAAGCTGTAAGTTTGGGAGTAACAAGCCAAGAACAACGTCATTGGCTTCTCAAGTTTTAGTGAACACGGTCTATTCACCAACTTCAATCTAGGGGTGTCTGAGAATGCTAGGAAGCTGCGGCTGCCATGTACCGCCCGGTTCAAGTGCACCCATGGGCGCCCGACTGACTGTCATGGCTAGTCCTGGCCCGCCCGATAATTATAAGTAGGCGGACCGGTTTTTGTTCAAATATTGGAGTCCACTGTTAGCCTTGCCGTGCTTTGTTTAGTTACCCGCCCGCCCGGCCGCCAATATCCTCGAATAAAGTTTTCTACTAGTGTGATGGATTTCTCAAGAACTTAAATTTCATATGTGGGCAATTTATTGGGGTTAGAGAAAATTCTGAATTACATTTCCAGTAATGAATATGAATTGCTTGAACTATCATTTGAACGAGTTACAGATATATCATCATTCATCAAGCCAAAAAAAAACAAACATATATACTTTAAAATTTTGAATTATCTCTTGGGCCCGAGGCCTGCCCGGCCCGACCTGGCCTGGCCTGTATTGTTTCACGGGTATAATTATCTCTTGGGCCCGAGGCCTGCCCGGCCCGACCTGGCCTGGCCTGTATTGTTTCACGGGTATGGACGGGCCATGGGCATTAAATTTTTGTTATTGCCCGGCCCGGCCTGGCCTGTTAAACTTAATGGGTAGTAAGGACTACAAGCCCGTCCGGCCCGGCCTGTGCTATAATCGGGCTTGGGCTGGCCTGCCCGGCCCGATGTACACCCCTACTTCAATCCCTCTTTTATCCGCCCTTGGATCTAGACTCTAACTTCACTTGGAGCATCCATACTGCTAAAGTGCATAAGTTACCCTGAATTGCCAAGTATAGCAACTAAAGATGGCAAATTTTGGCAATAATCACAGCCTCCACAAATGATATCCTAATTTTTTCCTGTAGTCTTGTAGAGTCTAGAGACATTATCACCAGATCCATGTCCAAATTATGAGTAACAACAACGTAGTGGGCTTATCAATTTGAGTGGGCCTGAAAACAGTCTATTCACCCTCCCATTTACTGCCGTCTGCCGGTCTACACCGACTTCAATCCCTCTTTTATATCTGCCATTACAAATCGGAATTAGACCCTCACAGAGACTATAATGATTAGACTAGATAATTTTAAAACCTTTAACACTAACCACATCACATTTCCTGCTATATCTGTTTATTTTTAAACGTAGCGGCGCCACAATTGTGGTGCCTTTGGTGGTGGCAAAGTTTGTTGCAGTGTTTAATTTATTGGAGTTTTGTCCTTGAGTACAATTCTATCTCAAAGGATATGTATGTAGACATATATTTTCTTGTAGATTTTAAATAAATTCAGTCAAATAAACCAAAACGCAACCACTAAACAAGAATCCTATAATGAGTAGAAGGCCACACATGAGTATAATGATTAGTTAAACATGCACATTTGTGGGAGTGTTGTGATTGAATTAAGTGACGATGAGTTATGTAGTTTGTACTTGTATCATTGATGTTCTTAGTGTGAAGTCAATGCTTGATTTGGGGGCCTATTCATTCATGACATTAGTAGTGTCAAAGTGTATTACTGTATTTCTTCCATAATTATGACTAATATCAGTGTTGCAAAGTTGGCCGATTTCATTTTCTTATCGGTTTAAGGTAATCGTTCACCCGAGAAGTCTACTCAAGCTTATCATTCATTTAGTAACAACATTGTTGTATTGCCTACAAGATTTGTTTATTTTGTTCACGTTGATTAACCTACTAAAACGTTCAAAAATTTCTCCCACCGGTCTTACCTTGTGAAAACCAAATTTTATTAAAATGTAATTTTTCACAACCAACTTAAAACCATGTCTCAAAATACAGATGAGGCCTCGTATCGGATAATTTGTAACATCAGGCAGTCATTCATCCACACGAAAAATTCGAACTTATCGGTAGGTAGAGGTAAGAGTAGGACCACAGATTGTTAAGACTTTTGAGACATGCATCCGTGGGTGGGGCGTGTGGTGGACTGAAATAATCACTACGTAAATTCAGTGTATTCAGCTAGTTGTGGCACCAAATTCCAAACCATAGTACAGTATGACATCGCTGGCATGATATCTTAACAAACTTAATTATCATTTATTCTCTCAAGATACACAACAAATAATATCATAATCATAAACAACACAACACTAGTACATTTCACAACTCTGATTGCAAGTGTGTGTTGTCTTGTCCTCTCGAGCAATAAGCCAAAGCACAAGACATTTGTATACATCCGTGGGGGTGTCTTTTTCTCATCATTTGGAAGGTGAAGTAACTTTCTCTCATGTTTTAGAAGTTTGGCCAGTGATTTTTTGTTTTAGCACATTGGATACCAACAAAACGATACAAAGAGACATAGATTTATCTTAGCTAAAAGTGTTATCAACAGGGCCGGCCGTGACATTTGCGATGTTGGAAGCCGACATCAAAATTGTGGCCCTGGACGTTGACCAGGTCAACGATTTGTGGCCACTTGTGAAAAAGTGTATTTTTTAAAAACTTTGCTCCTATAAATCCAAAGTTAATTCCGAAAGACAAATAACAAATCAAATGTTTATTGTTCCTACTCTTTTGAGACATGGAACTACTTCATTAAAGCTTTTCGGATTTTGTGGGCAATTTCGAGGACTTTATTTGATTTGTTTGAAGCGTGTCCAACGAACGTTTTGCAGGATAGAGGTAAATCTGTATGATGGATTATCCACTATGCTATTTGTTGGAGATTGTGGAAGAAACGGAACGGGAGAGTTTTTGGAGTTAGAAAGAAGGAACCGACTGAGATTATTGATCTTGTGTAACACCCTTTACCTTGGTTGGCTGGAAGATGCCCCGGGAGTTTAGGAGAGTTCATTGCTAGTGCACCCTTAACTCCTTTACTTAAACCTGGAGGTGGTATTCGGCCCATTGCTGTGGGCACGGTTTGGCGAAGATTGGTCTCTAAAGTAGCTGCCTTCTCTGTTGGTAAGGACATGACTTCTTACTTAAAGCGATTACCAGTTTGGAGTTGGAGTACTGCTAGGGGAGAGGGGATTTTACATGTTGTAAATTGTTTACTAGAGACGAAAGGGTGATTACGATACAATGTCAATGTTGCTTATTGACTTTTCTAATGCTTTTAACATGGTGAGCGGACTCGGCTTATCAAGGAAGTTCGCCTCCATTGTCCGGGTATTTCGATGGGTAGAATTTTGCTACTCGCGTCCTGCTAAACTCTATTATGACCAGTATATTTTGTCGTCTGCACTTGGAGTTCAGCAAGGTGACCCCCTCGGTCCCTTGTTGTTTGCTTTGACTCTTCACCCCCTAGTGAAGTCCATTTCTTCTCGTTGCACACTTGATTTACATGCTTGGTACCTTGATGGCCAGTACTATAATTGGTGATACTTTGGAGGTGGCAAAGGCATTGAACATTATAGAGAATCTAAGGCCCGGCAGAGGGTTGCATCTTAATGTGAAGAAAACTAAGTCTTTTGGCCTTCTATCGATCCTGTAATAACTGCTCGATGGAGTTTTCCCTTGATATTGGTAGACCCTCTAATGGTGTTAAGCTTTTGGGTGGAAGGGTGAGTTTGGATTCGAACTTTATTAACGACATGTTGTTGTCCAGGGTGACTAAGACTTGTTCAACTAATGGAAGTGATCAAAAAACTCCAAGACCCACAAAGTGAGATGCTATTACTTCGCAATTGCACTTTGGTGTATCTCGATTATATTTTGCAATGCGAACTACCAATCCAATGACCTTGCAAACCAGCCACTGATCTTTTTGATGACCATTTACTCAAGTATTTACGTTTACTCATCACTTTGGAGATGGTCTTGGTTTTGGTCCTCGTGCAGATATTAGCCACTTTGCCTATCAAGGAGGGTGGCCTTGGCATTTACACCATGGTCGACACTGCATTTACCGCTACCTCGCTTCTCGAGTCGACAACTTCGATGCGAGAAGATAATTCTAGGTGATTTATTCTCGCAAACAAAGGTTACGCTTATCGGTTGGCTCTTCGTAACTTTATTGGTATGCATGGATTACCTTCTTCTTATTGTATCGATGATCCGCCCCACCTTCCATGAACGCCTTGGCGATCACTTATTTTGATGCGATCAAGAAGAAAATCCCAGACCAATTTCATATGTCTCGCAAGAGATTCCATTTTGTGGCGGTGCAATCGTATCAAGCATGCTCAAGATTATCTATTAGCGATACCTATTAGTGGGATTAATCGGTACCTCGGTCCTAGACGGTTCCTGTCGTGTGCTCTGTTATAGACTTGGTATCCCTTTGTTTGTTGAGAATGGATTATGCTCTGCCGGAGCTCGACCTATGGACATCTACGGGGACCATGCGCTTCATTTTGTTAAGGATATTGGGAGCAAGTTTCGACATGATCTTGTCCGTGATGTTGTGTTTGACATTTGTTACAAAGCTAGCGTACTGTGCGTAAAGAAGTATCTCTTGGCATTGATCGAGATGATGACATAGACTTGAGGCCAGCGGATATTCTCGTTCTCAATTGGGAAAATGGTAGGGATGTTTGTATGGATGTCACTGGTGTCTCGCCTTTCACTGGCAATGGTGTTCGCTCCTTTGTCCCAGGGAAGGCTATTTCTAATGCAGTGTCCAGAAAGCGCACTAAATATTTGGACAAGTGTACTTCTTTGGGTTATGGGTTGGGTGTTTTAGCTTTCTCCACTCTAGGGGAGCTTGGTGATGACACCTTGTGCTTTTTCAAACGGTTGAAGAACTGTCTAGTTAGTAATGACACTAGTAGTGGTTTTGGTAGTTTTATTTTTCATAGATTAGGTGTTGCTATTCAAAGAGGTGTTGGAGCCCAGCTTGTTGCTCGGCTACCAACCAAAGGCTGCGCCTGATGTATTTACTATTATATATAACTTGAACATAACAAATCCAAAGTTAATGACATGAATAGCGACAAAAAGAAGAAGGGAAAAAAAACCTCCTTTCTCCTTACATTGGATCGGCTCTATTTATCAACCACGATAGAAACTATCAAAATTTACATAAATCTGTAATATGTATGTTGCACCATATGAAAATTTACATAGCTCATGAACTTATTCACCATATGAACACCAGAAAATGGAAAAAATGAGTTAATGGTACTATGGGAATTAAGATTGATATGGCCAAAGCTTTTGATATGGTCAACTGGGAATTTTTTCTCAAAGTTATGACTCAAATGGGATTCAACACACAATGGTGCAACCTAATCCACCAATGCATCTCCACCACCAACCTTGCTGTCTTATTCAATGGTTCTCCTGGAAATTTCTTCAAACCAACTAGAGGTCTCAGACAAGGAGATCCTCTGTCTCATTTTCTATTCTTATTCTGCATGGAGGCTCTCTCTAGATATCTAATTTTTTCAGAATCTCAGAACCTTATACATGGAACAAAAATCTGCAATGAAGCTCCTGCCATTAACCACCCCCTCTTTGCAGATGACTGCATGATTTTCTACAAAGCCAATATGAAAGAATGTCACAACCTCATCAAGATTTTTGAATATTTTGGACAATCCTATGGACAGCTGATCAATTTTGCTAAATCAGGAATCTTCTTCAGCAAAAAACACTGCTCCAGACATTGCAGACAACATTAGTGAAGCCATGCATGTCCAGAGGATCAACAATACAGATAAATACTTGGGATCACCCCTCTTCACTAATAGAAGCAAAGTTCAAGCTTTCAAGCCTGTGTGGATAAATTAAACACAGACTGGCTGCTTGGAAAACTAACTTATCAACAGCAGGAAAAGTTACTATGATCCAAACTGCCACCTCAACTTCCAGCATATACCGAATGAACTGATTCAAGATCCCAGAGACAAATTTCATACAAAGACAAATTTGTACAGAGACAAATTTCATACAAAGGGACTTCTTCTGGAATAAGGAGCAAGATAAATCTAAAGGATTATTCTACATTGCTTAGGATGCTGTCAACAAACCAAAGGACGTAGGGGGACTGGGATTCAAAAATATGAAATATTTCAATCTAGCAATGATATCCAAAATTGCATGGAGATTAATTGAAGAACCAAACTCTCTCCGGGAGCAAAAGACTATGAAGGCATCTCATTATCCAAATCAAGAAGTTATCAGAATGGATACCAAGCCAAAGAATACTGATTCTTGGATATGGAAAGGAATTCTGGAAGGCATTTCTTCCATTCAAAAATACTATATCTGGAAAATAGGGGATGGCACAAATATCCACATTTGGGAGGATAGATGGATTAATAACCTACCTGACATAATCCAAAAACCCCCTCAATGCCCTTCAAGCCTCAAAACAGTCAATCAACTTTTCAATACCCATGGAGAGTGGGACACTGACATCCTAGCTCTCTGGTTCACTCAGATATTCAAAACCTCATTATTATCCAGACACAACATAATCCTAGTTTTGAAGACACTATAAGATGGAGCTTAACTCATACAAGGAAATTTACTGTCAAATCCATATATGACAAGCAAATTAATGATAAATATGCTAATGACATTCTCATAGCTCCTTGGAAGCAAATCTGGAAACTTGACACTACTCCAGCTATTCAACTCTTCACCTGGAAATGTGCTCATGACATTCTTCCAACCAATGCCAAATCAGCTAGCATCTTGAACTACATTGATCCTATTTGCACCTTCTGCAAAAATGCTCCTGAAGACACCACTCATGTATTATTGGCTTGCCCAGCTGCCTCTGATGTTTGGGCAAAACTCTTTGGGGAGAATCATCAACTTTTTTCTGCATACCGTTCCTTCCATGACTGGTTCAACAGTTGGTTTCACTCTGACAATCCTTTTGCTAATTGGAATGCTACTTTTGCTACTATATGTTGGTTCATCTGGAAAGCTAAATGTGATTGGTTCTTCAGAAACATAAGCCCTACTGCTGCTGCTGCTGCTACTGCTCTAAAAATTACTCAACATCTATATACCTTCACTAGAGTGAATCATAACCCATGGCATATTCTAAATAATCTCTACTTCCAGGAAAATTCCAATGATCAGAACCTAAGACTTAGAAGTCTGATCAGAAACAATAGAGGAAAATTTGGAATCACTATTAGCATACACATCTTGGAAATAAACAATAACATGGCTAATAGTGATTTACCATCTTATACTAACTATGCTTTTATGGCAATGTCTTTCACAGGTCAATGTGTGGGAGCAAGGAACATCAAAGACATTACAACTGGTTTCAACAGAGCAGGCAGAGCAAGCAGAGGAGCTCATCTAGCACTGAACTGGACCAAGGAAATGCATCAGACCACCATTGATTTTGCAGCAGAGGAAGAAGAAATATTACAAGCCATTCAGACAGGATACCAACTAGAAGTTCAGGAAAGATTTCAAGGAGGCTATACTCAAAGTGAAGACATGAATTTTGAAGCAATAGACTTTGTCTTAGGCAAGCTTATCAAGCTAGCTCCACAGCAAAACACTACTGCTGCCAACTTAGCTAGGCTATCTAGTCACTCTCCTTTACTTCAAAACTTTAATTGGAAATGTCCTAATCTTCAACAACTTTGATTACAGTTTATTCCAAATCATGAACTTAAGGATAAATGTAATAACTCTAATCTTATTTTGAGGGAACATCTTGATACTAGTCATAGCCCAGATGATCACCCTGTTATTCCTTTGAGTAGGTAGCTCGGTTGAGCTTCTCTTCTCTTTTCGTATAAAAAAAAAAAGGTAATCTGTATGTTAGAATCGTCCTCTGTTTTCTTAATATTTTTCCATGCGTCCTTCGTATTGGTCCCTCCAAGGCTTTAATCATCCTGCTAGTGCTACCCCAAAGGGGCTTAAAGACTAAACTTCTCATATATTATTCCAAGTTGCAATTTAAATAGCTAGTAGTTAAGGTGCATAGTGTTGAACGCATATCAGATATGTTGGGGTAGATGCTTTAGCGGCAATGATGATGAATGACAAAGCAGAGAGTTGTATTTTGCTGCAACTTGCAATATTTTTTCTCTTATATTTAGTGAAGCTCGACAAAGATCATATATGTTGGTACATGTCATATACTATCTAGCTGTTGTTAGTATCAACCGTATTTCCTTACACATTATCACGTGGTCTAAGGAAATCCAATGGTTCGATTTGTTTTTATCACTGGATGAACGGCTTCGATTAGAAACGAATACGATAAAATTGAGGTATGGACAAACATGAAATTAGATGTGTATTAAGTTAAAGAAGATTGAACAGAAATCTTTATCGTATCACTTATGTTAGTGTCTTATATTCCTTCTCCTCGTGTTCTTGTGTGATATTTTTGTCTTGCCTAAAATGTTGTTGTTGGTCATGTTCTTTCGGTAACTAGCATAGTTGTTAGTTCACTACGCTATTACGGTGTTGCCGAATGCATTATGTGGGATAATCTTTTAACTAAGGTTCAATGATGAGCCCAAATTAAAAAAAAAATTCTAGTGTTGGACCCGTAGAGATCTTACCCTACCATTGACAGAGTTTAAAAGCTACCTCCAAATCAACAAACACTTTTCTCCGACAAGATAAAAAGTTAAGGCCAAATTTAGAAGGCTGCTAGGAGTTTTTAAATGCCATATGATCTAAGGGGAGATTTTTTGGGCCGACCGGAGAAAGCCCGAGGAGGTCCCTTATGAGAGTGTCTGAGAATGCAGGAACTCGCGGCCCGCCATGTACTCTTTGCCAGGTCCGAAAAGGAGCCCATGGGCGCCCGACAGCTGTCATGGGCAGTCTTGGCCGCCCGATAATTAAAAGTGGGCGGACTAGGGTTTTTGTTCAAATATTGGAGTCCGGCTTTGGTAGCTTTGTTTAGTTACCCGCCCGCCTGATCGCCAATAGCCTCGAATAAAGTTTTCTACTAGTGTGATGGATTTCTCAAGAACTTAAATTTCATATGTGGACAATTTATTGGGGTCGAGAAAATTCGAATTACATTTCACAAGTAATGAATATGAATTGCTTGAACTATCATTTGAACGAGTTCTGAGATATATCATCATTCATCAAGCCAAAAAAAAACAAACATATATACTTTAAAATTTTGAATTATCTCTTGGGCCCGAGGCTACCAACCTTTGGCCCCAATCTTGTATTGTTTCTGGTATGGACGGGCCATGGGCATTAAATTTTTGTTATTGCCCGGCCCGGCCTGGCATGTTAAACTTAATGGGTAGTAAGGACTACAAGCCCGTCCGGCCCGGCCTGTGCTATAATCGGGCTTGGGCTGGCCTGCCCGGCCCGATGTACACCCTAGTTGGGCCGACCGAGCGAAGCGAGGGAGGACCTTTATATGGCCACTTTTTTGTAAAATCTAAGTGATCAATTACCACAAAAAGATTGGAAATGGTTATAGTAGAAAAACCAAAAATGTCCCTCCCTTTTAGTCCAATTACTATAACTCCTTATGTATCCTATCTTTTCAGTGGTATAATTGGCAACCAAACTTTAATGTAACATATCTAAAAATCCGTGCCTTGGAATTTTACAAATTTTATCTCGTTGGAAAGGTTATAAAAAACTCTACGCAACGAGTACAAACAACAATATTAAATTTAAAGTTTTTGCGAAAAATTCGGAGGTATTTATCATTTTAGGCACAATTTTAGAAAATTAAATGTATATCCATTATGCAAACCACCACAAAGGATACATAATACTTTATGTAGCAAAATTTTGGTTTATGCATCAACTAATTTTCCGTTGCAATTAATAAAACGATGTACTCCCTCCGTTTCAAAAAATGAAACTTTCATTTTATGCACAATTCTAGAAAATTGAATGCCAGCCATTATGCAAACCACCACAAAGGATGCATAACACATCATGCAACCATATTTTGATTTATGGATCGACTAATTTTCCGTTTCAGAAAAAGTGATACTTTCATATCCCGTTTCAGGAAAAGTGATACTTTCACCCGTTTAGGAAAAGTGATACTTGGGCTCCGTTTGGAAAAATGAAACTTTCGTCCGTTGAAAAAAAGTGATCTCGTTACGATTTTTTTCCGGTTTTGATGTTGATTTACCACGGTTTTGAAGCAGTGCGGCATGGTAATCATGGATTCGAGCATGCCGGTACATGTTCCAACATAGTATTTTGCTTAAATTTCTATGCCTAACAGGGTGAAAAGTATCCGAGAATGTTGATTTTTTTCACTTGACTACGGCATTGATAGGAAATTCTCGAGCATCCTAGGTATCATGTTCCAAGCATATGGTCTTCATCAATTCCAGCATGGTCTTCATCACTTCCGTTTTGAATTTTTTTTGGTATTAATCGGTCCAAAGGTCTGTGATGGTCGAGTTGATATGAAGACTATGCCGGTATCATGATACCGCATGGTCTTCATCAATTAGGCATGGTCATCATCACTTTCAAGATGATTTTCATCACTTAGAATAAAAAAAAATTGGTTTCCAAAGTGACGAGAAGAGAATTTGATATAGAGTGGGGAGAGTTTAGAATTTGAAAGGTCATCATCACTTTCAACATGATCTTCATCACTTCGAACAAAAAAAAATTGGTTTCCAAAGTGAGGAGAAGAGAATTTGATATAGAGTGGGGAGAGTTTAAAATTTGAAAGGGAATGGGAAATATTTGAGTTTCAAAGCTCCACCCCTAAATAAGATTAATAAGAAGTGGAGATGGAAATGGGGGATATGATTTTGTTTTTTGATTTTAAGTTTTTGATTTTTATTTTGTGGGAAGGGTATTTTAGTATTTTCGCCCCCAAAAGTCACCCCTTAGCACACACCATGGGTTGGGGGAAGTAATTCATATCCCCCAATTAATTCCCATATCCCCCAATTAAAAAATCTTTATATGGCCATTTTTTTGTAAAATCTAAAGTGATTAATTACCACAAAAAGATTGGAAATGGTTAGGGCCGAAAAACCAAAAATGTCCCTCATTTTTAGTCCAATTACTATAACTCATTGTGTATCCTATCTTTTCATGGGTATAATTGGAAAACAAACTTTAATATAACAAATCTAAAAATCCGTGCCTTGGAATTTTACAAATTTTATCTCGTTAGAAAAGTTATAAAAAACTCTACGCAACAAGTACAAACAACAATATCAAATTTGGAGTTTTTACGAAAAATTCGGAGATATATATCATTTTAGGCACAATTTTAGAAAATTAAATGTATATCTATTATGCAAACCATCACAAAGGATACATAATACTCTTTATGTAGCAAAATATTGGTTTATGCATCAACTAATTTTCCATTGCAACTAATAAAACGATGTACTCCATCCGTTTCACAATTCTCGAAAATTGAATGCATAGCCATTATGCAAACCACCACAAAGGATGCATAACACATCATGCAACCATATTTTGGTTTATGGATCGACTATTTTTCCGTTTTATAAAAAATAATACTTTCGCATCCCGTTTCAGGAAAAATGATACTATCACATCCCGTTTCGGGAAAAGTGATACTTTCGCTCCGTTTCGGGAAAACTGATACTTTCGTTCTGTTTCGGAAAAAGTATCATTTTTTTCCGTTTTGGAAAAAATTGATACTTTCGCTTCATTTTAGAAAAAGTGATACTTTTTCTGAAATGGGGCGATAGTATCACTTTTTCAAAACGGGAGAAAGTTTTTCCAAAACGGCATGAAAGAATCACTTTTTCCGAAACGGGGAGAAAGTATCACTTTTTCCGAAACGGGGTGAAAGTATCAGTTTTTTCCGAAACGGGAGAAAGTATCACTTTTTTTCAAACAGACGAATATGTCACTTTTTCGAAAACGAGGTGAAAGTATTACCTTTCGAAGAACGGACGAAAGCAGTCGTGGACGAACTCCATCTTCATATTCTTCTTGGTCGGCCCTCCCACCGTGGCAGCGGGCGTACTAGTACTTAGTAGTTAGTACTGAGGAATCCTTGTAACATTGCCTGGCAAATGCAACGGAATGTAGCAACAATAAATTTGTGTTAACACCGTTTCATCCAGAGATTTGTCATGATATAAAATCTACTGGTGAGCGTTGGGCTAAACGGGTCCTCTATGTAATCTTTTTACCGCAAACATTTCCATCAACAACTGGTGTAAGTTTTACTTACATTTGGTTTATCGTATAACAATCAAATACTGTATAAATTTATTTTAACCACCGGAAAGATGGTCACTCTCTAACTCTCTCAATATGTACTTGAATCCGGTAAGGTATGGATGGGGGAGGCTCATGGTCTTAACCTAGATGGGACTATGGGCTAATTCCATATATGCATTTACAGAGTTCGGTAAGTTCGCAGAATTTTGTTTTTTGCGATTAAACCGAACTCAATATTTGGCTATATAGAGAACGGTTTTGAAATTATTTTTGCGAGTTAACCGAACTCATTTACAGAGGTATGTTCGGTTGGTTCGCAAACTTCAACGCAACCAAGTTCCCAACCGAACTGCAGATTAAAAGTTACCAAGTGTTATAAGTTCGGTTGGTTCGCAAACTTCAACATATTTTGCGAATCAACCGAACTGAGCTATATGCATATATGCAATTATGCAAACGTTCGGTTAAAGTAAAAACTTAACAATTTTTGTGATCCAACCGAACTGCACTTGCAAATGCATATATAGAATTAGCCCATAGTTAGGTTAAAAGTATTTTTTGCGAATCAACCGAACTCTGAGTTCGGTTCAGAAAAAATTAATTCGTGATAACCGAATTAAAAGTTCTAGTGAGACTTTTTTTTTTGTAACCGAACTGTCTCTGGAAAAAAAAACCTCCATTAAACCTCTCTGCAACTACCATTTTCAACTCATTTTGATGATTACTTCTCATTTTTTCAACCAAAAACGAATGACAAGCAATGAGTTTGTGAGAATATCTTTGTTAATGAATTAAATGAAGCTATATATATAGAGGTGGTGGTGGTTGGTGGTGGTGGTAATCGGAGGTGGTGGTGGTAATCGGTGGTTGGTGGTGGTGATAATCGGAGGTGGTGGTGGTGGTAATCGGCGGTGGTGGTGGGAGGAGGTGGTAATTGGTGGTTGGTGGTGGTGATAATCGGAGGTGGTGGTGGTGGTAATCGGCGGTGGTGGTAATCGGTGGTTGGTGGTGGTGATAATCTGAGGTGGTGGTGGTGGTAATCGGCGGTGGTGGTAATCGACGGCGGTGGTGGTAATCGGTGGTTGGTGGTGGTGATAATCGGAGGTGGTGGTGGTGGTAATCGGCGGTGGTGGGTTAATGTTAATTAGGGTAAGAGGCAAATTGGTAACTCACGATTTTAGGACACCCCTTATCATTGTAGGATAGGTGGCCTTAATAAACAATGGTCCCAAAAAAAAAAAACATGGTCCCAAAAAAATGATTCATTTTCTGTATACACAAGATGGGGAACATCCGCAGATGGATTCCATTTCCAGCATGTGAAGCCCACAAATAAAACAAAAAGAAACATCTTAAAAAATTAAAATAATCAAATTACTATTTAGCGTTCATGCATGACTTCATTCCACTGTTCAAGGCAATGGCTGACACAAAAATGGATCGAGTTTTTCTTGTAAAAACAAAAAGATTGTAAGCTTACACTGGTAATGCCAAACAGATTTTCATTGATCTTATCCGAAAATGCTAGAAATCCCCCACTTTTATACCCCAAAAATTTTACACCACTATATGTCCATGTGTTATTGGCTCACTTTTAAAGCTGATCTGCTTTTTCCCAGGTGGGGTAGGGTGAGGATAAAATCTACGGTGGATAAGAGTGACACATAGGGGTGTAAAATGGTGGTGTAGAAAAGTGGGGGATGGGAAGCAACTTCCGATCTTATCAACTTGTTTAATTAGTTCCAGAAAATGGATAAATAGCTTGATTAACTTATTAAGTTCCATGTGACTGTATCAGTCCATAATTAGTAAAACTATGCGTCAAAACACTGGATCAGATAGTGTTGTAGATATTTGGTCAAACTTCTTCTGATCCGATCCAATTAACTTATGAACTTTTTTTTTTTCTAATATCACCTGGGTGGTTAATTAATTAGCTAGTGCTGGATTAGTTTTAATAAATTATGAAACTTGATTAATTACGGAACTACTTATATTTGACCGCCGCTCTATAGACTATTCTGGTATCAGGATGACAATATTTACTATTATTTTTTTGGTTCCTCCAATAAGAGTGTGCCGTGTGGAAATACCTAAAACTAAAATAAGTTTCATTTTATAAGAAAAAAATAGGAAGAATAATATCCCGCCACATGCAAATTCATGCTTGCTCGATCCATTAATGAGTAGCAGATATCATCGACCCAATTTCCCACTCATGGAATCATGAAAAATTAAGCACCCTCCCCAACCATATAATCCAAAAAATCATGAACATCCATCTCCCTCAAAATAGCCCCCAAGACAAAATTATCTGGCCACACTCAAAATCCGGAAAATACACTACCTCATCGGGATACAAATGTCTAAGTCATGGTCAACCAACTCACACCCCTTTACTACCTACCAAATTCCTATGGACTTTACCATGTCCACCAAAAATTCGGATTTTCTTGTGGAAAGCCATCAATGAAGGATTACCAACCTTCTCACTCTTATATCACCAACTCAGACATATGCCTCAGATGCAACACCGCCCTGCACTGGCAAGTCACCTTCTAATCCACTGTCCAACAGCAACTACCTCCTGGAACACCTTATTCGCTCAAATATCAATTTCACCTAACTCCAACCCCCCACACACTTTCACCTTAACGCCTCAGACAACCATTTCCCAAATACTTCAACAACCTGTGTCAACATCAGTAATCTCCTCTTTCTGTTTTTTGTTCTGGACCTTATGGCTAGCTAGGAATAACCTAATATACCAACAAAAGCAAACAACTTTAGAAGAAATACTAGCATGGGCACAGAAACTGCAACAAGAATTCTATGGGGCACTACACTCTTCTCCACCGATCACACCAGGAGACACACCGATATTTAACCACCCGACGAGGGACAAAAGGATATCAACAATATCGGTAGGATGGTCAATTCCGAAAATAAACTGGATTAAGATTAACACAGATGGAGCAGCCAGAGGTCACCCAGGATTTGCAAAGGTGGGTTCGTATGCAGAGATCCACGATGCCTAACGAACTATTATGGCTCTAGCTCAGCCACTAGGAATTATGACTGCATTAACTGCAGAAACTTGGGCTCTGCTGTTGGCATCAAGAACAACAATAGAAAGGCAATGGCCAAGAGTTATCTTTGAAACCGACTCAGAAAACCTTCTACGTTTCATCACTTCATCTACACCCCCACCTTGGCACATATCAGGGATGATTGAAGAAATAAAATCGATTTCAACAGATCCCACAAGTTGCAATTCAGCACAACTATAGGGAAGGAAATCAAGCGGCAGACGGATTAGCCAATCATGCGGCAGATGGAAGTCAAACGGGGAGCTTATCAACTAAAATATGGGACCAGGCAATCCCAACCTTTATTAGTCAAATTTTATTTCATGACTCCGTGGGTACCAAATACCCACGACAAATTATAAACTAATCTCCTTTTATTTAATTACATGCTTCAAAAAAAAAAAAAAATTAATGAGTAAAAGTTCAACAATAGCATCTTATTTATATATTGGAGAAGGAAGACAAAATAGATGTCCTAGACTCCTAGTCCTTGGGGGTGTAAGTAAGACTGTAAGGAGTTAAAACAAAAATGAAAATATTCTGGGAGGGTATTAAGTGCAAAAAATAATCGCTAAAGAGAGAGGATTTGTCGAGCAAAAATATTATTTTTGCATTCCATATGTAATTGCATTTATCAGACCAAAATAACTTCAAAACTAACCATGCCACTCTGATTTCTAAGCACATGGTAAACCAGCCAGTTTGTCACTTTTGTATCTACCGTGAGCATGTCACAATGGCAAATTTAACCGACTAAGTGGTAGATAAGAAACATAGTTTTGCATTCCCTGTGTAATTTGTCATACCAACATAGCTTCAGAAGAATCCGAACTAATCATACCACTCTCTTAGGCCGGTTCGAACTGGTGGTACTGCAACAATAAAATACTGAAAGAATGATGTTAGAAACAAATTTCTAAAAAAAAAAAAAAAACACTTAATGGGAGACAACAAACAGAGGACAGAGTCACGTACGTGTTCAACACGCTGTCCTTAACACGATAGTTCACCGGTACGCCTCAAAATGAGTGATGCCTATACCCCGTGGTGAAGTCGTATCCAGGATAAAACTGTCCGTTGCAAATACTATAAGCACTATAATACTTGCCCACTCTTACGAACTCAACAGCAATGGCAAGAAATATAAAAACCACACAGAGGGAGAAAGACGAAAAGAAGAAGGATAGTAGCTTCTTCTGGACACATTTTGGAATGAAGAATTCTAGTCCCTTTTATACATAGAAATGAGAGAGGTGAAATCAATGCACATTAAATTATGTTGCATGATGTCGACATAAATCAGTCATAAAATAGTCAAAAAATGGTAAGAAATAATGTCGTCATTTATGCACATAAAAACGTTATGAAATATTTTTGGTAAGAAAATAAAATCTCCCATGTCACACGCCCCCCACATTCAAGACAAAATTTAATTTGAGTATAAATTCATTTAGAAAATAATTTAAAAGTAATTTTGCCAAAAAGATAAGTGTTGGTTGACATACGTCCATGGCGTAAGCACGAGCCCGAGCCATAAGCCCAAGCCTTAGTGAAAAAAAAAATATTTTTCCCCACTCGTTCCACCCACATTGTTTGTCTAACTATCCATAATGGATTAGTTAAATAGTGGAACTCCTCTTTAGTTATACCCTATATGGGACTAAAGGTCATATTTCATTCACTCATAAGAAAATGAGCAAGTACCCTTAGAGACTTAAAGGTCCTAAGTTCCATTCCCACCAAGACTATAAAACCAACAAATAAAACTCATTTTCTCCAACAATCCCCCACATGAATGAAATACCGATAAAAATCAGAAAACAGAAAGCGAGAAATACCACTTAGGAAAGAGGTGTCCATGAGGTCTTGAACCTTTGCTTAGTGAGAAATTGTCGGAACTACTTGATGGACAGTGAACACGATGTCTTGAACAACCATCGTTTGGTGTAATCCACGATAATAACCACGCGTGATATCTCTAAGTCTTTGTCAAGTTCGTGCCGTTGTGTCCTTTTTTGGCCCCTGGACAAATCCAGTTTCTCAGAATGCTCTAGAGAATCAGCCTATTCTCATAGGAAGCGACCCACTTCCACATTCGAGATAGGTGAGTTCCATCAAGAGTGTTTCTTTGCTACACCCCACTTCAATCTCAAATTGAAACTATAGAACTCATTAAGCCTTAGTTAAAAGTCATCCTTCACATGCAGTCACACTATCACGTCTACACCATAGGGAAAGGGCATAGAATGAAATTCTCTGATAGTGTTTACCTTGACCGCCACAAATTAGTTATCTCATTCAAAACCTTGATCTTGGGATCTCCAGTCAGCAAGGTTGAGTGTCCTTCATGGCAAGTTTATTTAATGAGCCTAAGCCCCATCCCCCTCGATGCATTATTAACTGTCTCTTTGGACAAACCTTTCGTCAAAGGTTACGCGATATTCAATCTAATCAATGGAAATAACGCCGATTGAGATTAGTTAGTTTTTAGCTTTAGCTATTACAGCTAGGCTAACATAGTGTATATATATAGCTAGCACAGGCCTATGCCAGAGAGGAATATCTTCTAAAAAGTATCTTAGGCGCTCGGCCCCCACTCATGCTTTATCTGACGCAATACTCTAAGATTTCATAATGAATTGAGAAATATATGTCTGTTTGGAAATCTTCCAAAACAAACCCTCATGCTAGAGTGAAAATATATCCACTCGTAGACTTAGACTCCTCAAAGTCACTCTCCGGTTGCATCACAAAATCCATTAAGGACACAGGATACCTTTCGTATATTAACTAAAGGTCATAGAGTACTTTAGGTACCGTAATACTCTACTAAATGCATGCCAATGCTCCTGCTCTGGATTACAAGTATCCTACTTAACTTACTCACACTATAGGAAATGTCTGGACCCTTATAGTTCATTAAATTCATCATAATTCCTATAGACCTTGAGTATTAAAGTTATGATAGTCTATCACCCTTATTATTCTTGAGTCTACAAGAAGGATTGTATGGATTACAAGTAGGTTTACAATCAAACTTATTGTATCTCTTAAGCAAAAATTCAACAAAATAAGAATGACTAAGACTATAATCATTAGAATGTCTTCTAATCCTCATCCGTATGATCACATCAACATGGCATAAGTGTTTTATGTCCACGTTCTCATTCAACTCATATATTTTAGTGGAGTAAAACACATCAATGTTTGTATCCAGTATAAGCAATTCATCAATATACACGCATAAAATCACACATGCATCCTTAACAAGTTCACCATAAGTACACTTGTCAGATTCATGACTTAAATCCAAGACTCTTTATCACATGATCATATTTTTCATGTCCTTGTTTATGTGCTTATTTAAAACAATACAAAAATTTGTTCAACTTACAAACTTTATCTTCATACACTAGTACAAATCCTCATATAGGCCACATTTTTTTGGTTTCTGACCCTAGCCACATTTGGTTATTTGCGTGGCTATTGGTCATATAGCCACGTTTTATTTTACCCTGTGACCATAGTACACCATTTGGTCATGGGTTTAAACCTAAGCTCATTAGTTATGGCCATAAGGTACCTTTTAGTCATAGGTTTAAGTCTAAACCCACTACCCGTAACCAAAAATGAGTATATGACCACATTAACCAATTGTGTATGTGTCTAATGTGTAGGGTGGCATTAGACACACTTATTCAGTCGAGGCCGTAAGCAATTTTATTTAGCCACTTTGATTTTTTTGTGTGTCCAAAATGTGGGTGTTGATGGGTGAAAACTACTCCTGCAGAATTTGGTAATTTGGGGTGTGGATGAGGAATGAAGCTAAACCTTCAACAAATGCACTGCGCGGTGAGTGCTTGTAGATTCGAGAGATCAATCTGTGCAAGTCCGGCCTAAACCAAGAAATGGCCGTTCCAGACTTGTTTCGGTCAAAGTGAAGGAGATGGGGTTGATCTTAGGGAGGAAGCGAAGAAGGTGTTGAGATTGTGAAGGTGTTGGCTTGCTTATGACTTGTGACGAAGAAAAGTGGCTTGAGCTTACGGTTAATGTAAGGAGGCTTTGGATGTCGATTTCTGTCTTGTTTTCCTTGTTGTTGTTGGAAATAGGGCGGAGAACCTATTTATACAAGTCATTGAGCCTCATTCACGTTTCTCGTGGGAAGTGGAGGTAGTGGGATGATGGAGTAGTGGAGTTATGTGTCGGTAACACACGACCAGTCTTGCCCACTTTTCCTGTTCATCTCTAACCGTCCCCGACTTCCTAACACGTTCTTGTGATGGCGCGTTGCACGCCGCACGCTGTAAACCGCTGCACCAATACCCGGTGAGTATCCCCGGTTTGTGACATGATTGATAACTGGAATGTGGATCGTGGATCCACGAAAGATAGCATGTAATGCTGAATTGAATAACTGCGTTATTCGAGAAAGTCGATACTTGTGAAGTATCGTGTGTATTTTATGTGTCTTGCATTACGGTGTGGTAAAGTGACGGGTAATGACTCCTCACTAACCAAATAACTCGACGGGGTTGTATAACCAAGTAGGTGAGAGGTCGGACAGGACGAATGATGTTTGAGACACTCATCTGCGACCGTTGGTGAAATTAGGGTTTTTAAAGAGGTGCGCAAGCATCACTCTTTAGTTTGGTCGAAAACAAGCGCGGGAAGGATTTTGGAGAGGACCGACCATACATGCGTGTTGACGGCATGATGGTGTACACGTCCATGTCTCACCGTCTCATGAAGGTGCAATCTAGGCCACTCAATTTGACCGTCAAAGAGGAGTGGTTGAGATCGGTTTGGGATTTGGGAGTGTAACCGCACGAGTTTGGGCGTGCGTTTTGGGTTGGCCGGGCATGGTATGCCTTGGCCGACCGCAAGAGGAGGTAGATGGGCCCACGGTGGTCATCTTTGGTATGACCGGCCTTAGTTAATCAATCGTGACCCTCCATTCGTGCCGGAGAAGATGGACGCGTGTGATGACTTGAAACCCTAATTTTGGCTTTCAAAGCCCGCGACCATGCTCTTTTGGGCGGACGGTTTTGTTGTAACCAACCACGGTTGGCTTTGACCGATGGCCAAGTGTGTGGCGGTCACATGGTGATTGTGTCGACATGCTCCGGCCTTTTGAGTCTACATCTACACCCTCCATCTATACTGCGAAGATGGATGGTTGAGACCGTTTTGCGGCACATGTAATATGCCGCAAACCCTAATTTAGGGTTTTCCGTCCATAATGCTTGGTATGGACGGTTTATTGGCAAGCAAAGGCCAATGGTCGACCATGCGGGTCGGCCGTGTGTATTCCATACCTGCTTGGGGGTGATGGAATTGGTCTGTGGTCATCCAATCATGCTTGTGGAGTTGGATGACTGCGATTAGATCATATCCGAGCAAGCTAAGGCCGTGTGTATTCCATACCGCTTGGGGGTGATGGAATTGATCTGTGGTCATCAATCATGCTTGTGGAGTTGGATGACTGCGATTAGATCATATCCTAAGCAAGCTAAGGCCGTGTGTATTCCATACCTGTGGGGGTGATGGAATTGATCCGTGGTCATCCAATCATGCTTGTGGAGTTGGATGACTGCGATCGAATCATATCCAGAGACCGATACTGATCCAAGTCCGGATGCTCAATCGAGCTAGTATAACACACCGAGAAGGGCTCAATCGGGCTAGTATAACACACTCGAGAGGGCTCGGGCTAGTATAACACACCGAGAATCGGCACGTGCGGGTATTTCGTACATGGATTCATTATAGTGCTTGAGGTTTGTGTTACTCGTAAGAGTAACACTCTCGTCGTCATGCCACACCGATAATGGGTACGGGAAATACAAGGCTGATATGAAATTCACATGAAGTGATTGTTCTTACATGCTCCAACCTCGGAGGAATTTCATGTATTCCGAGAATGGGATTGTTGCTACATGCTCCATTCTTGGTGAATTAAGTGAGAGTATCGATCACTTATAAACGGCTTTATCTTTTACAAGATGTCGGCGCATGATTTTCCGGTTTTTACGAATTTAACCTTAAACGAAAATCCACCATCAACATTAAGTCCCCGCCTAGCACATAATGGTTACACTATTGTGTGGTAGGCATGAGATGGTGACATACGAAATGACCAAGCTAGAGTGAATACATATTTACCGGATAGTTTCACATTGTCGGGCGTTTCCTGGAACTGGTTGGTCTTGATTAAGGATGCGAAGGAAGCGGACTTGATCCGGTGAGTCGCTTTGGTTCCTCTTGTACATGTATGAGCTTGCCGCTCCTTCAGGTGTACTTCCTTAGTTATACACGGCCTTCCTCGGGTGAATTTGATAAGCCTTGTTGATTGTTATCCCGAATTAGTAGCCTTCATAGGTGGTAAGTAGAGACTTCTCTTCCTTCGGGATTATCGACTTGTGAGATTATAAAGAATCATCTCAACGTGGTCGTTTATTCTTTATCCAGTGTATCTCGTGTCTTTACTCGATTTTCGATTAAGCGATCAATGGATTTGATGATCCTCTCTTTTTTTGTGTGCTCATAACCTCTTCTTCTCTGCAGATTATCATGGAAGCGGTAGACGCTCATTCTCGTTGCTTCCCAGGAAAGAAGTTTTGAAGTTGACAAGCCCGAAAACCATGCGCATGGAGAAGTGATGGCTAAGATCGATCTTCCTCTTCGTGAAGTTGGCCGTGCTATACAGGGATGTCTATCTCCCCACCCGTATTGTCGAGGACGTATGCGTGCACTTTCACTGCAATTGACATGGAGGAGCGGCGGAGGCGCGAGGAAACGCTGCAGAACACTAGTAAGCGCAAGGGCGAGAGATTTGCGGCGCGGTTGAAGAGGCGGAGAGTTGAGCATGAACGACCCCCGAATGAAGGCAAGTGTGATTACCTAAGCCAGACGGCGTGATAATCCTTGATTCGATACATACGAACTCGAACATTCAAGGCAATTTGCGTGGCCCCGGGTGTTGCTATGCCCTTTGATGCTCCCAATGAAGATGTTGGGATGGAGTGCTGCCTTTGCTGCGCGGAGATGTCGGATGCAGAGATTGAGGGAGATTCGAAGGAGGCGCATCTTAAGGTGATGGAGCGAACTGAGCGGCGATGCGAGCGAGGCTGACTCTCTTGGCGATTAGAATTTCATTCTTTCTTTTCCAAGCATGTTAAAGTAGCTTTGAATGTCTTCCTTGTACTCGGTGGCACTGAAGTTCAAGTTTTCCTTTCGTTTTGTGGTTTGAACAAAAAGTTTTTTTTTTTTTTTATAATCCTTTGCCAAAATTGTAATCGAATCTTCTCGGGGAACAAGGTTGTTCCTCCACACGTGATTCTTTGTGATAAAAGAAGTAATTATCATGATGGAACATTTACTGGGACCGTGATGAAAGATCTTCCGGCTTCTTTGGAATGGTATAGCAATCGTTTTCCTTCTGTACACGTTCGTTTCCTTCTTCCCATGAGATGCTTGCTTAGGGTTTCCCTTCTTGCTTTGAGATCGGAACCCTTCGGCCGACGTCAACGGGCTCCTCTCGGGGAAGTTGTGTCACATTGGCAAGTTCTTCGATGCGCGGCATGCGATCTTGAGTGGTCCAAAGGGCGTGTTGGAGACTCTTTCGTGTATCGAAACAGTAGAGGAGGAGACTTCAGTATGGCTTTGTTGTCATGTATCCAAGAGCGCCCTAGGATCATGTCGTAATTGGGATGTTCTTTGACTATGTAGAACTTTCCTTGCGTCGAGGCATCACCCAATTTGACTTCAAGATTAATGTATCCATATGCATCTCTAAGCTCTCCTGCTGAATCCCTGACCACAGTTGGATGACGGGTAGCTTCTTGCTTCGAGATCTTTGCCGCTCTCAAGGTCTTGACTGCAATGATGTTAAACTCTCGAAGGCCGTATCGATCAACGCGTTATCGAACTCAACGTTTCTCAAACGAGTGACGGTTAGGAGTCCCCGGTTCCATTGCTCATGTCTTTAAGAAAGACCGGGGCTCTGGTGCTCACATCGGATGCAAACGTCTACCGACACAACGTGGTTGAGGGCCGCAAATATGTCTTGACGCTGTCCCTTGAGAAATATAAGATTTCACACATGTGCTCCATCATAGATTGCACGGTCTTTATAACGAGTCCCTGAAATCATGCAATTCACGATAGGTAGAAGATCTCATGAACACCTTCATTTCCAAGCCGGAGCTCCCTGTCTCTACCTTTTCCCCGAATATCCTGCTTTCAACTGTTGCAATCTTTGGTTGGATGATGGACGAACCGTGGTATCAACTTGATGTCGGGATCTTCCATCTCTTCCTCGGTCGGAGGACGCCCGATAGGGGGCGCAGCTTTACGGTGTCGTCTTGGATCCACGCTCTGTGAGCTCTATCACTTCATTCATGGGAAAAGGAAAACCCGTGTCTTTGTCGTTTTGTGCAGGATTCTTGTCTGTTCCTTTTCGAGACGGAGTCTGTGTGGCCGAGGATGTTCGCTTGGTTTGTTGTTCCGTCAAAGCTTTCCTCTTTTCTCCTCCGCTTACCACACTCCACGGAAGGGCCGGTGTTGTATTGTTTGTTTGTGAGGCGCCCGCTTCCTCGACTTTCACGCAAATCGGCACTTCGAACAACCCCGGTTCTTTCTAGAAGTCGTGATGCGGTTGTTCTTGAACGCTTTGCAGCCGTGGAGCTCGAAGAGAATGTTTGAAATCCCATTCTCTAACAGGCGCGGTATATGGGTATCATCCCATTGATGCATGATTCCACCAATTGTAGTTCGGTGACATTCGGGTCGTGACAATCCGGTGCTTGGGTTGAATCTTTTAACGAAGTCGTTGGGATGTTCATTGTTCCATTCGGAGAATTATTCCAGTCTGAAAATGTGATTTGTTGGACACGAAGAAATACTTTGAGAAAGCACCGACCATCTCGCTCCAATTGGATATCTCGGGCGCAATGTTGTTATACCGGGTATATGCCCTCCTAGTGAGTGATTTTGAGAATTCTTTTAGGCGTAAAACATGATTGTATTCATGTTCTCCCAAGGCTTCCAAGAATCGAGAAATGTGTTCACGAGCATTACAAGACCGTCGTAGAGAGGAGAAGGCGGGAGAGGTGTAACCTCTTGGTAGAGGAATCCGTTGCACATCCCGAGGGTACGGGCTGGCTGATGTTGGTGTACGTCCGTTCGGTCCCCTTTCCCTCGATTTTGGAGAAGCCGCTCTAGATCTTCACGCGTGATGAAGTTGGAAGACGGCCTCTCTCCCCTTGGCGCCGGGAGCAACACGAGTTTCTTCATTCATGTGAGTCCGAGTGGAAACACCCATGGGGTGTATTGAATGCATCTCTCGCCGACTCAAGGGTTGCCGTGAATCTTGCGGCAATCGTTCGATCAAAGTTTTAAGGAAAGTGAGTACCTCTTTCCGAGTTGCGGCCATATCTGTTTGAGTTTTAGCAAGAATTTCTGTTTCTCCATCAAGTCTCGCCATGGTACTAGACGGCGGCCTTCCTCTTGTGTCTCCGGCTCCTCCGTCCCGATGGAGGAGTGAGGGTTGTTGCTCGGGTAACCACCGGAGGCGTTACGCTTGAAGAGATGCCGGGATTTGCGGCCGCACTCGGCTCGGGTGATGGGAGGTGTTACACCTACCGGGATGTCTCCGCTCCGCTAGTGTTGGTGATAGAAGTGACAGCTCCACGAGATGCATGGACCGGGCCGTAGCTCCACCGACAGGTACATCAACTTAGGAAGTGTCATCCATGCCAGCTCCATCGAGTTGATTGCTGATCAGGACCTCGGTTCCCACCACCTTGGAATGAATTGCCGATTGAATTGGTTCTAAGATCTACCCTTTTGAAATTGATGAAATTGAACAGATTTCAAAGAAATTGATTTTACGACCGAGAGATTAATCTCCCACTTGTAGTCGCCAAGTTGTTGATGGGTGAAAACTACTCCAGCGAGAATTTGGTAATTTGGGGTGTGGATGAGGAATGAATCTAAACCTTCAACAAATGCATTTGCGCGGTGAGTGCTTGTAGATTCGAGAGATCAATTGTTTGCAAGTCCGGCCTAAACCAAGAAATGGCCGTTCCAGGACTTGTTTCGGTCACAAAGTGAAGGAGATGGGGTTGATCTTAGGGAGGGAAGCGAAGAAGGTGTTGAGATTGTGAAGGTGTTGGCTTGCTTATGACTTGTGACGAGAAAAGTGAGCGGGCTTACGGTTAATGTAAGGAGGCCTGGATGTCGATTTTTGTCTTGTTTTCCTTGTTGTTGTTGGAAATAAGGCGGAGAACCTATTTATACAAGTCATTGAGCCTCATTCACGTTTCTCGTGGGAAGTGGAGGTAGTGGGATGATGGAGTAGTGGAGTTATGTGTCGGTAACACACGACCGGTCTTGCCCACTTTTCCCTGTTCATCTCTAACCGTCCCCGACTTCCTAACACGTTCTTGTGATGGCGCGTTGCCGCACGCCGCACGCTCGTAAAAAACCGCCGAGACCAATACCCTGAGTATCCCCGAGTTTGTGACATGATTGATGTCGGAATGTGGATCGTGGATCCACGAAAGATAGCATGTAATCTTGAATTGAATAACTGCGTTATTCGTAAAGTCGATACTTGTGAAGTATCGTGTGTATTTTATGCAGTACGATGCATTACGGTGTGGTAAAGTGACGGGTAATGACTCTCACTAACCAAATAACTCCCGACCGAGGTTGTATAACCAAGCCGGTGAGGTCGGACCTGACGAGATGATGTTTGAGACACTCATCTGCGACCGTTATGAAATTAGGGTTTTTAAAGAGGTGCGCAAGCATCACTCTTTAGTTTGGTCGAAAACAAGCGCGGGAAGGATTTTGGAGAGGACCGACCATACATGCGTGTTGACGGCATGATGGTGTACACGTCCATGTCTCACCGTCTCATGAAGGTGCCCAGGCCACTCAATTTGACCGTCAAAGAGGAGTGGTTGAGATCGGTTTGGGATTTGGGAGTGTAACCGCACGAGTTTGGGCGTGCGTTTTTGGGTTGGCCGGGCATGGTATGCCTTGGCCGACCGCAAGAGGAGGTAGATGGGCCCACGGTGGTCATGCTGGTATGACCTAGGCCTTAGTTAATCCAATCTGTGACCCTCCATTCGTCTGGGAGAAGATGGACGCGCGTGATGACTTGAAACCCTAATTTTGGCTTTCAAAGCCGCGCGACCATGCTCTTTTGGGCGGACGGTTTTGTTGTAACCAACCACGGTTGGCTTTGACCGATTGGCCAAGTGTGTAGGTGATAGGTGTAGAATACACCGTATTTAATATCTAGTATTTATGCTTTCTTTGCGAGTTTTCTTGTAAATTATGTATCTTATGGTTACTTTTGAGTTTATTAGGTGCAATGGAGTCATTTGGAGCAAAAAGACCAATTGGAACTCATTCAAATGCAAGATTTCTACTTTTCATTGTGTAGAGGAAGAGAAGATGAAGCCAATGGCGAAAGAACGAGTCATTAGAGTTCGTATGAAGAAGTTATGAGCAAAACAAGAACTCGAGAGGCGAAAAGGGCAAAATGGTCATTGCAGGCAAACATTATCCTGGAGCTGACCCAAGGTTAAGGGGGTAACTCCGTTTGGAGGAGGACTAAATAAAGTCAAGCCAAGGTTAAGGGGTCGCATAACAAGGATGGCCCTTATCGGGATTAGGGGTTAATGAATCTTGTCCTATTCCTTACAACCCTAAGTCGATAAGTTGTCTTCTCCGAATCATTTAGAAACAGACAGAGAGGTTGAGAGAAATCGAAATTGGCTCTGTGGTTTATTGATGGTTTTCATGGGAAACTCAATTCGAGCTTGAATCATTTTGAAGTATAAGAAAATGGGTTTAATTGATGGACTCTTGTTGTTGTGATTTACATGAAGAAGAGATGAGATCCGTGAATTGAGAATACAAGATCGAAATCAAGTCGGGTTTGCGAATGGAATGGGTTTTGAGTTGATTTTAAAGAAGATTGAGGGGATGAATTCGTTCCTGGTGATGGTCCGGTGATGTTGTTCAAGTTAGGGTTCGTTTCGGGTTTATATGATGAAAGACGCTGAAAGCGAATCGGAGAGATGAGTTCTTTGGTGGAAAAGAAGATACATGGAGGAGTTAGGAAATGGGTTTAACCCTGTATTTGAAGTTCAGCAGAAGCTAATGGGTTTGATTGAGTTTTGCGGGGAATGAGTTCATGGAGCTACAACATTTGGAAATGGCATTGCGAGGATGAATTGCGGTGGTGTTATGAAATGAGGGCGGGCGAGGTGGAGGTTATGGAGCTAAATAACAATGAGGGTTGTTTGGGTACAATGGTGTTGCGGGCAAGACGTACAGTGGTGGTTTTACAAAGAATTTGAGCTGAGGTGGTGCCATGGTGTGTGGTCGGGTTCGATTGAGAAGGCACACAAGAAGTTGGTGGAGTCATTGCGGAGTGGATTGAAGGGACCGAGGTAATGGTGGTTGTGATGGCTTTGAAGAGTGGCAACTCAAAGTGGCGGGGAAGGGATCTTTGTGTTGCGAGTGGATGATTTAAGCGAGCAGGCATGGAAGATGAATGAGGCTTAGTTGGTGTTGAATGGGCCCGAAGTGGGATGTGCAAAAGATGAAGTTACAGGAATTGAGAATGAAGATGGTGCTGGGGGCTTTGTGTGAGCTATCAAGTGCCCTGGCCCTAGTTGCAGGAACGGGACTGGTGAACTCTAGGTTCTGATGCTGAAGCTGAAATGTGCTGGTGTTGCTTATGAATGAGAATGGCTTGGAGTGAAAGTTTGGTGGAGAAGTCTTGTGGACAATGAGGAAATGGCGGCGGGAGTTGGAGTCAGAGGCGAGACTTAGCTTGAGAAGAGAGTGGCTCTGTTGTTAGTATTTGGTGAGAAGGAAACTACGGGCTGTGTAACAATGGCTTGTGGAAGCATTGCGGGGGGTGAGAAAGAGGAAATAAGGTTGGCGAGGATTGCAATTACGGGGCTTGAAGGGAATGTGCAGGCAAGTGTCTTTCAAATGTTTCCCAAGAAATAGCCATCATGGTTGGCGGGAAGGCATGGCCAACTTGGCCGAACTATTCTCGGCCTGTCAAATGGCTTCGAGCCAAAGCTAGTCGGCTCACTCACCCAAGGCGATGGATCGAGCTCGGGGCTGACTCGAGACCCTGACCGACTCGACCCATACCCCGACTTGACCCGATTTGACTCGGTCGACCCGTTGACCGGTGGCCGGTTTGACTTGCTTGGTCACCGAGGCGATTCCGGCGACTTTTCCTGCGGGATTCCGCCATAATCCCAGCTTTTTCCGGCGAGCGTTTTTGGGACATAATTTCTACACGGGTTTCTCTCCATGGTGGGCCGGGTGAATTTCCAACTAATGGACTTTGAAGACAAAACCTAGTTTTGGAAGGAGAAAAAGACTACAAAAGGGGAAGACTTCTACAATTTAGAGGGACAACGTTTTATTATTATCTTTCTCTACTTTTATTCTAGGGTTTAGACCATGAGACTTCTCTTTCTTCTTGTGATGAACTCCTTGAATATGAGTACCTAATTATCTTTTGGTTATGGAATAGTTGGATTTCACAAAGCATGATTCTTTGATTCAATATATTAGTTTTGTCTCATATCTATCGTTTGCAATTCTCACGAAAATATTGTTTTATGATTGATTGATTGTTTTGTCAAGTTGCAAATTGGTAGAACTTCTAATCACATCTATTGCTAGTTTAGGGTTTATTATACGCAAAAGTGATATTCCTTGGATACAAGTAGCATAATATGATTATAGTTTGTAGTGATATATTCTTATGATCATATGTGAATCGTAACCTTTGTTAAATTGAATTAGTGCGCTTTCCACGTTCAATTGCTTTGATTGGCCTGATTTCATAGAACTTAACGCATCTAGGGAATTAAACTTGATTAGTGCTTTTACACGTTAGGTTGTTCCTTTAGGTAGAATTCATATTCGCATCTTTTAATGTGTTTGTTGATGACATGAGGAGATTTGCGGGATATTCTTGCGATCAAGGTATTCTAGGGTCTTTGATAAAAGTTGAGATTAAATATCAATTCTAGTTATTGTGAAAAGCATGTTAGTGAATGAAAACGAAATCCTTAACCAATATTTCTTATCCTTGAATTTATTTGTTTGCTTTGCTTTATTTGCTTTTATTTTATTTTATTATATAAAAATCATAAAATCCTCGGTGCTTTATATAGGAAACCATAACAATTCGACAACCTAGACCTCTCTGTGGGATCGATCCTTTCTTGCCCTTGCTATATTTATATTTTGAGTAGTAAGAAAGTGTAATTATATTCGTGTCGCTTACACAGCGATCAAATTTTGGTATGGATTCTCTGGGGAGGCAACGGTTGTCAATTGTTTTTGGTTTCTTATTTTTGTATTTAGTTTTTGTTTTATTTTTTATTTTTATTTTTTCTTATTTTCTCGGGTTCTAACTTGGTTTGAGAATCTTATTTCGAGTGCTTATTTCGATGGAAGGAGCATATTGGAGCAATGGATATGATTTTCAACCTCCTCAACACTATGAAAATTACCCACCATCTATGGGATGCAATCAAAACCAATTTATTGGCTATGATGCATATCCTAGAGAACCTTATGGTGATTTTCATACATACCAACAACAACCTTGTAGTGGGTATGTAAGTCAAGCACCTAGGTGGGATAATTCCACATCTAATTGGCTTTATTCGAGTTGTATGCAGATTATGAATGGGTTACAAAACATGCAACAAAGGCTAGACCAACTTGACCGTGATAGAGAGAACGTCGCACAAACCAATTTTTGGAATATTTCTTCTTACCCGACTCCCGAGATCGTAGTTATGATCATTCACCCATTCAAAGGGAAGAGTCATGGGAAAGAGAACATATTGTAGTCAATGGTGGTAAGCGTGTGAACGTCAAGAAACTTCTTGGCAGAAATTATACAAGTTGGAAGATGATGGAGCCTCGGAAGAGCTAGTCGATGAAATTAGTAGGACTATTCATATGGAACTTAAACGACGTCGTGATAAGGGTTGGGAAACCACTGACGATTCTTATTATGGTGAGTCTGAAGATGAAGACGAGGATGAATGTGTTAAAAAGGACCGACCTTTGGAGATATTTGATGACATTAGTGTAGTTAACTCAATTATTGATCTTTATAATGATCAACCACCTATTCAAAAGGTAATTGAGTATGATGAAACTAGTGTGTTACACAACTTCCTTACAACAAGGTGTGAGTCTAATAAAGAGGAGTATGTTGAGAATGAGACCGGTTTGACCAATATAGTGGAAGACCCAATTGAGCTTGCAAATAATTGTAATGATGATGTTTATGTCGAGACTATGGTTAAGGCAGAAACGGACGAAGAATGGTTGCAAGGTTTGATAGAGGACCATGATATACAAGAGGTGAATAATTCACTTGAGTTTTTCAAGGATGAAGAGGATTCCGTGATACAAGAGATTGTGCAAGGTTTATCTAACCCTTTGCCTATTATTTCTTCTCCTTTACCTCTTATTGGTTTGAATGTATGTGCTTCGAGAATATTGTTGACTGACTTTGTTTCTCGTTTTCCGCCATTAGAGACACTTGATTCTCATACTATGCAGGTTATGGAACCAGAAAACCGTGGAAGTACCGAAACGTTTATATTCTTTATACACTTCCAAGTGTGGACAAGAATAAGTGTGGGGGAAGCTTTTATCGGTTCATAGCTTCACTTTTGCTTTATGTTACTAATATTTGTGTGAAGCTAGTGTTTGCAAAACAGGTGCTATGGGTGGATCCCCAACTTTTCCGATTATTGGTGTATGGGGAATGAATCTTGCGAGAAGCTAAGTCGGGCCGTCGACTTTAAAACAAGCGCTAAGTGGGAGGCAACCCACCGGTTTTGTATCTCTTATCCTTTTGCTTTTTATTTTTGTTTCGTTTCTTTATTTTTTACTGTTTTCATATTATATTTGCATCCCTATGTTTAATTTCATTGAGTCCGTAATCTATCTTAGAAGAGAATTATGACGAATACCTTTTCGTCAGAAAATTTCAGACTGCGCGTAGTTCAGTCCAGAGACCATAACTGTCAGACCGTTTATCGAAACACTGTGAAATTTTGACACTGTGTAGAAAACACGTAGATGAACAACTTTTGTGAAATGGAGTTTTTCCAAATTCCTTACCAATTTGCACAGTTTTTGTGTTTTATCTGCTGTTACGTCAGAATTCAGAACTTTTCGGTTTTACACATTGAGGACAATGTGAAGTTTAAGTGTGGGGAGCATTTATATGTTTGTATAGTTTGTTTTTGACACCATTAGTGGATGGAACCATTTTGAATGCGGGAGTTGAGGAACCAATTAACTAAAAGGGAAGAATATAGCCTTAAAATCATAAATACCATGATAGTTGTTACCATATCTCGGAATATCACCATATCGCATTCTATTTTTTATTTTTTATTTTTCCATATTTATCTATTGTTCTCTAAGTGCTTTGGTGGGTCACTAAAAATCGACGTGTTATTACTGCTAGGATGAAATAGAGTGGTTGAGTTACATAAAAAAAAATTGAAAAAAAAAAGAAGAAAAGAAAAAGAAAAGAAAAGAAAAAAAGGACCGATCAATTAGACCAAAACGGAATAAAAAGACACTTGGGAATAGCAGTATGTGTGAAACGTAGTCCCTGTCTCCGTCGCCTAAACAAGCGTGGAATGCAGGATCCAAGGCAACTATCATGTACTTGCTGACAAGAAGCATGCGCTTGGATCCAAAAAGATCTAATCATGCATAGTCTAAAAAAAAAAAAAAAGAGAAATTGGATCAGTTTGATCCAATCATATAAAAAAAAAAAAAGAAATTATTATTGTGTTGAATAAAGTCACTCTTGGTTCCCTTGTATATGCCAATTGATTTGATGTAGCATTCAAAGACAAAGTAGCTCAATCAATAGGATTAGGTTCATCTTAGTTAAAGTGACCCATAGACAGATATGGGAAACATCGAACACTTGTGAATATTCGCCAACATCTACATCTTTATCCATCTTCTTAATCTTTTCATTGTGATTGTGGTTTGTTAGTTTCCGAGTATTGTGGCTTGTTCGACTATCTAATTAGAGTTTATTTACTAATATTTGAATTGAATTTGCAAGGTACCTCCTCCTGTAGTCATTTTGGATTCGTTCATTGATTTGTCATGAATAGACGGAGTTTGAAATATAGGTTTTGTAGGTATATCTCTAGTAAACCTTCACGAGACTATAACTCGTCCACTAGGGACACCTAGGGGTTTAAAGGCTTGTTATTTATGCTAAAAGTGACCGTAGCCTCGACGACACGGAGTTGTATGTATTTTTGTCTTGTTTGATTTGCTCGAGGACTAGCAAAGTCTAAGTGTGGGGGAATTTGATAGGTGTAGAATACACCGTATTTAATATCTAGTATTTATGCTTTCTTTGCGAGTTTTCTTGTAAATTATGTATCTTATGGTTACTTTTGAGTTTATTAGGTGCAATGGAGTCATTTGGAGCAAAAAGACCAATTGGAACTCATTCAAATGCAAGATTTCTACTTTTCATTGTGTAGAGGAAGAGAAGATGAAGCCAATGGCGAAAGAACGGAGTCATTCCGAGTTCGTATGAAGAAGTTATGAGCAAAACAAGAACTCCGAGGCGAAAAGGGCAAAATGGTCATTGCTGGGCAAACATTATCCGGAGCTGACCCAAGGTTAAGGGGTAACTCCGTTTGGAGGAGGACTAAATAAAGTCAAGCCAAGGTTAAGGGGGTCACAACAAGGATGGCCCTTATCCGGGATTAGGGGTCAATGAATCTTGTCCTATTCCTTACAACCCTAAGTCGATAAGTTTGTCTTCTCTCGAATCATTTAGAAACAGAGACGAGAGAGGTTGAGAGAAATCGAAATTGGCTCTGTGGTTATTGATGGTTTTCATGGGAAACTCAATTCGAGCTTGAATCATTTTTGAAGTATAAGAAAATGGGTTTAATTGATGGACTCTTGTTGTTGTGATTTACATGAAGAAGAGATGAGATCGTGAATTGAGAATACAAGATCGAAATCAAGTTTCGGGTTTGCGAATGGAATGGGTTTTGAGTTGATTTTAAAGAAGATTGAGGGGATGAATTCGTTCTGGTGATGGTCCAGTGATGTTGTTCAAGTTAGGGTTCGTTCGGGTTTATATGATGAAAGACTCGTTGGAGAGATCGGAGAGATGAGTTCTTTGGTGGAAAAGAAGATACATGGAGGAGTTAGGAAATGGGTTTAACCCAGATTTGAAGTTCCGTGACAAGCTAATGGGTTTGATTGAGTTTTGCGTGGAATGAGTTCATGGAGCTACAACATTTGGAAATGGCATTGCGGGGATGAATTGCGGTGGTGTTATGAGTCGAGGCAGTGTACAGGAGGTTATGGAGCTAAATAACAATGAGGGTTGGCTGGGTACAATGGTGTTGCAGGCAAGACAGCAGGTGGTGGTTTTACAAAGAATTTGAGCTGAGGTGGTGCCATGGTGTGTGGTCAGGTTCAGTTGAGAAGGCACACAAGAAGTTGGTGGAGCTGTTGCAGGTGGATTGAAGGGACTGAGGTAATGGTGGTTGTGATGGCTTTGAAGAGTGGCAACTCAAAGTGGCGGGAAGGGATCTTTGTGTTACTGGATGATTTGGCAGAGTTTGCCTTTGTGGAAGATGAATGAGGCTTAGTTGGTGTTGAATGGAACTGAAGTGGGATGTGCAAAAGATGAAGTTACGGGAATTGAGAATGAAGATGGTCTTGGGGGCTTTCAGGTGAGCTATCAAGTGCCCCGGCCCTAGTTGCGGGAACGGACCGGTGAACTCTAGGTTCACGTCGTCGAAGGCAGAAATGTCTTGGTGTTGCTTATGAATGAGAATGGCTTGGAGTGAAAGTTTGGGTGGAGAGGTGTGGACAATGAGGAAATGGCAGCGGGAGTTGGAGTAATGAGCCGAGACTTGTAAAGAGAGTGGCTCTTGTTGGTAGTCCGGTGCCGTAAGGAAACCATGAGGCGGAGTAAACAATGGCTTGTGGAAGCATTGCGGGGTGAGAAAGAGGAAATAAGGTTGGAGTGATTGCAATTACGGGGCTTGAAGGGAATGTGCAGCAAGTGTCTTTGAAATGTTTGTGAAGAAATAGCCATCATGGTTGGGCGGGGAAGGCATGGCCAACTTGGCCGAACTATTCGGCTTTGTGCAATGGCTCGAGCCAAAGCTAGTCACCACTCCCTTTAAGCCCAGCGATCGACCTGGGCTTCGACTTCGAACTGACCGACTCGACCCATACCCCGACTTGACCCGTTGACTCGGCCCGACCTCGCTGACCGTGTGGGTTTGCTTTGACTTTGCCTGGCCACCGAGACGATTCCGCGACTTTTCCGGCAGATTCCGGCCATAATCCCGATTTTCGGCGAGCGTTTTGGGACATAATTTCTACAAGGGTTTCTCTCCATGGTGGGCCGGGTGAATTTCCAACTAATGGACTTTGAAGACAAAACCTAGTTTTGGAAGGAGAAAAAGACTACAAAAGGGGAAGACTTCTACAATTTAGAGGGACAACGTTTTATTATTATCTTTCTACTTTTATTCTAGGGTTTAGACCATGAGACTTCTCTTTCTTCTTGTGATGAACTCCTTGAATATGAGTACCTAATTATCTTTTGGTTATGGAATAGTTGGATTTCACAAAGCATGATTCTTTGATTCAATATATTAGTTTTGTCTCATATCTATCGTTTTGCAATTCTCTGAAAATATTGTTTTATGATTGATTGATTGTTTTGTCAAGTTGCAAATTGGTAGAACTTCTAATCACATCTATTGCTAGTTTAGGGTTTATTATACGCAAAAGTGATATTCCTTGGATACAAGTAGCATAATATGATTATAGTTTGTAGTGATATATTCTTATGATCATATGTGAATCGTAACCTTTGTTAAATTGAATTAGTGCGCTTTCCACGTTCAATTGCTTTGATTGGCCTGATTTCATAGAACTTAACGCATCTAGGGAATTAAACTTGATTAGTGCTTTTACACGTTAGGTTGTTCCTTTAGGTAGAATTCATATTCGCATCTTTTAATGTGTTTGTTGATGACATGAGGAGATTTTGATGGATATTCTTGCGATCAAGGTATTCTAGGGTCTTTGATAAAAGTTGAGATTAAATATCAATTCTAGTTATTGTGAAAAGCATGTTAGTGAATGAAAACGAAATCCTTAACCAATATTTCTTATCCTTGAATTTATTTGTTTGCTTTGCTTTATTTGCTTTTATTTTATTTTATTATATAAAAATCATAAAATCCTCGGTGCTTTATATAGGAAACCATAACAATTCGACAACCTAGACCTCTCGGTGGGATCGATCCTTTCTTGCCCTTGCTATATTTATATTTTGAGTAGTAAGAAAGTGTAATTATATTTGTGTCGCTACGACAGCGATCGATGGCGGTCACATGGTGATTTGGTCGACATGCTCTCGGGCCTTTTGAGTCTACATCTACACACCTCCATCTATACTGCGAAGATGGATGGTTGAGACCGTTTTGCGGCACATGTAATATGCCGCAAACCCTAATTTAGGGTTTTAGTCCATAATGCTTGGTATGGACGGGTTTATTGGCAAGCAAAGGCCAATGGTCGACCATGCGGGTCGGTAGTGTGTATTCCATACCCGCTGGGGGTGATGGAATTGGTGTCCGTGGTCATCCAATCATGCTTGTGGAGTTGGATGGCTGCGATTAGATCATATCCCAAGCTAAGGCCGCGTGTGTATTCCATACCTTGGGGGTGATGGAATTGATCGTGGTCATCCAATCATGCTTGTGGAGTTGGATGACCGCGATTAGATCATATCCAGGCAAGCTAAGGCCGTGTGTATTCCATACACGCTTGGGGGTGATGGAATTGATCCGGGTCATCCAATCATGCTTGTGGAGTTGGATGATTTGCGATCGATCATATCCGAGACCGTCTGATCAAGTCCCAGGATGCTCAATCGAGCTAGTATAACACACCGAGAGGGGCTCAATCGGGCTAGTATAACACACCGAGAGGGCTCGGGCTAGTATAACACACCGAGAATCGGCCGCATACGGGTATTTCGTACATGGATTCATTATAGTTCTTGGAGGTTTGTGTTACTCGTAAGAGTAACACTCGGTCGTCATGCCACACCGATAATGGGTACAGAAATACAAGGCTGATATGAAATTCACAGAAGGATTGTTGCTACATGCTCCAACCTCGGAGGAATTTCATGTATTCACGAATGGGATTGTTGCTACATGCTCCATTCTTGGTGAATTAAGTGAGGAGTATCGGAAGTCACTTATAAACGGCTTTATCTTTTACAAGATGTCAGCGCATGATTTTCTGGTTTTTTTACGAATTTAACCTTAAACGAAAATCCACCATCAACAGTGGGGTTCATTAGACATGTCGAGAAGTTGTTCTCAACATGTTCAGAGCATGATATCAAGGGTTTTCTCATCTAACAAGTAATCAGAATAGTAAAATCTCATTAACATCATAATATTTGTAATCAACACCATCCTGGATTGCAGTTTAAAAGCCCATAAAATTCCCTCTTGTTTGATTCACTTCTTTATGTAAGTACTAGATCTTAACCCGTGCCGTAACGGCACGAGATGTTTTGTCTTTAATACGATATTGTTCACATTCCCCTTGCTTCATTTTTTTCATGAGTAATTATTTTGATATTAGAATAGGTTATGGGTAGAAAAATAATGGGTTACCTGATCTTTTTATTTTTTACTTAAGCATGTTTTCAATTTATTATCTGTACGGAGTAATAATGTTGTGCCAACATGAAAAAAAAATAAAAAATACAGTAAATAGATATTTTCCCCATTTATTGTTCCATCACACCATAATTTTAATTTTCAAAAAGAATATTTCATCTAACAACACCTGTACCTAAACTGGCAATCCAACTCCATGATGTTTATGACTACATTGGTTCCGAAATTATTGATAACTAAGGCTCTAAGGAGTGAAGCAAAAACCCATAATATTTCCCTACTATAGATAAAAACTATTTATTTATTTTTTGCATATGTGAGAGTTATAAAAATGAAGAACCCTTGGCTATTGGAAGGCTGAGATATACATATGTGACCTGAAAAAACAAACTTACAAAAGTAAATCAAAACATGTATAAGATTCTTTCTCAGTCATATTGATAACATAAAATTGAAGAAATTGTGGATAAAAGATTTCACGCCAACTATGCTAAGTTGTGCATGAATGGCGTTCTCACATCTAGTGTTACTCAAGTAATTTGGGGAAATAAAGAGCATAGTCATATTGATATTTGTATCTACATAAATTTAACTAACCTTCTGAAGAAAAATTATTAGTTTCAAGGTAGAGCCAACACAAACTTATATCGCCTTCAATGTGTAGAACACATCTTTTGGGTTTAATCGTCCGTGAGATTAAACAAATACCCCAACATTAGTCAAATAATGTCTACAAATACGGGATCGAAACAAAGTGCTAACGGGTAAAATGAGAGACTAACATCAGTATTACAAAGAAAACACCCTATACGTATCAAATTTTGTTAACCAAACATGTATTAAAATTAAAAAGTCATCAACTTAACACAAAAATATAAAAGAACCAAAGTTAAATCAATACTTGCATAAAAAAACTTATAAGAGAATTTTTTTTTAACAACCAACTATATTTTTCACAACACAATGTTACCCGTCATGTAAAAAAATAAAAAAAAATTATTTTTGATGCAAAAAGAAAAAACCAATACCACTACCGTGAAAACCATCCAGCGCCACTATTTCTTCCACCAAAACTAATATTACCACCTCCACCACTTAGTAACACCTTCCACCGCTTCCACCACCTACTTCTTCTTCTACAACCACCGCCAACACTAATATCTATTGATTTTTGTCAAAATTATTTATTGATGTAGATATGTATTAATATTAATTAAGGGACATTTATGATGTAAAATTAATAAATCATTTATCATGAGAAATTAATGAGACACCAATTAATAAAACACTTACACTAATTAATATTTAAGTTGAACAAACCATGACCATAGATCTTTTTTTATGTTGATTGATCTAATCGTTATTGTGTTGTATGCATATACTATACTAATAAGGAATTAGTTTTGATTGATTACTAATAAAACCCATAATATTTTCCCTACTATAGATAAAAACTATTTATTTATTTTTTGCATATGTGAGAGTTATAAAAATGAAGAACCCTTGGCTATTGGAAGGCTGAGATATACATATGTGACTGAAAAACAAACTTACAAAAGTAAATCAAAACATGTATAAGATTCTTTCTCAGTCATATTGATAACATAAAATTGAAGAAATTCGTGGATAAAAAGATTTCACGCCAACTATGCTAAGTTGTGCATGAATGGCGTTCTCACATCTAGTGTTACTCAAGTAATTTGGGGAAATAAAGAGCATAGTCATATTGATATTTGTATCTACATAAATTTAACTAACCTTCTGAAGAAAAATTATTAGTTTCAAGGTAGAGCCAACACAAACTTATATCGCCTTCAATGTGTAGAACACATACTGGGGTTTAATCGGCCGTGAGATTAAACAAATACCCCAACATTAGTCAAATAATGTCTACAAATACGGGATCGAAACAAAGTGCTAACGGGTAAAATGAGAGACTAACATCGGTATTACAAAGAAAACACCCTATACGTATCAAATTTTGTTAACCAAACATGTATTAAAATTAAAAAGTCATCAACTTAACACAAAAATATAAAAGAACCAAAGTTAAATCAATACTTGCATAAAAAAACTTATAAGAGAATTTTTTTAACAACCAACTATATTTTTCACAACACAATGTTACCGTCATGTAAAAAAATAAAAAAATTATTTTTGATGCAAAAAGAAAAAAACCAATACCACTACCGTGAAAACCATCCAAGCGCCACTATTTCTTCAACCAAAACTAATATTACCACCTCCACCACTTAGTAACACCTTCCACCGCTTCCACCACCTACTTCTTCTTCTACAACCACTGCCAACACTAATATCTATTGATTTTTGTCAAAATTATTTATTGATGTAGATATGTATTAATATTAATTAAGGGACATTTATGATGTAAAATTAATAAATCATTTATCATGAGAAATTAATGAGACACCAATTAATAAAACACTTACACTAATTAATATTTAAGTTGAACAAACCTTGACCATAGATCTTTTTTTTTATGTTGATTGATCTAATCGTTATTGTGTTGTATGCATATACTATACTAATAAGGAATTAGTTTTGATTGATTACTAATAAAACCCATAATATTTTCCCTACTATAGATAAAAACTATTTATTTATTTTTTTGCATATGTGAGAGTTATAAAAATGAAGAACCCTTGGCTATTGGAAGGCTGAGATATACATATGTGACCTGAAAAAACAAACTTACAAAAGTAAATCAAAACATGTATAAGATTCTTTCTCAGTCATATTGATAACATAAAATTGAAGAAATTCGTGGATAAAAAGATTTCACGCCAACTATGCTAAGTTGTGCATGAATGGCGTTCTCACATCTAGTGTTACTCAAGTAATTTGGGGAAATAAAGAGCATAGTCATATTGATATTTGTATCTACATAAATTTAACTAACCTTAGAAGAAAAAATTATTAGTTTCAAGGTAGAGCCAACACAAACTTATATCGCCTTCAATGTGTAGAACACATGCGGGGTTTAATCGGCCGTAGTGAGATTAAACAAATACCCCAACATTAGTCAAATAATGTCTACAAATACGGGATCGAAACAAAGTGCTAACGGGTAAAATGAGAGACTAACATCAGTATTACAAAGAAAACACCCTATACGTATCAAATTTTGTTAACCAAACATGTATTAAAATTAAAAAGTCATCAACTTAACACAAAAATATAAAAGAACCAAAGTTAAATCAATACTTGCATAAAAAAACTTATAAGAGAATTTTTTTAACAACCAACTATATTTTTCACAACACAATGTTACCCGTCATGTAAAAAAATAAAAAAATTATTTTTGATGCAAAAAGAAAAAACCAATACCACTACCGTGAAAACCATCCAGCGCCACTATTTCTTCAACCAAAACTAATATTACCACCTCCACCACTTAGTAACACCTTCCACCGCTTCCACCACCTACTTCTTCTTCTACAACCACTGCCAACACTAATATCTATTGATTTTTGTCAAAATTATTTATTGATGTAGATATGTATTAATATTAATTAAGGGACATTTATGATGTAAAATTAATAAATCATTTATCATGAGAAATTAATGAGACACCAATTAATAAAACACTTACACTAATTAATATTTAAGTTGAACAAACCTTGACCATAGATCTTTTTTTTTTATGTTGATTGATCTAATCGTTATTGTGTTGTATGCATATACTATACTAATAAGGAATTAGTTTTGATTGATTACTAATAAAACCCATAATATTTTCCCTACTATAGATAAAAACTATTTATTTATTTTTTGCATATGTGAGAGTTATAAAAATGAAGAACCCTTGGCTATTGGAAGGCTGAGATATACATATGTGACCTGAAAAAACAAACTTACAAAAGTAAATCAAAACATGTATAAGATTCTTTCTCAGTCATATTGATAACATAAAATTGAAGAAATTCGTGGATAAAAAGATTTCACGCCAACTATGCTAAGTTGTGCATGAATGGCGTTCTCACATCTAGTGTTACTCAAGTAATTTGGGGAAATAAAGAGCATAGTCATATTGATATTTGTATCTACATAAATTTAACTAACCTTCTGAAGAAAAATTATTAGTTTCAAGGTAGAGCCAACACAAACTTATATCGCCTTCAATGTGTAGAACACATACTGGGGTTTAATCGGCCGTGAGATTAAACAAATACCCCAACATTAGTCAAATAATGTCTACAAATACGGGATCGAAACAAAGTGCTAACGGGTAAAATGAGAGACTAACATCAGTATTACAAAGAAAACACCCTATACGTATCAAATTTTGTTAACCAAACATGTATTAAAATTAAAAAGTCATCAACTTAACACAAAAATATAAAAGAACCAAAGTTAAATCAATACTTGCATAAAAAAACTTATAAGAGAATTTTTTTTTAACAACCAACTATATTTTTCACAACACAATGTTACCCGTCATGTAAAAAAATAAAAAAAATTATTTTTGATGCAAAAAGAAAAAACCAATACCACTACCGTGAAAACCATCCAGTAGCCACTATTTCTTCCACCAAAACTAATATTACCACCTCCACCACTTAGTAACACCTTCCACCGCTTCCACCACCTACTTCTTTTTCTACAACCACTGCCAACACTAATATCTATTGATTTTTGTCAAAATTATTTATTGATGTAGATATGTATTAATATTAATTAAGGGACATTTATGATGTAAAATTAATAAATCATTTATCATGAGAAATTAATGAGACACCAATTAATAAAACACTTACACTAATTAATATTTAAGTTGAACAAACCTTGACCATAGATCTTTTTTTTATGTTGATTGATCTAATCGTTATTGTGTTGTATGCATATACTATACTAATAAGGAATTAGTTTTGATTGATTATTATTTAACAGTGCGGTCATGGTTAGTACAATCTTAGAAATAAATATTATAATTAATTAAGAAAACATTTATAATTAAAAAATGATTAGTCATTTATTATGAGCAATTAATGAAACACTAATTAATAAAACACTTTATAATGAATATATTATTTATTATGTGTAATTAGTGAAACACTAATTAATAAAGCAATTATGGTATTTAAGTTGAACAAACCACCATTGATTTATCTTTTCTATCAATTCCATCCAAGGTGGAACACTGGTTAGAGGCCACTCTTATGACACAATAGGTCATGAGTTCGAACCTCCCCGTTATAATTTTTGAAATTCCATATCTTGACTTGAGTATTCATTTTTCATTCATAATATTGGAATTAATGCCACATGTGCGAGTTGTAGGGGGTGGTCAGGAGAACCACAACCCTTGATTTATCTTTCCCACGGTAAAATCCTGACCACCACTCAGACAGGCAAACTTAGCCTAGCTTTGTTTTGTATTCTTGATAGAATTTGTTTTTTTTTGAACAATTTTGATTCTGCAATCTAGCGAATCTCAAACCCCAAAAGTTGTTCTTATTTTTACCAAAACCAAATTCTTCATCAATCTTTTCTGTTCTTATTTTCGACGGGATGAATATTCCTCAATAACCCAAAAAAGTTAAATCAATTAAACTCCAAACCTTACCTGTAGATGGTGATACTAATGATTAAGAAAAAAATATGAAATAAACCTAATACGTGAATTGGAACTGCTTTGATTTGATGAGTTTTAATTACTATCCTTGGTCTTTTTGTTCATCATGCTGCAAGGTTAGAAAACGTAATAATTGATGATGATCATAACAATCGGTAATGACAATCGGTAATGAAGAATAATCCATTCGAGGATTAAAATCACTGAGCTCGGATCTTTGAATCGCGAAAGATGGGGTTTTTTTAGAAGTGTGCATAGATTCAGTAAAGGAGGTAGTGATGAGATGATACTGTGGTGTGAATGGATTTTTAGTATCGATTAGAAAAAGGAAAAAAAGTTGCAGAGAAGTGTAAATTAGAGAAAAACTAAGAACAGGAAGCTAGAGAGAGAAAATACTTTTGAGGGAAAAACTGACGTGTTGTTAGAATTTTAATGACCATGCACCGCCACATGCGACAACACGTCATCAGTGCGGTGAATAGAGTGCTCTTTAGAGAGCGGAATAACAACAAATAGCTTATGGAAAAAAAATCGTCCCATTCCATCCCATATGTTAAATAAAAATTAAATTGCGTTTACATTATACTTTAATACCCTCTTGATATTTTTGTCAACTCACTTGCAATCCAAAGATTTTCGTAATTTCAGTTTTCATTCTTATTCAAGGCTATTATTGGGGCGTCACATTCCATTAGAGGGGCGTCACCTAATAGGACAAAAACGGGTCACCGTAAGTAATTTCAAAATCCCTTATCTCAAATAATTGTGTAATGACTAAACAACCCTTGTTTTGCTTTAGTTTAATTAATTAAACCTAGCTACGTCCTAAATTATGCCTGGAAAATCAACTAAACCTAGGCGTAAAATTGGAATTACGATGGAAATCAACTGAACCTAGGCGTAAAATTGGAATTACGCCTGGAAAACAACTAAACCTAGGCGTAAAATTGGAATTACGCACGAAATCAACTAAACCTAGGCGTAAAATTGGAATTACGCTGGAAATCAACTAAACCTAGGCGTAAATTGGAATTACACACGAAATCAACTAAACCTAGACGTAAACGACATGCAAATCAAAGTTTACGCTTGAATTGAACTAAACCTAGGCGTAAGTTCTTCAAAAACTAAATTACGATTGAAAAATCTAGGTACTGTACCAGGCGTAACACTAGCGTAAAAGTAAATAAAATCCTACTTCGATTTCATTCGATTTAAAGCACAAAACGGGTACAAAAAGATGGGTTTGTTTGATTATTACCTTACATACACCATGGGTTGTTGTTGAGGAGTTTGAAAACATGATTCTTCAATTGATTGAATCGTGGAATGAGTTGAGGATGAAGTTGAGGTTGATTGAGTTGTTGATTACCATCACTAGGATCAGTTTGATTCTTCCTCATCTATTTTAGTAGTTTTAATTGAAGGGTAATTTTGACAAATTGCTATGGAATCAAAATATCCCTTAACCAGATTTTGGTCACCAAATATCCAAGTGAAGCCCTCTAATGGAGGGTGACGCCTAATAATAGCCTTCGTTTCTTATTAGGTTTATCTTTTCTCATTGCTTTGTTTTCTCCTCCTCCGGCAACCCTAAAGAAAAGAAAAACAAATTTGTATGTAAATGGCGCAAGATTAATCTCTAACTTCCCCCATGTGTTTTATCTCTCAACCGGAAACCTCTCCTTTCCCTTCAAATCAAATCAATAAACTGACCTAACTCGAGACCGAGAAGAAAGTTCATCGACAAAGTTATTTACGTATCAAATAATGAAAAGTCGATGGGGCTGACCCGTGATCAAGTAGAAGAAGATGGTGTTCTTCATCTACTGTAACTCAAAAAAAATAATAATATGATATTCAGGGTTATAGTTAGTCCCTCTCGCTCTGTTGTTCTTCACGTTCCCTACAGTTCTCAATAGATTAACATTTTGTTATTGTTTTCTCTGTGTAGATTTATAAGATTGTTTGAAGCTTCATCAACTAAAGAAAAAGAAGAGATTAAACCCTAACCTCCATATTCTAAATGGTTCCTATCGTTCCTTCATGAAGTCATTTTTTTCATCCGGTTTCTGTTGAAATACGGTTAGTATTTCCTAAATCCCCATTTTTTTTGTGAGCCCTAGTTAAAATTTTGTTTTGCTGATTTGGGTTTTTTTGGTGTTAAAGGATGGAGAGCTTACCAAGTATTGGAAGGATCAATTGATTGTGATAAAATTACTCCTGAACCGGATCAAAGGGTATCTCCCCCAATAATCCATGTGGATAGGAAGATCATTACGATCAATTGTTCAAAAGGGATGTTGTGACCAATGAATTCTGGTTTTTAAACTCGTTGTTGTCTTTTGAGGTTTTGGCAGTTCAAAATTGAGTCAAACCTCTAGGGTAAGATTTTAATTTTCCTTAATCTTATGCTACATTGTTGTCGGGCTTCACTGGTATCACAATATATGCTTGTAATTTGGCTTGATTTGTCTCCAGTAAGTGGTTTGAATAGAAGTACGGAGATCCATCAATAACACAAATACATGAATACAATTAACTTTAAAATGTGTTCCTGTCTTTTTATCTACGGTATTGAATATATCCAAGTAGTTATATTTCTTTGATTCAAGATATTTTAATTCTTTGAATGCCTCACTTTGATGATTACTACCGACTTGTCGTTGTTGTGGCTTGTATGCGCTCACAATTATCTTTATCCGGGGATATCACTCATGATAAATCTATTTTCTTAGTTTAGTCTCATTCATCTTCTTGCAGTGTTCTAATTTCACATGTTATAGTTCTAATGTGTTATATCGTGATGTTCGCCTCATTTATTTGATTTTCTTATATAGATTTAAAATCTTACTCTTTGGAAGTTCTTCTTGATAATGCGGGGTATTTACGAGGGGCCAAAACAATTCCAAGCACAACGTGTCAAAAAGTCAAGCTAAAATTTATTCTTGTAATGTGAGTTTGAGAGCAGGAGCTAATCCGAGTGTACTTGAAGGGTGAAGCTATTATCAACTCTATCAATGGTTTTTAGTGTAGTGCTAAGTCGACTACCACTTCTATAAGTAGTAGATATTATAATTCAAGTCTTTATCATTTCTATGCTTATAGGTTTGTAATCGTGTCGTGTAACTTTATGGTCTATGTACTTGCTTAAGCGGGTCATATTTTATGCCAAGGCCACAGTCCTGGATGAATGATCCAACTTGTTACTTGTGGCATTTTGCTTTTGTTAATGGCGAATGTGGTTAGTGTCCAGTGATGTAGCCACCTCTTAGCTTAACTTACTACCCTCTGTTATTAAAAATAAACAAATAAAATGGTTTGATGTTAAATTTTCTCTTTTTGTTTTCGTTGTTATAATTGTACATTTGTTTTTGGGGATCGATATAGCTGTTCCTTCAATTCATATATCCGCTGCATAATTTCGAGGTTTAGGCCATGACAGTACTAAATAATATCAAAAGAACTAAAAGTTGTCAATTGGCCACATTACTACGCCACCGTTGAAATGAATTCACGTGGCCACAGGGTACACACTATCCACGTTGAAAGCTTATTGTGTGTCCATAAGGAATTTATTGTCATGGTTTTAATGATTTTGCGTGTCCATAAGGCATGCAATAGTCACGTTGAAAAAGGGGGTGTTTTAGAAAGTTTATCGCCCAGTGGTGCTACAAGTTTAACGTGATTATAAGTCATGAATTGGCCATTGTGAAACAAATTTTGTGTGTCTAATTGATAACGAATGCCATGGTTAAAGCAAAATTTATGTGGCCTTAAGGTAAATTCTAGCCACATTCAAATCAAGTTGTGTGTCGAGAAGGATCTTATGGCCATGGTGATAGCGAAAATGTTTAACTACAACAAATAAAACAAGTACCATATAGACACGGTTCTAGAGGTACGGCCATGGTAAGTCATATGTAATAGTCACTCAAAGTTTATGTAGCCATAAAGGTACTCTTTTGTCACGGCACCTGATGCCACATTTTCGGAGTGAAAAAAATCCATGGCCGAAGGTCTATGGACACGGTGATTAAGTGTGGCCAATGTGAAGATTTGTACTAGTGATAACCTTTCACAACAAAGTCCTCAGGTTGTTCTACGTAAATTTCTTTATCTAATTCACTGTTTTAGAAAAGCTATCTTAACATCAATCTGATGTATCTCTCAGTATAGCAGCAAAAGCAATTGGCAACTCAACGGAAGTAATTCTCGTCACAAGTGAATAAGAATTAAAGAAATCTACACCTTCTTTTAGTTTATATCCTTTAGCTACCAACCTAGCCTTATAATTTCCACAGTTTCATCTACCTTACGTTTCCTCCTAAAGACTCATTTACACTCTATGGTCTTATTCCCTGGAGGTAAACTAGCAAGCTCCCAAGTCTGGTTACGTTGATTTGAGTCCATTTCACTAAATGAAGCTTCTTACCAGAATGGGGTATTAATTAGTAAATGTTATGGCTTCTTTACGAGCCTGGAGCTCAGACTAAGCTAGGCGTATTTTGAACTAAGATCTATAAGAAGTCTAAGTTATAATCCTTTTACTTCTCCTAGGATCAACTCTACTCCATCTTTATTTGAAGGTAAATTCTGACTAGTTGAAAAGGCATCTAGGGGATCAACAACACATCTTAAGAAGACACATGTTTCATAAAAAACATGTTCAAAAAACTCAGCATCCCTAGATTTCATAAAAGTATTCACACCAACGCCAGAATAAGCAAAACTCACAACCAAAAACTATATGCAGCAGGGTACTCAATATACCTTATCTAAACACCCCCACACTTAGACGTATGCATAATAAGGTTGTCTAACTTTCCATAATCATATGGAGTTTTATCTGATCCTTTAAAGGTTACTTTATTCAGGATATAGAAGTTTTAGATAACGACCTCCCCCCCACAAGTTGGTGGTTTAATCCCGAACTAGTCAACATGGCATATATCATCTCCTTAACGGTTCTTTCCTTTATATTTAACTATACCAATAGACTATGGTGAATAAGAAGTGTGATCTTATGAATAATGCCAAAATTCTCTTTAAGAATTTCATACTTGCTATCACGTCCAGACCTAACCTTTTTAATGGTAACACCTGGTTGGTTTTCAACTTCAAGTTTATACAACTTATGGCTTCTAAGGCATCATCCTTACCTAAGCAAGTATATATGATAATACCACGTATGGTCATATACGTAAGTTACAAACCAATTTTTACCACCTTAGAAAGGATTAAAAACAAGTCAATTCGGTCTAACGCGATTAATTTTGCTAAAATATTTTAAAGAAAATTTGGATGCTTCACAAGTTTCACTTTTGTGTTCAAAACCAAACTAAATTTGGGTTCGTCTGCTGCGCTATCCAGTTAATGCATTGAATTATAAACTAACGGTTCTAAGTCTACCATGCAAACATTCAAAAACACACAAAGAAAGCATAAGAACCAACTATGTTCACTTTATCAAATTTTCTGTTAACCTTAAGTCTTATAACCCTTGCCTAAAAAAAATCAGTGCCCTTGGTTTCAACAATTTATACAGATTTAATTAACATCTTAAATCTTAAACATCTACAACAGAACAAGAAACAAGATTCTTACATATGCCCGGAATATGGAAACTCCATTCAATGTAAGAGTCTTTACAGATATGAGCTTCTGCTCGACCTTTCCTTTTATGCAACCTTTGTTGCGGATGAGTTACTCATATAGAGTCACTCGACATCCCCTATCCTCTGATAGGAGGTGAACAGGTCTCTGTTTCAACAAACATGCTTAGTGACTCCAGAGTCCACCCCAGTTTCTCACATTGGTTCTTCCGACATCATGCCACAGAACTCGTTCTAGTTTGTTTCAACTAAATTAGCATTAGCTTTCTACTTATTAAGGTTTTTATGTTGTCTAAAAATTATTGCCGTGTGGTCAGGAATTTTACAAACATAATAATCACCCTTAATTAAAGTAATGTCGGATTCAGTTTTACGAAACATACCTTTCTTATGAAGACTAAGCTTAGAGTTGCGTTTGATGTTCTTTCCTTTGTCATGTTTGGAAGACTTGTGTTCATCCACATGTGCCTGGTAGCCATGTCCCTTTTCAATTTCATGTCACAATCTTCGTTTATACTCTGACCACGGACACGATAATTTCCCAATCACCTAATACACCACATCTCACAAACCTTAGTTCCGAATCGGAAAATAAAATATGATTTTTGAATATAACATCTATATATACAAACTTTGTTTGAATCACCATTTCAAAAAACTCATGGTTACCCTTTTAAAACTAATTTAGTCAACAAAAAATTTCTGCTCGTCAGAATTTTTCAGGAACGTTTATCTGTTTTATAAAATATCAAAAAAAATACTTTTACAACTCCAAAAATTCTGAAAATTTGTGTGGGTAACTATCAAAATGTCTACTACATTTGGAAAAAAGTGTTCATCGAAATTCCTTATAGGTTAAGATAAAAAATTGAAACTCTACAGCTGACCAAAAATTCATTTTTTGTTTTTCACTACAATTAACATCCACAATTAATACAAACTTTAGTGTCTTAAGATGTTGGGTGCAAAAGTCAAAAACAAGGAACAATCAAATAAACAAAAGTTATTAATACTTAGCTCCTTTGTAATGTAAGTGATCGATTTCACGAAACGGACGAGCTCCCTAGAAAATTTTGCAAGCCGATAAACATCATTCTTACCCATTGTTACAGAAAAGAGATATCGTGTTAAGATTGTTGGTACTGCAACAATAAAATACTGAAAGAATGATGTAAGAAACAAATTTCTGAAAAAAAAAAAAAAAAAAAAAAAAGCTTAAATAAACACTTAATGGGGGACAGCAAACAGAGGACAGAGTCACGTGTTCAACACGCTGTCCTTAACACGATAGTTCACCGTTACGCCTCAAAATGAGTGATGCCTATACCCCGTGGTGAAGTCGTATCCAGGATACAACTTCCTGTTGCAAATACTATAAGCACTATAATACTTTCCCATTCTTACGAACTCAAAAGCAATGGCACGGAATATAAAAACCACACAGAGGGAGAAAGACGAAAAGAAGAAGGATAGTAGCTTCTTCTGGACACATTTTGGAATGAAGAATTCTAGTCCCTTTTATACATAGAAATGAGAGAGGTGAAATCAATGCACATTAATGTGTGAAATTATGTTTCATGATGTCGACATAAATCAGTCATAAAATAGTCAAAACGGTAAGAAATAATGTTGTCATTTATGCACATAAAAACGTTATGAAATATTTTTGGTACGAAAATAAAATCTCCCATCAATACAAAATTTAATTTGAGTTTAAATTCATTTAGAAAATAATTTAAAATTAATTTTGCCAAAAAGATAAGTGTTGGTTGACATACGTCCATGTTGTAAGCACGAGCCCGAGCCATAATCCCAAGCCTTAGTGAAAACAAATATATTTTTCCTCACTCGTTCCACCCACATTGTTTTTCTAACTATCCATAATGGATTAGTTAAATAGTGGAACTTCTCTTTAGTTATACCCTATATGGGACTAAAGGTCATATTTCATTCACTCATAAGAAAATGAGCAAGTACCCTTAGACACTTAAAGGTCCTAAGTTCCATTCCCACCAAGACTATAAAAACAACAAATAAAACTCATTTTCTCTAACACGAACTAATCATACCACTCTCTTAGGCCGGTTCTTATGTACAATGCAAACCAGCCAGTTTGCCACTTTTCTACTAAATTATGGGCATGGTAAAATGGAAAAAATAACTAGGTAGAGGCTTTACCGAGCGACAAAGACACCATCGTTCGGATGTCATTATACCACTCGTTGGTAAATAGACCGCCAAGGATATAGATAATTTTGTTCAACGCCAATATTTTCACCTTTGTTCATCATCCAATGGTTAGAAATTCCCCACTTAAATACTGAACTTCAAATTCATTTCACCTTATACCATCTTTATATCGAAATTGCTAGTGTCAGTTCACTCGAGAAGAAGATGTTTTAATTTGTGGGACAGCGTGTTTATAGCTTTATGGAGTTGCAAACGATGTAAACTTCAAATTCGTTCCAGGATATCAGTTGCAAACGATGTAAACTTCAATTTAACCATTTTAATTTGTGGGACAACGTGTTTATAGCTTTATGGAGTTAGCCAGTAATGAAAATTCTAGAAGAACGAATACGATCTTCAAAGTAGACTCTCCTTAATCAATAAGGATGTGAGAAATTATGTAAAAATTTTGTGTATAATAGAGGAGGATAATCCTAGTTTGTCCTTCGATGAACTAATGAGTATGTTAATTGAAAAAAAATTACGACTCAGTTTTATTTAATTAAAATTATATTAACTTTTTATTTATTTGTTTTTTCATATAATTAGCGCTCATTCCAAATTTATTAAACTCAACGGAAGAGTATTTAAGCATGGTGAATGCTATGAACTCCATAAGATTCATGTACAAGGATTTAACGTTGTTTAAATGTCATGTAAGGTGATTGCGTTTTATTAATTAAATATTAGGTCTAATTGAAAGTTAATGAAATGTAAAAACCAGTTTGTATTTGAACATTTAAGATAAATTTCACTAATGAAAAGAAAACAATTACATTAGAATGATTGAAGTTAAATTAGATTCATAAACCACAGATTTCCCTTACCATTAAAGATCCATGCCGTAGATTTTCTGGATCAAGCTGTATGTTCAACATAGTATAGAACTCGTCGGATTGAGTCTCATTTGGTGGCTGAGTCTCATCGGGAAAATCAACTCCAACCACTTGAAAAGTAACCTGAGGAGGTTCATTTCGGAGAGAACACGATAAGAATCTTAAAATGGGTGAAATGTTGATGTAGTTGAGGCAATTGATGTATAAAAAGTTGATTTCCTAGCTGCCTCAGTGTTTAAGCAACCACCAAGAATCAAAGTTTCAGTTTGTAATAGGGTAAACAAATCTCCAGGAGTTGTTTCCATGTAAACAACTTCATAACTTGGTGCTAGTGGAGTATATACCACTATGTTTGGAGTCCAACAACGACTTTTTTTTTACTTACATGTCTTTCAAGACTTTTCAAACTTCCTTGAATTGAACCACAAAGACTTGAACATACACTACCAAAACTTGAACGTACACCAATAAGACTTGAACGCATACCACCATGACTAGTACCTATTCCTCCATGACTGTAATATGCCGAAGTATGTATCTCAAACATCATGTTATCCCTAAGTCTATGCATCTCACCTCAGTTGAATCTCTGAAATCCCTCCAGTAGATCATTATAGTCCTTCAACTGGCTCTCATACTACTCCGGTAAGCTTCTACCCTCAATATGGATAAGTCTATTCCAAACCACTAGAAATAATTGGAACATTAATAATATATTCTTATGAAGATATAGTTTGTACGTATCATGAAAATGATGGCATAGTCGATAATGAACTCATTTGAATACTGGGATACCAAAATACGTTTCCCCTCTCTAGTGGAGGTTCGGAAGGAAGATACTTATCACCAGGTGGAATCCTACCTAAAGCTAAGAAATCCATCCGACCCAAATTTTGTGTTTACATAACAATAATTTTTTTGTAAATTGAGTTAAGCCAATGAAGGCTAATTAAATTCATCATGATCCTCCTGGATCAAATCTTCAACTTAATCTCAATGCGGACCATCTCTTGTCAAGACTAACCAATCATCGTTAGAAATATCTCCACTTGAATATGGGTTCATTGCTTTTACCTTTCTTCCTTCCAACTGAAGAAGATATCTTTCGTTGTATTACCAAACACCCTTTTCAAAAATAGAACCATATAATACAGTCCGCCTAAGGGTTAGTTGTAGCATACTCTAGGCTTCCTAAGTTCCGTACTCTTGGATTGATAGATCCGGCGTAACAACAATGTTATTATCAAATTTAAAAATCTTAATATTCATACTAGAAAGAGTCTAAACATGCTTATTAAAAAATCTTAAAATTGTGTCATAATGACTTCGGGGTCTAGTATAAGCTCCCCAAAAAGAAAAAAAAATCCTCGATAAAAATTACTTGTTATACACAACTATTACATCTTATGAACCACCACCACATGCTGACCATCTTTAATCTGATTTGGCATCCAATTATCAAAATTGTACTTTGATATGTATGAAAAACATCGGTGTTATCATAAAGATAAGGTACACAAACACGAAAGTAAGTATACCATAAATACTGAAAATAATAACATTATTGGGTTAGTATATTTATCATTTCAAAAAAATTAGCGATAATAGATAAATGATGGGAATATATTTCGGTTCTTACCTCTAACACTCCCCAAACACCATTCAGGATTGCTTTGGAACACTAGCATTCAAAGAGGGTTATGTAAAGTTCTGTTAAAATTATAGATCCCATGTCATATATTGGTGCTTGCTCTGATTCTTCTAACGATTCTAGAAAATCAAGTAATTTTATTGATCTAGCATTTGGAAATAAACATTGGCATATTTTCCAAAAAATAAACAAACTTTCGAGCTCATCATAATGTTCCAGGAACGACAAATAGGTTTTCTGCGTCATCCTTTTGTCATTCGTTTTCTCGGCATGACACTTTAAGAAACTTTTCAACCCAAACGCTTTTAATCCATGAGCTTTTGGTTTTCTATAATTTGGATTTTTCAAACTTGCGTCATCCTACTCTCACTTTGATTTTCCATATAGAAGTACATTTCCCTCATATTTAATTGCCGCAAACATATAAAAATTTAACGATGTAACACATATAAACTACATATTCATAATTATTAAAGTTTGTGTATGACGATAATTGCAACAGCCACCGGCCGGAGCCTGTTTCAACTGCTAGTTTCTATGCTGCTTATACATTCGTTTGTGAACTCTTCTTACCTGACACTAGGTCTTGGAATGCTGAATTGCTTGAAACTTTATTTTCTTCTAAGATTGCTAGTATGATTTTGTCAAAGCATGTCCGTACTAGTGGAGATGATACTCTTGTTTGTATGCCTGATAAGAATGACAACTTCTCTGTTAAAAGTCCTTACAACTGTTTAGTGAATGCTCATAACAATAATCAATCTAATAATTCTCCTGTAAGTATTTCTGTTTGGAAATATCTTTGGAAAACCAAACTTCCTCATAGAGTCAAGTTATTCATATGGAAATGTCTTAGAAATATTGTTCCTATCTTCCTACTAGGATAAGATTTCTAGATACAAAACAGACATTGATAGTACTCACTGCAGTTTATGTAACTATACATACGAAATTAGTGAGCATTTGTTCATTGATTGTCCATATGCTAGATCAATATGGTTGGGTGTTAGTGATACGTATTGATCTCTATACCTTGGTAGCTATTACTATTAAGGAGGAATTCAGAATAATAATAGACAAGAAACTTAGAAAACAGAACACAAGTAGTAATTCGAAGAAAAATATCTTCTCTAGATTATGAACAAGAAAACGATTAAAATTCTCTATTTGTTACGCTCAAAATCTTCTCTAACAATGGATTAACCTTAAACTATTTGCTAAGCTTGCACAAGTATTGCTTCAAGCTTTCTCTGGGTTTTCTGTGCCTAGAATTCTCTAGGTGCGTCAATAACAAGAACACACTAACTAGATGTATTTAGTTATGGGATAAACATCCCTATTTATAGGCTTGGTTTGGTTTCCCAAACGTCTTAGAAATCTATTTCCTTTTGTAGGACTAGTTCCCTTTCTAGGTATATTACCTAAACTAAGAATACTGCTCAAAACAATACTCCTTCCTAAACTAGGAATTTATCCTAAACAAGGAATCCTTCCTAAGATAGGATTCTATCTTGACATCTACTTAGGAAAGTCTCATTCTCTTCCTGGCGTGTCTTTGTCGCTCTTTGCTCCATAATGCAATCTTCTTGTTATTCGAGTGATTCTTCTCTATCAAACCACAAGTCTTCCACATGTGGCAAGATCATCTTGTCATCTCCATCATTATCTAGTAATGGTGGTTCAAACCTACTTAACCTTCCTAGGTCTTCTTCTTTTTGTTTGGTTTGAACTTCCAAACAAACTCTACTTGGCTTCTCGTCAAGAGAACGGATCACAAGGAGAATGAACTTTGTACTAGCATTCACCAAACGTTTAGCGTGAGTGGGTATAATCAAGCTTGCTCCCTCAAGAGGAGAGTCAATAGCTCGTATTACAAAAGTTCTCCCATCTTTGGTAAAGGTATAATTCTGCTCCCTCCTATGTAAAACCGCATCTTTATCCCATAAGTAAGGACTACCAAGTACAACTTGACAAACATCCAATGGAACCACGTCGCATGTAACTTCATCAATGTATGACTCATCAAAAGAAAACTTGAACGTGCACTTCTCCGAGGAAGTTCAGACTCTACAACCTGATCTTAAGAATCCTACTTGAGTATTTCCAGACTCTACAACCTGATCTTAAGAATCCTTCTTTTGAGGAATTCCATCCCATGAAAACATTTTATTTAGACCCTTTTATAGAGCCTGTACCTGAGCCACAACTAGATATAGTTGTCTTAAACAAAAAGTTAAATAAGGGTATGTTCGATATCTTCATGGTATGTTGTAATTTTCTCTTCTTTTGGGTTATACTTTTTGATCCAGATGACCCTGGTTATTGATTTATCTTTATATGATTCTCATGAGGTGACTAGTTTTTTCTTAGTCTGGCTGAAGACTTTAAACTTAACACTTCTTGGGAGGTAACCCATACTCTTTAGAACATTGATGACAATGTTAGATTTAAGTTTGGGGGTATGGGAGAAACTTTTTAGTTGCAGTAAATAAACTCCAGAGCCTAGAAATTTATGCCTATTAAGGATAGCACTAACCAATCTAAGTGGATGGAAGCATCTTCATTATAGGAGTTGAGGAACCAATCTGATTAGATGGAAACATATAAAGAGTCTATTCATAAAAGCACATAGCTCAGGTGTTAGAATTGAAAAAAAAAACATGGTAGTTTCGCCATATCTCGTTGAATCCTTTTCACCTTCTGTTTTTATTTTTCTTTTCTTGATTGGGTGAAATAGAGTGATTGAGATACCCAAAAAAAATAAAATAAAATAAAATAAAATAAATAGACCTGACCATTAGACAAACTGGAATAAATTCAATAAAGTCGACCACTGGTGCCCTTGTATATGCCAGTTGTGTTTACCTAGAGTTAGGATTATCACCCGATGGTTCCCTTGTATATGCCATCTGTGTTGATATTAGTCAGACCGGTATCTCAGTCCATTAGGATAGGTTCACCTTAGTCAACATCAAAACCATCTACGTTTTTCTCTACATCCATCTTATTAATCTATCCATGTGATTGGTTGACTCGAGTTATGATGTCCGAAACTATCTCGAGTAGAGCTCTGTCACTTTATATGAATTTTAGTATGCTTGAGTGCAAACTCGTGTACAAAGAATTGGAATCTCGCATCGACGTACTTCCTCCTATAGTCAATGATTGTATGCCAACCAAGGAGTTTCTTTAGTGCCTTTCAAGGTTCTACGTAGAGCTAGGGTGCTGGTAAAGGTTTTGTGGGTACACCTCACGGTAAACCCTCCCGAGACTATAACTCGGTCACTAGGGCCACCTAGTGAGTTAGGATTTTATTTTCTAGATTGGTTTTGCTCGAGGACTAGCAAATAATAAGTTTGGGGGTATTTGATAGACAAATTTTTGTTTCTAATTTGATCTCAGTACTATATATTGTTGGCACTCGATTTTGTACTAATTTTGGTATTTTATGTGTTTGTAGGCAATTTTGGGAAATAAACATTTTTGAAAAATTCGGCTCGAAAAGTTGATTTTGGCACCCGGAGGACACGTGTTATTCGGACTCTCAATTTTGGATAAGGGGTACCTCATTTGATAAGGGGTGCACTAATTACTATTCGCACCCCTACTCTGGATAGGGGGCAACCTTTCTTCTTCAGTTCAAATTTCTGTTTTTGGCGGGAAAAGCAACTCTCATCCTGCCGGAATTAGGGTTGGCGATTTGAGCTTTTTGCAGTGAGATTCAATGGCTGATTTTTGTTGGGTCGGCTCAATTCAGCTAAACAATGAAGGTATGAGCTTTGGAATCTGCAAAAATTGGCTGGATAAATCCATTCGGAGCAAGGCAGGGGAGTATGATATTCACGGGAGTTTTGTCGGATTTATGTATTGAATTTTAACGAGATTTGGTCGGGTTTGTTGCCTGTTTCGGATTGAGACCACCCTGTTACGACTAGACAGGGATGGTAAGTCTTTTGATTTCGAAAGAAAAGGTCTGTGTACGTGGATTTTACAGAACAGAGGAAGGAAGATATTCTCGGGATTCTCCGAGTTATTTTTAGAGATTTTGTGTGGCCTGAGAGTATTTGTCGTCATCCGAGGCGTGTAAGAACAGGTTTGGAGTGTGTTGGGTGTTATTAGACGCGTGAGAGGAGAAGAAACGAAGAGTTATTCTCGTGCTGCTACAAAAAATGGAAACAAAATATTTCCGAAGCAATGAAGGTGATTCTCGAGTTATGGCCGAAATTTTATGGTGCTTATATGTATTTAAAGGATTCTTGTGGTCCAGAGAAGGGGATGGAGAGTTAGGGGAGAAAAATAGCGCGAGAAATCAAGTGCAGTGAGCTTGTTCTTCATCAGCAGAGAAGAGAGGAAGAAGACGCACAGACAACACTTGTAGTCTGTCGTTGTTTAATTGTCATCTATTCGTCTCTCTGCGACTGTTGTTCTGCAACAGTTGTGCGTTATCGTTTTCTTTGTAACAGCGCTGTATTTGTAACAGGAGGTTCTGTAACGCCCTTTCACCGTTGCAAATCTATGTTTTATTATTTTTCATCCTTGTAAGCACCTTTTTGAGCAATGAAATCATACTTTGAGCGTGTTTCCAATATGATGAGCTAGACCCCATCACTGGGACGACGGAGGAGGCTATTTTCCATTCATGTGGTAATTAAAATAATTCTTTTATAACTATTTGCATAGAATTTAATTGTTTTATGATTTCTATTAATTATTTGTTATTTTGTTTGATGTCGCATGCTTAGTTTTAATTACTTTTGATGCGTCATGCTCACAACTTACAACTAATGTTTTATGAAATCTACTTTGGCAAAGATTAGAGTTATTGTTTCTTTTGTTTTGAGCTATAAATGCCTAGGATTAATTTATGAACCCATGAACATGAAAAATAGTAAAACCCCGAGTCCTAGTAAATTCTTCATCCTGTGACAATATTTTGTATATATTTTTCCTTATTTTCGTTATTAGTTTTAAAACAAATTCTAAACAAGTCTGAGTGAACGAATCCTATTACTACAACAACTTTTAAAATCACATCACTTCCCGGGTTAATAACAGCATCTATTAGTGTTGTCTTAACCTGCATCTTAACCGTGAAGAGTCGTTCCTTAGGATCGTCTTTTTTAATTTCTTCTACGCCTCCTGCCATTAGAGAGAGCTTTTGATTAGGTTCTGTTAGTCCTTGGACTTATTTTGGAACTTGTGCGACTAGTGTTGCCATCATGACTTCTTTCTTTTGCAACCCTTTTGGTTTTAGATTAGGATACTTCATCCAACACTTGTCAACAACATGCCATGTTTGTTTGCAATAAGTGCAAACTAAACCTTCTTGGTCATTAGACTTCCTTTTATCTTTGCTCATTTCATCTCCTTTAGTGACGAAACTTTCAGACTTTCCCTTGACGTTTCTCTCAACATCAGTTTTCTTCATCTTGCCTTCGATGGCATTAGCTTCTATGCTTGCTTCGGAGATAGCATCCACCGAAAACATCTTCAACTCCTTTCGTAAAGACTCATGGAACCTGGAGATATACTTCATATAGATAGCATGATATTCCAAGTATAAATCCAAAATCATAGCTTGATTCTGAAATTCCGAAGTATATTCTTGCACGGTTTGGTTGTAGGTCTGCTTCAAGTTGTACCACTTGAACCATCTCTCCTCAAGGTAGCCAACCGGATAAAAATGTTTCCTTACAACTGCCTTGAATCGTTTCCATGACAGTACTCTTTTACCTAGGCTTTGTCTTTGATAAGCTTTCCACCAGGTTAGAGCATGCTTTTGTAGCTTCAATGCCGTGAAAGCAATCTTTTCCTTTGAACCATATTCAAAGAAAGAAAAATACGTCTCTAGACGTTCAATCCAATCATCTAATTTTTCTACATCGACACTCCCATCGTAAAGTGGAATATCAACGCGAAAATCAATTTTCAGATTCTTACCATGAGGTTTAGTTGATGTAGGACTTTTAAGAAACTCACTTTTCTTCTTTTCTTCATCCTCCTCTTCTTCTGAATCGTCTTCTTCCGAATCATCTTTTTCCGAAGCTTCGAGTGAAGGTGTAATCTTTTTCTTAGTCTTCGGCTTGGGTGTATGAGAACGAATACTTTCACTCAATTCATTAAGGGTAACTTGAATTGACTTCATGTCTGTTTGCAACGTAGCCACATTTTCTTCCATAGTTTGTGGTTCGGTTTCCTTATGTTTGTCATCTGACTTTGTCATCCTTGATCCCCTTGTTTTCATAACGTCTTTTAACTTCTCGAGTACCTCACCAAGCTTTAGGTAGAGAATCTAGTGAAAACCATAAACCATAGGGATTTACCCTAACAACTAACCTTGCTCGTGATGCCAACTTGATACGTATTGATCTCTATACCTTGGTAGTTATTACTATTAAGGCGAAATTCAGAATAATAATAGACATGAAACTTAGAAAACAGAACACAAGTAGTAATTCGAAGAAATATCTTCTCTATATTATGAACAAGAAAACGGTTACGATTCTCTCTTTGTTACGCTCACAATCTTCTCTAACAGTTGATTAACCTTAAACTATTTGCTAAGCTTGCACAAGTATTGCTCCAAGCTTTCTCTAGGTTTTATGTGCCTATAATTCTCTAGGTGCGTCAATAACAAGAACACACTAACTAGATGTGTTTAGTTATGAGCTAAACATCCCTATTTATAGGCTTGGTTTGGTTTCCCAAACGTCTTAGGAATCTATTTCCTTTTGTAGGACTAGTTCCCTTTCTAGGTATATTACCTAAACTAAGAATACTTCTCAAAACAATACTCCTTCCTAAACTAGGAATTTATCCTAAACAAGGAATCCTTCCTAAGATAGGATTCTATCTTCAACTCGTCTTGAGGATAACTAGTTCCCAGGGAAAGGAAGATACACATGTATCAGTTAGTGTAAATGTATCTCAAATACTTGGTGATCATACTGATGTTTTACACTGGATTTTAAGTTGGTATTCTGCAAGAACTGCATCAACAGGAGATAACCCTACTCAAATGGAGCAAAACCTCTATACTCTTATGATTACCATTTGGATGATTTGGAAAGATAGATGTGCAACTATTAAATCTGAAACAAAATAGAGTAACCACGTATGAGCGATAAAATTCCCAACGAATCAATGTTGTCCCACCATGTCCAATAACTTACGGTCAACTCATTTAGCGCAAAGAATGATAAAATATGGGATACCCAAGATACTGGTTTTATGAAAATAAATATATACAAAAAACAAGGAAGGATGGATTGGGACTAATTCTACGTGATTGTGCAGGTTCATGCTATGGAGCCAAACGAAAGAATTCTAAAGGAATGTTAATTTCAAGACAAGGAGTAAAGCAGCCGGAATGCTTGGCATTTAAAGACACGGTTGAATGGGAAAGTTCAAAGGAGTTGGAGAGAGTTTTTTTTGAATCCGGTAATGAACTACTAATGAAGTCTATTAAGGTTCGGATCCTTCTGTTCATTGGTCAACTCATGGATTAATTTTAGATACTAAGTCTTTTTTTCAGAACAAACCATTATAGTTGTGTCAATCAGTTAGAAGAAATAAGAATGGAGCTGCAGATAAGATTGCTAACAAAAGCTAGGATTAGTTGTTTTAGTTTTGAGTATTATGAAACTTTTCCTCCGGATATCAATAATTGGATCCCTAGAGAGCTAGGAACAAATTGTAATCTCTTAATTGATAACTTTTATCAATAAAATTAATTATTGAATAAAAAAAAAAATGTTTCTGCCGCGCGTAACAATAACCGGTCCCAATTAACTTATTTTTGTGACAATTTTAGTGATCGATAAAAGATTTGGTGATGTGCCGATAATTTTCGAACTCAAGTCAATCATTGATGTCATCACCCAATGACTTTACCCGGGTGCAATAGTGTAATCGACTCCGCATTTGATGTTAGTTAATTCTTGAAAATTCTCACCTCCCTGAAAAGGAGAACAAGGCTCGAATCATTGATCGGTCACACTTTATTTCTCTGGAGTAACTACAACATGGTGGGCTTCTCTATTTGAGTGGGCTTGAGAACGGTCTATTCACCCTCCCATCTCCTGCCGTCTGCCGAGCTACACCGGCTTTTACCCTAAGCACATTACATTGGCTGCTGATCTCCCCTTTTCTTTCTCCCCCGCAATATCTTCTTTTTTTTTTAAAAAAAAAAAAAAAAAAAGTATAGCGGCGCCACACTTGTGGTAGCTTTGGTGGTGGCAAAGTTTGTTGCAGTGTTTAATTTATTGGAGTTTTGTCCTTGAGTACTAGTAAACCATATAGCTTTATCTCAAATAATATGTATGTAGACATATATTTCTTTGTACCTTAAATAAATTCAGTCAAATAAACCAAAACGCAACCACTAACCAAGAATCCTATAATGAGTAGAAGGACACACATGAGCTTTATCATTATAATTATATTATGAGCATAATGATTAGTTAAACATGCACATTTGTGGGAATACTGTTGTGATTGACATAAGTGACGATGAGTTATGTAGCTTGTACTTGAATCATTCATTGCTTGTATGAAGTCAATTCTTGATTTGGGGCCTATCCATTCATGACATTAGGAATGTCAAAGTGTATTTCTTCCCTAATTATGATTAATATTAGTGTTCCACATTTAACCGATTTCTTTTTCTTTTCGGTATTTCTTTTTCTTTTCGGTTTAAAAAGGTAACTTTTCATTCGAAAAATCTACTGAAGACCGAAGTAATATTCTTTCACATTCAACTTAAAACCACGTCTGAAAATGTAATATATACCTATTTCAGGATAATTTGTAACATCAGGCAGTCATTCATCCACACGAAAAATTCGAAGTTATCGGTGGGTAAGAGGTAGAAGTAGGACCACAGCTTGTTCAGACTTTTGAGACATGCATCCGTGGGTGGGGCGTGTGTTGGACTGAAATAATCACTCTGTAAATTCAGTGTATTCAGCTAGTTGTGGCACCAAATTCCAAACCATAGCTACCCATAGTACAGTGTGACATCGCTGGCATGATATCTTAACAAACTTAATTATCATTTATTCCCTCACGATACACTACAAATAATATCATAAACAACAACACTAGTACATTTCACTATACTCTTGCAAGTGTGCGTTGTCTAGGCCTCTCGAGCAACAAGCCAAAGAACAAGACATTTTATACATCCGTGGGGGTGTCTTTTTCTCATCATTTGGAAGGTCAAGTAACTTTCTCTCATCTTTTAGAAGTTTGGCCAGTGATTTAATGTTTTAGCACATTGGATACCATCAAAACGATACAGAGACATAAATTTATCTTTGCTTAAAGTGTTATCAACAGGGCCGGCCGTGACATTTGCGATGTCGGAAGCCGACATCAAAATTGTGGCCCTGGCCGTTTGACCAGGTCAACGATTTGTGGCCACTTGTGAAAGTGTATTTTTTAAACAAAAAGTCTCGGCAGATCGAGATAAAAACCACACACACAAAAAACGCCCCTCACAGTCCCCCCTGCACCTCTCCCGAGGGCGAGGCCCACAAAAAAAATGTGAGGCGGTTTTTACCTGGTCTGTTTTCTCGGTCTGTAAAGAACTACTGTTTTTTTAAAACTTTGCTCGTATAAGTCCAATGTTAGTTCCGAAAGAGAAATAACCTATCATGTTTTTGTATTTTTGTATTTTTTTTTGTATTTTTTTTTTGAAGGAAACATTGTGTTAAATCCTGATAGGGTGTAGAATACATCCTATTTATTATCTATTGTTTATGCTTTCTTTGTTATTTTTCTTGTAAATTATGTATTTTACGCTTGTTTTGGAGTTTTATAGCTACTATGGAGTCGTATTTAACGAAAAGAAGAAGAAATCACCCAATTTGAACAAAAGGGCAAAATTGTCATTTCATGGGCGAACACTATCCTGAGCCCGCCCAAGGTTAAGGGGCAACTCTCTTTTGGAGGAGTACTAAAGCCATGCCCAGCCAAGGTTAAGGGGGGTTGCTATCAGGGTATCCCTTATCATCTACCGAGTGGGTGTATTTATCGGGCCCCACCGTGGGGTGTACCTATCCATATCGTTCCCAACCCTAGGTCGAGGGGAATGTTTCATTCATTCATTACTTCTCTGAAATTGAGAAGGAGAAAGGCTGCACTGTAGAGATCGAACTCAGATCGAGATAAAGAAGTAGAGAAGATTGGAGGGAGTTGATGCTGTGCTAAACTGAGAACAGACATGGAAGATTGGATTGAGTATGTTGATAAAGAACAAAAGGGATCCACGAGATGAGATGACGAGTTAAGATTAGGATTTCGATTCATGTTTGCAATTGAAGAACAAGATGATTATAGATCAAATCGAGGAGAAATCTGCAAGACCCGATGCCGCAATCGATGGAGAAGTTATGGTTTGTTATCTCTCAAAACCAAATGAAAATGGAGTCCGGGTTCTTATCTGTTTTGATTTAATGGGTTTGTGGCTATGAATCAAAATTGAGATGGGTCTTTGGGTTGTGATGAAATCGTGGAGGGAATTGATGGTGGAATTGCGGATTCAAGAGGTACAAACGAGACAAGTAGAAGAAGATGATGACGATTTGATGGGTATGAGGTTGAGCCGAAGACCGGAATTGAGAAGAGACGATGATGTTAGTTTCAAGAAGAACTGAGTTGTTTCCATAGTTTTACGTGGAGTCGATGAACATTCCATGAAGCGGATAAAGATGAAAGAAGAGATGGTTCTCGCCAGAGAATCGATACATCGAGATGGATTGTATGGATAAATATAAGATGGGTTTGAAGATGAGAAGACTCTCATGGGTTTGAGGTTGTATTCGAAAAATTGAGGAATGGGTATGGCTTATGATGATGAATAGAGAGATTTATGTTGTTGAAGAGCGAGATTGAAGAACAGATGAAGACGAGACGGATATGGTTTTGTCAAAGAAGCTCGGGATGGGTTTTGAAGATTGTTGATGTGGCTGTCAAGTTATAGGAATTGTAATGGAGTAAAGCAGACAGAGATGAAGAAGATTGCTACCCAAATCGGGGTTGAAATTTGATTACAAGAGCAACACAGATCCTGGATATGATGGTTTACCAGATTGGGTGTTTGGCACCAAGAATGATGAGGTTAAGTCGCAATGAGCCGAGCCTCCGTTGATTTCAAGAAGAGAAGGAGGTGTTGATGATGCACAAAAAGTGATGAGAATGAATTGCTAAACTAGATGAATGTTAGGTTTCTTAATGGTGAAGAAAAGAGGCTCGAATTTGGCCGGGAAAGCCCTCAGAATACCGAAACTCGTACGGTTCTCCATTCCAGGCGAGTTGACTCGGTGTGAAATGACCGATCCGGCATTTGAGTCCGATGAGCGATCCAACTCGGATGAGTAAGACCATTCGGCTAACTAGGAAGTCGACTCGTGCCGACTCGCAGTGGCGACTTCCCTTCCTTTGACCCAGTGGACTAATGGTTTGACCTGTTTGACCGTTAACTTGGACGGTGCTGTGACGGAATATTCCTTTGACGGGGAAAAGATTTCGGTGACTTTTCCGGCCATAATACCAGCTTTTCGGCGATTCAATATGTGCAGAATTTTGTGAAGAGTATTCTAGACTCATGGTTGTGAAGACTCGGACTTGGAATTGGATGGAGAATTTGGTTCAAATTTGGAAAGAGAAGATGGAAGATTTGAGAAAGGCTTGGACTTGGAAATTGAATTGCAAAAGGAAAGGGTTTCTATTCCTTGGAAGAGTTGGAGAACATTGAATCCTATAAATATAGAAGTTCTCTATATCTTTTACACACCTCTCTACACACACAACACTTGTGTTTTTGCTTGCTTTTCAATTCTTCTTTTAATTATTTGTGTGAACTTAAAAAATTCTCCTTTTAATTATTTGTGTGAATTTCAAAAACATGAGTAGCTAATTTTATTATTGATTGAGGATGAATTCCTAGTTCTTAATATATGATTTGAGTTTTTTTTTCAATTCTATCTTGAAGTTTTTCACATGATTATCGTTTGTTTTTACTAATAGGAATGTTTATACATTCATGGTTGATTGATAGATTGTTTATAGTGCACGCTAAATTGATTTGTTAATTTGATCTAAAGCTAGTGAAAGTTAGGGGATAAGTAATCGTTTCTTGACTCTTTACATAAGTAGCAAACACGAGACCTTGCGGAGGGATTAGTGGAGCAATTGTGTGTGAAAACAACGTTAGCAAGTAGACCTTGATCTAAGAGTCTAACTACTAATATCAACCTAATAAGTTCATAAATCTTAATGCGTTTATTAAATTACATCTTGAGTGATCTACTACTAGGTGGTTTGGTAAATAGAATCCTAGTAGTCGAGAACTTCTGTATCCGATGATACAAGGGATTTAGGGGTTTAGCACTGATCTAGCTGCTTTACCTACGGTCGGTGATAATTTGTGACTAATAACATGTGGATGAAAAACATAACTTGAATCATTGTTTTGAAACGAAGAAGGATTCCTTGGTCTTGTCTCTCTTATTGATTTCAACTTTATCTTTGAATTGCTTTGTTTATTTTCTTTTGCTTTATACATCCCCCCTTTTTGTGACAATTAAGACAACTAAAACCTCTTGCTCCTCGTGCGAACGAACTTAACTACCATTATATTACTTGTTAATTAGGTGGAAAAATATTAATTAATTTGTTGTGGTTAAGACATGCATCAAATTTTGGGCTTAGGCTACTTAGGGAGCAAATGGACGATTTTAGTTGTTTTTAGTTTTTTTATTTTTGCTTTATTCTTGCTTTGTTAGATTCTATACCGTATCTAACTTAGTTTTTGAGAATCTTGTTTTGTGTGTTATACCTTTGGTGAATGCTTAAAAAGGACGGACCGAGTCCAATACGTCTTCGATCCGGCACTCAACTAAAGGATTTCATTCGAGCGGTTAACACTCCACTTCCTCCTTCTTCATCAAGTGAATTTGCAGATTCGGACAAAGAGGAAGAAACAATGGTTTGATCGTACACTCAAGGACCTAGCTTCTCACAAGCTCGATACACAACAATGGTGTATCCAAACTAACTCAACCTTCGAGATCAATCCGGGGTTGATTAGAGAGTTACCAAAGTTTCATGGCATGGTGAATGAAGACCCAAACAAACATCTTATGGACTTCTATACCATAGTTATGGCTATGCTTCCACCGGAGACTAATGCGGATGGAGCAATGTTGAAATCTTTCCGTTTTTCTTTGGCGGGCAATGCTAAGGTATGGTCATATTATTTGCCTTTCCTAAGTATCACAACATGGAATGGGATGAAGAAACTTTTCCTCGAGAGATATTTTCCCGCATCCAAAGCTACTCAAATTCGCAAGGAGATTTGTGGGTTGAAGCAACATGTGGGAGAGTCATTGTATGAATGTTGGGAGCGATACAAGAGGTTGGTGGCAAGCTGTCCAAACCATCAATTCAGCGATGTTATGATACTCCAATATTTCTACGAAGCTCTCAACCCAAGTGATAGGTCTCTTCTTGACGCCGCGGGTGGTGGTGCACTAATGAACAAGACGGTGACCCAAGCTACCGAGTTGATTGAAAGTATGGCTGCAAACTCGCAACAATTCTACACTAGATATGAACCAATGGTTAGGCGAGTGCATGAAGTTAGTGATTCATCATCACATCTAGATCAAAGGATGGGTAACATGGAGAAAATGATTCAAAGGATGGCCGCCAGTTATTATTCGGATGATGAGACCGAACAAGTAAATGCTTTATATCCAAATCAAAGGCCGAGGTACGATCCATACTCGAATACTTACAATCCCGGTTGGAAGGATCATCCTAACTTTAGTTATGCGAACAAGCAAGCGGAGGCTCCTAATCCATATGAGCAACAAGGTGGTTTTCAACAATCAGTTTCCCAACCTCAACAACAATTTCAACCACAACAAGTCAAGGAACGTGATTCTTCAATTTATGACAAGCTCAATGCATTGATGCAAGGTATGCAAGGTATTACCACTTTGGTCAACAACACCAACAAAAGACCGATTCGGCAATCAAGGATTTACAAATTCAAGTGGGGCAATTAGCGACCTATGTGAACCTATTGAAAGCTCAAGCGTCCACAAAGCTTCCTTCACAACCATTTGTTAATCCAAGAGAGAGCGTTAATGCGATTAATTTGAGGAGTGGGAAACAAGTGGAGCAACCAAATCAACAAGATAAGGTGTATGATGAGAAAGAGGAAATTGAAACCACACCAAAGGAGAATACATCCCCAACCAACCTACCTAAGGAGACGGTTCCTACTTTCACAACTCCACCCCCGTTTCCTATTCGATTTGCTAAATCGAAGAAAGACTTGGAATACAAGGATATTTGGGACATCCTTAAGAAAGTACAAGTCAATATTCCACTCATTGAAGCTATTCGTCAAATTCCTCGTTGTGCAAAGTTCTTAAAGGAGTTGTGCATGAAGAAGAAAAGGTTAAAAGGGAATGAAGTTATGAGTGTGGGGGAGGATGCTTCGGCGTTCATTCTCAAGAAACTCCCACCAAAATTAAAGGACCCCGTAGTTTCACTATACCTTGCACAATTGGTAAAACAAGGTTTACTCGAGCTTTACTAGATTTGGGAGCATCGGTTAATGTTATGCCTTCCTCGATTTATGATTCTTTGAATCTTGGTCCTCTTAAGGAGACCGGGGTAGTTCTTGAACCCGTTAACCGATCTAATGTTTACCCGAAAGGGATTATTGAGAATGTTTTGGTGCAGGTTAATGAGCTTGTATTTTCGGCCGATTTTTATGTCTTAGACATGAATGATGAGAATTCTTCCAAGTCTACACCTTTGCTTTTGGGTAGGCCGTTCTTAAGCACCGATTTTAACAAAGATTGATGTCCAAAATGGCACCTTGACTATGGAGTTTGATGGTACACTCATCCACTTCAATATCTTTGAGACAAAGAGATGACCTAGTGATGTGAAGTCATGTTTTCCATGAAAGAGATTGATGCGGGCTAATGAATCGTGCAAGAGCTAAGTCGGGCCGTCGACTTTAAAAACAAGCGCTTAATGGGAGGCAACCCATAGGTTTTGTATTTCTTATCCTTTTGCTTTTTGTTATTTCTTTTTCTTGTTCCTTATCATGTTAAAATTTCCCACCTTGACTTTACTAGGACGATTCAATTACATTGAGGACAATGTAAGGTTTAAGTGTGGGGGAGTGGTTAAGCATGTGTTTTATTAAAAAAAAATTAAAAAATTAAAAAAAAAAAATTTTTTTACATAAAACCTCCAACTTTTAGAGATTTTAGAGTCACTAGCATACTTCTAGGTATGTTTACATAGAGATTCTGACCGACATAATTGAACTTGGAAATGTTAGGGAACTACATTCGGATTTCTTGCTTGTTAGAGTGTTAAATAATGGATTTAATCATGCCGGTGATGCAAATTTGGTGCAGGGAGAAATGCATTATTAGAGTTCTCGATCAATCATTAGTGGAGACTACCCATATTTATATCATGTGGCACCGACCAGAAATTTTTTTCCATCTAACTAAAGAGCTTTCTTTTGAGTGTGTCATCGTATCGTTAATTAGGGTAGAATGGTGAGCTACCCAACCTCCCACCAATAGAAGCACTACTCTTTGATCTCTTGAGTGCTAATTTTGTCAATCATAAGGGTGACGTCTATAGATGAAATCCTCCTTCTTGTAGTTCGATTTGCAGTTAGCACCATTCTCTCCACAACAACGGATCCATAGAAACACCATCAAAATCTACAAGGAAAGTTGAAGAAGTTTAAGGTTTACAAGCAACGGAACGAGAAAAAGAGCAAATTTCATATTCAAGTAAAGCAACATACAAAGAGCGGATTTTTACATATTTGTTGAGGACTTACAATACAATGAGCATAATTATACATACAATGAGCATAATTATACATACAAGTAAGAAGATTTATTTATAAGAGCAAAGAAAAGCAAAAGGTGAGAATTATTGAAGTTTATGTGTAGGATCATAATATCGTAACAGACAGGGCTCGCGGGATTAATCAACGACAATGTCGCGAGGGAGTCGCAGGAAGCTAAAATAAACGACGCAATGAATAACATGGCAAAACATAAAAAAGACGTGAGACTGGCGAGGATAAGAAGTGTCGCGAGAGCTAATGTTTGTGCATCTCATGACACTTCGCGGGGACATTCCCCGAAAATAAAGGGTAGCTTAGCTGTCATCCACTATGTATCACCCTATATAAAGGGTTGAGTGAGTCTGTGAGAGGGGATCTTTTTGGGAATTGTTGGGCAAGTCATTAGGAGAGAGAAAGTTTAAGAGAGTTTTACTGGCTAAGTGTAATTCTACTTTTCCTGTGTAGACAATTCATGAAATTAATCAATAAACATTCTCAATTATACAACTTTCAATGAACTAATTAAGCAAAATCGAGTAAGGGGTGTAGTGTGGGAAAACCCGTAACTACATATGCGCTAGAAACAGTGGAGGAGCAGGAATTGACGCAAAGAATCGAAAGGAATTTGGATTAATAGAGAAAAGATTTGGAGTGATACTCAAGAATTCAGTGAAAAAGAAAATGGCTAGAAGAAGAAATGTACAAAGGCAACCAACGATTGTAAGAAGAAGTGGGAGACTTGCTGGAGAAAGGAGGAATGAAACAGAGAATCGTCAAGGATGAATATGAGAAATGATGGAGAAGATCAAAATCAACCTTTGATTTCCCAAAGTAGCAAATGCGTCGTGGATTATGATAGAGTAAGTGTGCATACTTGGAGATCTCGATTCTCGAAGATGAGAGAGAAGAGGAGCAAAGCAGCTGGTAAGCAATGGACAAGGGGAGCAAGGGACGAATGGAGAAACCAATCCGGGAAACGAAGAAATCACAAGCATTAGAAAGATTGAGACAAACAATACACGAAGAGAGACGGCTAGAGCAAGAACGAGCAAACTTGACAAGACGAGAATCATGAGTTGAGGATGGAAAATATGAGATTGCAAAATAGAAGATCAAGAAGAAAAGTGCGAGATCAAGCTCGAGATCGATTAGGGAAGAAAGAGGGAGAGTTCTACCAATGAAAGTACCGAGGAAGGAAACCAACAGAAACACAAAATCCAAGCATAGAGCATGACGAGAGAAGAGGAGAAATGGAAGATCGTTATATTCCTCACCCGAAAAATTTTCAAAACGAGCGGAATAGGGAAAATCAAGGAAACATGCAACTCCAAGGGCCGAATGACCCACCTGAGGGAAGAATAATCTTGCACGGAGAGAAGAATTGAGAAGAAACCGAGAGATCGAGGATGATATTGAGAGACACTACATTGAACAAGCGCGACTAGCTCGAGAGAGAAAGGATAAGAGCAGAAATGGAAAATCAAGAGATGGAAGAAGCAATCCGGCAGAATAACCATGACAACCGCGAAAGAAGAAGGGAACAAAATCGTACCAATAGAAATATCAACGAAGAATATGAGAGGGTGCAGATGATGAGAGCTGAGAGGCAGCCAAGAAGAGAGAACAACCGATATAATGGCGTGCGGGTGTGAAAGAGACGAGGAAGAGCGTCGCGGGAAAGAAGAGGAGAAAATAAACGAGCAAGAAGATCAAAATGGCGGAGCGAAGAAGGAGAGAAGCAGAGCTAAAAAGACCAGAGAAACAAACTCGAGGCAAATGAACAAATCTTAAGAGAACCGCTGAGATGAGAGGATTCTTGAATAATAGAAGGGAAGGAGGAAGGAGACAATCGGATTTGAAGCCATCGCAGAAGGCTGCGAAAGAATCCTTCTTTCACGCTAGAAGTACAAATGGGAGGAATACCTCTGGCAAGTGTAATCTACCCGCATTAACCAACATCTTTGATGGAACAACCTGTGCGATACAACATATCAAGGCTTATATGAGATGCATGTTGCAATGGGAGAATCATGACGCTATACTATGCAAATATTTTGCGTCAAGCCTAATAGGAGAAGCACTAAAATGGTTTGAAGGACTGCCAAGAAATACAATCACATCATTCAACCATTTACAAGCCACATTCCTAGGAGCATACATAAGTAACAACTCTTCGCGACTGTATTGAAGATGTATTCGAGTTGAAACAAAGAGTTGGCGAGAGTTTAAGGCAGTTGACAATAAGATGGAGGACCATGTGTAGCGAAATGGCAGGACGTGTTGAGGAAAGATACCTCATCCTATCATTTGTGAATGCTCTCTTCGCGACCAATTTGTTATATATTCAAATTTTTAGAATCAAAAATACAATCACGATGGCGTAATCATGAGAATTACAGAAGAATATATTGCCTTAGAAGAAAGAAAGAATGAAATGAATTTCTTATCCAAATGCGAACACAAGCTCTAACGCTGCGAATGCAAGCTTGCTGCCTCAATTCATAAACACAGGTGGCAGCACTTCGCAAGGACAAGAAAAGGAAAGGCGATGAGGGACAACAGAAGATAGTAGCCATGGGAAGCCACGATCAAGAAGAGTTTGAGCGAAAGGAACTATTACAACCGTAATGACCAATAATAAGATTCGGAGGTGGATCATGTGCAAGAAACTTATGGTGGACGAAGGCAAAATAACCGTGGAGGGCAGAGAAACCTGTGAAAGATGGGAACAGATTAAGATGCCTCCACTTTGAATGCTAGTGTGGAAAAGATCTCGGGAAGCTATACTTGTGATGGAAATGTACCAAAGACCTTGGAACGTGGGAATGGAACCACCGCCGGGCGATAGAAGTCATGAGTTTTGTTCTTACCATCGCTTCCATGGGCATCACACAAACGATTGTAGAAACATAAAGAGAATTATTCTCGGGATGATTGATCGAGTTTTGAACCACTTTCTAAAGGGAGAAGAAACGGGCTTACATTACCACCACCACCAGAGATGCATAGAAAGTGTCGGCGAAGGGAAAGGAATCATTTGTGATAGAAATTGGGACAAAGGCTAAGAATTTGAATTGCAACTCTATCGTCCACCCTATCGCACCATTGAAGATTTTCATGACAATGTGCCTGGTGAGAGTCTTTATAGAGAGATGCTAATGATAAAGAAATAATGAGTCCAGGCGAGAACGACGCAGCTTAGAGAAGTGGCAGTCGAAGACTATTTCTTTCTCTCGCAGATGAAGTACCAAAAGGAAGAGAAACACATGATAGCCCGTTGGTTGTGAAACTAGAGATTAACCCAAAACCAGTTGATGGAGAAGATGATGAGGCGAGAAGTTTGTCAAGCGATCAACCGAATCTTAATCGACATCGAAGTTCGGTGAATATTCTTTTTACCATACTTATAAGACGATGGGAGGAAAGGATGAGGATTTGATCCCCTCAACATACAAGATATATGGCTTTAATGGCACTAAACAAACCAAAGGAAGAAGTTCACATGAGAATACCTCTACAAGGGTTATCAACTGAAATTTTATTTCGGTGTGGTTGACGTGGAATCCCCGTATAATGCACCGATTGGGAGGCCATGGCTTCATGAAATCTTGGGGATCGCATCGACGTACCACCAATGTATAAAATTTCCACATCCGAATCAGCATTGGTATCATCCAGGGAGATTGGAAGGAGTCGCAACAATGTCATGAGGTCGATATAGAAAGCTACGAAGAAAGAAATGCCAAAAGAAAGGGTTGGAAGCAACATGTGAGAAATGAACAGAGAAAAGAAAAACTAATGGTAGATGCTAGAAGTAAGGACCGAACATATCCCGCGAGGAGAATGCCAGGGAGAAAGACAAATGTTATGACAACAAAGAAGCAAAAGATATGAGGAACAAAAGGCATAAGAAGTGAGCAATCAATAAAAAGCAGGAGGCAAAGTAGCAACTGGAGTAATGACAAAGCGAGAATCTCGCAACCAAGAGTAAAATGAGAATTCGATTAAGAAAGAAAAGTGAAATACAACAAGTGAAACAAAACTATGCGAATACTTGCAAACAAATATCAGCAAAATAATGAAATATGAATGATTGAATGATCTAACAAAAACAAATGCGCAAAAGAATGGGACGAACCTTTATGGCGTACACCCTAGTTCGCGAATAACATTTCGTAAGAGGCAAATGTAAGACCTAAAGTGCGTCATATAAGGGGGTATCTCTCGCCATGGTTCAGGGGGAAGGTTACACCGCTCCTGAAGCCTGAACCATGAAAATTTGGGGCCCATGAAAGCCTATCCGGGAGAGATACCTTGGATTCCCAACTATATATGTAGGTTATACCCCGGTTGGGCGACCGAGGGTCTCTTCCATGAGTCGGTGATGCACAAGGCGCCGAGGTACACGGGGTTGAGCCAGAGTGCCGGGATGGATGAACCTACCGCCATTCTGGCAAGTCTTGGCATGCGTTGCACTCGCCCAAGAAAACTCCACTTAGGGTGCAGTCTCGTAACCATAAACCATATAGGTATAAGGGATAAGAGGTCACGAAACAACTGTTGTTGTTAAGACCGGATGGGAGGAGCTAGTCTTGTATGGCCGATGTTTCGCCTCCTTGAAGGGGCAACCGGGAGATGATAAGGGCGACGCTCTCCATTAGGGTGTCAAAAAGACGCAAATGTCATAAGGCTATGTTTTCGCAAGAGAACGTAGGCTCGTCATATTTGTGCAATGATCCCCAGAGGCAATAATACTAACGCGAGGGTAAGGCGAGATCAATGGGTCTTTACGAAAGTGTACGGACGTCTGCGATTTCATTCGCACGACGGCAATGTCATGGGGCTTTATGTTCGCGAGGATATCTAGGCTCGTCATATTGTCGCAACTAAAACATCCTGCAGAGGCAAAAATACTTGGAAAATGATAAGACAAGATCAATGGGTCTTCACATGAAAGTGTAAGGACGTCCTGCGATTTTGTCGCCGTAAAAGGTGGCGGGAGGACCTCTAATTAGGAGGTCTAACTGGAAGACCACACAAAAATGATAAGGCAGGGTCAATGAGCCATCACATGAAAATGTAAAAAGGTCATGACCTTGTCGCAACAAAAAGAGATAGAATTCTCAATTCATGAAAATGCAGCGAAATCGCGATGATCCATTTCAATCAACAATAAGATTATTATCAAATACAAGAAGATAACCAAAATCTTCCATCTCGAAGATAAATAACGAGAGGCAAGTATGGGAATGGAAAAGATGGAACATTGTTATTCATCTTCTCACGAAAGAGTTATACATCAATAACGTTAGCCAATTATATTACAAGGAAGAACTACCAAAAAGGGGGGAGTGAAGATTGAATTCATGGGGAAAAAATCCAAGAAGTTCACTATAACAAAGATACAACAATATACAAGATATTACATGCAAAGCAAAAGAAAACAAAAAGAGTTATATCTTTGGTGATTCTTCTTCTTCATCCGATTCCTCGATTTTATTATTCTCATCGCCAAAATTTTCTTCTTCGCCGGCCTTCACTATCAAACATCGAGACATGTAGATTCTCGGGAACCTTTTCAAGAAGCCGAGGGGGATATGTATGCGGAGGGATGTTCGGTGCTTACAAACATACTCCATGGCTCCATTGCGAAAACAAATAACATCATTATTAAAGTTCTCCACCGTTGTTTCAAATTGTTTCTTCAACTTGGAATACTTGTTATTACGAAGGAGAGACTCTTGGCGAGTTGTTGTTTTTCAGTTTCGAAGTTCTTCAATTCTCGCTGAAAATTCCAAGTTTATTCCTTTTCGTATTCAAGTTCTCTAATTCTAACTTGAAGCCTCTTCTCGGATTCGCAAATAAGAAACAACAAGTTAATAATTTACAAGCAATACCACGTAAGTAAGAAGTAAAGGTATAATAAGTAACCTTCTCTATGAGATATCATATCTTTAATCAAGGAAGTATGCTCTCGCATGAAGACTAACATCAACACCTAGGTTATTCTGGCATTATCTAAAACTTTCGCAGCCAGTGCGAATTCATCATCACTATTAATAACAAGAAGAGAAACGAACTTGTTCTTCTCATTTTTAAGCATAGTATTTTGATGAAGGAGTTCATCTCGTTCAATTTGCACACCAAGAAGAGATTTGTGGAATTCGCTAATGCCTGTGCACCTCTGTTAGTACGATCGTTCTCATCTATGAGGTCACTAATTTTCTTCCTTAAAGTCTTGATTTTCTTCTCGGAATCAAGGTACATTCGTTTAAAGCGGTTAGTTAAATTTAAATTAGATCCGTGTTCGATCTTTAAAAGTCGATGTTTGGACCGAAGATCCTTTAATGAAAGGAGGTTAGTTTTATCTCGAGGAACTACTCGGAGATTGATTGAGGTGTGCGAGAAGAAGGTCATTATCCATGGGTTTGGAAACGTATGGAGAAGAATAGCCTCATCGGAGAGATTATATACATCTGCGAAGGTAATACATTAGGTAGTAGTATGCGACCGATAAGATAGAAATAATAAAAAGGAAGTGAAATCTTATACCATAAAGTTCTTGATTAGCGTTCAAGAGAGGACACCCTATCCCTTTGGGATTCAAGCTCGGTGTTTAATTTTTGAATTCTCTCGTCTTTATCGCGAGATGACGCAGCCTTCAGTCTCTAATTTCGAATCTTCTTACTCAATCATGAAGTTCTTCTTTTTTCAAGATTGTTGCGTCTTCTCTCGAGATCTGAGGCAACTACAAAAGAAGTTCTTCCAACCTATGAAAGAAAACAGAAAAACTGTCAGTACATATATATTTAAAAATTTAAAATTAACAGGGAAATGAGACGGCATACATACCAAAGACCCAAGGGCGTTCAAGAAGTCAGGAGACACGATTCTAGAGGCTCCATTGAAAGAATCATTGCCTTCTAATAAAGTAGCGTTACACACACGTTTGCATAGAGTACCGCAAAGGAAGCTAGGGGAGCATCTCCCATTCCTTGGAAAGAGTCCGAAAAGATGCTAGATAATCGATCCATAGGAGAGCGCCAACGGAATCTCCTTAGCAAGAGAGAGATTCGAATCATGGTTATCCTCATCGAAGATTCGGAGCTTGAGTTAAGACGAGAAGAAGATTGAACCTTTCGCTTCTTAGTTAATGGGCAGAAGATTTACCCTTGCGAATGATAGTTTTGCCTTTACCTTTAGTCTTCGCGGCTAAAGCTTCTTCAACTCCAACCTTCGCATACGGTTAAAGATAAGAAACAGAGGCAACAATATTGTTTGGATAACAAAGGAAGTGTTTCTTACTTCACTCGTAAGCGATCAAGTATGGTCTTAGTACTCTCAATGGATTATCCTTGTACTTTCTTCTCAATTTGGCGATCTGAAAAATTATACAAACTCAACATATATAAAAAGAAAGTTGCAGAGGCAAGATTTAAAATGGGAAACATACCTCATTTGCTTTATCGGAGCCATTTGAATTCCCAAGGATGATACCTGCGAGATTCGCAGGAAGAACATGTGGGCCCGCGATATAAGGACCATTTAAAAACAAGGGTACAACCCACCATTTCTCATCTTTGGAGTGGCGAGAGTAGTATTATTGCCCGGGTGCCAATCAATATCCCGCATGAGCAATTTATCCTCGGGGACATTATCCTTCTTTTTGGGCGAATGCCCCAAATGAGACTTCGCATTAACCATCTTTATCACTTTGAATAGTTTTCAAAAAAGTTCTCTAAAGTGTGTACTTCTCAAGCAGCTATTTCAAGTCTTTGAAATCGGGGTGTCTAACAAAGATGGCAGGGTATAAAGATCCTTTACCCAAAGACCACGATTAGCGAATTCAAGCATTAGGCGAATGCAATCGCCACTCAATTGATAAACGGCCGAGAGAATTTTTCATGGGCCAAGATTTCATAAAATAGAGGCAACTCGGATCGTATAAGGAATGGGAAGTCCCGCGAGAAGTGACCTAGCGAGACTATAATCCTTTGATCATCACATTGATGATCGAGAAAATAATTTTGCGAAAAGAATGGATGAAGATTCTTGATCGGGAATGGTTGATAGAGTAAAACCCTTCTCGAGTAACTTGATTGAACTTCTTCAAAAAGAAGCTTTGTATGCACGATTGATGAAAGCCATTTATCGGTATGGGAATGGATGGAAGATTGGGGATTAAGAAACAGCGCTAGAAAGGACGAAGAAAAGATTTGCGGTGAGCAGGGAGCGCAAATTGCGGAAGAAGAGAGTCAAAGAAAAATTGCAGAGAGAAACTAAAGGATGAAAAGAAGAGAAAAAGAAAACTATATATAGGAAAAAAAAGACCCTCGAGAAAAACGAGGTCATTTAATGCGTGAAGAGACACGAACGGTCAAGAATAAGCGGTTGAAAGAGACGTGTCAAGAAAAGACATTAATAAATCAAAATCCGTGTAAAAGTACAAAACTGAAACAAATAAAAATAAGCAGTCGCGGTAAATCAAAAGAATCACTTTCGTGATACTCCTCCCTTCGCAGAGGAAATATGAGGAGAGATAGGAGACGATACTTCGTATATAGAAGCTTTGGAACCCTTGAAAAGAATAGAGGCAAGTACGTACTTTTCAAGTACGGTATTCTTCCGCTCGTTCCTCATCAAGCAAAGACCAAAGGTTACTACAACAACAGATTTTTCTCAAAGATTGCTCTTCAAGCAATATTCAAGGAAAAAGAGGCAAGATGTAGGATCATAATATCGTAATGAGACGGGGCTCGGGATTAATCAACGACAATGTCGCGAGGGAGTCGCAGGAAGCTAAAATAAACGACGCAATGAATAACGACAGGCAAAACATAAAAAAGACGTGAGACCTGGCGAGGATAAGAAGTGTCGCGAGAGCGAATGTTTGTGCATCTGCGACACTTCGCGGGACATTCCCGAAAATAAAGGGTAGCTTATTTTGTCATCCACTATGTATCACCCTATATAAAGGGTTGAGTGAGTGCGTGAGAGGGGATCTTTTTGGGAATTGTTGGGCAAGTCATTAGGAGAGAGAAAGTTTAAGAGAGTTTTTCTTGGCTAAGTGTAATTCTACTTTTCCTGTGTAGACAATTCATGAAATTAATCAATAAACATTCTCAATTATACAACTTTCAATGAACTAATTAAGCAAAATCGAGTAAGGGGTGTAGTGTGGGAAAACCTGCAACTACATTATGATTTTGAGGCGATACAAGTTGTGAAGAATCAAGCGGTAAAATACTTCTCCCACGGCCATGGTTTATTTTGTATTTAATTTCTCTTGTTTTCAAAAAAAATGAAAAAAAAAAAAAAAGTTTGAGACAAGAGAAAAATTTATCATTGTTTTTATTTTTTATTTAATAAGCCGTGGGGAAGGAAATCTATAAGGAAGTTTCAAGCGACAAGGATTTTAAGGTAAAAAGGTTATAAATTGTCAAGGAATTACGAAGTTCAAGAGTTAATCATTAATAGTTGAAGACGAAGACCAAGAAGATAAAGACGAGGAGCGGAAGACGTTTCTATTGGATGCCGTGAGAGTGGTGTTATCATAATTAGCGATCGGATGTGAAGGTGAGTAAGTAATCTCATCCTCGATAATAGTGGTTGATTTCCTTTCTTAGAGATCGTTAGAAAAATGGTTTTTCAAAATGTTAAAAGATGTGGGTTTTTAAAAAATATTTCGGAAGTTGTCCTTCCCACCATTCAACGTGTTGCAAGAATTCTCTCTTCATTCCTACCTGCACACATGTGAGACCCATAAAAAAATAAGCCGTCTTTTTGAGTGCAATTATCATAAAATCCTTTTTGGTGAGGCGAAGTCGAGCGAAATGCTTATTGATCGTTTCTCAAAAACGCGTTCTCTCATTATGGTGTGGTTATTTCTCACTCAACATTTAAGAATGAGAATATGTTCTTTAGTATTTCTAACTTCTTATTACTAGCATGCAGAAACTATATGTCTTCATAACTCTTTGGATGCTTGGGACGCTTGAACGCTTTGAAGTTGTGAGTTTTTAGTGTTTGATTTGCTCGAGGACTAGCAAAGTCTAAGTGTGGGGAATTTGATAGGGTGTAGAATACATCCTATTTATTATCTATTGTTTATGCTTTCTTTGCTATTTTTCTTGTAAATTATGTATTTTACGCTTGTTTTGAGTTTTATAGCTACTATGGAGTCGCACGAACGAAAGAAGAAGAAATCACCCAATTTGAACAAAAGGGCAAAATTGTCATTTCATGGGCGAACACTATCTGGAGCCCAGCCAAGGTTAAGGGGCAACTCTCTTTTGGAGGAGTACTAAAGCCGAGCCCACCAAGGTTAAGGGGGTTGCTATCGGGGTATCCCTTATCATCTACCCGGTGGGTGTATTTATCGGGTTCCCTCTGTGGGGTGTACCTATCCATATCGTCCCAACCCTAGGTCGAGGGGAATGTTTCATTCATTCATTACTTCTCTGAAATTGAGAAGGAGAAAGGTTGCACTGTAGAGATCGAACTCAGATCGAGATAAAGAAGTAGAGAAGATTGGAGGGAGTTGATCTTTGTCTAAAGCGAGAACAAACATGGAAGATTGGATTGAGTATGTTGATAAAGAACAAAGGGGATCTGCTTTGAGATGAGATGACCGAGTTCGGATTAGGGTTTCGATTCATGTTTGCAATTGAAGAACAAGATGATTATAGATCAAATCGAGGAGAAATCGGCAAGACGATCTGCCAATCGATGGAGAAGTTAGGGTTTGCTATCTCTCGAAAACCAAATGAAAATGGAGTACGGGTTCTTATCATTTGTTTTGATTTAATGGATTTGTGGCTATGAAGCTGAAATTGAGATGGGTCTTTGGGTTGTGATGAAATCGTGGATGGAATTGATGGTGGAATTGACGGATTCAAGAGGTACAGCGAGACAGAGAAGAAGAGGATGACGATTTGATGGGTATGAGGTTGAGCTGGAAGACTGGAATTGAGAAGAGACGATGATGTTAGTGTCAAGAAAAACTGAGTTGCTGCCATAGTTTTCTGTGAGTCGATGAACATTCCATGAAGCAGATAAAGATGAAAGAAGAGATGGTTCCCCGAGAATCTGATGCTACTGAGATGGATTGTATGGATGAATATAAGATGGGTTTGAATCCGAGAAGACTCTCATGGGTTTGAGGTTGTATTCGAAAAATTGAGGAATGGGTATGGCTTATGATGATGAATAGAGAGATTTATGTTGTTGAAGAGCGGGATTGAAGCAGCAGATGAAGACGGAGACGGATATGGTTTTGTCAAAGAAGCTCAGATGGGTTTTGAAGATTGTTGATGTGGCTGTAAAATTATAGGAATTGTAATGGAGTGAAGCAGACAGAGATAAAGAAGATTGCTACCCAAATCGGGGTTGAAATTTGATTACAAGAGCAACACAGATCCTGGATATGATGGTTTACCAGATTGGGTGTTTGGCACCAAGAATATGAGGTTAAGCTGCAATGGAGCTGAGCCTCTGTTGATTTCAAGAAGAGAATGAGGTGTTGCTGATGCAAAGAAAGTGATGAAAATGAATTGCTAAACTAGATGAATGTTAGGTTTCTTAACATGTGAAGAAAAGAGGCCTGAATTTGGTCGGGAAAGCCCTGTAAATAGCCGAAACTCGGCCGGTTCTCCATTCCGGCGAGTTGACTCGGTGTCGGAAATGACCGATCCAGACGAGTCCGATGAGCGATCCAACTCAGATGAGTAAGACCATTCAGCTAACTAGGAAGCTGACTCGTGCTGACTCAGTAGCTGACTTCCCTTCCTTTGACCCAGTGGACTAACGGTTTGACCTGTTTGACCGTTAACTTGGACGGTGCCATGACGGAATATTCCTTTGACGGGGAAAAGATTCCGGTGACTTTTCCGGCCATAATACCAGCTTTCCGGCGATTCAATATGTGCATAATTTTGTGAAGAGTATTCTAGACTCATGGGTGTGAAGACTCGGACTTGGAATTGGATGGAGAATTTGGTTCAAATTTGGAAAGAGAAGATGGAAGATTTGAGAAAGGCTTGGACTTGGAAATTGAATTGCAAAAGGAAAGGGTTTCTATTCCTTGGAAGATTTGGAGAACATTGAAGCCTATAAATAGAGAAGTTCTCTATATCTTTTACACACCTCTCTACACACACAACACTTGTGTTTTTGCTTGCTTTTCAATTCTTCTTTTAATTATTTGTGTGAACTTAAAAAATTCTCCTTTTAACTATTTTTGTGAATTTCAAAAACATGAGTAGCTAATTTTATCATTGATTGAGGATGAATTCCTAGTTCTTAATATATGATTTGAGTTTTGTTTTCAATTCTATCTTGAAGTTTTTCACATGATTATCGTTTGTTTTTACTAATAGGAATGTTTATACATTCATGGTTGATTGATAGATTGTTTAGAATGCACGCTAAATTGATTTGTTAATTTGATCTAAAGCTAGTGAAAGTTAGGGGATAAGTAATCGTTTCTTGACTCTTTACATAAGTAGCAAACACGAGACCTTGCGGAGGGATTCCGTGGAGCAATTGTGTGTGAAAACAACGTTAGCAAGTAGACCTTGATCTAAGAGTCTAACTACTAATATCAACCTAATAAGTTCATAAATCTTAATGCGTTTATTTAAATTACATATTGAGTGATCTACTACTAGGTGGTTTGGTAAATAGAATCCGATAGTCGAGAACTTCCGTATCCGGTGATACAAGGGATTTAGGGTTTAGCACGATCTAGTTTTGCTTTACCTACGGTCGGTGATAATTTGTGACTAATAACATGTGGATGAAAAACATAACTTGAATCATTGTTTTGAAACGAAGAAGGATTCCTTGGTCTTGTCTCTCTTATTGATTTCAACTTTATCTTTGAATTGCTTTGTTTATTTTCTTTTGCTTTATACATCCCCCCTTTTTATGACAATTAAGACAACTAAAACCTCTTGCTCCTCGTGGGAACGAACTTAACTACCACTATATTACTTGTTAATTAGGTGGAAAAATATTAATTAATTTGTTGTGGTTACGACACGCATCAAACCCAAAAGAAAAACTGAGTATCCAAGCATACATGCAGCTTATCTGAAATACATACAGGAGGTATGTATCCCAAACACTATTGACACTGACTTTCCTAGCTAACTTAGCCAAAACCATTTGTTGCACTATTAGTTTACGTGGAACATATTTACAGACTGAATACCTAAGAAAGCTATTTCGTTTTTACGGCCTTGAACATAAGAGAAAATCGTCCAAAGGATAACAGAATCATCTTCATTGATAGCATTAATGAGTGCAAGATTGTCAGAGATGAAGATGATGTTCTGAACATGTAGGTCTTGTGCTCACTTAGTAGCCATCAAAAGTGCCTGAGCTTCAGCTTCTAAGATTGATTCTGCAAATGCTGGCCAAAATCTGGCTCATGCAAATCTACCATTGGCTCTATAGAAGACAATTCCGCAACCTGCTGAATATGGAATTTTCCTAAGGAAGCATCCAAAAACATTAAACAAGTGTTGGGGAACTGATTCCACATTGGTTCCTACTCTTTTGAGATATGGAACTACTTCATTAAAGCTTTTTGGATTTTGTGGCCAATTCCGAGGATTTTATTTGATATGTTTTAAGCGAGGACTACAAATGTTTTGCGGGATAAATACAAATCTGTATGTCGGATTATCCACTATGCTATTTGTTGGAGATTGTGAGATTATTGATCTTGTGAAACAACTAGCAGTTGTTTGGTCTTGTGATTTTAATATGTTTAAGTTTGTAAATCCAAATCTCATTTGGAACAATTGGGAGACTCTTATGAGTATGTAACTCCCTTTGCCTAGTGTAATAGTCTCTTTTCTATTTAATATCGTTTTCTTCGAAAAAAAATAAATAAATCCAAAGTTAAAAGAAGAAGTAGAAAAAAAAAAGAGAAAATGGGTCATTTGTCCAAAAAAATTTAAAACACGGTTCAAATGGACAAGTAAAAAAAAAGTACGGGTGAAATAGCCAAAAAAAATAGCAAGGATGAAACTGGATTCATCCTGGCTATACTTAGAAAATAGCAAGGATGAAACTGGATGCATCCCTGTGTAAAATAAAAATAAGAAAAAAATATTTGAAAATGGACAGGATGAAACTGGTTACATCCTGCCTATTTTTAAATTTTTGTCCATTTAAACAGTATCTTTTTAATTTTTGGCTATTTAAACAGTATCAAAACCTAAGTGTCTTTTTCACCCGGGAATTGTTGATTTTGGTCTTTTTAACCAATTTTGTGAAAAAAAAAAACTCAATTTTCCTTACACTGGATCAGCTCTATTTATCAGCCACAATAGAAACTATTAAAATTTACATAAATCGGTAATCTGTATGTTAGAATCGTCCTCTGCCTTCTTAATATTTTTCCATGCGTCCTACGTATTGGTCCCTCCAAGGCATTAATCATCCTGCTAGTGCTACCCCAAAGGGGCGTAAAGACTAAACTTCTCATATATTATTCCAAGTTGCAATTTAAATAGCTAGTAGTTAAGGTGATAGTGTTGAATGCATATCAGATATGTTGGGGTATATCGTATATATTCTTTAGCGGCAATGATGATGAATGACAAAGCAGAGAGTTGTATTTTGCTGCAACTTGCAATATTTTTCATCTTATATTTAGTGAAAGCTCGACAAAGATCATATATGTTGGTACATGTCATATACTATCTAGCTGTTGTTAGTATCAACCGTATTACCTTACAGATTATCACGTGGTCTTAAGGAAATCCAATGGTTCAGTTTGCTTCTATCACTGGATGAACGGTTACGATTCGAAACAAATACGATAAAATTGAGGTATGGACAAATATGAAATTAGATGTGTATTAAGTTAAAGAAGATTGAACAGAAATCTTTATCGTATCACTTATGTTAGCGTCTTATATTCCCTCTCCTCGTGTTCTTATGTGGTATTTTTGTCTGGCCTAAAAATGTTGTTGTTGATCATGTGCTTTCAGTAACTAGCATAGTTGTTAGTTCACTGCCCAATCACAGTGTTGCGGAATGCAGTATGCAATTGCGAGTTTGAACCTTTACCTTGGCAATGGAGGGAGCATGAAAACCATCCGACCTTTTGACGGTTCTCTAACTAAGGTTCAATAATTAATGAGCTAGTTTAAACCCCAACCAATTTAGTAATCTTCTCTTCCTCTGCTCCTTATGAATTACTGAGCCCCAATCAATTTTATTTTTTTCTATGGTGTTGGACCCCTAAAAATCATACCCTTCCATGGACAGAGCTTAAAAGCTACCTCCAAATCAACAAACACTTTTCTCCGACAAGATAAAAAAGTTGAGGCCAAATTTAGAAGGCTGCTAAGATTTATTAAATGCCATATGATCTAATTAAGGGAAGATTTTACTTAGTGCTGAAGACTCCTTGTTACAATTGCCTGGCAAATGCAACGGAATGCAGCAACAATAATTTTGTGGTGACACCGTTTCATCCAGAGATTTGTCATGATATAAAACCTACTGGTATATTTTGAGGATTGTTAGAATAGGTGTTGGGCTAAATGGGTCCTCCATTTTCCCTGAGAATATTGTTGATGCAGAAACTTTAAAAAGAACGCGAAATTGGGGGATATAAAAAGTAATTGGGGGATATAGATTACTTCTCCCAATCCATGGTGTGTGTTAAGGGGTGATTTTTGGGTATGAAAATACTAAAATACCCTTTGGTTAATTAAAAAACATTATGAAAAGACCAAAATACCCTTTCTACTAAAACAATAAAATCAAAAAACCAAAACATATATGCCCCATTTCTAATTGATCTGCACACCTTTGTTAGGGCTTTAGTTTCGGAAAAAAATTCGGTGTTCTTCATCGTTCTTCGTCGATTCAAAAATTTCTTCGTCGATTAACCAACCCGAATCATTAACAATGCCTCCACGAAAGAAACCAAATGCCCAATCGAACTCAACTTCACCGATTGCTCAACAAAAACAGGCGGAAAAACTTGCTAAGATTGCTCAAGAGCAAGAACACGAAGAAGCAACGTTATCTGACGATCAACTACACAAATATATGGCTTCGTGAGAAGGTAAGTCATTTAAAACTACTTTTTAGGTGTTTAAATCGATCTATGGCAATGGGTTCGGGTTAGAATCGCGAACCCTAACTCAAACAGATTGAGTTTCGAGAGTACCGGCATTGAAATTTATATGAATCTGTCTTAGGTTTATGAGTTCCGGCATTCAATCTAGGATGAATACGGTCTTAGGTTTGAGAATAACCAGAGACTGAATTTTCACTACCGGAATTCAATCTAGGATGAATACGGTGCCGGTTTTGTAGTACGGCGGTGTTTGATAATAATTCGTGTGTGCCGGTAGTGGACTAAAAACATACGAGAAGAGTTTATGAATTTGCCACAGTCACAGGCATTGTTTTTGGATTCATTCCATGCGGTGTTAAGTACCGGCATTCGTTTCTAATATTTCGAGCATGCCAGGTAGTACTCTTAAAACATACGGAGAGTGTATGAATTTGTCACTAAGTCTTGGCATAGATTTTTGGTTTCTTTACATGCCAGGTTATTTGTACTCCCTGGCGTTGTTTTTTAATAATTCGAGAATGCCGGTAGTGGACTTAAAACATACGGGAACATTGTCAACAATGCGGCATAGATTTTAGGTTTCATTTGTATGCGGTAGTTGGTACCCGCACTATCGATCGATCCAATGTCTCTCTTAGGAACATTGTCTGGCGTGGTCTAGTTTAAAGTATTCAATGCTGGGTACTAAAACGAAGGTGAGTTGTCTTATATTCATTGCTTTCCGTGTGCTTACGATATAGGTCAAAAGCAAAGGAAGCCAACAAAAGAAAAAATAAAGATGTTGTCACTAAGAGAAGAAGGAGGGACGGTCTTGATACTCCTCGCCTCGCCTCCTCGAGGGAAAGATGAAGGTCGTAAGATACGTTTGGGGGCTGGTACAAGAGGGATAATTTGGGAGAGTGGTAGTGACCGTAGTCGACTTGCAAATCGTGGAGCGGGATGATCAAGATGAACCGGATGAAGAGGAAAGTCAATTAGCAAGCCAAAGCGAAGTTGGTGGCCCAAGTCAACAACCAACACAAGGCAATGGCAAGAAGGGGAAGGGCAACGTCAAAGTGAAAGTTAAGGGTTCTCACCTTCCTCACATTGATGACATGATTCCTGACCTTGATCGTGGTAGAATTTGGGGCGAAGCTCCTAACCGAAAATACTATTTGGATACAAGGACTCGTGGGCTCGTACTATCTATCAAACCTATGTAAGCATTTTCTATCTTGTACATATGTATTGTTGTGTATTTATGTAAAATCTCTTAATTGTATTGTCTCTCTTAATTGTAGGATCATAAGAAGAATTTGTGCGTGTTTGCGAAACCAAGCCGCGGATGGTTGGGACTTGTCCGAGGAATGTGAAGAGGTCCAAACAATAGTAAAGGATTCTGGTCTATATGCTTTGGTTGAAAATTATGTGAAGCCCGATTCTCATTCTTCATCAATTGCTTCGTCGAAAGGTATCATGGTGAAACCGATACCATGCACTTCCCTTTTGGGGAGATGACCTTCATCCTCGAAGATGCTCAGAACATTCTAGGCTTGAATGTTATCGGCAAATCAATTGCGAAAAGAGTTGAGTCTCTAGACCTAGAATGGTCGAAGTTGCACGGTCGACTAACAAGCTATTTGGTTGGGACTACAAAACTTACGTGGAGAGCTTTTATGAATCCACGTACGGTAAGACAAAGACAATCAAGTTGGGATTGCTTAATAAGAATTTTGAAAAGACAAAGAAAAGAAGTTTGGAGGATGGATGGGACCCTAAACAAATTCGTTATACTGCCGCTTCTTACACATTTGTACATCTTGGGCACTAGGGTATTCCACGACACCAATGGCAACGAGGTTAGTGCGAACTACCTTGATACTTGGATCCGTTGGAAGATGTCTATGGATATTCTTGGGGCACCGCAGTAATGGCACATTTGATGATGGAGATGAGAAGGGCCTCTAAGGCTAAAACCAACCAATTTGTCGGGAATTTCACTCTCACCAGGTAAATTTGTTCTTAAACTTATGTTATTGTGTATATTGTTCATATGTACTCTTATCGTGAACTTAGAAACAAAACTTATTGCTTCACATTGGAATAGGTGTGGGCTTATGAACACTTCCCAACCTTGTTCAAGGCCTACCCCTCCTTGAAGATCATAGATCTTCCCGAAGCCGATACGCCTCTAGCTAAGAGATACGAGTTCAACAAGTACTCCAAAGCCGTGAACATGGGTCGACTGATCGATATGAGATTGGCTTTGGACGCAATGAGTAGCAAAGATGTTGTGTTCGACCCTTACAAGGAGGCTAGAGGAAACCGGCAGGTTTGAGGTTTGGTAACGTTGCATTTTACCATGGGCCGTTGTTCCACCCAAAAGGATACGTTATGGCTAATCCTACGCGTGTGATGCGTCAACTTGGATATAAGCAATTAGCACTTTTCCAGACGGCCTCTTTCAATGTTTTGATCTCGACCTTTCTCGGTGTTATTCAACTCCAAATCGGTTGCATGTAGAGTATGTTCAAATAGGACCCAACAGATTGGAGGATAGGGAACCACGTCGTTTGGTAGATATTTGTCGGTGGGAAAAGTTGGAGATTCTGAAAACGGTGATGAAGTTGATGCCGATTACATGGAAGAGTACCGGAATGGTCACATCCTTATGTCGTCCGCCCGGATGACGTCCAAGTTCCTCCCCAGAAAAACCCTCCAGTTCTAACTCCCGCACAGGCACCACATACGATGACCCAACTTAATAACACCGTTGGATTGCTTGTAAGTATTGTTAATTGCTTCGTCGTTTAATATACACATAATCATATTTGTATATTAATTATGTGTTTGTTATATTAAACTAGCGGCGTAGGCTTGGCAAGTTAAAGAAGATGTTGGGTTGCAAGTACCGGGGAAGGAGAGAGTCTTTGTCCCTTGAAGAAATGAAGGAATTCGAGGAAAAGCTTGATAGAATTGAAGAAACCGACCCTAGTGCAAAATCTTTGTTCGGGGAAACTAAGTACAAACCTTCCCAAAAGAAGCAAAAGACCCAGTGATTTAACTCTTTAGTTGTGTTTCTTTTTTTGGTTGGTGGTTGTCACGTCTTGAACAATTCCGAACTTGTTTTTCGTTTGTACCTCGTGTTAAACTCTTTAGTTGTTTGGTTTGCTTTTGGTTTAGGATACGGATTAAGAACAATTGATAGCAAAATCCAGTTGGTTGGTTTATGTTGAGCATGTTTTGATTTCTAGTGATTCGTTTATGTTGAATATGTTTATCCTTGCAAGATTTATTTGTGACTTTTTCCGGCATAGATAAATTAGACTTACAAATAGGATTTTGGGACCGGCATTGTTTAATATTTATACATCAATGCCGGTTCTAATAACCAGCCTTTGAGATTGTTTATAAAACCACCGGACAAGAAGATTAAAAATTCCATGTTCCCGTATAGATATTCGAAGGTACCCGGTGACACAGTAGTATTTTCTAACATCTATCTGGGTTTTACGATAATTTGAAAATTTTCATAGTTCTTAGAAAACTAAGACTTTGTAAAATTGAATACTTCCATGCCGGTACTCTGCTAGTTTTGAATAAAAATCCATTTCGAATGCTCTTCTATTTTATTCGATTAATCTATTACATTGGATTTGAAACTTTTAATTAAAACATGCTAAACAACATCGCATGGATTACATTTGGTTAAGGATAATCTATTTCCATCCCTTTTCAACAATTACGGAACCTTTGAGCCTTTCTCGAACCTCTTGAAGACATCGTCAGGGAGGGGGGTTTCAAGGATCAACTTCATTGGTTCTTCTTCTCTTTCAACATATTCCTTTCCCTTCATATAACACCCATCACACCCATCGATTGGCTTGCAATGGCCCTTGTGGTTTTCTCTTGACTCTTCAAGTTGAATGACTTTGTCAAACCATTGAAACTCGTCGCACTTTGGGTGATTCAAACACCTTAGAAACATTCTTTTTGCAATCCAAAACCGGCGTGTCCCATCACAACTTCTACACTTTGAATAAATAAAAGGACAGTCCATGGCTAGATGAGAAGGTGACTTGCAAATTTGACACTTGCAATGATGACTCGTAAGAGAAGATTATATTAGTCGTGGGTCATAGTAGTGAAGATCATATTGTTAGTAAATGTACTTACTTTGCAAATATAGGAAGATGATGAATCCCCCATCCTTTGTGAAGCTTTAACCGTGCTTGCTTTCTTGAGAGAATGATTTTTGTTATTTGGTTGCTGGTTTGTGTATAATTTTCCAAAGGAATGGGGGTATTATATAGATATGAATCTCCAACGGTCTTATTTTTCAAAAAACTAGCCGTTTTTTTTTTGAATTCATCAACTACCGGCATAGACGTTATTATATATTGAATGCCGGTTTAATTTACCGGCGTTTCAAAGTGTTTTGAAACCATGCCGGTTTTGGTTGCATATTTGTCTCAATCTCTGTTAAAAAATTTCCTACTACTAGGCATTGTAAGATTATCATACACCATGCGAAGTATTTGCCGGCATTCTATTTCACAGTTACGACAATGCCGGTTGTGGGGATTTTCCAAAAAACTAGTCGTTGGGTACTTTTTTGCTATAAATAAAGACCTATCTCTACCAAACTTATTCACCCATCACTTTCAAACTTCCTAAATCAGTAACCCATCACTTTGGAACACTAAAAATGGCTCCAACTCCATTCAATAATCTGGAAGATGTTGCTATTGTCAGAGCACACACCACTCTCACAAAGCATTCCGTTGAGGAAGCGCAATGGGTGGCCAGTAACGAAGACCCAACCGAAGGGCCTTACCTTGGGCATGATCAAAACACCAATGCTTGGTGGAAACGTGTGTTTAGGGTTTTCAAAGAACTAAACGGAAATCGTTCAAGGAGGACACTCACGCAGATAAGGGAAAGGTACTCTTATTTATACAATGAATGCGTACTGCTGAGAAACGAATTGAAAGCTCGTAAGGACGCTATGCCAAACGAAGACCGCATGAGTAGAGTAAGTTTGTGAATCAATAGGCCGTTCATCAAAAATTATTTATTTGGTTATGCCAAACGCTGACTTATTAAAATAATTGTTTTTCAGTGTTCTTTGGGTCGGATTCAATACGAATTTAGGTACGGTCATGAGTTTTACGCACGAGGGACTGCTACACTCTCTTGGAGGAAGTTGAATGGCAATTCGCCCAATATAATTAAACTCGTAGACTATAAATCGTAAGGTTTTGTGGGTATACCTCTATGTAAGCCCTCACGAGACTATAACTCGTCCACTTGGGCCACCAAGTGGTTTAAAGGCTTGATGCATGTGCTAAGTGCATTCGTTGTTCCGTTGACAAGGATACCGTTCGAAATAAATTATAGTTCCCATTTAGTATGTAAACATATTTCAATTGCCTAATGATTCCGGATTAGTATGTAGTATATTAATCTATGCCGGTACCGAGTGCCGGCATTTACGTTAAGTTTATACCAATGCCGGAATGTTCAAAAATCAGTGCACAACGGCTATTTTTTTGAACCATAAACCGGCTTTAGAGTCATAGGCATTGATTGTAGGTGTGACAATGCCGGCACTAAATAGCCGTTGTGCAATCATCTATATAATGCAATGGATTCACCCATTGCACTTGATACCTCAATGGAAAATCCTTCATCAACTACCGAGTCCATCATTGCCATGGAAAAAGAAAAACTCAAGAAGAACAAACTATCCACTCCGTTGGGAAATCAATTATCAACCACCAACTCAGTTTCCCTTATACTAGAAAAACTTAAAAAGAAGGGAGAAACCACCAAGTCAATTGCCGCAATGGAAGAATAGATACTAAAGAGAAAAAGAGAAGAAGAAGAGGAAGCAACGCTTGAACATTATCGCAAAGAAACTAAAGAAATCATTAAACGCCAAAAACAATCTAAGATGGAAGCGGATGTCGAGGAAGAAACCGAGTGGATTAAAAATTACTACATAGTATCGGATTTCCAGAAAGATCACCGCAATGGAAGAAGAGATCCATCCCTTCCAGATATTGGGATCTAGAGTCTTGTTTTTAATCATCCCAGAAACAGGTGGCAATGGACAATTTTCTTTGAGTTTTAGAATAACGAAATGATTACCGTTCACGAACGCCAAAACAACTCTTCTCTTCTTAAGGTATCCTTTGCATTTTTGCCACTTCGTGGTAAATGTACATTCTACGGTGGGGGTAAAATAATGAACAACACATCTAAATGTATCCGCCACCAAGATGCCCACAAAGCGGCATTCTCATCCAATATTCGGAAGGAAGAAAGTTCATCGTTGTTCGGGCCCCAATACTTGAGCATGCATATCATCAAACCCTCGCCTTCACCAAGCAATTGCTCATAAAATCTCCTCTTGTTCACAAGTTGTTGTTCGGCCATCCTCGTTCTAGCATATTTGCATGGTGTCATACCTCTACTAACCGCCGTGTCAAAGATTCCTAATTGTTCGATCCACAAAGATGATAGCCACAATTTCCATCTCCGTCGACATCATCCAGTATATAAAATATACTCGCGAATAACCTCGGGAAGTTGGTCTATGTAAGACTTGTATCTTGGTATGATAACTTCTAATTGTCCTACTGTTAGGGATCCTTATACATCTTCATATTACCCTTTTGTAACAATAATATATCCAAACCATCCTCTCCCAATCTCTACACTTGCAATGTCTTCGATATGTGATGGGAGTCCGTACTTCCTTGGCCTACCCCTTCTCCTTCGAACTAAAACTACGTCAACTTTGCTATCACTTTGGTTTGTCACCTCCTTAGCCTCGTCACCTCGTTGTTCTTTGTCACTTGATGATGATACCTTTGGCGGCCTACCCCTGTTCCTTGGAACCTCCGCTAGATCGACTATGGGTATGGCTTCGGAATGCTCACCTTGTTGTTCTTTGTCACAAGATGATGTTACCTTTGGCGGCCTACCCCTTTTCCTTGGAACCTCCGCTAGATCGACTATGGGTATGGCATGGAATGCTCACCTTGTTGTTCTTTGTCACTAGATGATGTTACCTTCGGCGGCCTACCCCTTTTCCTTGGAACCTCCGCTAGATCGACTATGGGTATGGCTTCGGAATGCTCACCTTGTTGCTCTATTTCACTGGATGATGATACCTTTGGTGGCCTACCGTCTTCTTTGGAACCTCCGATGAGTTGGCTTTTGGTGTGGATACGGATTCCTGGGTTAGTTGTTGACTTAGCGGTTCCTTCCGCGGCCTACCTCTTTTAGTTTGGAACCTGCGCTTCCACGAACCTTTGTTAGAAATCTCACATGCGGTTAGATCTCGTTTCTTACTTACCGCGAGTTCTTCTTCATGTTGAGTCATTTCTTTCAATTCTACCCTTTGTTTTTTCCTTGTTGTTTTAGTTTGTGGTCTTCCTGTTGGATCTCCCTTTCTTGGCTCTTCGCTTTGTGCGATCCATGGACGAGCAATTAGCCTTAGTTGGCTCAACAAGACTTGTCGGCTTACCGAGGTGCCACGAGAGTAAGCTTCGAAGAATTCCTTTGCTTCGTTCGTATCCCATGGAGATTGCTCGGGATCTCCCGAAGGGGGAGGGTCGAAAGATAGTTGCTTCTAAAACGGATCAATAACCTCCAAAGGTATCAGTTTTTCATACTTCACAAGCATATGACGACATGGAAGCCCCAATGAAGACATGTCGGGACAAATACACACATCACCCGGTTTTCCGTAATTTTTCTCATATTCCATTTGTCTCATCATATGTTTTATTGCCCAATGAGAGACGTTGAATTCTATTCCTTGGAGAAAGTTACCATAACGAAGAAATGGAGTCAACCTTTCCATTGAGCTTTTCTCAAAAGCCTCCTTGATCCTATTGATATCTTGCTTAAAGTATTGCTCCATTGCCTCGGTGACCAGTAACCACATTGCCTTGACCGGATTTGGATGAGATCTTTAAATCTCCCATGAGCGGCCTCAGCTGCACTAGTTGCTTCCGTCTTGAAGTGTCTATACCGGTTTGTCCATGCACGTACAAATTTTTCCTTGAACTTATCCAACCATTGAGTCTGACAATACCAGACGGCGGTTGGATAAACTTCGTTCCAATCGGCAATAAACTTCTCCAATCTCTTTTCGTACATAACCTCAGTAAGAGACCAATAAACTTTCTCCCAATCTCTTAGAAATTCCAACCACTTTTTATGATTTTCCGCATGTTCTTTGTCCACTCGCTCCTTTATCTTTCCTCTCTCATCTTCTTCTTCTTCGGGGGATAGTTTGTTCTTTCGAACATCTTCCTCTAGTTGTACCATCATTCTCTTATTAATATCCGCCTTTACGGGTTCAAACAAGGCATGGCAAGTTTTTATCACATTATTACGTATATGATATGTACATAGGAAATTTTGTGCGTCGGGGGAAGACGTCGGATATTGCTCTCATTAATGCGGCATCGTTATCGATTCGATGACCCTCGGAAGTTGATTTTCCGGAAGAATAACTTCAATTTTCGTAATGCCCAATGATAATTATGGTCCCTCTCGTTTTCCATTAAACACCAAGCCAATGTGAATGTTACCTTGTCAAGGTTTGCCCCACGATGTTGAACAACGACATATTGTATTTGTTTGTCTTGTAGGTGCAATCCATCAAAAGAACACCACAACATGTATTTGCCAAGCGTGGAACGCAAAGGATGCGAAATGAATATTTGAAGGGGCTTGTTGTCGGGCCCTCTTTTAATGATACGCGTGTAGTTGTGATCCCAAGCTATCTTATCAAATTCTTGCATAACGGACCTCCCTTCCCATACCAACCTTCTAATAGTTGCTTGTGCACTATAAATTGTAACGAGAGAAGACACGTTAGTCTCGTCCTTTTCCTTGAAGCCTCGAGAATTTGTCTCGGTTTGATAAATGCTTTGGTCAATCTCTTTACATCCTCGAACTCGTCGGTTTTAGCTTCGCAACTAAGGAGTGACCAACAAAATCTTTCGGATCCCGATGGTTATGACATGACCACACAAAACCTCACAGTCCCAATTGTTCATGTCATTTAAACGGAATACAAGCTTAAAAGGGCAATCATTCTTCCTCGTACGAGTCTTGTATACCCTATTAGTCTTCTTTGGATATACATAATCCTTTCTCTTGTGGCTATTCTTCTCCTTGTATTTCCCACTTCTCTCGCAAGCCATATCAAAACGCCTATTCGAACCTTCGGTGTTCCTCACCAACACACACATGTTCTTAAGAGCCGTCTCTTTAGCCCAAGCGATTGCTTCCTTTCGACCGATTATTCCCTACATAAGAACAATTTCGCATTCATTAGAAGGTTCACTACTAGCAATCCATTAGTAATGATCAAGATACTAGGTGAAAAGTATTATTTGGTCACATACCGGAGGGATTTTATAGTATTCCGACGTATCCCGATAAAGCGACTTTGCATTTGTTGGATCAATATATGGCACCACCTAAGGATCGAATGAAAATTAGTTCCAAACAACATTAAAACACTATCTTAGGAAACACATGCAGGCATGCTCGACAATTGTTAGGCATAGTCTAAGTTTACCAAACGGAAGACCAAATTTGAAACCTATTCCGGCATATGTGTTTCGTAAGACTACAACTAATAGGAAGCAAGGATCTTGGCATTATCGTAACATATTGTTCCAAGCCGGTACACAATTCCGGCATTGAAAAATAATCGATATTGAATGCGGAATTTAGCTTTGGAAAACATTTATTCCTGCATGTTTTTTTGTAGGTACCGGCATTGAAAAGTTGTAACTTAACAACGCCGGTTTCGTTGCCGGCATTATCGATAGTGATGGTACCACGCCGGTACTAAATTCCGGCGTTAATGTTTATTAAGTTTCAATGCCGGTTTTTGGTTTGGGATGGAATTGTTTCTGTATGTTTTTCATTCAATCTAGGCATGGTAGACGATCAATGAAACCATGCCGGTTGAATATTCCGTAGTATATTCCTTGTTAGGTAAAAAGGTTAACTCTTTGTACCGGCATAGTTTTTGGTAGAATTCTATGCCGGTTGATAATTCAAATTGGGGGATATAAGTGTCCGGCATGGTCGTAGTATGAATACTATGCCGGTGCCTTGACTACCGGCATGGTTTTCATACAACTACCATGCCGGCATCGAGGTTTTTCAGTTGAAAAAATGGCGGGTTTAAAGAAAAATTGGATTTTTCGACATCTTAGCAAACTTTACTGTGTATTGGGGATGCTAGTATGTTGTGCAAGTTTATTTTCTTGTGTTGGTTCTTCATGAAACTCTCCATACTCGTCAAAATCATCATTCAAGGGTGTTGGCTCAACAATGAGTTGCAATTGAGAGTTGTTGTCGTTAGCTGAAGATTCAAGATATGCTCCTTGTTGTAGTTGAGCTAAAGATTCGGCAGCAGCAATCCTCTCTTCACAATCATCCTCCATTTTCCACAAAAAAATTTCTCTCTCAAAAAATTTTTCCCTCCTTCTACTCTCACCTCACTCACCCAAAAACAAATAAAACACACACTAATCATTTAACAAAATCTTAAGATTTTACTAATTATTATTAACCACTAAACCCGATTAGTGAGGGTAGATTAGGATTTAAAAAATACTTAGATAAGGGGTGACCCCGAATTGATATCGGATCCGGTTTTTGTCCTTTTCTTGTATCCCCAATTACTTTTTATATCCCCCAATTGCGCGTTCTTTAAAAAGAGTATTCTGATTACTTTTACACGATTATCATCTTCCATGAGAAGTAAGATGGACTGGTGTTGTAAACCGGTCCAATCAAATTGTTCATACAAATGTTCATAGTCTTTTCTCCCTTTTGTAATCTTTTTACCGTAAATATTGCCATCAACAACTGGTGCAAGTTCTACTTACATTTGGTTTATAGTATTATACAATGAAAAAGATGGCCAAGTGGTTTGATAATCACTTCCCAAATTAGATACGGAGGATTTAATTCTTCCCGATGGTCACTCACAGTATGTACCTGAACCCGGTTAGTTTTGGATGGGGAGGCTCATGGTCTTAACCGGGGGCGGAGCCAGCCCATTGTAAGGATGTGCACTTGCACCACCTGCCCAGCTGATTCCAAAGCATATTTTAGGCTCATTAGGAGATTTTTTTTTGTATATCTAAGTCTATTTTTATATTTTTACACCCCTAAAAAAAAAACTGCACTCCGTAACAAATTTTGCACCCCTAACAAAATTTTTGGCTCCGCCCCTGATTATTAACTCTTAACCTAACTATGACTAGTCAGGTGCTGTGTAAAGTGTAAACACAAGATGGGGAACATCCGCAGATGGATTTCATTTCCAGCATGTGAAGCCCACAAATAAAACAAAAAGAAACATCTTCAAAATTAAAATAATCAAATTACTATTTAGCGTTCATGCATGACTTCGTTCCACTGTTCAAGGCAATGGCTGACACAAAAATGGATCGAGTTTTTCTTGTTTAAGATAAAACCAAAAAAAAATTGTATGCTTACACTGTTAATGGCAAACAGATTTTCATTGACCTTGTCAACTTGTTTAATTAGTTCATGAAATTGGATAAATAGCTTGTTAAGTTCCATGTGACCGTATCAGTCCATAATTAGTAAAACTATGCGTCAAAACACGGGATCAGATAGTGTTGGGGATCTTTGGTCAAACTTCTTCTGATCCGATCCAATTAACTTATGAATTAAAAATATCACCTGTGTGGTTAATTAATTAGCTAGTACTGGATTAGTTTTAATAAAATTATGAAACTTGATTAATTATGGAACTACTTGTAATTAACCGCCGCTCTATAGACTATTCTTGTATCAGGATGATAATATTTACTATTATTTTTTTGGTTCCTCCAATAAGAGTGTGCGGCGTGGAAATACCTAAAACTAAAATAAGTTTCATATTATAAGAAAATAAGAAGAATAATATCCAGCCACATGCAAATTCATGCTTGCTTAATCCATTAATGAGTAAAAGTTCAACAAATAGCATCTTATTTATATATTGGAGAAGGAAGACAAAATAGAACTTGCAAGGACTTGGCAGAATAATCATTTGTCTACCAATGGTAAAATTGTTTGGAAACTTCTTCCAGCAGCTATTGTTTGGATTTTATGGAGGGAAAGAAACTGCCGCACTTTTGAAGAGAAGTATGTGTTCAAAACTGACGGAGACTTGTGTTTAGATATTAAAACTCTTGTGCTAACGTGGGCTGCAAGTTTTGGCAACAGAGTTCATTTGAACTTCTCTTATACTGTGCGCAACTGGAGTTCTGTTTATCTGTAATTTTTCTGTTTTTTTTTTTTTTTTTTTTTTTTTTTTTTTTTATAACTACCTCTGGTAGTTTTATGTAAATTCTTCCTCTATTAATATTTCCTTCTCTTCTGATAAAAAAAAACAAAAATGAAAATATTTTGGGAGGGTAATAAGTGCAAAAAATAATCGCTAAGAGCAACCGCAGTGGGCGACTAAACCCAAATATTTGGTAAAAGAACGAGACGTAGCGGAACGTACTATCGACCAAATCCCAGATTAAAACCAAATCTCCGACTATATTTGGTCTGGGACTAAGACTAAACCCAAATATAGTCGAGCGTTGGTATAATCTACGTTTCTCAACGTGCGGGTATATAATTTACGCCTGACATGAAGCGCACGTAAAGTCTTCGGCCGACGAAGAGGCGTGTACATAAACTACGCCCCAATGGAGCGCTGCTGAAATCTACGCCCGATGGAGCGTTGCTGAAGTTTACGCCTGGTATCGGGCGTTGATATACACCCCGCCCCAATGAGGCGAACCTAAAGTTTACGCCTGGCATCAGGCGGGCATATAGTTAACGCCCCACAACCACATTCTACCATTTCAACCACTTCAATGCCACATTCTAATTCATCTCCACTCTCATCTCTGCATCAACATTTCAAAACAAAATAACCAAAAATCTGAAATAAAAATAACATATATATCATACCATAAAACGTAAAACAATTCATGGTCATTAGTTATGGCCACAAAGTAGGCACACGTACTATGTGGGTGTGAAAGCTTATGTATGAAGTGTGAACAAACAATCTAGCATGTAGACAAACGGAGTTTATATCAACGCCTGGCCATCTTTTCATACAAAACCTACATTTTGAAGCTGAGTGGAGTTTATATCAACGCCCCACAACTCGCGTTGATTATACGTACGCCCAACAACCCGCGTTGATTCTCCCATTCGCCCCATTGGGCGTTGATTATACGTACGCCCCTTTTACCGGCGTAAACTTTATGAACGCCCCACACCGCGCGTAATCTTTACCAACGCCCCACAACAGGCTAAACTATATCAACGCTTGAACAGGGCTCACTTTATACTTCCGCTCCACAACCAAACGAAGATTATACCTCCGCTCGACTAAATATACTCGCATCCCACTGCGTCACACAACGGACTAAACTAAAATTTAGTCGTTTTTTTTACTCTTTGATCTTTGGGTTTAGTCGCACCACTGCAGTTGCTCTAAAGAGAGAGGATTTGTCGAGCAAAAATATTATTTTTGCATTCCATATGTAATTGCATTTATCAGACCAAAATAACTTCAAAACTAACCATGCCACTCTGATTTCTATGCACATGGTAAACCAGCCAGTTTGTCACTTTTGTATCAACCGTGAGCATGTCACAATGGCAAATTTAACCGACTAAGTGGTAGATAAGAAACATAGTTTTGCATTCCCTGTGTATTTTGTCATACCAAAATAGCTTGAGAAGAATCCGAAGTAATCATGCCACTCTCTTAGGCCGGTTCTTATGTACAATGCAAACCAGCCAGTTTGCCACTTTTCTACTAAATTATGGGCATGGTAAAATGGAAAAAATAACTAGGTAGAGACTTTACCAAGCGACAGAGACACCATCGCTCGGATATCAGTATACCACTCGTTGGTCAATAGACCGCCAAGGATATAGACACTTTTGTTCAACGCCAAGATTTTCACCTTTATTCATCATCCAATGGTTAGAAATTCCCCACTTAAATAATGAACTTCAAATTCATTTCACCTTATACCATCTTTATATCGAAATTGCTAGGGTCACTTCACTCGAGAAGAAGATTTTTTTCTTATTGGTTCTAGGATATCAGTTGCAAACGATGTAAACTTCAATTTAACCATTTTAATGTGTGGGACAGCGTGTTTATAGTTTTATGGAGTTAGCCGGTAATGAAAAATCTAGAAGAACGAATACGATCTTTAAAGTAGACTTTCCTTAATCAATAAGGATATGAGAAATTATGCAAAAATTTTGTGTATAATAGAGGGGGATAATCCTAGTTTGTCCTTTGACGAACTAGTGAGTATGTTAATTGAAAAAAAATTAAGACTCAGGTTTATTTAATTAAAATTATATTAACTTTTTTATTTTATTTTTTTTCATATAATTAGCGCTCATTCCAAATTTATTAAACTCAACGGAAGAGTATTTAAGCATGGTGAATGCTATGAAATCCATAAGATTCATGTACAAGGATTTAACGTTGTTTAAATGTCATGTAAGGTGATTGCGTTTTCTTAATTAAATATTAGGTCGAATTGAAAGTTTGTTAGAGCATTGCTCGGTCGAACTCGCATGCGTTGCTATCTCAAGCATGTTTGTCAATGTTAGTGATCAAAACTATAAGTCTTGATATCTAGCCTATGTAGCTAAAGGTCTCGGACTAGGATAGAAAGTGTAGTTGAGCTCAAGAACTCCATGGCAATCATCATACAAGACGAAGGACTACTCGAGGAACCGGTGGAACTTCACCGACTAAAAGGTATGTGGAGACTTGAACTTATCAGTCACTCAAAAGTCTATTTACTCTATCTCCTACTCTTGAGACAAAAGTCGTTTACACATATAGACTTCCATTATACACATTTGCTATTTCGAGCCGAGTTTAACTCGTCTATCTATTTCTCGAAATATGTGTTGGTAAGCTTTCGCTTTAACCGAATTCATCTTTACCTAGTGACGAAATTTATGATATGTTTCAATCACTTTGGAAATTGCTCTGACATAAAATGGTCATGAATAACGGTTATATAACGTTCTCTGAGAATGTTTCAAAGATTGAAATGAGAGTTTAGATTACATAACCATTGGTAGGATATAAGCATTATTGTGGAAACACATATATGTATAAGTCCTTATTCCTTGAACCAAAGTTTGTGAACTTTGTTGATCAAGAGAAATGGAAGTGGCGCAAGCCAACTCCGCTAACTCAGTCTGCAAACTGGCGGAAGTTCTCACCCGAGAATTTCTGTTGGAGTTTGTGTACTCCTTCTATGAGCTTAAGTCCGCGAACTTGAGTAGGTTATATCTAAAACCGGTTGTTCTTGAACTAATGTTTACATAAACTAAGGAATGCTTTTGCAAACCGTGGCTAAAAAGTTCATGAAACGATTCGAGCGAATCAAACCGTTTTTGCTTCGATTGTGTCTTGTGTAGTTATATAAGATCTAAGCAATTGAACAACTCTCTAACTAGTTCATTTGAGTCATTTGAACTAGTTATGGTGAAGAAGAATATGGTTGATATGAGAGTGATCATATGGCTAACCATTTTGTTGACTATTGTTGAACCAACAAATGTTAATGTTTGGGTACGGTTGATAAACCCAAAATTGAACATTTCTTTTGTGTATAACAAGCTAATTTTTTGATCCAACGGTTGAGAAATATTAGCTTCAATCTAATCAGGTTTTCATCTAACGGTGAATATTGAATGCTTTGTTACTACGCTAACATTGATTGCAAACCCAGATTTGAAAGACTATATAAGGGAGAACTCTAGCAACTGAGAAACCTAATCCCCACACTTTGCGTGTGATACTAGTTTGCTAAGCTAAAGTCGGATCTCCTTTAACCTTTGGTTTTATTCTTCTAAAACCAGGTTAACGACTTAAAGACTTCATTGGGATTGTGAAGCCAGACCGATACTACTTTTCTTGTAGTTGTGTGATCTAATCTTGTTGTTCTATCGTATGAGTACAATTGGAATAATTGGCTTGAGATTTATATCTCCGATAGGCAAGATAGAAAAGAAATAACAAACACTTCGTCTCATCATTTGTGATTCCGCAATATCTTTTTTCGCTGCGTCGATTAAGATTATTGTGAGGTGAACAATAATACTAGGTTTTTCTTCGGGAATATAAGTCCTGGTTATTGATTGGTTCCTGTTCACCTTAATTTATCAAAATACCGAGCAAAACTCATAGGTTTATTCGTGGGAGACGGATTTATCTATCGCTATAGACTTTTCAGTGTGATACAAATTTTTTTATTAAAGTCTTCGACTTTGGGTCGTAGCAACTTTTAGTTGTGGGTGAGATCATCTAAGGGAATCAAGTACGTAGCATCCTACTGGGATCATAGGCGTAGGAGCATAACTGTACCTTGGATCAGTGTGAGATTGATTGGGGTTCAACTACAGTCCAGACCGAAGTTAATTTGGAGTAGACAAGAGTCTGTAGCGGCTTAATCGATGTGTGTTCAACTGGACTAGGTCCCGGGTTTTTTTGCATTTGCGGTTTCCTCGTTAACAAAATTACGTATCTGTGTTATTTCTATTACGCATTTTATTTGTTTATATAATTGAAATATCACGGGTTGTGCGTTGATCAATCAATTAGAATATCCGACCTTTTGGTTGTTGATTTAAATTGATTGACACTTGGATATTGGTCTTTGGTACCATCCAAGTTATCTCTCTTTGATAAAGACTCGGGGATTTCTTTTTGCTTGAGTAAAGATCAAATCGAGAGATTGAGATATAAACTCGTTGATATACTTTTTATCTAGATTGAGAACATTGTCAAGTTGATTCTCTAGAAAGTATATTGGAGTTTGTCCATACATATTGCTAAGCGAAATATTGGGTGTGGTTGTTATACCCCGCTTTTTCAATTGGTATCAGAGCAGGAAAACATGTTCAACACCTTATAAGTCTGTGTTTGTAGCAATCTGACCCTATGGACAGAAACGTCTCTAGAAACGCTTCACCGGGATTAAAAACCAATCGTAGAAGAAGTTCTAATAAAATGGTTATTCTCCAGAAAAAGTTGGATGAACAAATCAGGATCAACTCGATCTCATAGCGAGAAATTGCAATGCTTAAGGATTTGAAATCTGTCAAAAATACCCTTAATGGATTTGAATAAATCATGTTTTTCCTCTCAGAAGAACAGTCGTAAGTCAGGTGATAAACAACGTTCGCATGTTGTCAAAACTGATATGACCCAGAACTTCTCTGACGATGTTAAATGTGTTAGCCCATGTTTGTTTTGCGATTCCTCTAATCACTTTCAACATACTTGTATGTCATTCCAAAAGAGCCTGAAAGTTGCAAGTATTCTTCACACGAAAACTAAACAACTTAGTGTCTCTCTAAAAGGGCGTACAAAACTATCAGGAAACCCTAAACAGGAAAGTACTAATAGTATGAGAGTTTTTGCTTTAAAATCAACATCACCCTTTCAATAGTTTCTTGACAGTAGATGTAGCAGCCATATGACAGGTGATCTCACATGGTTTGTTTCTTTTGAAGACTATGAAGGAGGTCCAGTTACCTTCGGAGATGGGAGTTGTTGCTACATTAGCAAGAAAGGTACGATCAAACTGCTCGGCGTTCCTGAAATCCATGATGTAGTATACGTAAAAGGTATGACTTCAAATCTTCTTTCTGTGAGTCAAATTTGTGACAAAGGCCATCGAGTTATCTTCAATGCAAATGGATGTGACATTGTAGAAAAAACTGGGAAAGTAATTTTTCAAGGAACTCGTGGTAAAAATAACTACTATCTTCTTGATACTCAGTTTAGCAATTGTTGCAATTTGACTAAGGTGCAATCTACACACCTTTGGCATGAGCGTTTTGGTCACATCAATTATCGTCTTCTAGCTAAGATCATTAACAAAGAACTTGTTAGAGGCATTCCCAAAATCAATGCAAATATTGAAGGTGTATGTGGTGCCTGTCAAAAGGCTAAACAAACGAGAGTTCACCATAAATCATCTCGAGATATTCTCACTAAAGCTCCACTTGATTTAATTCATATGGATCTCTTGACCAATTCAACAACCCACGGTTCTTTGGAAAAAAGTATGCTTTAGTTATGGTAGATGATTACACTGATTCACTTGGGTTGCATTTGTCTCATAAAAATGAAACCCTTGATGAATTCAAGATTATTGTTAAACGAATCCCGAAGCGAACAAGGTCGCAAACTAAAGAAAATTAGGAGTGACCGTGGAACTAAATTCAAGGACACTAAGGTGTTTGAATTTTGTGTGAACGGGGATTATTCAACAATTTTCACCACCTATTACTCCTCAAGCTAATGGAGTTGCGAAAGAAAGCATAAGAACATTCGGGACATGGCCAGGGTAATGCTCCATTACAAAAACTTACCTCTAAGGTTTTGGGGGGAAGTTGTTTTTACGGCATGTTATTTGATCAACCGTGTTTACTTACGGTCTAAAACCCTAAACACTCATTATGAGTTGTGGTATGGAACAAAACCCAACCTGCACTACCTTAGGGTTTTCATAAGTAAATGCTACATTCTAAAAGATCGACAACAGAGAGGGAAATTCGATACCAAAAGCGATGAAGGTATTTTTCTTGGATATGCTTCTGATAGCCATGGTTTTCGAGTATTTAATCTCAGAACCCAGGTTATGATGGAATCTGCGAATGTTATCATCGATGATATTAGTGATTTTTATCATCATAATCCTCCTGCTGAATTGCCTCCAACCGAGATAATTGATAAAGTCAAAGAAATACCAGAATCAGTTGAAGTTATCCCAACTGTTGTTGGTCCTGATATTTCTAGTGACGAGGAGAAGAGCATTGATCAAGCTACTCCTGACGAACAAGAACGTGTCCCTCCATGACATCTCTGGGTTGAAAGGAATCATGATCTCAATTGTATTATTGGGGGAAGAGATTCTACAGCTAAGACTAGAGGGCAACTGGAAAATATGTGCAATTTTGGTTGTTATCTGTCACAAGTAGAACCTAGAAATATTGATGAAGCTCTGAACGATCCCTTTTGGGTGAATGCAATGCATGAAGAGTTAAATCAATTCCTAAGACAAGACGTATGGGAACTCGTACCTTGTCCCCCCAAATTTAATATTGTTGGAACAAAATGGATATTCAAGAACAAGTCTGATGAATATGGCACAATTATCAAAAATAAAGCCAGACTTGTCGCTCAAGGATATTCACAAATTGAAGGTATCGACTTTGACGAAACCTTTGCTCCTGTGACACGCCTTGAGTCCATTATACTTTTATTAGCTCATGCTTGTTTTCTCAAGGTTAAGTGATGTGATTTTAATTTTGTTGTAGAAAGTGGTAGTAAAATATGTCGTTCACTCAGACTTGTGAAGATTCAATTTTAGATTCAAACTCAATAGAAAACTTACGAAGTTGTTATCAAGATTATAAAAGCACCGAGACTCAAGATTCCACCATTGACCAATTAAGTGATTCAATCTAATCAATATTCATGAAATTATTTGCGTTTGAAATGATTCTGAATTATTGCCTCAAGTAGATTTTCGAAGTAACAATTGTAAACACTAAGCATGAAACATCATAAGTCTTAAACTAAGCATGCTCCATCAAAACGAATCACAATCATTCAATAAAAATCCGTTTCCAATATTAGTTCCATGCAAATAATCATAAAAGAAATTGCAAAAATTAATTAAATCGAAATATACCACTTTTCATGGAACAATGGCTTCCTCCGTTGCCTCGGATAAGGGGTTTAGCTTCTCATATTATTCACGTTCTCAAAATAGGTGTTCATAGCTCAAAAGTGTGAAAAACAAGAGAAAACTAATAAAGCAACGAGTTTGTAATGAGATATATTTTTACAAAAATCAATTTGTTACAGAGAAATCATGAAGCATTGCGAACCCAATATAATTGTTGGAAAATTGTCACAAAGGGAATGAATTTGAAAGAATAGGTCACGGATTCTGCGACTTTCCTTAAGTGTTGTTTTCTGGTTCTTCTTCTACCTCTCGACTGTGATGATCAAACACGCCTCTGCTGCCTTGGATCGAGCTCTGTAACTACCCCAAACTTATCTCAAAGTCTCGACTCCCCTTCTATGAACCTCAGCACTCGTATATATACCCCACAGTCCGACCAAATCTCAAGAATATCTCCGGTTATCTTCTTTTTCTTTCACCGGAAGTTACGGACTTTCATACTCCTTTTTCTTATCACGTCTTCTCTAGATATAAAACTCCTTCCTAAACTGGATAGAGCCAAATTGGGGAAGATATCCTCTCTGTTGTATGTCGCTTCCAAAAATAATAGCTAACAGAATCTTAACAATATTTCCGGCCCCTGTATACTTCAAATCGACAATTCGGGCATATTTACTCGAACCAAATGCCCATATTAACTCTGTTAAGGCCTAACAAGTTCATACAAATGCAAATCCACGAAACAATCCAAAAAAAACTCGTCCGAAAATCATCACATACCCGGAGTATTCACCTCTCTCTGTTTTCTTGACCTTGGTGATACAGCCCAGTCTAATCGATCCAATCAACCATACAATCCCTGTTTTGCTGAAACAAATCTATCCCAACCAAATTCCGTGTTTGAATCTCATTTAAGCTCTTCCAAAACTCTTCCCAGAATATCGCAGACGAACAGAACAATTTCCCGCCAAATCTTAATTCAAACGGTGATGAACATGGGTGTCCCCCTATCGTCTGATGGGGTGCGAATAGCAGGTGGTCACCCCTTAGCAATTGAAGTGCCCCTTATCCAAGTCAGGGGTCCGAATAGTAATTTTCTCCCACGAGCGCAAATACCACTTTTCGAAAGATTTTTCCATAAAAGCTTATTTCTCCAAAAACACCTACAAAGACATAAAATACCAAAATAAACGCAAAATCGAGTACTAACATTACAGAGAATTGAGACTAATATATACACATAAATGCGTCTATCAAATACCCCCAAACTTATTATTTGCTAGTCCTCGAGCAAAAATAAAATCCTAACTCCTTTATCGCAGCATCGTCGATTGCATTTAGCGTATGCAATAAGCCTTTAAACCCCTAGGTGGCCCTAGTGGCCGAGTTATAGTCTCAGGAGGGCTTACAAGAGATATACCCACAAAACCTTTACACTACAGACCCTATATATCTACGCAGAACCTTGGAAGGCACTAAAGAATCTCCTTGGTTGGCATACTTATTGACTACAGGAGGAAGTACCCTGATGCGATTCCATTTGCTGTACACGAGTTTGCACTCAAGCATACTAAAAATTCATATATAAGTCACAAAGCTCTACTTAGATAGTTTATGGACATCATAACCGGAGTCAACCAATCACATGGATAGATTAAGAGATGGATATAGAAAAACATAGATGGTTTTGATGTTGACTAAGGTGAACGGTGTTTCTCATATCTGTCTGAAGGCCACTGCCAAAACGAACCTATCCTAATGGTGAGATACTTTGGTTCGGACTAATATCAACACACTTTGGCATATACAAGGGAACCCGGTGGTCGATAATCCTAACTCTAGATCAACTCGTCGGCATATACAAAGGGAACCGGTCGATTTTATTGAACACTTTATTCCGTTTGGTCGATGGTTAGGTCTCAATTTTCTTTTCTATTTTTTTTTTTTTTTTTTTTTTTTTTTTTTTTTGGTATCTCAATCACTCTATTTCACCCTAGCAGTGGTAACAACTTGAATCGTGAGCTCCACCTAATCACTTAGAGAAACATATTTTAAAGGAAAAAAAAATAAAAATAGAAGTGAAAAGGATTCAACGAGATATGGCGAAACTACCATGTTTTTTTCTTTAATTCTGACACCTGAGCTCTGTTCTTTTATGAATAGACTCTTTAGATGTTTCCATCTAATCAGATTGGTTCTCAACTCCTACAACCAAGATGCTTCCATCCACTTAGATTGGTTAGTGCCATCCTTAATAAGCATAAATTTCTAGGCTCACGGAGTTTATTTATTTATCTTTTGCAGACTAAAAAAGTTTCTCCCATACCCCCAAACTTAAATCTAACATTGTCGTCAATGTTCTAAAGATAGAATTAAAAGCATGAACAAGGAGAAATCATTTACCATTTGAAGTAAAAGAGTTAAGGAAAGATATTACCGTGTCGCATGAATATTGGGTTACCTCCCAAGAAGTGATAAGTTTAACGTCTTCAGCCAGACATTACGTACCCATAAAATGGCTAATTACCCTTTCAAATCGTATATCAATAGTCGAAACAATTGTGTATCATCAAAGCCAAATAATAGTGCCACTAAAATGAGACAACTGCACAAGATCGGAAAAATGAACAGATGGAGCACAACCTTATCGAAAGTTTCTTGCAAGACAACTGGATCTATCTGAGATGACCAATTGGGCTTCATATGAGTGTCTTGACAAACAGATTCATCCGTAACGGGTTTCTAATAGCTTAATTTTTCCCTGGACAGTATCAGGGTGATCGGGTTGTGGAGTCTGAATAGACTCAAGTAATAACTCAGATGTACTAAGATCGAGTCCCAAGTTAGGGACTTATAATGGGGATACTTGACGATCAATACCCCCAAACTTAGGGTAATCACTACTCTCTGTAAGACCTAGCACTATGGCTTGAATTTCTAGATCCTTAGAGTCTTTAAAATACTCAAGAGCTTCATCTAGTTCTCTACCCCCAAACTTAGGGTCATCATAACTCTCAGAAAGACCTAATACTATTGTCTGAATTTCTGGATCTGTAGAGTCCTTAAAATGTTCGAGAGCTTCTTCTAGTTCTAAAGTTTGGTCATCTATCTGACCTAAGAGAATCGTCTCATCAAATTCATCCAATAAAGTGTCGTCCCAATTATCCTGAACTAGATCATGAACTAAAGTGCTAATCATATTCACTTCCTCTAAATCATCAGAAGGTTGTCTAGTAACATTAAAGACATTTAGTTCAGTTGTCATATTACCAAAGGATAAGTTCATAAGTCATGTCCTACGATTGATAACGAGGATTAGACGTGGCTAAAATGGGCGACCTAAAATTACCGGTATTTGATTCTCTAGGTCGTGACAGGTTGTGTATCTAAGACTACAAAATCCACGGGATAAATAAACTTGTCGAGCCTCAATAAGAACATCATCTATCACACCACGAGGAATTTTGAGACCTATCGACTAAGCTGCGGTGTTATCTTGGTAGGTTTCAATTCACCAAGTCCTAGTTTGTAAGTACACATGGTACGGAAGTAAGTTCACACTAGCTCCTAAGTCAAGTAAAGATTTCTCCACCCCTGTGTTTTCCTATCGTGCAAGCAATGGTAGGGGCACACAGGTCTTTATACTTAGGAGTTGTGTTGTTCTCGAATGATCGAACTTACATGACTAGCTAAAAAATCTTTTTAGGGACACTAAGCTTTTGCTTTCGCGTACACATATCTTTAAGGAATTTGGCATAAGCCGGAAGTTGCCTAATTGCTTCTAGTAACGGAAGGTTTATGGTAACTTTCTTAAAAAACTCTATTATGTCATTAAAGTTGGATTCACTCTTTGTTGGTACTAATATCCATGGAAATGGGGCTCTAGGCACAAAATAGGGCCTCTCAGGAACCGAATTGGCATCATCAGAGATTTTATCAGTCCCCTCATCTATGGATGGTCCTGAGGGGTGTACTACAGTATGCTCACTATCGGGCATGGTTACCTGATTGTCTACTACTCTACCACTCCTAAGGGTTCTAATTGAATTCAACTGTTGTAACGGTTTTGCACCTATTTCATGAACTCCTCTAGGTTTGGGATTAGTTTGACTAGGGAACCTTCCGTTATCTCTTTCACTTAAAGTCTTAGCTATTTGACGTATTTGAAGTTCTAACTTAGCAAGAGTCTGAGCATTAGTTTGAAAATTCTTCTTGGTTTTCTGTTCAAAACTAACTTGGCTTTTTATTAACATTTCCTGACTCTGTGCTAACATATCCTGGCTCTTTCTTGATATACTAAGAGATTCCTCTAAGCTAGACATTTTATTCTCTAAAGGGTTCTGAAACTGAGCTTGACCTGGAGAGTTCTTATTATAACCAAAACCTTGGGGAACATTCGAATTACTAAGCGGACCTTGACTCTGGCCCTTAGACCATGAAAGGTTCGGATGGTTTTTCCAACCAGGATTATAGGTTTCTAAATATGGGTCAAATTTCTGACGGTTGTCGAATCTAGTGTTATTATATAGAGCATTGGCTTGCTCTTCATTATTCTGGCCTTCCCAAAAAAGCTCCACTCTACCACTAGTGTGACCCAATTCTATAGCTTCTAACATTTTAGCTATTGATGCAATTTTGGCATCTGATTCATAGCCTCCTTCTACCCTATTAACGTTTCCTCTACCTAGAAGAATTGTTTTCTGGGGTACCCTACTATTTTCCCATTGTTCGATCTTTTCGGCGATTTCATTCAAAAATGTCATCGCGCATCAAGCTGTTTGGTTTTCAAACCCACTGTACACATAGATTCTACTGTGGTCGTAGTGGAATAATCTAAACCCTCATAAAGGATCTGAACTAACCTAACCTTTTCTAAACCATGATGAGGACATTGGGATAATAGGTCATTGAACCTTTCCAAATACCTATACAAAGATTCTCCCTCCTGTTGAGAAAACATGCAGATTTGCGTCCTAATAGACGATGTTTTGTGCCTAGGAAAAAACTTGTTCAAAAAGGCAGATGTAAGTTGTTCATATGTTTCGATTGACCCGGAAGCCAAACTATATAGCCACGATTTGGCTTTATCTTTCGGGGAAAAAGAGAATAACCTAAGTTTCAGAGCATCATCATCAAGATCTCTAATTTTTTAGGGTACTACAAATTTCTTCAAAATCCCTAAGATGGAAATAGGGGTTTTCACTTTCTTTCCCTAAAAAGATTGGGAGCATCCAGAAGGTCCCAGGTTTAAGTGCATAATTTGCTTCCGTTTGATTAACCTAATACACGAGGGACGAGTAGTCTAATCGGGTTCAATAAAGCTTTCAAAGTTGCCATTACGGCACTATCGGAATATCAGGGATTGTCTCCCCAAACGGACGTTCAAAAACGGACTCTTCAAAAATTGGACTTTCTAAATTAAGGTAATCGAGACGCTTAGAACTACTAGGTTTCTCTTTAACAAATCTACCTAGGGCATCTCTTTTACGTTCTGGCATGCAAACGAATAAGGAATGGGATTCTATGCAATCACAAAACAAGGCTGACTCAACCAAATAAAACCTACTAATTTGTAGCAAACAAAAAGCATGATGGCTCCACTTAGATTGTTTCTAGACCAGCTTCTAATCCTTCGAAAGGGAATTCGTTACAATTTAAGCAAACCCCTCTGGAATCAATCCAAGTCAAAGTAAGTTGAATAGAGGCGAGGGAATCTCGGTGGAGCTTTGATACCCAAGGCCTCACCGGAATTACAATGCGGCGTAGTCACGCATTCAACTCACAGAAACCATCATGAACTTCGAAGTATGCTTAAAAGAGTAACCAATATTTTTCGAATGAATTTCCTATTAAGCTTGTTACCCTATCGGTCTTGTTCTAGTCAAAATTTTAAGGCTTAGGTTCGCGTAGGTTACGTGTTCCTAAGGCGGGAAAGAAGAGAACGGTGATGAAATCCGAACCCTTATCTTGTATGGCCAGGCCTAGCCCTTTACTAGAAAATTAAAGCAGCCGTATTCAAGTCCTCAGCATATATGCATACGAAGGAGTCCAGTAACTCGCTGACAGGGGATTCGCGAGTGTTTAGAATCTTACCTCCCGTTCCAGACGGGGGATGAATCGGTTGTAGTCGACTCGAGCCACTGACTCCTATGTCAGTGTACGAACCCAAGGTGCATAGACAATATCGTAATTGTCATCATTCTTTGCAAACAGTTTATATTTAAGACTACCCTTCTGTAGGGTTTAAAAAGAATGTCCAAAGTCCTAAAAATGTCCAAAAAGTCCAAAAATAAAAAGAAAAATTACAAAATAATTATAAACCCTAATACAGTTTTCGAAAAAAAAAAAACTAAAAAAAAAAAAAAAAAAAAAAAAATTCTTTGTCTCTTTCTCGTTTCTTATCGCTTTGTCTTTGGATCAAGTCTTTAGTTAATCACCAATATCTTTGGCTCAGCTTTCTTTTCGATCCAATATCCAAACCTGTAACCAAAACATAAATACCCAAGAAAACGTAAAATAGAACAAAAGAATAAAAATCACTAAAAACCTAAAAACAAATCTAAAAACAAGTCCGCGTCGGCGGCGCCAAAAATTGATGTGATTTTAATTTTGTTGTAGAAAGTGGTAGTAAAAGATGTCGTTCACTCAGACTTGTGAAGATTCAATTTTAGATTCAAACTCAATAGAAAACTTACGAAGTTGTTATCAAGATTATAAAAAGCACCGAGACTCAAGATTCCACCATTGACCAATTAAGTGATTCAATCTAATCAATATTCATGCAATTCTTTGCGTTTGAAATGATTCTGAATTATTGCCTCAAGTAGATTTTCGAAGTAACAATTGTAAACACTAAGCATGAAACATCAAAAGTCTTAAACTAAGCATGCTCACTAGTGGAAAACAGAAGTTCCGCGACCGTCAGGACAAGTCATGTATACGAGTTATACGACTAGTTCCAACCGTCTCTGTTGGGGTCTCTGATAAAGCGTAGCTGTTTTGTATGACCCTTATCCGTGTGTCTCAAAATAACGACTGATTTCAAGTGTAACGAGGTGCAGACCCTAAGCCGTGAGTCTCAGATTTAAATTATAATATAAAAAAAAATATTGATTCAGATTTGCTGAAATGCCTGAATGGCTAAATCTGAAATAGTCTGACTACATCAAGGTCAAGCTAAGTCAAATGGAAGTCAAGGTCAAGGTCAATGAAAAGTCAAAGAAGGTCGAGGTCAATGAAAAGTCAAAGTCAAAGTCAAAGAAAGTCAAAGTCAGAGAAAGTCAAATTAAACTCAAATTAAACCCAAACTGAAATTCAAATTTAAACTCAAACTAAACCCAAACTGAAATTCAAATTTAAACTCAAACTAAACCCAAACTGAAATTCAAATTTAAACTCAAACTTTAGAATTCCACATTCATTCATTCATTTTATCCATTGGGTTTAAAATTACACAAAAGAAGATGAAATTCTGGTTCAAGCCAATACATGTCCAAGCTAATAGACAATAAGCTAAAAACATGTTAAACAACTAAACGATAAGCTCCTCCGATGACGATGAACTTAGCAAATACTTCATAAATATGATATCAAGTAGATCATCCATGTGTTGTGTCCCTGGTTCACATACGACAAAGGAAGTTGTTCCTGCAAAGCAAATCAACAACAACACAATGACTTCGTTCAGTTCATAATACACGGTAGAACAAAATAAGTTACTAGAGTATACTTCATATTCTTTCTTTTAATGTTGGAAGCACGTGTGAGGTAATTTGAGAGATTAAACCTAGATCTAGGTCATGTAAACAGCAGTTGACTCATCAGTAGCAGGTATACAATCATGCAACAAGAGTGAAAACATAAACGAAAGCGAGGTCGGGAAAAAGAAAAGGACTATAAGGTAATTACTTTTGTGGAATGCTTTTGGTATGCAAATACTAATATCACAAGCTCGTATCAACATACAACAGGTTATATATATATATATATACTGGAATATAATAGGTGCAGATTATAACCCAAGATTCGGCATGCTATCTGACCCAAATAAGTAGAAAAATCAAATCACAAAGGAGGTTCAGGGTATGTTGTCAACTCACATGTGCGCAGCGGAAGCTACATGATTTCCACCAATGGGAAAAGGTGTTGGGCAAGTTTATTCACGTGTATCCCCATTTCTCATTCCCTTGGAAAGATAACCAATTGTACAAAATGAAATTAAAACGATGGTAAAACAGCTAACATAACAAATATGGAATCTACTAGGAAGAGTCATATGAAACCTTACTTCAACTTCTCCATTCCAATACTCATCATCTCCAACAGTTGTCAAAATTGATGGAGCTTCATTCGCATTTGCAGTGAAGACAAATGGATCTTCCAAAGCGTTCTTATTGGGGTCTGATCTTATTGGAGATTCCAAAACCAAATTCCAGTGCTCCTTGTCGGATCTGCAAGTAAAAGACTTGTCTAGCTTGAGAAGCATGGATAAATGGCTCGTCGACTTCTTTTGAGCTTCTCATAAATTTTCTGAAGTTGACAAATCTCAACTTTGTATCCGGATCCACATAGGATCCATGTACTTTTTCTTCGACTCGCACCCAATCACAGTAAAAAACAACTTCTGAGAAAACTCCATAATCCAGTTCAAGTATATGTTGTAGAATGCCGTAGTATGTAGTATCGTCATCAACCAAGTTAGTATCTCTGGAACTAGCTCTCAAATTTGGTGCAAGCATCCATGGTGACTCCACTATTTTGTGTAGTTAAATTTTTTTCGGCATCATTACTGTAAAAAAAAGATAGCCATTAACAAAATATGAGTTATAAGAAACTGCAGCGAAGGTAGGACCAATTGCCAGCCTACGAAAATCTGTCATGGGAGTGCCTTCAAGTTGTTTTCGTAGCCATTCAATGTACTCTGTAGGTTTTATCCTTCCCGTACGAGTTTGGTTCAAATTACGAACATATGTCTCGTACTTCCTGTCAAACAACACAGAAAGTGACAAGTGATATAAGCATTAACAAAAATTAACAAACAAATCAGGAAACATAATCAAGTAGTACAACTCCCTTAATCTCGTTTCGAGTGAGCACACACAAATTTTTGAAAATGCCATTGTAACAAAAATCAACTTAGATTTCATCTTAAACTCATGTCATGATAACTAAAGCTTAACGAGTGAAGCTCATTAGAGTATAAACTGATTTTACAGCTATAAATAAAATTGAAGTGCTAGTTTAATAAACTTTCAGTTTTAACATGTGGTAGTTAACTGCTGGTATAAGTTCATTATATATGATAAAGTAATAAACTAAGATCTTTCACGGATCATACATTCATGTCTTGGAACTTAAAATCCAATGCATAGTGTGATGAAATGATCTAAAATTAAATCAACGTAGGCTTTACTTACTCTTCTCATTCAGTATTTTCATCCGAATGTCTCAATATCCACAAACGAACTTGTTCATGCTCTACGTTGGTCAATGAATGTGGTTTTCCTTGTGAATGAGGTGGGTATGGACCTTCATAAACATCACCGGGCATTGATATCTTTCCACGACACTTAAAAGACTTTCGCCTCGTTTCAGGAAGTATCTCGACGCAATGGCGTGCTCCTTCATTGACCTCATACTGTTTTGTAATAGAGCCTTCTACATAATTTTTGTTGCGACCAAGAACCTTGTAGTACCTCATCATCCTGCACATGTAGTTAGTAAACAAATATATGTAAGTTTCGCTTAGTTCCAAAAAGAATAAACTGAAGGGATATTAGTAACTAAAGAATTGCCTATACCTCTCGTAAGGGTACATCCACCTAAACTGAACAGGCCCCAATTGATGTGCCTCTTCTGCTAAGTGTACGACAACATGAGTCATACTAACAAAAAAAGCGGTAAGGAAATACATTTCAAACACACATAGTGACTCCACCACACGTTCGTGCATTATACGAAGATCGGCCACGATCAATAACCTTGGAAGTTAGGACTTTGAAAAACAATGATAACTGTCGAATCGCCTCACGCAAAGGCTTATGTTCTTTGAAACAATGCATTATAAAAATAGGCATTAACCCTTGCATCGAGAATGTGATAATCGTGAGACTTGGACCCTTCAATTGGAAGTCTTTCAAGCATACTTTCCTTTTCCAATTCGCACTTTGTAACCAATTGGAACTTTAAGTGTGCTAAGAGTTTTCTGAGATGACTTCCCTTTCTGCCTTAGACAAAGAATAAGGTGCATGAGGCATCTCTACTTTTCCATTCTCTTGCGTCAACCACAAGCAAGGCTTTAAGTTTAGCAGTTCTAAATCTTTGCGCGCCAGATGCCCATCTTTGTTCTTATCCTTATGGCTCATAAAAGTTCCAAACAGATTCTCCGCAAAAATTTTTTCTACATGCATGACATCCACATTATGTCGGATTTGCAGAAACTAATGAGATGAGATTAGGTTAGAAAGGAATTTCAAACAACACATATTGAATTGAATTTAAGTAACTGATTCAACACAAACAGCACAAACATATTGAATTTAAGTAACTAATGAGAATAAGTTACAAAGGAATTTCAAAGTTCGCTCCCTCTCTCACAAGTTCTTGCTCTTCATTCTCAGGTTTCTCAATCTTCTTCCTTATCAAGCCTGAAGAAACCCATAGAAAGTAAATCTACCAAGACACTGGATGCTGAACAACTTATCAAGCATACAGGGAGAACAAACTCTAAATTGAACCAGTACAACTATTATGTACTATATATGATTGAGAGAAAATAGCTCTCCTATAACAATCCATCTACTTGATAACTGCTAAATTTATACACTAATTATGTGTACAGTTTACAAACGATATTCTGGATACTTCAATCTGAATTTTGAAATACTCCAGTGGTGCTACCAGTATACAGAAAAGGAGTGTATTCGATGCCAATCCATCACCAATAGACCTAAACAAAAAATATATTATATGTGTTCTTCTTCCATTATTAACGATGCATAGACAATCGATTTTAATTCGTACCTCTGATGAATATATAAACATGCATGGATTCTATGTTTTAGAAATGGATTCATGGATGCATGCTGGTAGATGTAAAGCTTCTAATAAGTAAAATTCTGCTGATCAAAACAGATATAAGTAAAGCTATGGAGATCAAAAAAATAAAAATATATATATATATATATGAAAACAAAAAAAGCCAGAAATGAGGTTACCTTCCAATATGGTAGACAAAAAAAGATCGATCTCTTCGACCACGGAGACTCACGTATGACTGACCGCTTGACCAACTTCCCAAACTCTTTATCTGCGGTTGCTGTCTTGTCGAATAATTCGGCGCCACTCAAACGTCTTGGTGCACCCCGTGTCTCCTCAAATCCGTTGAACTCAGATGTTTTCCGTCTATAAGGGTGAAACCTATCTCTTAGAAACCTTCTATGACCCATATAAGCATACTTAGAACCCCATTTTAGCCTAAACGCCTCTGTATTTTCTCCACACACAGGACAACCAAATCTTCCAGAAGTTCGCAAACCAGAAACATGAGCATATGCGGGAAAGTCGTGTATACACCACAGTAACATTGCTTTCATTGTAAAGGAAGTCTTTGTATACGCATCGTATGTTACTTCACCGACTGTCCATAAATCAATTAACTCGTCGATCAAGGGTTGCAAATAAACATCTATGTTGTGGTTGGGACCAAGTGTACCAGAATCGAAGTGTTAACATCGTAAAATCCTTTGACGTGCATTCGGATGGTGGAAGGTTATAACAAGTAAGCATAACAGGCCAAGTACTATGCGAGGTCATCATTCGAAAGGGTTAAAACCATCGATTGCTAGTACAAGACGTACATTTCGTTTCTCTTGACAAACTCGAGGCCACTTCATGTCTATTGACTTCCATTGTGACGAATCCACGGATGTCTCATGTGTGTAGCACTTTCTTCAACCTTAGCATACCATGTCATCGGCTCGGCTATCCATGCTATACCATACATACAAAATGTAACCTTTCAGAATGGAAAATACCTCGGTTTCTTCACTTTGGAACCTTTTTAGTTGATGGATTACTCCCTTCCGGTGGTTTTACGCCATCTACTTTCACCACATTTAGGACACTTCTCTTCATTAGAATAGTCCTTGCGATAGAGAATACAATCATTAATGAAAGCATGGATGATATGGACCAAGAACTGAAATGGCTTAATCATGTCCTTTTCTTTACGACAATTAGATGGCAATGTGTTCCCATACGGTAAAACAATGTTCAAATATCCAAATAATTGGTCATGAAAATATCGAGAACATTGATACCTTGCTTGCATACTAAGCAACTCAACCGTTATTCTTTGGGCAGTTTTGTATGATCAGCATCACAAACGGAAATAAGGGTTGCCTTTGCATCCTCCAACCTCTTCCGGCGATTGTGGTAGCCTTATCTTGGACAGCAGTACTAACTTCAACAAAGTAGCATCGTCTTCAACAAAGCAAGATCGTCTTCAATGCCAGCATACCGGATGGTCTTCAGGATTATCAAGACCACCTACACGTCCTAGTGTCTCATTGAACAAGTCAAATATCCTCGGAAAAGATGCAGCAGCTCCGTGATTCATATTATTATTGGAAGGTAAAGTACGAGCTTGAACATTATTCACACGAGGTTGCTCTCCGTGATGGATCCATGTTCGGTATTGCCTGTAGAACCCATAATCAAGAATATCCCCATGTACATCATCTAGATATTTTGGTAAACTGTTGTGATTCTTAAACTTCATGCAAGGACAGCGAAATTCTTTGATACCTTCACCAAGACTCTCTGTTGCAAATTGGATGAAAGATTGAACATCTTCAATCCATAGAGGTGAACCCTTGCGTGCAAACATCCACTCTTTATTTGGAGTAGTTATAAGATGTTGAGACATCTGCAAAACAAAGGATATGCATATAAAAATCAGAACCAACAATTCAAAAGAAACTAATCTTGAAGCATCTGTATGATATACTATCCTGTCTAACATTACAAAACCCAACGGCATCACATAATAACAAAATGCAATTTAGAGATATACAAAGCTACCTAGAGTGGATTCTCATATTTACTTTTTTTTGCTATATGATGCTCGCTGGAGCGGACTCGGAACATATAACATTGAAGGTATCAAACCATTATACAAAATGCAAACTAGAGTAGTTTCAGATACAACATTAACCGCCTTAAAAATTCCAGACATAACAAGTAAAATTGAATGTTAGACATTTCTACAGCTCCAATTACATATGATTAGACATTTCCACAACTCCAATTACATATGAAGTAGTCAACCTAGAGTCATATATCAACAATTTACCACCTGGAAAATCGATTTAAGTTTCTTTTCATAATACAAAATGAAAAGCCTTGCACAATTGAAATTCGTAACAAGGTAAAGAGCTGTAAATGAATTTAGGTTACTCTACTATTCTAAACTTTATTCTTGATGGGAGTTCAGAGTACCCACTTACAAAAAAAAAAAAATCAAGTCTCAATGCTTTAAAATGAAAACAAGATGATACTGCTCATCAATTCAAGCCGCAACCAATATTTTGAAAATGAAACCCATTGGGTCATTTTAACAAATAGATAATAAGTTAGTTCAAACTTGTATCCAAAACTTGTAAGATGAAAAATGAAAAATGAGCACGGTAAAATGTAAGATTTCAAACAAAATTCATTGCTCCAGATGCAATTACACAAATCCACATACAAAAGTATGAAAGCATGAACATCACTCATTGATTACAGGTACACTACTTATTTAAACCTAATTAAACAAAAACCCCCAAATTCAATAACCAACTTAAACTGAAATCAATTAGGCTAAACCCTAATGATTTTAACTTAGAAAATAGTACTTACCCTAATAAATTGGTGAGTCAAGATCTCGAGTTCGAAATCAAATCAGAGTTGTTGAGACTTTAAATCCTCCGAAAGTTCAATAAATTAGGTCAAGTACATATCGAGAGTTAAAAGCCAAACAGAAACTTCGAGCATTAAAAGCCTAGCCATAAACTTAAATCTGCCTGAGAATGTTTTTCTAAGAAACTTAAAATCTGTCGAGAGATCGAGTGAATAAGTTTACGAGAGAGAGAGAGAGAGAGAGAGAATATATTTCCTTTCTTTCTTTTTTAGATGGATAAGAAACTTATGGTGTCAAAAGAGTCAGATTAATAACTGACTCAGCTGAATGGGCTTAATCACCTATAAACGAGTCAACTTTTGTTTTTGATTTTTTCCCAGAGAAGTTCTTATGTTAATGAATAATGCAATCTCCTAATGTTTTTTGATGAAGTTGAAATTTGAATGTAAAAGATTATGGTAATGAAAAGAATCAATTTCTACTTTTTTTTTTTTCTGATTCTCAATTAGTAATGAATTGAAATTCCTGTACACAGTGCAACATGATAATTATCAAAAAGAAGGAAGAAAAATAGGTCTTGCTGGATTGATATTTGAGGATAGACAAGAAATTAAAAGTTGGTAACAATACTGAAACTGAAATGGTCAAAAAAATTCTGAAAGTTGATAAAATAGTACTAATATATTTCATTAGATAAGGCATGGCTCCAAAACATGTCGAAGCTACATATTCATATAGAAGTTGCAAGACACTTTTTTACATGTTTTGAGTATCTTCTTCTTTATAACAAAAAAAAAAAAAGAGATGAGACTCAAAACCATACAAACTTGCAAGAAATCCCAAAATAGTTACATCTGAAAGTTAAGCTTGCCCAAAATAGTTACATATATAAAACCACCTAAATATATATCCGAAAAACTAACCCAGTACATATATATATATATCCAAAAAACTTACATGTATACCAACCATGTATATATACCCAAAAAGAAATCCCAAAAAGTCAGTACCTCCACAAAAAACCAGAACTCCAACTTCATTAAAACCCAAGACCATCGGCGGCAATCAGACTAACAGAGTGTAGCGGCCACAAAATCTTTTGGCCTATGGTAACATCCTTAAAAGTTCCATCGCCATCACAGAGAGCCTCAGATTCTAGGCAAACTTCATCAATTTGGACCAAATGAAATTCATCATTTACTAGAGGCCTACTCCTATCTATATGGCCCAAGGCAACGCATCTCTTTCTCATATTTCTCAAAATTACTCCCTGACTTCCAGTTTGATAACCACCACCATTCAATCCCTGCAGATAATAACCACATCCATTAGGCAATAAGAATTACATGTGCACATAATAAAAACAATGCAAACAGAGGAACAATTCCATTGAAAAAAATTTGTACTCATGTTCAAGCTTTTGATTTCAATCAAACCATAAAGTGTAGGTTCTTATGTTATCCAAGGAAGAAGAAAGTAACCTAAGGAAGGAATCATAAGGAAGAAAGTAACCGTAAAGTTGTACTCTTATTGGCCATGAAAATGATAACAACAACAAAAAAAAAAGTAATCTAAAAACATTATCCAAGGAAAGAATCCAGTCATAGATTTCATAAAAATCAGAGAATGAATTTCAGTCACAGTAACAAAGAGATGTCAGCAGATTCACGTTGGGATCAAGGGATTCTTACTCAAATAAAGAGTTACCGAACACAAAGAATCTTAATGAATCAGTAAGATTCTAGTTCACTATTGATTGTGAAAACCTAGTATACATGGTTCACATTTAGAAAGAAGACAAACAAATCATAAGAGAAACAAAGACTAATTGTGAAAACCTAGTATAAGATTCTAGTTCACTATTAATTGGTTAATCAAACATGAAATTTTAAAATAGTATTGAACAAACATTCTTGAAAAAAACAATCAATCAAAAAACAACTCATGCAATTGATCATTAAGTAGTTATAGAATTCTACCCGAGCATTAGCATTGTTGGTGCTAGGATTGTAGCTTAAACCAGCCATTAGTGTCTCAACAGTGACCTCAAGAGTATGCACACGATCTTCCACAGCTCTAGTCTTCAAAGACTGTTGACGTAACTTCTCCCTAGGAGGCTATGAGAAGCAATCCAGTTCGATCTTTGATATCCACCTCCCATTCCTCGAACAAAGCCTCTATCATCTTTTCCAAGCACCTATGAGGAAGTAAAAAAATCATTTATCTAGCAACCCATGTTTTTTTTTTTTTTTTTTTTTTTTTTTTTGCAACCGCAATACGAAATCATATGCACCCACCGTGGCAATCGCATCTTTGTCCAAATTAGTTTCCTCTCTATACTTCTCGGTTTCGTTCAACTCCCTTATCTTTGCCTGGAAAGTTAATCAGATGATATGTAAGTGTAAAACAAATTTCAAAGAAAACAAATATATGCAAGTAAATCAAAAACCAACAAAGAAAAACCACAGGACTTACAACATATTCTCTGCATTTTATATCATAACAACACGGGTCCATTACTTCAAGTTCTTCTTGAGGGATTTCTTTGTGAACATGGGTTGCCAAGTATACAAACGAGATCTTGATACACTGCTTAGGTTGGACTTTGTTGCTCCATCACATGCCGACGACGAGCAATGCCATCCCTTCCCGGTATACGAGAACTTTCACTTCCTTTTTGATTCCTTTCCTATTTCCCTTAGTTTCGATCCTTGTCAGAAGCATACATATCAACAAAGGCTTCCCAATGCTCTCTCCTCACACCTACAGGTCGATTGTGCTTTTTCGCGGCAATAGTATCAAACTTATCACACCAATTTCTTAGTTTAGTCTTCTGTTTTTCCATGACTTATTTGCCATCCTTAAAGCCTTCGCCTTGATGATTTTGGTACCTTATACTCATTCTTAAGGCTCCTACAAATTTCTTCCTTATATTCCGAAGGGACTATCCTCAATCCTCATAATGTGGTGATACGACACTCGGCTATCACCCCAACGGAAGCATATGGCTTAGAAATATCTTTTATTAGTTGGCCCAAGGAATTGAATGGGATTTACGGAACTTGATCAAATCTTGAAAAATAACAATTTAGATGTCAATTTATAACATAACATATCACATAAAGGAAGCTGAAAAAAACAGAGTTGTATATTATACCGTTCATGCTTTCCTCGGTTTCGCCGGGATCATCATCTCGCACGATGAAAAGCCGCATGCCATTCATGTCCTTACGGTTGATTCGCATTACCTTGGATTGGAGAATGGTCACCATGTGAAGAAGACACGGAGTTGACTCCTACACTTGGACTTGCAGATGTGTTTGCACCATCGGTTGATGGAGAGCCTTGTGAATCGAGCAAACCCCTCGGCGATTAACTTCATTTGAGGTAGGAGTAGTACTTGGCGACCTAGTACTAGCGAGACCTAGTACTTAACGGAATCTACTGGTACCTCCAACATGAATTCTCATATCTCGTATACAGGACAACATAACACAAAATCTTAGTCAACTTGGATTAAACAAACAAAACCAACTAATATCCCAATACCAGTTCAATCATCATGTTTGCAATATTTACATCTTAGACTTCCATACCTAAATCAATAATTGCGGCAATTGGAGCATAAAGTTAAGAGATAAAAGTAATGCTAAAGTTAGAGATTGGGCTACAGCAATTAAGCTACACCAAAGACCTTAATTGAAGATATAAGTCAGGCTCAATGGTTTGTTGACATACAAGCACCATTTCATGCAATTGTGTTAGCTATTCGGACTGTGGGAAAAGTCAGAGGTTAGCAACCTGAGTTAATGTCAATTTATCTTCTTAAAATTGATTAGATATGTAGGTACAGGTTGGTAATTGTTCCCCATACAACACCATTTTAGGCAGGTTTTAGATAGATAGGGTGATTCATAGCTTATCCTTGCAAAAATATAATAGATGAGAGACCAAAATCATTATACCTGTGAAGATCTTCCTGCAACTTAAGTTGTTGAAGATCAAAATGAAATCTATAAAAAAATGATAAATAATTAGAACCCACTAAAGATAATCAACCAAAAAGCTACTCCAGTTAAAAGAAATTAAAAAAATCAAAATCAAATTGAAGCCTACTGTTCAGATGAACAAACTCAAACCCTAACTAAGAGTTCAAACTGAAATCAACAAAAAAACCATAAATAATTAGAACCCACTAAAGATAATCAACCAAAAAACTACTCCAATTAAAAGAAACTAAAAAAATTCAAATTCAAATTGAAACCTACCCGTGCACGATGAACAAACTCAAACCCTAACTAAGAGTTCAAACCGAAATCAACAAAAAAGCGATAAATAATTAGAACCCAATGAAGATAATCAAACAAATAGCAAAACAAGTTAAAAAGAATGTAAGAAATTTCAAAACTCAAATTCAAACCTAATTATTGTACCTGATTTTGTTTAGAAAATCAAACCATAATAGCACTAAATTCACGAGACGTAAAGGTTAATCGAGTTTCTATTCGATAATTAGATAAACTTAATGGTGGAGTTCGATTCATGGTGAAAGGTTTCGAGAGAGGTGGGATTTTCTCGCTGCGCGGCTATGTTAGGGAAGGAGAAGTGAAGAGAGAGAGAAATGAGAGGGGATTTATATAGGGTCGATAAAAACGAAGTTGACATCCAGCCGTTCATAGGTTAGAAAGATCCTGACCGTGGGAAATGGCGGCAGATTTCCCGCTCAACAAAACTATCAGAACGGCGTCTCACGGTCGGGCGTCTCTTAATCGGAGCTCTAGGAGGGGTAAAATGGTAAATAAATTTTGTTAATCAGAGACAGCTAATTAACCTCCCAAATTTTTGCCGGTTTTTTATTATATCAGAGACAGCTTGGAATGGTCAACGGCCCAACTACCGTTACCGTGGGTCTCTGATGTGGGTGGTAAAACACCCATTTTCCACTAGTGGCTCCATCAAAGCGAATCACAATCATTCAATAAAAATCCGTTTCCAATATTAGTTCCATGCAAATAATCATAAAAGAAATTGCAAAAATTAATTAAAATAGAAATATACAACTTTTCATGGAACAATGGCTTCCTCCGTTGCCTCGGCTAAGGGGTTTAGCTCCTCATATTATTCGGGTGCTCAAAATAGGTGTTCATAATGAGATATATTTATTCTGAGAACTCATTATTCTGAGAAATTGCAGAATCGTTGCGAACCCAATATAATTGTTGGAAAAATTGTCACAAAGGTAATGAATTTGAAAGAATAGGTCACGGATTCTGCGACTTTCCTTAAGTGTTGTTTTCTGGTTCTTCTTTTACCTCTCGACCGTGATGATCAAACACGCCTCTGCTGCCTTGGTTCGAGCTCTGTAACTACCCCAAACTTATCTCAAAGTATCGACTCCTCTTCTATGAACCTCAAAGACTCGTATATATACCCCTGAGTCGACCAAATCTCAAGAATATCTCCGGTTATCTTCTTTTTCTTTCCGGAAGTTACGGACTTTCATACTCCTTTTTTCTTATCACGTCTTCTCTAGATATAAAACTCCTTCCTAACTGGATAGAGCCAAATTGGGAAGATATCTCTCTCGTTGTACGTCGCTTCCAAAAATAATAGCTAACGAATCTTAACAATATTTCCGGCCCTTTGTATACTTCAAATCGACAATTCGGGCATATTTACTCGAACCAAATGCCCATATTAACTCGTTAAGGCCTAACAAGTTCATACAAATGCAAATCCACGAAACAATCCAAAAAAAACTCGTCCGAAAATCATTACATACCCGGAGTATTCACCTCTCTCTGTTTTCTTGACCTTGATGATACAACCCAGTCTAATCGATCCAATTAACCATACAATCCTGTTTTTTGAAACAAATCTATCCCAACCAAATTCCGTGTTTGAATCTCATTTAAGCTCTTCCAAAACTCTTCCCGAATATCATGAGATTTAACCGAACAATTTCCTCCAAATCTTAATTCAAACGGTGATGAAGATGGGTGTCCCCTATCGTCGATGGGGTGCGAATAGCAGGTGGTCACCCCTTAGCAATTTAAGTGCCCCTTATCCAAGTCAGGTGTCCGAATAGTAATTTTCTCCCACGAGCGCAAATACCACTTTTCGAGCCAATTTTCCCGCAAAAGCTTATTTCTCCAAAAACACCTACAAAGACATAAAATACCAAAATAAACGCAAAATCAAGTACTAACATTACAGAGAATTGAGACTAATATAGACACATAAATGCGTCTATCATTAAGCTCTTTCAAATGGATATAAAATACACGTTCCTAAACGGAATTCTAAAGGAAGAAGTTTATGTTGCTCAACCTAAAGGATTTGAAAACCTTGATTTCCCAGATCATGTTCTTAAGCTTAAGAAGGCATTATATGGGTTAAAACAAGCACCTGGAGCCTAGTTTGAAAAACTTACCACTTCTCTTATTAGAAAAGGTTTTTCAAGAGGTGGAGCTGATAAAAATTTATTTACCAGATGGAGTGGGAAAGATGTTGTCATTTCCCAAGTCTATGTAGATGTATCATATATGGTTCGATTGTAGTAGCAGGAAATCCCACACTACACCCCTCACTATATTTTGGTTAATTAGTCCATTGAAAGTTGCATAATTGAGAATGTTTATTGATTAATTTCATGAGTTCTACACAAGAAAAGTAGAATTACACTTAGCAAATAAAACACTCTTAAACTTTCTCTCTCCTAATGACTTGCCTAACAATTCTAAAAAGATCTCTCTACAACAGACTCACTCGACCCTTTATATAGGGTAATACATAGTGGATGACAGCTAAGCTATCCTTTATTTTCGGGAATGTCTCGCGAAGTGTCGCAAAGTGTACAACTATTCAATCTCGCGACACTTCTTAACCCTCGCCGGGTTCCATGTCTTTCGGTTGTTACGTATGTCGTTTCTCATCGCGTCGTTCATTTTAGCTTCTGCGCGACTCCCTCGTGATACCGTCGTTTATTGATCCCATGAGCCCTATGCATTGCGATATTATGATCCTACATCTTGCCTCTTTTTCCTTGAATATTGCTTGAAGAGCGATCTTGAAGGAAAAATGCATTGTTGTAGTGATCTTTGGTTTTTGTTGATGAGGGAATGAGCGAGAAGAATACTGTACTTGAAAAGTACGTACTTGCCTCTATTCTTTTGCGAAGTCGAAGCTCCTATATTCAAGTGTCATTTCTTGCCTCATGTGTTACGAGAGAATAATCGAGTTCGCAATCTCTTCTCGCTTATCTTGTATATTTGAATTCTGCTAAAGTTCTTTTCGTCAAGCTTCCTTGGATTTGGGTAGTGACCCGTACACGTGTCTATATTTACCTCTTTTACCTGGGGTGCATTTAATGTTATCCGGTCATAATGTTTTTCTCATCTATTTATAGGAGCACCCCCGTGAAGAATTTTCCTTTCCTTTTTCATCTTCTTCATCGTCCGCAAGTGTTCTTCTTCTTCATCGTTCTGCAAGTGTTTGCTTATTGCTGTTTCTTATCGTCTTCTTCACCACTTTAGCTATTCTCTACCAGTTGTTACTCTCATGACGTCCAGGTTTGTTAATTTTGCCATATCTGGCTGATTTTGTTGTTGATCAGATTTGAGATTAACTTTCTTTGTTGAAATCACATTGGTATGATTAACTTTGTAGTTCTTTTTTCTACCATTGTTGTTTAGCAAGAACCAACCCGTGAACTAGATTTATCGTGAAGGACCCTCTTCTTTCTTTGGGCTCGCCATCGAAATCTACTTCGCAACAAGAACCCCTCGTACAACCAAAGTCCACTTCGCGAGTAAGATCTATGACTTCAAAAAGACAGTCTGCGAGCGACAAGGTATTCAAGAAACATTTATTTTTTATCAACAATACATTGTTGCCTCGCTTTTTATTTAATTTGTCATTCGCAGGATGATAAAACTAATGGCCATGTTCCCAAAAAGCCTCGCTACTCCAAACTGTTACTCCCAACGTTCCATTTCCTTCATTCACATCTTCATCTCCTGGGCTGCGAAATCTTCGCAAGATAACTTTGTGCCCCCTTCCTCCGGTACTACTACCAATGACAATATTTCTATGCCTCAACTCCTCATAGATCAAGTTCCTTATAACCTGTCCTCCTACCAACGATGTTATACCACCCTCTCGCTATCAATGTCCCTACTATTTCTCCAATCACTTTTCTCCCTGAAACTTCTCTCCTCATGAGGTTCTTTCGCAAAAGGATGATTCATCTTTTTGGTAGAGCAAATTCCTCTAACGGCGGAAAATTTGGAGGGTATAGATGTGGCCTTTAAGGTTCTTTCGGGTCTCGTGAATGATGCCAAGAGGAATTCGGCCCGATCCTATCAAATCCAACGTCTGCATGAGATTTTAAGTAAGCATCTTGGTCCTGATAAGGTCTCGCAAGCATCTTTGGTTCAAGAAATTAGTAAGCTGAAGGATGATCTCCAGGTTATGACCGCGAAGTGCAATAGTCTCCATCTAGATCGTGATAACCTTCGCAAGAAGAATGAAGAATTAAAAGGTATGCTCTCGCTGTTCCCCCATTTTTTTTTTTTTTTTTTTTTTTTTTTTTTTTTTTTTTTTTTTAACTCAAATCCTTGCTCGTCTTGAAGTATTAAACCGTAAACGAATAATGGAGATATATCGGACGGAGTCTATCGTCGAAGAAGTTCGAGTTGAAAGAGATTCTTGGATGGAGTAAAGTATAATCTCTTAGATAGTCTTCATACCTATGCAACTGATCAAATAAATAACTTGTCGAAAGAGAATTTTGATTTATCGCAAAAGCAAGACTCATTAAGTAATGACTTATCTCGCCTCTCTTATACTTTGACTAAAACTAATTTGGAGTTGGAAACTTTATCAGATGAGAATCAAACTCTTTTCAAGAGAAACGTTCTCTGTTGAATAAGATGGCGAGCTATTCGGCAAAGAGATACCGCTTGTCAAAAGTTATGTGAAGAACGCGAACAAGCTAAACATATTTTGAAACACCAACCGGAAGAAATTATCGCCGAGAGAGATAAACTTATTCAAGGCGAATAACTTTGAGTGTAAAAGCGAAGCAATTCAAGAACAATGTGTCAACTTAGAAAAATCCAACTTCTACTTTGGCGTAGAAAATTCCATACTTGTTTCTAATGAAAAGAATTTGCGATCTCGATTGAAAGGCTTAGTTGGAGATTCATTTGATGATGTCATGGACCGTTTGGGGAATAATTAGCAGCTTTAATCCAACATCTTACTTCTCAAAAGGAAGGTAGTCAAATTATTTGACTATCTTAATTTATGTATTTATTCCATGAACAGTTTATTACCCCGAAAATGCCAACAATGTTCGATAAGAGTTTTCCGATCTTGTGTATTTGTTATGCGGATTCGAGAAAAGCTTCGTTCCACTATCTCCACCCTCGTGTCCGATTATTCTAAAATTCGCAAGGAAAATGGACTACTCTCAGCGCATCTTGCTCGTTCTCGCGACCGTGCAGAGCGAAGATTTGATTATATGTCTTATTGTAAGGACATTGATAGTAAGAATCAACAAAAGGCATTGCTTCGCCAATTCCCTCTAAAGGCGGAGGTTCTTGTGAATAACATTTTGCTGTCGAAGTCTCTTGATCCTATTCACGTCGATCCTTTGGAAGTAAGTGATGATGAAGTTCCTAATGCTCCAGGATAGTGATTATGAATATGAAAGCTGCGAGGATCTGACGATAAGGAAATCGTCGATGAAGATCCAAATAAAAAGACTCACGATGAAAATCCAAAGATTCGGAGAGAACGAAGGCAATGAAAACATTTCGATGAAAATCAACCAATTAGAGGGGGTGAAGGCGATAAAGGCGCGAGAAAAGTCTCAACCATCCTCTGTTTTTGATAATGTTGATGTAGAGAGTTAAATGCTCTTTGTAATTTGCGAATTTCTTTTGTTTGAACGATTTAACTCTTTGATGGAGTAATTCCCATATTTCTTTCTTCCTTTCTTAGTTAATACCTGCGTGTGAGCGTAGTTGCTGTTTGAATATTTTATTAAGTAAATCTATCCCAATTAGGGATTTGATTTTAATTTTTCTTTTGCGGCCAGTCGTGTGTCGCCTTTACATTTTCATGCGAGAGGCCCATTGACCCCGCCTTATCATTTTTGTGTGGTCTTCCAAGTTAGACCTCCCTAATTAGAGGTCCTCCCCTGCCACCTTTCATCGCGACAAAATCGCAGGACGTCTTTACACTTGCATGTAAAGACCCATTGATCTTGTCTTATCATTTTCCAAGTATTTTTGCCTCTGCAGGATGTTTTAGTTGCGACAATATGACAGGCCTAAACATCCTTGCGAATATAAAGCCCCATGACATTCAGTCGTGCGACGAAATCGCAGGACGTCCGTACACTTTCATGTAAAGACCCATTGATCTCGCCTTACCCTCGCGTTAGTATTATTGCCTCTGCGCAGGATCATTGCACAAATATGACAAGCCTAAGTCTCCTTGCGAAAACAAAGCCTCATGACATTTGCGTCTGTTTTGGCACCCCCTAATGGAGAGTACCGCCCTTATCATCTCCCAGGTTGCCCCTTCAAGGAGGCGAAACATCGGCCATACAAGACTAGCTCCTCCCATCCGGTCTTAACAACAACCGAGTTGTTTCGCAGCCTCTTATCCCTTATACCTATATGGTTTATGGTTACGAGACCGCACCCTAAGTGGAGTTTTCTTCGGGCGAGTGCAAAGACATGCCAAGACTTGCCAAGAATGGCCGGGGTAGGTTCATCCATCCCGGGCACTCGGCTCAACCGTGTACCTCGGCGCCTTGTGCATCCATCGACTCCTAAGAAGAGACCCTCGGTCGCCCAACCGTGGTATAACCTACATATATAGTTGGGAATCCAAGGTACCTCTTAGGATAGGCTTTCATGGGCCCCAAATTTTCATGACTCGGGCTTCGGGAGCGGTGTAACCTTCCACCCGAGCCACGGCGAGAGATACCCCCTTATATGACGCACTTTAGGTCTTACATTTGCCTCTTACGAAATGTTATTCGCGAACTAGGTGTACGCCATAAAGGTTCGTCCCATTCATTTGCGCATTTATATTTGTTAAATCATTCAATCATTCATGTTTCATTATTTGCTTATATTTGTTTGCGAAGTATTCGCACAGTTCTGTTTCACTTGTTGTATTTCACTTTTCTTTCTTAGTCGTATTCTCATTTCACTCTTTGCTGCGAGATTCTCGCACATCATTACTTCAGTTGTTACTTTGCATCCTATTTGTTATTGATTATTCACTTCTTATGCCTTTTGTTCCTCATATCTTTTGCTTCTCCATTGTTATAATATTGATCGGTCTCTAAGCATTCACCTCGCGGGGTATGTTCAGCCCTCACTTCTATATCAATTCAAATTCTTAGCTTTGGTTCCTACTTCTATCACAAATGTTTCCTTTCCTTTCTTTGACACTTTGTTCTATGCATCTCTCGGTGGTGGTGGTAATGTCCGACTGTTTCCTCTCCCTTTAGAAAGTGATTGACTTCCCACGATCAATCATCCCGAGAATAATTCTTTTTATGTTTCTACAATCGTTTGTTTGATGCCCATGGAAGCGATGGTAAGAACAAAACTCATGACTTCTATCTCGGCGGTGGTTCCATTCCAACATTCCAAGGTCTTTGGTACATTTTCCATCACAAGTATAGCTTCCCGGATCTTTTCAACGCTAGCATTCGGTGGAGGCATCTTAATTTGTTCCCATACTTGTTCTATGATTTCTCTCGCCCTCCACGGTTATTTTGCCTTCGTCCACCATAAGTTTCTTGCACATGATCTAGCCTCTCGAATCTTATTATTCTTCATTTACGGTTATAGTAGTTCCTTTCTCGCTCAAACTCTTCTTGATCATGGCTTCCCATGGCTACTATCTTCTGCTTGTCCTCATCGGCTCTCTTTTCTTGTCCTTGCGAAGTGCTCGCCACCTGTATTGATGAATCCGAGGTAGCAAGCTTGCGTTCGCTGACATTCGAGTTTGTGTTCGCAACTGGATAAGAATTCATTTCATTCTGTCTTTCTTCTAAGGCGATATATTCTTCCTGTAATTTCGCGTAGTTACGCCATCGTGATTGTATTTTTGACTCTAAAAATTTGAATGTATAACAAGTTAGTCGCAAAGAGAGCATTCACAAATGAGAGGATGAGATATCTCTCCTCAACCCGTCCCGCCATTTCGCTACACATGGTTCTCCATCTCATTGTCAATCGCCTTAAGCTCTCGCCAACCCTTTGTTTCAACCCGAACACATCTTCAATACTGGTCGTGAAGAGTTGTTACTTATGTATGCTCCCAGGAATGTGGCTTGTAAATGGTGAAATGATGTAATTGTATTCCTTGGTAGACTTTCAAACCACTTTAGTGCTTCTCCTATTAAGCTTGACGCGAAATATTTGCACAATATAGCATCATGGTTCTCCCATTGTAACATACATCTCATATAAGCCTTAATATGTTGTATCGCACAAGTTGTTCCATCAAAGATGTTGGTTAATGCGGGTAGATTGCACTTAGGAGGTATTCCTCCCATTTGTACTTCTAGCGTGAAGGGATTCTTCGCGGCCCTCTGCGATGGCTTCGTCCGGTTGTCTCCTTCCTCCTTCCCTTCTATTATTCAAAAGTAATCCTCTCATTTCAGCTAGTTCTCTTAAGATTTGTTCATTTGCCTCTTCTAATTTGTTTCTACTAGTCTTTTTAGCTCGCTTCTCTCCTTCTTCGCTCGTGCCTATTTTGACCTTCCCGTTCGTCATTTTCTCCTCTTCTTTCCTCGCGACGCTCTTCTTCGTTTCTTTCGCCATTCGCACGCCATTATATCGATTGTTCTCTCTTCTTGGTTGCCTCTCGGCTCTCATCATCTCGCACCCTCTCATACTCTTCGTTAATATTTCTATTGGTACGATTTTGTTCCCTCCTTCTCTCGCGGTTATCATGGTTATTCTGTTTCTGATTGCCTCCTCCATCTCTTGATTTTCCATTTCTTCTCTTAGCCTTTCTCTTTCGCGAGCTAGTCGCGCTTGTTCAATGTAATGTCTCTCAATGTCATCCTCGATCTCTCGTTTCTTCTCGGTTCTTCTCTCCGTGCAAGATTATTCTTCCTTGGAATTTGGGTTATTCGGTTCTTGGAGTTGCATGTTTCCTTGATTTTCCCTATTCTCGCTCATTTTGAAGATTTTGGTGAGGAATATAACGATCTTCTATTTCTCCTCTTCTCTCGCCATGCTCTATATTCGGATTTTGTGTTTCTTCATTGGTGCTTTTCGTTGGTAAAACTCTTCTTCTTTCTTCTCCATTCGACCTTGAACTTGATCTCACGCTACTTCTAGATCTCCTATTTTGCAACCTCATGTTTTCCATCCTCAATTCATGGTTCTGTCTTGTCAAGTTTGCTCGTTCCTCCGCTCTAGCCGTCTCTCCTCGTGTATTGTTTGTCTCAATCTTTCTAAGGCTACGATTTCTTCGTTACTCGGATTCATTTCTCCATTCATTTCTTGCTCTCCTTCTCCTTGTCCATTGTTCACCAACCTCTTTGCTCCTCTTCTCTCTCGTTTTGTAATCAGATCTCCAAGTATGTACACTTACTCTATCGTAATCCACAGCTGCGTTTGCTCCGGGGAGATCGGTGGTTGATTTTGATCTTCTCTGTCATTTCTCATATTCATCCTTGACGATTCTCTGTTTCATTCCTCCTTTCTCCAAACAAGTCTCCCACTTCTTCTTACAATCGTTGGTTGCTCTTGTACATTTCTTCTTCTAGCCATCTTTCTTTTCAATGAATTCTTGAATATCTTTTCCAAATCTCTTTTTCTCGTTAATCCAAATTCTTTCCAATTTCTTCGTCAATCACTTTGCTCGTCCTGTTTCTAGCGCATATGTAGTAGCGAGGAAATCCCACACTACACCCCTCACTATATTTTGGTTAATTAGTCCATTGAAAGTTGCATAATTGAGAATGTTTATTGATTAATTTCATGAGTTCTACACAAGAAAAGTAGAATTACACTTAGCAAATAAAACACTCTTAAACTTTTCTCTCCTAATGACTTGCCTAACAATTCTAAAAAGATCTCTCTACAACAGACTCACTCGACCCTTTATATAGGGTAATACATAGTGGATGACAACTAAGCTATCCTTTATTTTCGGGAATGTCTCGCGAAGTGTCGCTTGATGTACAACTATTCAATCTCGCGACACTTCTTACCCTCGCCAGGTTCCATGTCTTTCAGTTGTTCTGTGTGTCGTTTCTCATCGCGTCGTTCATTTTAGCTTCCTGCGACTCCCTCGCGGTACCGTCGTTTATTGATCCCGCGAGCCCTATGCATTGCGATATTATGATCCTACATCGACTTCAGAGAAGCTTGCAAAGGATGTTCAAGTTTCACTTGCTAAAGAGTTTGAAATGAGCAATGTTGGTGAATTAAAGTTATTTTTAGGATTACAGATTCAACAACATAAGGATGGAATATGCTTATCTCAAGAAAAATATGCAAGGGATCTTGTTACAAGTTTCGGTCTAGATAAGTTAAGTCCGAAACTGACACCTATGCCCACTACTGGTAAACTACACAGAGATGAGAAATGAGTAAAAGTAGATCAAAAATTATATCGATCTATTATTGGTATCCTTTTATATCTTACAACCACTAGACCTGATATTTCTTTTAGTGTTGGTTTTTGTGCTAGATTTCAGGCTAATCCAAAGAAATCTCATCTTGCAGCTGCAAAGAGGATCATACGATATGTTAATCACACTGTCGGGTATGGTCTATCTTACACTTTTGATACTAACACTGATCTTTAGGCTTATTCAGATGCTGATTGGGAAGGATGTGTAGAGGACAAAAAAAGTACATCAGGGGGGTTTCTACTATGTAGGACTGAATCTTGTGGCTTGGCATAGCAAGAAACAGAATTCACAATCCCTGTATACATGTGAAGCAGAATATATTGCCGCTGGCTCATGTTGCAAAAAACTCCTATGGATGAACAAATTCTAGTTGATTATGGAATTGATACTGGAATGATGAAGATCTTTTGTGATAACTCTAGTGCGATTCGCATTACTGAGAATCCCATTGAGCACTCAAGAACAAAGCACATTGATATAAGGTACCATTTTATTCGAGATCTTTATGAAAATGGTATCAAGTATGGATTTTGTGCCTTCCGAGCAACAGTTGGATGATATTCTCACCAAACCATTAGACACTGCTACTTATCAACACTTACGGCAGTCTATTGGTGTTGTCTTGGTTCATTAATTGTTTATATAACTCTTGCCCATGTGCTTATCTCGATCTTTTGGGCAATTGAGTTTGAAACTACAGTAAGTGTTACTTCAATTCTGTATTTGGTTTCGTAGGATTGATTTTTCTGTCAGAGTTCTTTGTGTGTTGTGTCAAAATAAATCCTTATTTTCTTTCGAAATCAAGGTCGCTCTTGTTCTTTCGGGAATGGCATATTATGGGGGAGAGTTCTTTTTGAACTTGCGTTTAATTTCCATATCTTTGTGGGGAGTGCGGCTGTGGAATATTATAGGGGTTATCTTGTATCTTTAAACTCCTTGATGAATGCATTTAGCTTCGGCTTTATGATTGCATCTAAATAAGATGATGTGTGTTTCTTTCTTTTGGTCATGAAACGTCTCTTTTGGAAATTTCATTAGGATCTTGTTCTTGTACCTATGCCAATTTTATTGACAAAAGGGGGGAGAATTAATATGTAGTTCACACTACAAATACATATGGTTTTAGAATCATTATGTAAGGGGGAGTGGTTTCCATTTGAGATGGAGTATTGACTAAGGGGGAGTGATACATATCACCATAGTATTGTTGTTGAAGTTGTGATACAATTGAACTTTGACGTTGTGTAATGATACTATGACACTGTAAAATAATGATTGAGAACTCTTGTTTTCTTATTGTTATAGCTACGGATTTTCAACAACGATGATGCTAAACTTACAACCTTTGGGATCATTGGAGTACTTGGAAGTGACGAAGATTTCGAGTAATGTTGAAGATTAGACATGTGGAATAGGAGCTACAAAAGTTAATTTATTTATTTTTTGTATTCCATATGTATTAATAGTTTTGTCACTAAAATTAACAAAGGGGGAGATTGTTAGAGCATTGCTCGGTCGAACTCGCATGCGTTGCTATCTCAAGCATGTTTGTCTATGTTAGTGATCAAAACTATAAGTCTTAATTTCTAGCATATGTAGCTAAAGGTCTCGGACTAGGATAGAAAGTGTAGTTGAGCTCAAGAACTCCATGGAAATCATCATACAAGACGAAGGAATACTCGAGGAACCGGTGGAATTTCATCAATTAAAAGGTATGTGGAGGCTTGAACTTATCTGTCACTCAAAAGTCCATTTACTCTATCTCCTACTCTTGATACAAAAGTCCTTTAGACATATAGACTTTCATTATACACATTGGCTATTTCGAGCCGAGTTTAACTCGCCTATCTATTTCTCGAAATATGTGTTGGTAAGCTTTCTATTTAACCGAATTCATCTTTACCTAGTGACGAAAGTCATGATATGTTTCAATCACTTTGGAAATTGCTCTGACAAAAAATGGTTTGTGAATAACGGTTATATAACGTTCTTTGAAAATGTTTCAATGATTGAAATGAGAGTTTAGATTACATAACCATTGGCATGATATAAGCATTATTGTGGAAACACATATATATATAAGTCCTTATTCCTTGAACCAAAGTTTGTGAACTTTGTTGATCAAGAGAAATGGAAGTGACGCTAGCCAAGTCCGCGAACAGGCAGAAGTTCTCACCCGAGAAATTCTGCTGGAGTTTGTGTAGTCCTTCCATGAGCTTAAGTCCGCGAACTTGAATAGGTTATATCTAAAACCGGTTGTTCTTGAACTAATGTTTATATAAACTAAGGAATGCTTTTGCAAACCGTGGTTATAAAGTTCATGAACCGATTCGAGTGAATCAAACCGTTTTTGCTTGGATTGTGTCTTGTGTAGTTACATAAGATCTAAGCAATTGAACAACTCTCTAACTAGTTCATTTGAGTCATTTGAACTAGTTATGGTGAAGAAGAATATGGTTGATATGAGAGTGATCATATGGCTAACCATTTGGTTGACTATTGTTGAACCAATAAACATTAATGTTTGGGTATGGTTCATAAACCCAAAATTGAACATTTCGTTTGTGTATAACAAGCTAAGTTTTCGATCCAACGGTTGAGAAATATTAGCTTGAATCTAATCAAGTTTTCATCTAAAGGTGAATATTGAATGCTTTGTTACTAAGCTAACATTGATTGCAAACCCTGATTTGAAAGACTATATAAGAGAGAACTCTAGCAACTGGGAAACCTAATCCCCATACTTTACGTGTGATACTAGTTTGCTAAGCTCTGATCGATTCTCCTATAACCTTTGGTTTTCTTTTTCTAAAACCAGGTTAACGACTTAAAGACTTCATTGGGATTGTGAAGCCAAATCGATACTACTTTTCTTGTAGTTGTGTGATCTGATCGTGCTGTTTCTATCGTAAGAGTACAATTGAAATAATTAGCTTGAGATTTACATCTCCGATAGGCAAGATAGAAAATAAATCACAAACACTTCGTCTCATCGTTTGTGATTCCGTAATATATTTTTTCGCTGCGTCGATTAATATTATTGTGAGGTGATCAATAATACTAGGCTGTTCTTCGGGAATATAAGTCCGGGTTATTGATTGGTTCATGTTCACCTTGATTTATCAAAAGACCGAACAAAACTCATAGGTTTATTCGTGAGAGACGGATTTATCTATTATTACAGACTTTTCTGTGTGATAAAAATTTGTTTATTAAAGTCTTCGACTTTGGGTCGTAGCAAATCTTAGTTCTGGGTGAGATCAGCTAAGGGAATCAAGTACGTAGCATCCTACTGGGATCAGAGGCGTAGGATCATAACTGTACCTTGGATCAGTGTGAGATTGATTGGGGTTCAACTACTGGTCCAGGACCAGAAGTTAATTTAGAGTAGGAAAGACTCGTAGTGCCTTAATACGGTGTGTGTTCAATCTGAACTAGGTCCCGGGTTTTTATGCATTTGCGGTTTCCTCGTTAACAAAATTCTGGTGTCTGTGTTATTTCTATTCTGCATTAAATTTGTTTATATAATTGAAATATCACAGGTTGTGTTTTGATCAATCAATTTAAATATCCGACCTTTTGGTTGTTGATTTAAATTGATTGACACTTGGATATTGGTCTTTGGTACCATCCAAGTTATCTCTCTTTGATAAAGACTTACAGATTTCTATTTGCTTGAGTAAAGATCAAATCGAGAGATTGAGATATAAACTCATTGATACACTTTTTATCTAGATTGAGTCTGACTGTCTAGTTGATTCTCTATTAAGTATATTGGAGTTTGTCCATACAAATTGCTAGGCAAAATATTGGGTGTCGTTGTTAGACCCCCCGCTTTTTCAAAGTTAATGAAATATAAAACCAGTTTGTATTTGAACATTAACTTTAAGATAAATTTCACTAATGAAAAGAAAACAATTACATTAGAATGATTGAAGTTAAATTAGATTCATAAACTACAGATTTCCCTTACCATTAAAGATCCATCACTACAAGAAAATTGGACTTTAGCGACTACTAGGATTCAGTTGGTACAGGGCTGTTTTGGGTGGCTGGAGCTCTATAACAGCCGACATGTCTGTGGGTGAATCCTTATTTGCTAAAGATGTGTACCAACCATGTTGCTGGAACATATATCTTCCGACTACAATGAAGCGACTGAAATCCTAGCAAGCACAATTTTCCAGTAACTACGGACTATTGTTGGTAGAGCACGTAAAGGTTTGTTCTTTGAAATAATTAACCCTCAAAAGAGTTTGTTGCTGAAGAGTTATACGTTGTTGGTAGAGGTGATTAATTATAAAATATCTTCAACAGCTAAAGCGTTTGACCCACTGAGTTTTAGTTGTTGCAAGTGTCGGTTAAGGATTATAATTACTACATATTCCAACGAAAAAAAGTTTCTTCCACTGAATTTTGGTTGCTCAAGAATTTCAACTTCCGTAATATTTGTTGGATGAAAATTTCAATGTAGTTTTTCTTATAGTTGGTTCAAAGGTAGTGCCACCACTTTTTTGTTGGTCAAGGTTTCTAGACACCAGTGTTTTGGTTGGACCAAATGTTAGCTCTGAGTTAGTGAAATGTTATACCCACATGGTTAATTCTGCTGCTTATATTTTTGAGCCATTAAAAATCAGTCGGTCAAGGTGTTATTAATGTTGCTCAAAGGCTTGTCCCCTCCACAGATTTGAGTTGCTGGTAGAGGGTAGATTCTCGAAGTATCATGAAAAAATAAAATGTAGACTTCATTTTGATAATAAAATTCAACACAGTAACATTCAAAATATCCCAAAGTATATTCAATACATCAAACTTCAATATACATAGAGGACACATGGGCCTACGCGGTGATTGAGCTATGGCTGAGAGTCTGGATCTTTACTTAGCTATGCTCTCACTACGAACACCTTCCCATGGATCTTCAGCTCGAGTGTCCTCTGCAATAGCAATAAAATGGATCACTCCAGCATTGGTTTAAATAATACACATACACCCCCAATGAAGTGCCCCATGTCTGAAGATATTCATGGAAAAAATAGATATCAAGTACCACTTGTGGTTCGCCTACCTACACAAATCCATGGTAAGAAAAGAACATACCAGTACAGTTGTCTCCATATGCAAATAACCAAAATATATTAGAGATTTGTTTTATGCTTTGACACCAAGTTAAAGATACGACTCACATAGACTCCAAAGTTTAGAATTGGATTTGTTGCTATAGAAAAGCTTAGAAATCCAATGAGCTCAAGCAATTGATCTGCATCTGCAACCGTACCAATTGAAACTTTCAGCTTGAACCAAGGCTTTATCCCCTAGAAAAGCATGAAACTTTTCCCTCCTTGTTGATCTTCTTTACAGACTTAATGTACTCGTCCTGTAATTGGAAGTAAGAAAAGTACTATTACAAAACCACAGATTCAGTGAGGAACTAAGTACATAGATTTAAACGACAGAAAAAGTTATAATTGAACTGACAGCTGCAGCATATGACTTCATTGGAGCATCTTCTTGCACCACAGGCCAAGCAGGCTCTGCCAGTTGTCGAACTTGAATTTGCACTGGTTGAACTTAAGTTGGCTCCTCAAAAACCTCTTCCTCATTGTTCAGATGATGATGAACTTCAACACCATTTTTTAACTATGCTGTAATCTATGGAGTTTAAAGAGAGGATTTTCTGATTTATGTCCTGGTCAAAAGCAGCATTTCAAGTCGGTCAATTGAGAATCACATCAATAAAACAGCGAGCGTGAAGTGAAAAGCATCAACACTGATTAAGATATGTATAAACTACAATAATTTTCATTGTCCTTCGAGCACTAGCGATTGGCCTTATCACCAGTAAATTAACAACGTATAAACAGTCCCCAATAATCAGACATATTACATAATGTTTCTTTCTTACTGCTAAATGATATTATATTTGGTTACTAGATAATTAGAGAGGAAAGTAAAGAGATATCAACACATGTAATTAAATAAGGCTTCAGATTCCACAGCTCCCAAAAGACTCGATCTAATGTTAATAAGTAATAGAACTAATTCAGGTCTTAGACAACTTACATCCATGGTTGACACTGTTGACATAACACCATCTGGCCCTGGTCCACTTAAATCAGTCAAATCCTGATAGAACCGGTAAACCAGCTCCGGAGATTGGTGAAGGATGTGATAGTCTCGCCCCACGAAAGCATTCCCAACCACTTGAGCACTTTACGGTGTTTGTTCCACATCATTGTACACATGTAATCTCGTAGAAAAAAATTAGAAAGACATTGCATATACTTGAGGCTTTTATAGGACTATTCTGGCAAGTTTTTTTCTATGTGACCTTTATCTCCATAGCGGTAACACTTATTCCTCCGGGTCTCGGCTTTTTACAATCCCGATCCCAGTGACCATCAAGACCTCTCCACAAGATCCCACCATGTCCACCTCCACCACCACCTTTATATGGCCCCTGAATGCTATTGACAAAAATAAGTTGGCTACTTTGGCCACAGGACCAATAATCCAGTATTAGCATCTGAGATGATATAGAAAAGTAACTTTTCACATCGCAATTAAGCTGATCAAGATTATAGCTTCAAAACCTTACCCCTTTTGAAAATTCAACTATAATTTGAATGCCACCGACATCATGGCCATCTAAGAATATTCTTAAATCATCAGCATCCCTTCAGTCACTAAATTCCTAAGACAAACGAGATGGACAAACATTGCGACAAACTTAAAAACAGAAATGACTAAACCAAGATACTAAACTAGAATCAACTAACAATACCATTATAACTCCAGTAGTGTAACTTGTCTTCAATGAAATATCCGTGCTGATCCATGGACAAAGTTGTATTTCCATATCTGCAAATCAAAATAAGTAAGGTGAGAAATTGAAAGAGTTCTTACAGACTTGAAAGAACTTAATAGGTGTTCAATGTATCGAAAGTTTAAGGTTCTATGGACAAATTTGGAGAGTACGATAACACCACAAAAAATAAATAAAAATCAACATACTAAAAAGGAAAAATAGATTCCAGGGAATGGTTTCATCATGTATGAATCGTTCAGCCTAAACAGAAGCTCCTACAGAAGGCACCACTATGATAGCGTAGGAAATGCAGGGAAACACAAATATTTGCTATACATAGGCAAAAAAAATTTACCTTAAATTTGCCAGCATGCCTTGGGAAGACAACAAGCTTGGCCTTGTATGTCTTACGACGATAGAAAATGGTTTGGAGCCCTTCCAATGACTTGTTTCTACACCTGTGGCCCACAATGATAGGAGCAAGCTTTTTAAGAATTCCTCACATTGACTCTGAAGGATAGGAACCTGTGTAACATGAAAGCTTAGTTACTCCTACATAAACCTAATTTCACAACAAGAAGATAGAAATCCTTTTGTTACGATGCCACCAAGCTCCAAAAACATAAGATAAAACCCCTAAAATCTACTTTCCTATACAAAGATGAACAAAAGACCACTTAACTATTACCTAAGCTGGTGTCAGTTCACAATTTTTAGATTTTCATGGTAAGATGTAGAAGATAAGTCTCATTGATTCTGTTCTCACAACATTGGCTGACCAACTAATCCTCCCTGTAGCAAAAAAAAAAAAAAAAAAAACAATCCTCGTACATTTAGTGAATAAAACCTATATAAGAAAACACATAAACCACAAAATAACTGCCCCCATAGAATTGTAGTCAAAAGTGATTAATCAATAGACTTACTTGTTATCGTTCCTACCCACCAAAGTGGCTCATACAATTAAGAGTATCCACTACTTCTTGCAAACAAGAATCAATGTAGTTAGTAATTAGTTTCTGGGATAACTTATATAAGCAAGAGTAAAGAATATACTACAAGCAACCAAGTTTATCTAGGTCTTTCCGAAATGATAATTCGATAACTTTAAGCAACAGTCCATGAATGTTTTACCTTCTTAACAGGAGGAGGATCTAAGTAACTAGGGCCAAAATGGCATGATTGAAGGTGTCTGTAAGATACCTGCAATAGGCAGAATACATACTTATCAGGATAGCATCTACTTGATGATCTTCTTTGACCGTTACTTCAACTAATAAAGAATACTAAAATACGAGTTAATTTGAGCATCATCATAAAGAATATCAGATTACCACTGGGGATCTATTCTTTGATTTGATTGAGGTGGAGCAACAAAGGTTGAAGAAGCAGATTCATATCCTTCTCTTTCTTATTCAGTTATTGGGATTCATCTTCTCTCTTCAGTTACTCAGAGTAATGTTCAACACTGTTATCAAGAAACTTAAACCCCTTCTCACCTACACATCCAACAACCAAAAAAGTAGTCATATCTAAACCAACAAAAAAACATCAAAAACATACACTATTGAGGATAAATAATGCCTCACAAGAGTCGTCAATACCTAGCGGTTTAGTCTCTTGCTTAAGCTAAAGGTCCAGCAGTACCTAGTGATTCAGTCTCTTGGGAACAAGTAACTTCAATCCCGAGCTTCGAAACCTTTCAAGAACTGGGCATCACCTGCAAAATCAGACAAATTAACCAAACCAAGCCATTTGCACCATACAGAAACTTAGTCAAGAGATTTGAAGATGATTTTCACCTATGGTAGGTAGTTGATGGCTTTACAACTTCAGTAACTCCAATGGCAAAACAAACCCCAAATCTGTAACCCTAAATCCAACAACAGAGTAACCATCTTCAGCAAACAATACCCCATCAGCAACACTGTAATCAAAACACTAGGATCTTCATCTAAAATCAAAAGAGAAAAAATCTACAGGGAGACGGAGATTAGAGATTTTACGTTCCGTTTTTTTCCTTATCTGTGTCGTCGTGATTTGTTGTAGATTAAGAAAACGATCTAAGATTTTCTTTGTTATCATCAGTGGATTCTTGAATCTTATTGTTAATTAATTGGAGTGGACAGTGGTGATTCAGTGAATGAAGAAGAAGACTATAAGGAAAGAAGAGTTCCGCCGCTGAGAGAGATAGAGAAAGGAAAGGAGGAGGGTGAAATGAAACGAAGTAAAGGATTAAGGTTATTTTCTAGTGATGCACTTGTGCGATGTACGTGTGCTAAATTTGTGTAGAATTTTGGACAGGTCATCGATCCGTATGACCTTTTTTGTTTCTGTTGTGTGTAACTTGCGTTTATCATCGGATCAATGCATTATGGATGGCTAGAGATGGATGAGTTGATGGTGAGCAAGGTGGGAATGAAGTATAATTGTTTATCTTATTTAACATTTTTGGATAGTTTTAATTTTACGAAAACTAATGAATTTGATTCGGTTTTGGTGAAATCTCGAATCAAACAACTTTAAGTTCTTCACCAAATCGAAAGTATTAAGGTGAAACTCATGGAATGGTTTTGCACATTTTTAATCCATCATGGGGTAACCAAAAGAGAAAATCGAACCTACTGGAAACATTTGAATCTGGGCACACCACTATTATACCGACTTTTCAATTCTCGAAAAATCGTTTATGACCCTTAGCGGCAAGCTCAGACCCTTCAGGCGCGCTTATCTAATGTACATAGTTACTATACATCAATTTGATACGATACCCAACAATCTCACCTGATATCCACCTTTTTCAGTTGATGTCTCTAAGCATATCCAATATAATTGAATGGAAATCATATGAGGAAGAGTTACATGCTCAAAATGGTTTCGAGTAAAGCTAGATCAAGTTTACAACAATGAAAGAGTAATCTTGAGTTTTGGACAGTGGAGATTTTATTTGGGACTTTCATACGGATTGAGAGAAGTTTCTTTTCTATTTGTGCTAAATATACTTGTGAAGATTGAGATTTTACTTGTGCATTCGGTTTATTTATCAACCTTCGATACGATAAAAATCGAACGAATATTAGTATTAATCTTGGATATTGTTATCGACTTATTGTAAGTGGTCATCAAGCATAACACCATGAACATCAACATGTGTTCCGTTGAGAATTTCAACTTCGGCGAAAAGGTCATTAAGAATAGATGACGAGCATCCGAATATTTAATGTTCCTCTAAATATTCTAGCTTAGTAATGAATCATAAAAATTAAAGTATATAGCTTGATAATGAATTATGAAAAACACTAGAAGAGGAATAAGACAAGAGGCGATATGTAAAGGTCTAAGAATATTTCATAAGATCGATTCAATTGTAAAATTGGACAAATTCGTATTGGAATCTATTTATGTAAATCTCCAAGAATACCCAATATATTTTTTGGGTTTATTCAATTCTATATTTTTTATCAACCGATTTCACCAAATTTCCTTGAAGCTCGCTCAAATTTGATCGTCGTCAATAAATAACACATTATCCCGACGAAGAATCCAAATTGAACAAACTAGAATGGAATAACAATGAGATAATGTAGGAAATTTATGGTGAAATTTTGGGATTACCGGAACAAATAATGATATCAACTTTGAACGAATTCGTGTAAAATTCAAGAAACTGAAAATTGAATCATTTTGACTTGAGGAGATTGCATGAGTTTGGATAATCATATTCATAAGTTGAAACTTTAGTTCTAATTTAGATTTTAAGCAATTCATAATTTTCTTATAAAATTTTAATCGAATTCGAGGCAATTATGATGAACCGAAAACAAAATTGAAAATAGAGGGAGCAAACCCATTTTCACATTATTATAAGTTTAAGTTTCTAATTTATATTTTTAGTTACAGAGATCATGTTACAATATTTTATATATATATATATATATATATTATAAGTTAGTTTTATTATAAACCTTATAGTTTTTTTCGATCTCACTGTCACTCGGTCTCAAGGATACTTAGGAACTTACATTAATTTTTCTAACTATAAACTTTGGTCGGTCTTAATGCTTAACATTTGCACCTTGTATGTCAAGCATCCAGGGTAGTTAAAATAATTCTTTGTTATGTAATGAAGCATATGATTATCTATGCCTTAAACAGGTAGTTAATGCATGCTAAGGAGTGACATACTTTCCTTAGGTTGAGTCATCAATATGACACGTGATTATATCACATCTTTGAGGAAGATACAACTTCTTGATTAAAAAAAATAGGTTTATACACCTAGGGATTTATATACAATTACGAGGTGGATTTGAAGCCTTCATTTCTCTGTATTTGTTTTAATCTTGTTTTGTTAGTATATTCATGCATCTTGGTCATCCGACTACTTATTAGTTCAAAATTATTATTCGTCTGGCATTTTGGATTCGGTCCTAAATAACTCGGTATACATATTTCATAATAGAATCCACTTATTTTAATGGAATCATACTCATATTGATGTAATTTTGTTTTTTTTTTTCAAAAAGTAAGGTGATGCATTTATATCATCTAGATGCTCTAGCGATAAACTCGCCAAGATAAATTTTGTTTCAAAAGAAGAAACTTTTCAAACGATACGATGCTCTAGCGATAAACTCTTCAAGACAAATTTTAATTTTTTTCAAGAGAGGAAACTTTTCAAACTCTAATATCTTTGCATACTTAATTAATAAATCATGAAACTTGGTAGTTATCATATCCTGGTGACTGAAAGCTACTAACCACACCAACAAACTAATGTCTTGGCACAAGTGTCTACCAAAAAATTGACTTGGTGGATACACATAGTGTCTTGAAGTATTTACCTTCTAGTGTACTTTGTAGTTGTCAACTCTCGTGGCTGAAAGCTACTAACAACGCCAATAATTTGATGGTTGGTTGAGGTGTGTACTAACGGGTTTTTTCGTGGGTAAGATGAGTGGCAAAAGATATGTACCTTTTAGGGTACGTTTTGGTTGCCCAAACATGATGGTTGGAGGCTAATAACAACAAATACGATATTTGGGTTGTTAAGTTGTTCATGATAAAGCCTTCCACCCACTATCGTTGCTGGAAAATTGGTGCCGCCCACGATAGTTGTTTTTGTTACAAACAATTGTTGCTAAAGAATTCCACCAACTGTAGTTGGTAAGAAAATAGTCGATAAAGCCAAGTTTTCTTATAGTGCATGCCGTAGATTTTCTAGATCAAGCGGTATGTTCAACATAGTATAGAACTCGTCGGATTGAGTCTCATTTGGTGGCTGAGTCTCATCGGGAAAATCAACTCCAAGCACTTGAAAAGTAACCCGAGGAGGTTCATTTCGGGAGAGGAACACGATAAGAATCATAAAATGGGTGAAATGTTGATGCGGTTGAGGAAATTGATGTATAAAAAGTTGATTTCCTAGCTGCCTCAGTGTTTAAGCCACCACCAAGAATCAAAGTTTCAGTTTGCAATAGGGTAAAAAAATCTCCAGGAGTTGTTTCCATGTCAACAACTTTATAACTTGGTTCTAGTTAAGTATCTACCACTATGTTTGGAGTCCAACAACGACTTTTTTGACTTACATGAATTTCAAGACTTGTCAAACTTCCTTGAATTGAACCACAAAGACTTTGAACATACACTATCAAAACTTAAACAGAGACCAATAAGACTTGAACGCACACCACCATGACTAGTACATATTCCTCGATGACTGTAATATGCCGAAGTATGTATCTCAAACATAATGTTATCCATAAGTCTATGTATCTCACCCCAGTTGAATCTCTGAAATCCCTCCAGTAGATCGTTTTACTCCTTCAATTGGCTCTGATACTACTCCGGTAAGCTTCTACCCTCAATATGGATAAGTCTGTTCCAGACCACTAGAAATAATTGGAACATTAATAATATCAACTTATGAAGATATAGTTTGTACGTATCATAAAAATGATGGCATATTCGATAATGAACTCATTTGAATATTGGGATACCAAAATACGTTTCCCCTCTTTAGTGGAGGTTCGGAAGGAATATACTTATCACCAGGTGGAATCCTACCTAAAGCTGAGAAATCCATCCGACCCAAATTTTGTGTTTACATAACAATAATTTTCTTATAAATTGAGTTAAGCCAATGAAGGCTAATTAACTTCATCATGATCCTCCTAGATCAAATCTTCAGCTTAATCTTAATGCGGACCATCTCTTGTCAAGACTAACCAATCATCGTTAGAAATATCTCCACTTGAATAGGGGTTCATAGATTTTACCTTTCTTCCTTCCAATTTGAAGAAGGTATCTTTATTTGTATTACCAAACAACCTTTTCAAAAATCGAACCATAGAATACAGTCCGCTTAAGGGTTAGTTGTAGCATACTCTAGGCTTCCTAAGTTCCGTACTCTTGGATTGATAGATCTGGCGTAACAACAATGTTATTATCAAATTTAAAAATCTTAATCTTCATACTAGAAAGAGTCTAAACATTCTTATTAAAAATCGTAAAATTGTGTCATAATGACTTCGGGGTCTAGTATAAGCTCCCGAAAAAAAAATCCTCGATAAAAATTACTTGTTATACACAACTATTACAACTTATGAACCACCACCACATGCTGACCATCTTTAATCTGATTTGGCATCCAATTATCAAAATTGTACTTTGATATGAATGAAAAACATCGGTGTTATCATAAAGATAAGGTACACAAACAAGAAAGTAAGTATACCATAAATACTGAAAATAATAACATTATTGGGTTAGTATATTTACCATTTCAAAAAAATTAGCGATAATAGATAAATGATGGGAATATATTTCTGTTCTTACCTCCAACACTCCCCAAACACCATTCAGGCTTGCTTTGGAACACTAGCATTCAAAGAGGGTTATGTAAAGTTCTGTTAAAATTATAAATCCCATGTCATATATTTTGTGCTTGCTCTAATTCTTCTAACGATTCTATAAAATCAAGTAATTTTATTGATCTAGCATTTGGAAATAAACATAGGCATATTTTCCAAAACATAAACAAACTTTCGAGCTCATCATAATGTTCCAGAACGACAAATAGGTTTCTTGCGTCATCCTTTTTTCATTCGTTTTCTCAAAGATGACACTTTAAAAAACTTTTCAACCTAAACGCTCTTAATCCATGAGCTTTTGGTTTTCTATAATCTGGATTTTCCAAACTTGCGTCATCCTGCTCTCACTTTGATTTTCCATATAGAAGTACATTTCCCTCATATTCAATTGCCGCTAACATATAAAAATTTAACGCCATAACAAATATAAACTACATATTCATAATTATTAAAGTTTGTATTTGACGATAATTGCAACAACCACCGGTTGGAGCCTGTTTCAACTGCTAGTTTCTCTGCTGCTTATACATTCGTTTGTGAACTCTTCTTACCTGACACTAGGTCTTGGAATGCTAAATTACTTGAAACTTTATTTTCTTCTAAGATTGCTAGTATGATTTTGTCAATGCATGTCCGTACTAGTGGAGATTATACTCTTGTTTGGATGCCTAATAAGAATGGCAACTTCTCTGTTAAAAGTCCTTACAACTGTTTAGTGAATGCTCATAACAATAATCAATCTAATAATTCTCCTGTAAGTATTTATGTTTGGAAATATCTTTGGAAAACCAAACTTCCTCATAGAGTGCTCATATGGAAATGTCCTAGAAATATTGTTCATATCTTCCTACTAGGATAAGATTTCTAGATAAAAAACAGACATTGACAGTACTCACTGCAGTTTATGTAACTATACTTACGAAACTAGTGAGCATTTGTTCATTGAGTGTCCATATGCTAGATCAATATGGTTGGGTGTTAGTGTAAATGTATCTCAAATACTTAGTGATCATACTGATATTTTACACTGGATTTTAAGTTGGTATTCTGCAAGAACTGCATCAACAGGAGATAACCCTACTCAAATGGAGCAAAACCTTTATACCCTTATGATTACCATTTGGATGATTTGGAAACATAGATGTGCAACTATTAAATCTGAAACCAAATAGAGTAACCACGTATTGAGCGTATAAAATTCTCAAAGAATCAATGTTGTCCCACCATGTCCAATAACTTACAGTCAACTCATTTAGCACAAAGAATGATAAAATATGGGATACCCAAAATACTGGTTTTATAAAAAATAAATATAGACGTTTCTTTTAAAAAAAGAAACAAGGAAGATGGATTGGGACTAATTTTACGTGATTGTTCAGGTTCATGCTATGGAGCCAAACGAAAGAATTTTAAAGGAATGTTAAGTTCAAGACAAGAAGTAAAGCAACCGGAATGCTTGGCATTTAAAGACACAGTTGATTGGGCAAGTTCAAAAGAGTTAGAGAGAGTTTTTTTTTTTTTTTTTTGAATCCGGTAATGAACTACTAATGAAGTCTATTAAGGTTCGGATCCTTATGTTCATTGGTCAACTCATGGATTAAATTTAGATACTAAGTCTTTTTTTCAGAACAAACCATTATGGTTGTGTCAATCAGTTAGAAGAAATAATAATAGAGCTGCAGATAAGATTGTTAACAAAAGCTAGGATTAGTTGTTTTAGTTTTGAGTATTATGAAACTTTCCCTCCGGATATCAATGATTGGATCCCTAGAGAGCTAGGAACAATTTGTAATCTCTTAATTGATAACTCTTATCAATAAATTAATTATTGAATAAAAAAAATGTTTCTGTCGCACGTAACAATAACCGGTCCCAATTAATTTATTTTTGTGACAATTTTAGTGATCAATAAAAGATGGGAAAAATATCGTTTGGTCCTTTTTTAGGTGGGCCCATGTCTGTTTGGTCCTTTGGTCAAACGCCTTCTTTGTTAGGTCCATAATTATTTAAAAATATTAAACTGACAAAAATACCCTTCCGTGTTAATTTTTACTTATTTTCTTGTAGCAGTTCATTCCAGAAATGAAGTCCATATGAAAACCTAAAAAAACAAAAAATGAAGTCCATATAAAAACATTAAAAAAACAGACTTCATCCAGAAATGAAGTCCATATAAAAACCTAAAAAAACATACTTCATTCCAAAAATGAAGTCCATATAAAACTGTTGATGGTGGTTTTTAAACAAAGGGTAAAATCGTAAAACCCCAAATAACCTAATGTCATCAGTGACACATTTATTAGGACATTTAATGCATGTAATCAGTAATTAATAGGGGGTATTTTTTCAAATTAGGGTTACAACGAACAAAACCCTAATTTCCTCCGTGTACAATGGTAAATCATGCCCGACCATACCAAACGCGCCAAAGCATGCCAACCATGCTAGCCGCACCCCCATGCCAATGGCAAATCATGCCCGACCATACCAAACGCGCCGAAGCATGCCAACCATGCTAGCCGCACCTCTATGCCAATGGCAAATCATGCCAGCCACACCAAACGCGCCGAAGCATGCCAACCATGCTAGCCGCACCTCCGTGCCAATGGCAAATCATGCCAGCCACACCTAGCCCAAGCTAGCCGCACCTTTATGCCAATGGCAAATCATGCCAGCCATACCAAACGCGCCGAAGCATGCCAACCATGCTAGCCACACCTCTATGCCAATGGAAAATCATGCCAGCCATACCAAACGCTAGCCAAGCATGCCAACCATGCTAGCCGCACCTCCGTGCCAATGGCAAATCATGCTAGCCACACCTAGCCCAAGCTAGCCGCACCTCTATGCCAATGGAAAATCATGCCAGCCATACCAAACGCGCCGAAGCATGCCAACCATGCTAGCCGCACCTCCGTGCCAATGGCAAATCATGCCAGCCACACCTAGCCCAAGCTAGCCGCACCTATATGCCAATGGAAAATCATGCCAACCATACCAAACGCGCCAAAGCATGCCAGCCATGCTAGATGCACCTCCGTGCCAATGGCAAATCATGCCGACCACACCTAGCCCAAGCTAGCCGCACCTCTATGCCAATGGAAAATCATGCCAACCATACCAAACGCACCAAAGCATGCCAACCATGATAGCCACACCTCCGTGCCAATGGCAAATCATGCCGACCACACTTAGCCCTAGCTAGCCGCGCCATGCCAAACACACTCTGCCTTGGCCCTAGATACGCTGGCCACGCCACGCCAAGCCAAACACCCTTACCTTGGCCCTAGCCGCGCCATGCCAAAGTAGCGCCCGCACCTAAGCTTGCAAACCAGGTAACCTAGGCCAAATTGGCCACGCATGCCATTGGCACCTGCCAACACGCTCGTTGGTAGCTTTCTCTACCAGGGCGCGACCCAAATTGGCCACGCATGCCATTGGCACATGCCAACACGCTCGCAGTAGCTTTTTCTACCAGGCCGCGACCCAAATTGGCCACGCATGCCATTGGCACATGCCAACACGCTCATTCGGTAGCTTTTCTACCGGGCGCGACCCAAATTGGCCACGCATGCCATTAGCACATGCCAACACGCTCGCTGGTAGCTTTTTCTACCAAGGCGCGACCCAAATTGGCCACGCATGCCATTGGCACATGCCAACACGCTCGCTGGTAGCTTTTTCTACCAGGGCGCGACCAAAATTGGCCACGCATACCATTGGCACATGCCAACACGCTCACTGGTAGCTTTTTCTACCAAGGCGCGACCCAAATTGGCCACGCATGCCATTGGCACAGGCCAACACGCCACCGGTAGCTTTTTCTACCGGTGCGACCCAAATTGGCCATGCATGCCATTGGCACATGCCAACACGCTCGCGAGTAGCTTTTCTCCCAGGGCGCAACCCAAGTTGTCCACGCATGCCATTGGCATATGCCAACACGCACCACGGTAGCTTTTCCTACCAGGGCGCAACACAAGTTGGCCACGCATGCCATTGGCACATGCCAACACGCATCGCTGGTAGAATTTCTTACCAGGCCACAGCCCTAATGGCCAAACACGCCATTGGCACTTGCCACACACGTCACTAGCAGGCATTGCCACTTACACTCAACGTATAACCTACCACCAAGGCATTCCGCACATGCCACACACGCCACTAGCAGCTCTGGCATTGCCACTTGCACTCAAGATGCAACCCGTAATAAAGGAGTTCCGCACATGCCACATGCGCCACTAGCAGCGCCACTTGCACTCAAGGTGCAACCAACACTCGAGATATCAACACAAACTGGGGGATGCTTTCCAGGGTTTTGGTTTGGCGGTCACAGCTTGCAGCGTACACTACGCTCACATTAAGAAAGCGTGAAAAGGAATAAAGCGGTCAAATAAATGAGGAAATAATGGTGAAAACGTTTTCACCCATAAACACCATGCGGTTACCACCTCCTCCCATTATTTCACCCTTTACTATCTTCCTTCATGAGGCCAGGGTACGTTTAAATCTCGACTTGTATAAATAGGATTTACCTATTTCCACCAGACAACAAGTCTCGGTCAGGAGAAAAATACAATACTCTCAGAAAAGGCAACTTTGCAAGCTATCCAAAAAGCTTTCATCTCTTGCAAGCTTCCTAAGCTTTCACTTTCTGATACAAGTCGAGACATTACTCTCCCAGAATTATTCTGGCCTCACACCTTTCTTTGCTTCCCTCCCCAAATCAACCCTTCTCCTCCACTTTGTGAGCGAAGCAAGTCTGGAACGGCCATTTCTTGGTTTAGGCCGGACTTGTACGGATTGATCTCTCGAATCTATAAAGTGCTCACGTGCAGCACATTTGTTTAGGGTTTAAACCAGTTTCTCACTCACCTACCGAATTTACCGAAATCGGCGGAAATGATTTTCACCTATAAACAATTGGCGACCACAGTGGGAGGATTGATCTATCGGCTACAATGTCAGACTTTCGATCTCGTTCTTCGACCCAGATGTCAAGATGGTAGGGAAGGCGACTCAATCCGACTCAATCGCAGATAACCCGGTTACTAGTTGTAAAAACTACACTGAAAACCGGGCGGTGGGGACTCGGCAAGATGCTACCCGCGAATGGGGACTTGCGACTCAATCCGACTCAACCGCCGGACAACCTGTTACCGTTGTTAAAACTACACCAGAAACTGGGACTCACAAGATGCTACCAGCGATTGGGGACTTGCTGGCGATGCTCCAACAAAGCCGCCTTTTACATGGAGAGGGGCGTGTTCGCAAAAAACCTCTGGAGTGAGTAAATTTAGACCGGGCAAGATATAAGATCTGTTTTTAGGTTCTTAATAAAACCGTCATACATCTTTGCGTCTTGTGCCTATTTCTAGCACACACTTTCACAAAAGCAATATTCCTTTCACAAAACATAATCAAAGTTATATTATCAAAACCATTCATCCCAGAAAAAAAAAATCCAATATCCTCAAAAGCTACCAGCTGTCTATCAAAACCGGTCGAACTTTGAACCAGACATCCAGTATGTTTTTCAAAAAAAAAAGAAAGAAGAAGAACCTAAATGAAAGTTTAACAGAGAAACATTCAAGGAAAATCATCCAACAGAGGTCTTCTCTTCTTGGAGAAAGTCAACTTTACATCTTCAAGAGCCGCTCTCTTCATAGTTAACATCTTGGAAAGCTTTTCGAGTTCTACCTCATGTCGTGCAATCTCTCCTCGCAGAAAGGCTTTCGATTGCTTTGCATCTTTCGACTTCCGGATTTCAAAGAAGGCCTTCGACAAACCACGAAGCGTTGAACTCCTTTTCTACACACACGTCGCGATGGTGCTCCCGATCGTCAATAACGTCTTTAAACGGTGTGGCCGGTCACCTCACGCATGTCCTCAATGGAAGATAAAGCCTCTTCCACACGCTTAACCAGACGCAAATCGACTAGTGATCTTCTTGGTTGTGGCCATATGTCCATGCTTCTCCCATATTCGGTGTACAACGCCTCATACTTAGCCGAAGACGCTGAAACCGCCAACCAAAGACATAACTGGATAAGGAACCAAGTACAGGGGATCAAAAATGGCGCTGCGATGTGCCTCACGACGCGCAAAGGGTCTTCTTCCATGTCTACGGCAGCAACCATCGAGAATCATCCACCGTTTGAACCACATCTCGTGCCCAGTAATTGGTTAACTCCCATCTCCAAGTCACCCGGCGGTGGTCGCCAAAGGCAAGTTTCCGTGTGACTCCACCCAGAATCGTCCTCCGAACGGGATTCCTCCTGCGAACTTGAGTTAGACATTTTTCAAAAAGAAGAAACGGAAGAAGAAAGAAAAAAGAAGCGCGAAACTCACCGAACCACTTCCCGAAAAAGAACCGGTCTTTGCCAGAGGAATCACTCTCACTTGTTGAACTTTCTTCTTTCTCTGACTCATCACCACTATGAGGAGGCTAAGTGCCGCCGGAATTCTTCGAAGAACTTGCCGTCTCCTGGCAACGTGCAAGGGCAGCGAAAGCATTAACACTACCAAAGCCCTGGAAGAAACAAGACGCATGTTTTCAGCAGAAATTCTCGTGTGTTGAGACAAACCAACAAGGAGGCGACACGTACCTGGTTATTGGAAGAATCGAAAGACACGAGAGCTGCGGGAGGATCTTGTGAAACCGCCGGAACCCGCCGGCCACGATTCTTCGTCCTCTGTTCCTTTGTCCGGGACTTTCCGAGTTGCCAGGCAACTTTCGCTTGGGATCTCTCAACATCGGATACTTCTTCAAAACTGCTGGGAAGGTTTACAACGAACATTCTCCACCACGATTTTTATAAAATCTTGGATCATAATAAACTCATCGCGCCGTAACTCATTATAGCCAAAAGTCGTCGAAGTCACTCTTCCCGTTTGAAAGAAGGAAGGCGGATACCCGGCTCAAAGGCACTGGCATTGAGGGCGGCATGCAATGAATCTTTAGGAACCACCGGTTGTTAAGCAAGAGGTACCCCTTGATCGAAACCCATGTGACGAGCAAGCAATGTGGTCAATATTGTAAGTGGGCTATTCGGAAAGACACCATGAAGAAAGACGGCATATAGCTTAGGACATGCAGCTTTGAATAAACAAGTTTTCACCAACACTCAAGTTGCCGTCGAAGACAAAGACATGTTCGGAGCGAGAAGCAAAGGTGTCAATTTGAGTCACCGACCTATGGACCAGCCTTCCATGGGCGAAACCGATTTCATGCGACTTATCGAGAAGACTAACCAAGCTCACGCCAACTCTTGGACGCCTGTTCACCCATCGAAGAATTCGAGAGCCGCCCCAACTCGCGGGAATCGAAGGCATCGGTTTCGGAGCATACTTCTCTAAGTGCTCCCATAGCCAGACTTGCAGAAAAGCAACGTGCACATATGAATCCACTTTCATGAAACCATTCGAAACTCGCATGTTCGCAACTAGGTGATCCAGATGCACATACATGGAACCGAGGAATAGCTTGCCAATGGGAAGAACTTCACCTTTTGCTAACATCACAAAGAATCACTAGCAACTCGGGTCTTATTTCCTTCTTGCCGTAACCGTCATCAAAAATGTCTCTAGACAAACAGAGAGCCAAAAATGCCGCAACATGAAGATCATCGCTTTTCTGTTTAGGTTCCACTCGTCCCGGAAACCATTGAGATATCCACCAGCTATAAAAGCACCTTTCATCCTCTTTCCGGACAGAATCCTTCGACTTCGCAGTGGAGTCTTTCCGAGCGTAATCTCCCAACTTAGCGGCAAGGTCTTCCCGCATCTTTTCCTCACCTTCAGACAATCGGATATTAAGATTCCTGATTCATAGAAAGATTCAAAGAAGAGATCCATACTCTCCAAAGAGAAATCTATTTCACCCCATCTACATATGATCGTATGGGTGTCCGAACACCATCTGGAGATGAAAGCAACCAAGCCCGGATATCCTTCCTAATATGGAGATTTCATCAAGCTCGACAAGATCAATAATCTGCGCTCGAGTCAAGTTGGTATTTATGTGCTCCTACTCACCATGAACTCAACCCATCTATCAAAAGAACGCAATGGGCTTTGACACATCCTGAAATCAATGTTGGAAGAAGAGTATACCCCTTTATGAAGATAGAACCGTATGATGTTCTCTGGGCGAACCGAACGTGTTCTATTTTCATCTTCACCACCGGTTAACAAAATTGGCACAAAACATGGGTGATTCTTCCGAGCAGGGGCGAGGGGTCTAGCAAAGAATTCATCATCCGTGTTTGGTTTGGAACTATGAACATCCTTCGATGAGGCGAAATTTTGTTCAGGTAACATCTTGTCGGATTTCTTCATAACAATTTAGTAACGAGATATCTGCACACGAAGAAAGACGAAATTATCTCCCTGACACATAATCGCACCCAACAAAAGAAAAAAAAAAGGGGAGAGGGCGTATTCTCTACGGGTTCAAAACTACACACACAATATTTTCTTCAGGGTTCAAAATTATACGCAGTATTTTATACGGGCTCAAGTGCGTCTGCAGTATCCTTTTTCGGGTTCAAAATTATATATGGAGCATTTTTCTACGGGTTCAAAAATCGCACTTGTGATATTTCCTTCAGACTGAAATTCATATATGCAATATTTCCTATGGGTTCAAGTCATATGAAGCACATATACGTATTCTTCTTCGGGATTCATATACGTATTCTCTACGGGTTCAAAATCGCACACGTGATTTTCCCTCGTGGTTCAAAATTATATACGCAATATTTTATATGGGCTCAAGTGCGTCCCTGCAAAGTATCCTTCCTCGGGTTCAAAATTATATATGGAGCACTTTCCTACGGGTTCGAATAATATATGCAGTATTTCCCTTGGGTGCATATATACAATATTTTCTACAAGAAGCACGCCAAGAAATTATATGCGCAATATCATTGCAAGGATTATAAAGAAAAGCGCCTACTCTTAGGGTTTGCACCTACATGAAAAGGGAAACAAGGGAAGTACTGGAAGACATACCTGGAAGCTGGTTTTTCTTTGTAACTCTGCCACTAGTAGGAAAGGATGAAAGGAATAAGGTGCAAGATGAGAGAAAAGGGTTTTATATATATGGGCGTGAATATTCCGAAATAGGGAAGGATTTCCCTTTACCAAAAATCGTGCGGGCTCACAAGGACGCCCAACTTCCCAATGCCGCCCAAGTTGCACCGGTCCCACCAATTGCGCCCAACTTCCCAATGCCGCCCAAGTTGCACCGGTCCCACCAATTGCGCCAACTTCCCAATGACCGCCCAAGCCACGCCAAAGAAGCACGCACAGCTTTCCTACCTTGCGCCGGTCCCACCGCCTAGCCTAGCACGCTCGTTTCCCAACTCATGCCAACTTCCCAATGACCGCCCAACTCGCGCGTAAAGCACGCACAGCCTTCCCCACCTTGCGCCGGTCCCATCGGATAGCACGCTCGTTTCCCAACTCGCAACAACTTCTCAATGCCGCCTGCCTTCCCTGTCTCTCACGACGCTAACTTCCCAATTGTGCCCGACCTCCCGATTTGCTCAAAACCGCCAGAGGCAAGGATTCCAAATCCTATTTATAAAAAGGTCAGACGAGCCTCCTCAATTCTCTTTACAGTTTGCTGTTGATAGTTTGTCACCATCTTATGCTTACCTCACAACAAAGCACCTATTCCGAGCTAAGCAGGGGACTTAATGTTGATGGTGGTTTCTAAACAAAGGGTAAAATCGTAAAACCCCAAATAACCTAATGTCACCAGTGACACATTAATTAGGACATTTAATGCATGTAGTCAGTAATTAATATGGGGTATTTTTTCAAATTAGGGTTACAACGAACAAAACCCTAATTCCCCTCCGTGCCAATGGCAAATCATGCCAGCCATACCAAACGCGCCAAAGCATGCCAACCATGCTAGCCGCACCTCCGTGCCAATGGCAAATCATGCCAGCCACACCTATCCCAAGCTAGTCGCACCTCTATGCCAATGGCAAATCATGCCAGCCATACCAAACGCGCCGAAGCATGCCAACCATGCTAGCCGAACCTCTATGCCAATGGCAAATCATGCCATCCATACCAAACGCGCCGAAGCATGCCAACCATGCTAGCCGCACCTCCGTGCCAATGGCAAATCATGCCAGCCACACCTAGCCCAAGCTAGCCGCACCTCTATGCCAATGGCAAATCATGCCAGCCATACCAAACGCGCCGAAGCATTCCAACCATGCTAGACGCACCTCTATGCCAATGGCAAATCATTCCAGCCATACCAAACGCGCCGAAGCATGCCAACCATGCTAGCCGCACCTCTGTGCCAATGGCAAATCATGCCAGCCACACCTAGCCCAAGCTAGCTGCACCTCTACGCCAATGGAAAATCATGCCAGCCATACCAAACGTGCCAAGTATGCCAACCATGCTACCCGCACCTCCGTGCCAATGGAAAATCATGCCGGACCATACCTAGCCCAAGCTAGCCGCACCTCTATGCCAATGGCAAATCATGCCAACCATACCAAACGCGCTAAAGCATGCCAACCATGCTAGCCGCACCTCCGTGCCAATGGAAAATCATGCCGACCACACACCTAGCCCAAGCCACCTCTATGCCAATGGCAAATCATGCCGACCATACCAAACGCGCCAAAGCATGCCAACATGCTAGCCGCACCTCCATGCCAATGGCAAATCATGCCAGCCACACTTAGCCCGAGCTAGCCGCGCCATGCCAAACACACTCTGCCTTGGCCCTAGCTACGCTGGCCACGTCACGCCAAGCCAAACACCCTTACCTTGGCCCTAGCCGCACCATGTGATAGGGTGTAGAATACATCCTATTTATTATCTATTGTTTATGCTTTCTTTGTTATTTTTCTTGTAAATTATGTATTTTACGCTTGTTTTGAGTTTTATAGCTACTTTGGAGTCGCACGTAGGAAAAGAAGAAGAAATCACCCAATTAGAGCCAAAAGGGCAAAAAGGTCATTACAGGCGATTGATATATGGAGCCCAGTTGAGGTTAAGGGGCAACCCAATTTGGAGGAGTACTAAAGCCAGGCCCAGTCAAGGCTAAGGGGGGTTGTCATCAGGGTACCCCTTATCATTTATCAGAGGGTGTAATTATCCCTGGGGTAACCCTTATCTCAAATGTTGGGGTGTCTGAATCCGCCCCATTCATTACACAGCCCTAATCGAGAGAAGAGTTTTATCTCATTCATCTCATTCTTTCTACTCGAAATTTAAGCGGCCATTTCGTTAATACTAGATCGGAAGCACGAGAGAAGAAAGGCACGGGTTCAAGGGTTTGAGTAAATTTGAGGTTTATTGCATAATGGGTTTTTATGAAATTCGCTAGGGTTTGCTATGTTGCTAATGCTGTTTGACCGAGAGCTTTGAAGATAAATGGGCAGAGAAATTGAGAAACGATGATGGGATCTGGTTCTGTTAGATGGCGCTGTGATGAAAGAAACATTAGAGATCGAGAAGATCTCAGAGAGGAAGGAATTAGGGTTTCGACTTGAAGAGGAGCTCAGAGAGAGTAGATCGAGAGATGGAACCGAGTTTACTGTTGCCATTCTTGAAGTTCGATCTGTGGAAGATGGGTTGGTGGTGGATTGATAGAAAGGTAGAGATTGAGTTTGAATGGAGAAGCAGAAGGATGGGTTCGCTGCTGTTGTTCGAATCACAGAGAGCTGAAATTGTGAGAGAAGAGAAGTAAGTCGATGCGACTAAGAGAAATGGTTGTTGAGTCCGAGACCGCAGTTGAAACCGATAAACCGAGAAATTGAGATTGAAATTTGTTGTTGTTTAAATCGATTAGGGTTTGTTGGTCTAAGAGATGATGTTGTTGCCGTTGTTCAATCGATTCACGATGCTTGAGATGGGTTCAATCGGAGGTGATGTTGATGGGCTTCTTTGTGAGGTAACCGAGACCAATAGAGAAGATGATGAAACAATAATTGGGATTGTGTGATTATAGGGTTTCGAGAGGTGATTCAGGGCAGTTCAGATAAGCAGAAATGGGGGTTTGATGGAGTCTGCTTTGGTCTTTGTGTAATGATGTTTGAATCTTTGGGAGCAGCCGAGAATGTAGAAAATGGGAAGTGATTGCAATGCATGATATCAGCTAAGAAGTGGTAAAGACTTGTATGCTTATGAGTCGAGTATTGGTAGAGGAAACATGGCCTGGGAAGAGCTGAAGTTGTAATTGAAGCTGCAGAATAGATATGAAGGTGCATTGGTCAGTAAAGAATGCAATGAGAAGAGTTGTTGGTCTTTGTCTCAGTGGTACTGGCGGTTTGGTTTGCAGGGAACTGTGGCAATTCAATGGCTTAAGCTTGCAGCTGGTGCACTGAGTTAGCTGTAGAGTGGTGGAAGCAGCTTCTGGTTTAAATGAATGGGTGGTGATGAAATGAGCATGGAATGAATTGCATAATTAGATGAATGATAGGCTTGATTACAGGGAAGAAGAGAGGCTGAACTCACGGAATCACCAAAGATACAAACAGAACTCCTACTGGAGTTCGGTTACGATGAGTCGACTCGGTGGCTCGCTAGGATAACTCCGGTGACTCACCAATCGGACCGAGAAGCCGAGTAAGCCAACGAGTTGAAGTCGACTCGGTGATCGAATCATCCTCCCTTTGACCTCGTTGGTGACGGTGACCCGTTTGTGATTATTCCTAACGGTGGATCGACGGAATATTCCGTCGAATATTCCTTGACGGCAACAGAACTGGTGGCTGGGCGGCGACTATTCCTGGTCGGATTCTCGCCATAATACCCGTTTTCCCATGAGCCAAAAATTCCAGAATTTTCTATGGACTTCTCTCATGGGTGTGAAGACTTGGACTAGGAATTGGATGGAGAATTGGGCTCAAACTTGGAAAGAGAAGATGGAAGAGTTGATAAAAGCTTGGATTTGGAAATTGAATTGCTAAAGGAAAAGGATTCTATTCCTTGGAAGATTTGGAGAATATTGAAGCCTATAAATAGAGAAGTTTTCTACATCTTTTTACACACACCTCTCTACACACACATCACTTGTGTTTTTGATAGCTTTTGAAAATTCTTCTTTTTAATTATTTGTGTGAACTTGAAAATTCTCCTTTTAATAATTATTATTTGTGTGAATTTCAAAAGCATGAGTAGGTAATTTTCTTATTGATTGAGGATGAATTCCTAGTTCTTAATTCATGATTTGAGTTTTGTTTCAATTCTATCTTGAGGTTTTTCACATGATTATCGATTGTTTTTACTAATAGGAATGTTTATTCATTCATGATTGATTGATAGATTGTTTAGAGTGCACGCTAAATTGATTTGTTAGTTTAATCTAAATCTAGTATAAGTTAGGGAATACGTAATCGTTCTCGACACTTTACACAAGTAGAAAACACGAGACCTTGCGGAGGGATTCCGTGGAGCAATTGTGTGTAGAATCAACGCTAGAAAGTGAACCAAGCGAACCGAGTTTAACTACTAGTACTAAACCTAAATTCATAAATCTTAATGCATTCAGGGAATTACATCTTGTAAGCGAACCTCAAGGTGGTTCTTTTGAATAGAATCTGATAACTAAGCGGACTTGTTACTCAGTGAAATAAGGGATTTTGGGGCTAGCTAAGCGGACCTGCTATCCTACGGTTGGTGATAATCTGTGACTAATAACAAGTAGAAGAGAACATAACTTTAATCATTGTTTTGCAACGAAGAAGGATTCCTTGATCTTGTATCTCTTATTGCTTTCAACTTTATCTTTTAATTGCTTTGTTTATTTTCTTTTGCTTTCTACACCCCCCCTTTCGTGACAATTTTTACAACTAGAATCTCTTGCTCCTCGTGGGAACGAACTTGACTTCCATTATATTATTTTTAATTGAGTGGAAATAAGATATTAATTTGATTGCACCTACGACACGCATCACCATGCCAAAGTAGCGCCCGCACCTAGGCTTGCAAACCATGCAACCTAGGCCAAATTGGCCACGCATGCCATTGGCACATGCCAACACGCTCGCTGGTAGCTTTTTCTACCAGGGCGCGACCCAAATTGGCCACACATGCCAACACGCTCGCTGGTAGCTTTTTCTACCAGGGCGCGACCCAAATTGGCAACGCATGCCATTGGCACATGCCAACACGCTCGTTGGTAGCTTTTTCTACCAGGGCGCGACCCAAATTGGCCACGCATGCCATTGGCACATGCCAACACGCCCGCTGGTAGCTTTTTCTACCAAGGCGCGACCCAAATTGGCCACGCATGCCATTGGCACATGCCAACACGCTCGCTGGTAGCTTTTTCTACCAGGACGCGACCCAAGTTGGCCACGCATGCCATTGGCACATGCCAACACGCTCGCTGGTAGCTCATTCTACCAAGGCGCGACCCAAATTGGCCACGCATGCCATTGGGACATGCCAACACGCTCGCTGGTAGCTTTTTCTACCAGGGCGCGGCCCAAATTGGCCACGCATGCCAATGGCACATGCCAACACGCTCGCTGGTAGCTTTTTCAACCAGGGCGCAACCCAAGTTGGCCACGCATGCCATTCGCACATGCCAACACGCACTGCTGGTAGCTTTTCCTACCAGGGCGCAACCCATGTTGGCCACGCATGCCATTGGCACATGCCAACACGCATCGCTGGTAGCTTTTCTTACCAGGCCACAGCCCTAATGGCCAAACACGCCATTGGCACTTGCCACACACGTCACTAGCAGGCATTTCCACTTACACTCAACGTACAACCTACCACCAAGGCATTCCGCACATGCCATTGGCACATGCCACACACGCCACTAGCAGCTCTGGCATTGCCACTTGCACTCAAGATGCAACCCGCAAAAAAGGCGTTCCGCACATGCCACACGTGCCACTAGCAGCGCCACTTGCACTCAAGGTGCAACCAACACTCGAGATATCAACACAAACTGGGGGATGCTTTCCAGGGTTTTGGTTTGGCGGTCACAGCTTGTAGCGTACACTACGCTCACATTAAGAAAGCGTAAAAAGGAATAAAGCGGTCAAATAAATGAGGAAATAATGGTGAAAACGTTTTCACCCATAAACACCATGCGGTTACCACCTCCTCCCATTATTTCTCCCTTTACTCTCTTCCTTCATGAGGCCATGGTACGTTTCAATCTCGACTTGTATAAATAGGTCTTACCTATTTCCACTAGACAACAAGTCTCGGTCAGGAGAAAAATACAATACTCTCGAGAAAAGGCAACTTTGCAAGCTATCCAAAAGCTTTCATCTCTTGCAAGCTTCCTAAGCTTTCACTTTACGATACAAGTCGAGACATTACTCTCCCGCATTATTCCGGCCTCACACCTTTCTTTGCTTCCCTCCCCAAATCAACCCTTCTCCTCCACTTTGTGACCGAAGCAAGTCCGGGAACGGCCATTTCTTGGTTTAGGCCGGACTTGTACAGATTGATCTCTCGAATCTATAAAGTGCTCACGTGCATCACATTTGTTTAGGGTTTAAACCAGTTTCTCACTCACCTACCGAATTTACCGAAATCGGCGGAAACGATTTTCACCTATAAACAAAAACCTAAAAAAACAGACTTCATTCCAGAAATGAAGTCCATATAAAACCTAAAAAACGGACTTCATTCCAGAAATGAACTCCATGTAAAAACAGACTTCATTCCAGAAATGAAGTCCATATAAAAACTTAAAAAACAGACTTCATTCCAGAAATGAAGTCCATATAAAAACCTAAAAAACAGACTTCATTCCAGAAATGAAGTCCATATAAAAACATTAAAAAAAAACAGACTTCATTTCTGGAATGAAGTCCATATAAAAACAAACTTCGTTTCTGGAATGAAGTCCATATAAAAACATCAGCAACATCATCTTCATCTTCTTCGACGTCTTCAACAGCAGCAGCAACATCGTCGTCTTCAAAAACACCAACAACAAACATCATCTTCCATCGTCTTCATCAAAACAGATCGGGTTCATCTTCATTGTCGTCGTCGTCTTCAAAACAGATCGTCGCCGTCATCATCGTCGTCTTAAAAATATTAAACTCTGTAGATCAACAGTAACATCGGTTCGTTATTCTTCTTGTCTTCATCATAATTGCAGCAGCAGAAAAAAAGAAAACCTTAGAAATCGTTGGAGCAGGAAGAGAAAAGGAGAAAATCTAGAGGAGAGAGAAAGTGGATCTGAGAAATGATTTTTCTCTCTTACCTTTTAACTATATATATGGTCCTTATCTAAAAGGGTATTTCTGCCACTACAAGGTGACATTTACATCATCCATGACATCAGCCTAAGACCAAACAATAATTTTTAGGACCAAACTATAATTTACATTACCAAATAGGACCAAACAGACATTTGACTGGGTCAAATGGACTAGACTCTCTCTAATATATTATTCCTATGACCTAATGGTATTTCCTACATAAAAGATTTGGTGATGTGCCGATAATTTTCGAACTCAAGTCAATCATTGATGTCATCACCCAATCACTTTACCAGGGTGCAATAGTGGTATCGACTCCGCATTTGATGTTGGTTAATTCTTGAAAATTCTCGCCTCCCTGAAAAGAGAACAAGGCTGGAATCATAGATGGGTCACACTTTATTTCTCTGGAGTAACTACAACATGGTGGGCTTCTCTATTTGAGTGGGCTTGAGAACGTCTATTCACCCTCCCATCTCTTGCCGTCGGCTTTTACCCTAAGCACATTACATTGGCTGCTAATCTCCCCTTTTCTTTCTCCCCCGCAATATCTTCTTTTTTTAAAAAAAAAAAAAAAAAGTATAGCGGCGCCGCACTTGTGGTAGCTTTGGTGGTGGCAAAGTTTGTTGCAGTGTTTAATTTATTGGAATTTTGTCCTTGAGTACTTAGTAAACCATATAGCTCTCTATTTCTCAGATAATATGTATGTAGACATATATTTCTTTGTATCTTAAATAAATTCAGTCAAATAAACCAAAACGCAACCACTAACCAAGAATCCTATAATGAGTAGAAGGCCTCACATGAGCTTTATATAATTATATTATGAGCATAATGATTAGTTAAACATGCACATTTGTGGGAATACTGTTGTGATTGACATAAGTGACGATGAGTTATGTAGCTTGTACTTGAATCATTCATTGCTTGTATGAAGTCAATTCTTGATTTGGGGCCTATCCATTCATGACATTAGTAGTGTCAAAGTGTATTTCTTCCCTAATTATGATTAATATTAGTGTTCCACGGGTGGCCGATTTCTTTTTCTTTTCGGTTTAAAAAGGTAACTTTTCATTCGAAAAGTATACTGAAGTAATCTTTCACATTCAATTTAAAACCACGTCTGAAAATTTAATATATATCCATTACCGGATAATTTGTAACATCAGGCAGTCATTCATCCACACGAAAAATTCGAACTTATCGGTGGGTAAGAGGTAGAAGTAGGACCACAGCTTGTTCAGACTTTTGAGACATGCATCCGTGGCTGGGGCGTGTGTTGGACTAAAATTATCACTCTGTAAATTCAGTGTATTCAAGCTAGTTGTGGCACCAAATTCCAAACCATAGTACAGTATGACATCGCTGGCATGATATCTTAACAAACTTAATTATCATTTATTCTCTCAAGATACACAACAAATAATATCATAATCATAAACAACACAACACTAGTACATTTCACTATACTCTTGCAAGTGTGTGTTGTCCAGGCCTCTTGAGCAATAAGCCAAAGAACAAGACATTTGTAAACATCCGTGGGGGTGTCTTTTTCTCATCATTTGGAAGGTCAAGTAACTTTCTCTCATCTTTTAGAAGTTTGGCCAGTGATTTTATGTTTTAGCATATTGGATACCAACAAAACGATACAGAGACATAAATTTATCTTAGCTAAAAGTGTTATCAACAGGGCCGGCCGTGACATTTGCGATGTCGGAAGCCAACATCAAAATTGCGGCCCTGGCCGTTTGACCAGGTCAACGATTTGTGGCCATTTGTGAAAAAGTGTATTTTTTAAACAAAAAGTCTCGGAAGACCGTGATAAAAACCACACAAAAAAAAACCGCCCCTCACAGCCCACTCCATGCACGTCTCCCGAGGGGCGGGGCCCACAAATAACATGTGAGAGGCGGTTTTTACCTGGTCTGTTTTCTCGGTCGGCATTTTAAAAATACTAGTTCTCATGACATTCTCTTCTTCGCAGAGAAGACATGAGAAGAGGCAAGATGTAGGATCAGAATATCGCGACATCAATACCTCGCGAGATCAATAAACGACGAAATTGCGAAAGTGTCGCAAATGAGTAATATAAATGACGAATGAATGACGACAGCCAAAACACGAGAAAGATATGAAGACCTAGCGAGATCTAGGAAAGTTGCGAGATTATATATTTGTACACTTGCGATATTTCGCAAGTCAGATCCGAAAATAAATGACAGCTTAGCTATCATCCATTGTGTAATACTCTATATAAGGAATCGAGCAGGACTGTTGAAGGGAGATCTTTTTCCGAGTGTTAGGCAAGTCATTAAGAGAGAGAAAGTTTGTAGTAATTGTAATTTCCTTAGCTCTTTTCCATTTTATCTTGTAAACATTCAAGGAATTAATCAATAAAAATCATAGTTGTTCATCTTCAATGTCTTAGTTGTGTGGATTCTTGTGAGGGGTGTAGTGTAGGATTTCCTGCAACTACATATTGGCGCTAGAAACAGGGAGAAAAGTAAGGATTTACATAGTGATTTGAAAGATTTGGAGTAGTAGGGAAGGAATTTCATATAATTTTCAACAGTTTACCAAAATTAAGAAATGGCTAGAAGAAGAAATGCATCCGAGCAACCACCAATTAGAAGGAGTAGGAGACTTCTTTGGAGAAAGGAGAAATGAAATGGGAGAATCCTCAAGAATGAACATAAGGAATAATGAAGAAAATCAAATTCAATCACCAATTCAACGGTAAAGAATAGAACTGTGGATTACGATAGAGTAAGCGTGCATACTTGGAGATTAGATTCTGAGGACGAAAGGGGAGAAGAACAACAATTGATAAACGATGGACAAGAGGAAAGAGAACGAGAAGTGATTGGAGAAATAACTCATGGAAATGAAAAAATCGCAGCATTAGAGACACTGAAACAAACAATACATGAAGAAAGGCGATTAGAAGCAGAGGAACGTGCAAATTTGACAAGGCAGAATCATGAGCTGAGGATGGAAAATAGGAGATTGCAAAATAGAAGGTCGAGAAGCACTACAAGGTCAATCTCAAGATCAGTTAGAGAGGAAAGAAGGAAAAATTTACCTATAGAAAATGTTGATGAAGAAAATCGAGAAGAAACGCAAAATCCAGGCGTAGAACACTGCGAGAGAAGAGAAATGATGGAAGATCGTTATATCCCACGTCCCAAGGGTCTTCAAAATGGGCGAGATGATGGAAATCAAGGGAATAGACAGCGTCAGGAGCGGAATAACCCAGTTGACGAAGAAAATCAGGAAGAAGGAAGAAGGATATTGCATAGGAGAGAAGCACGGAGGAAGCAAAAAGAGATCGAAGATGAAATTGAAAGATACTATCTTTGAACAAGCACGTCTAGCTTGCGAGAGAGAAAGATTGAGAGCGAGAAATGGAAGAACAGGAGTTAGAAGAGGCAATTCGCGGAATAATCATGATAATCGAGAAAGAAGGCGAGAACAAAATCGCAACAATGATAATATTAATGAAGAATATGAAAGAGTACAAAAGAGAGCTGATAGGCAACAAAGAAGAGAAAATGATAGAGGTATTGATGTGCGAATTCGCGAAAGAGACGAATGGGAAGATCGTAGAGAAAGACGAGGAGAGAATGATGAACAAGAGAGTCAAAGAAGAAATGAACGCAGGAGAAGAGAGGTGGAACTAAAAAGACCAGTAGATTCAAATTCTGATTTAAATGAACAAATCTTGAGAGAATTAGCATAAATGAGAGGAATGCTGAACAGTAAAAAGGGAGGAGGTAGGAGATAACTGGATGAAGCCATAGAAGAAGCTGCGAAAACTCCGTTCACACAAGAGATACAATTAGGAGGAATACCACCGAAGTGCAACTTACCTAAATTAACCAAAGCATTTTCGATGGAACAACTTGTGCGATACAACATATCAAAGCTTATATGAGATGTATGTTACAATGGGAGAATCATGATGCTATATTGTGCAAATATTTTGCATCAAGTTTGACAGGAGAAGCTTTGAAATGGTTTGAAGGACTACCGAAGAATACAATAACATATTTCAATCACTTGCAGGATATATTTTTAGGGGCATATATAAGTAATAATTCCTCGCGACCTGGTATTGAAGATGTATTTGGGTTAAAACAAAGGGTTGGTGAAAGCTTGAAGCATCTAACTGTGAGATGGAAGACAATGTGTGGCGAAATGGCTGGTCGTGTGGAGGAGAGATATCTCATCTTATCATTCATTAATGCTATGTTCGCGACAAATCTGTTATATATTCAAATTTTTAGAGTCAAGAATACAATCACAATGACTGAGTTGCGAGAGCTTCGGGAGGAGTATATTGCTCTAGAAGAAAAGCAAAATGAGATGGAATCATACCCTGTCGCGAATACAAGTTCAGGAGCTGCGAATGCAAGTTTGTTACCTAAATTGATAAACACGGTGGCGAGTACCTCGCAAGGTCAACAAGGAATGATGATGCCGGATGATGGTCAGCAAAAGTTGGTAGCCATGGGAAGTCGCGATCAGGAAGAATTTGAAAGAGAAAGAAATTTCTACAACCGTGGCGGAAATAATAAAATTCAAAGGCTTGATCACCGCAAGAAACCTATGGAGGTCGAGGCATAATTATCATAGAGGGCAGCGAGGTCATAGGGTAGTATGGGAAGAAATCAAGATGCCTCCACTAAACGCTAGCGTGGAGAAAATATGGGAAGCTATAATCCTGATGGAAAACATACATGCACCATGGAACATGGGGAATGAACCGCCTCCAGGTGACAGAAGTCATGAATTCTGTTCCTATCACCATTTTCATGGACACCTAACGAATGATTGCAGGAATATAAAAAGAATCATCCTCAGAATGATAGACCAAGGGAAGCTAAATCATTTCTTAAAATGTGAAGAGATTACTCAACCATTACCACCACCTCCAGAAATTCACAGAGTAAATACAACAAAAGGGAAATAAACGTTTGTAGTAGAAGTGGGAACAAAAGCCAAAAACTTGTTCTGCAACTCTATTGTACATTCGTACAAGACAATTGAAGATTTTCATGATAATGTTGTCAGTAGGGTTTTCGCAAGAGATGCTAATAGAGAAGTAATGAACATCGCGAAGACATCGCCACTAAAGGAATGGCAAATGCAGATTATTTCTTTCACCGCAGAAAAAGTACCCGAAGGAGGAGAGATGCATGACAGCCCATTAGTAGTAAAATTGGAGATTAATCCAAAAGCCGTTGATGATGAGGATGATGAGACGGAAAATTCATGGGAAATCAATAGAATCTTAATTGACACTGGAAGCTCTGTAAACATCCTTTTTTACCATACATACAAGACAATGGGAGGGAAAGACGAAGATCTAATACCTTCCACCTATAAGATTTATGGTTTCAATGGTACTGCCAACAAACCTAAAGGAGAAGCTCATATGCGAATACTGTTGAAAGGATTATCAACCGAAATTTTGTTATGCATAGTCGATGTGGAATCCCCCTACAATGCGTTAATTTGGCGACCTTGGATACATGAGATTTTGGGTGTAGCGTCGACTTATCACCAATGCATCAAATTTCCTCATCCAAAGGGTGTTGGAGTTATCAAAGGAGATAGGGTGAGGGACAAAAGTGCTATGAAGTTGATGTGGAGTCTTGCGAGGAAAGGGCTGCTCAAAAGAAGAACTGGAAGCGGAATATCAAAGAAGAACAAAGAAGAGAAAGACTGATGGTGGACACAATAGAAGTGAGAGATGAAAATATATTGCGAAATCAATGCTTGAAGACGATTGGAAATTGCGATGGTTTCGCAAAAGGGAAGGAAATATCAGGAAATTTGAATGAAGAAACAGAGAGCAACACGAGTAAGAAGTGTAAGAAATAAATAATTAATAATTGATTTTAGAGTTATGTAAAAAAAAATGTTTGGAGTGTCAAAGACATGTCAAAAGTACAAAGAATATGACGATCGCAGAAGGAGTACGCGAAAGTCTCGCGATACATGAATATGACGAAAGTTTGGTTAAGTAATTACAGCGAGATCACAGCAAATGAAGCAAGATTATGCGATAATTTCGCAAAAATAATGAGAAGAAATAATCAAAAATCAATGATATATACGAATGGGACGAATCTTTATGGCGTACACCCTAGTTCGCGAATGATATTTCGCAAGAGGCAAATGTAAAACCTAAAGTGCGTCATATAAGGGGGTATCTCTTGACATGGCTCAGGGAAAAGGTTACACCGCCCCTAGAACCTGAGTCATGGAAATTTGGGGTCAATAAAGCCCATCTGGGAGAGATACCTTGGATTTCCAACTATATAAGGTTATACCCTGGTTGGACGACCGAGGGTCTCTTCCAAGGAGTCAGAGTGTATGACCAAGGCGCCGAGGTACACGGTTGAGCCAAGAGTGCCTGGGGCATTTTAAGTGTCTCGGCCATTCTTGGCAAGTCTTGGCACATGCTGCACTCGTCCCGAAGAAAACTCCACTTAGGGTGCAGCCTCGTAACCATAAGCCATATAGGTATAAGGGATAAGAGGCTGCGAAAACATCTGGTTGTTGTTAAGACCGGATGGGAGGAGCTAGTCTTGTATGGCCGATGTACGCCTCCTTGAAGGGGCAACCAGGGAGATGATAAGGGCGGCACCCTCCATTAGGGAGCTGATAAGTGTCTTAAGACGCAAATGTCATGAGGCTCTATTTTCGCAAGAAAATTTAGGCTTTTCATATTTGTGCGATGATCCTGAAGAGGCAATAATACTAACGCGAGGGTAAGACGAGATCAATGGGTCTTTACATGAAAATGTAAAGACGTCCTGCGATTTCGTCGCAAAGACGGCAATGTCATGGGGATTTATTTTCGCAAGAAAGTTTAGGCCTATCATATTGTTGCAAGAAAAATATCCTGCAGAGGCAAAAATACTAAAGAAATGATAAGACAAGATCAATGGGTCATTACATGAAAATGTAAAGACGTCCTGGGATTTTGTCGCAAAAAAAATGAGGGGTGGCAAAATAAGACCTTTAATTAGGAAGGCAAAATAAGACCACACAAGAAATGATAAGGCAACATCAATGGGTCGTTACATAAAATTGTAAAGACGTCCTGCGATCTTGTCGCAAGGACAAAACTCGGCAGAAAATATCTGCGAAATTATTCTTAATCTCCCATTCAAATATAAATAGCAAGAGAAAGGAGGAATAAGGTAGAATCTATATTTAAAGATCCAAGAAATTTACAGTAAGAGATTACAAAAATATAGGGCTAAAAGGATAAATGTACAAATATTACAAGAAGAGAAAGAGGAAAATGGAGCAATCTCTCAGTTCATTCTTATTTTTCATCAGACTCTTTGTCGGACTCCTCTTCTTCGCTAGCATCACTATCAGAGACATCCAAGGAAGGCATATTTTCAGGAACCTCATCAAGAAGACAAGGATATGAAGAAAGAGGAATATTGTGGTCATCGCAAACTGTCTTAATAGTTTGATTGCGAAACGACAAAGACATCATTATTGAAATTCGCTACTGATAGTTTGTAGTTGCTTCTTCACTTGGAATACTTGTCGTTGCGAAGAGAGAGGTCCTTTGCAAGTTGCTCTTTTTCAGATTCAAGTTCTTCAATTCTTGTTTGATACCTCTTCTCAGCTTCTGTGAACGTATGATAATGGATTAGTAACTTAATAGCAATTTCACAAAAAAGAAGCGATAAAATAAAGAAGAACCATTAACAACCTTTTCTCGTCTTTAAATCATGTCTTTAACCAAGGCAGTTTGATCAGCATGAAGGCTAACGTTAACACCTAAGTTATTTCTGGCATTATCTAGAAGTTTCTCAGCCCAAGCGAATTCATCGTCATTATTTATAAGAAAAAAAGAACGAATTTGATTCTCTCTTTCGCTAAGAACAGTATTTTGACGAATAGATTCATCACGCTCAATTGGAACTTCAAGAAGAGCTTTTTGAAATTCTGCTAATGCTTGAGCGCCTTGATTAGCAATGCCATCTTTATCATCTATAAGATCGCTAAATTTCTTCCTTAAAATACTAATTTTCTCTTGGGAACTAAGATGCAGGTGTTTCATTTGGTTAGCTAAACTTAAGCTAGATCTATGATCTGCTTCTAAGAGACGGAATCTGGATTGAAGTTCGTTCAAAGAAAGATGTTTGATTCTGTCATTTGAAACGCTATTTAGAGAATTATTGAGATGGGCAAGAAGAGCATCGTTATCCACAGGCTCGGGAAATGAGTGAAGAAGAATAGCTTCTTCAGAACGGTTATAAATGTCTGCGAAAATGATAAGTCAGATAAAGAAAAGTAAATGACAAAATAAGAATAAGAAAATGAGAAGAATTTTATTCCATAAAGTTGTTGATTAGCATTTTGAAGGCTAGATATTTTATCCTTCTGAGAAGAAGATTCAACTTCCAATTGTTTGATTTTTTCACGAAGAACAGCAGTTTCATTTCCAAGTTCTTTATCTCTCTTGCGAAGACAAACAGTTTCAGCCTCCAATTCTTTGTTCTTCTCCTTAAGTTGAAGGTTTTTCTCTTCGAGACTGTTGCGCCTTTTCTCGAGATCTGAGGCAACAACAAAGGAAGCTCTCCCAGACTATAAAGGAAAATAAAGAAATTGTTAAGATAAGGTTTATAATTGAAATCACGCAGAAATAAAAGAAATATGAACATACCAAGGCACTAAGTGCATTTAAGAAACTGGAGTCATTGTTCTGGAAACTCCACGAAAAGAATCGTTATCCTCTAGCAAAGGGGCGTCACAGATATTTGCGAGAGCTTCGCAAATGGCAGAAAAACGATCATCTCCCATTCCTTGCATAGAATCAGAGAAAACACTAGATAGTTGCGCCATTGCAGATTCAACTGAATGATTCTCCTTCGCAAAAGAAGTGTCAACATCATCATTATCTTCATCGGAGTTCTCACTGGATTGAGAACCAGAGTGAGAAGGGGAGTGGATTTTCCGTTTTTAGAAGATGGAGCAGAAGATTTATTCTTGCGAAGTGGAATTCTACTCTTTCCTTTAGCTTTCGCAATTTCAGAAATATCACCTTCTTCAACGCCAACCTTCGCACACGAATGAAGATAAGAAACAGAGGCAACAATATTGTTAAAAATAAAGAAGAAAAGTATTTCTTACTTCATTCGTGATCGAATGGAGTATCGCCAAAGTACTCGCCTTTGGATTCCTTTCGTAACTTCTTCTCAATTTGGTGATCTAAAAAATTCCCAAACTTAGATATAAGAGGAAATAAAGATTGTAAAATAAGTAAAAGTTAGGAAGTATACCTCTTTTGCTTTCTCGGGCCAATTAAATACCCAAGGATGATAATTTGCGAGATTCGCATGGAGTATATTGGAACCTGAAATGTAAGGTCCGTTCAAAAATAGCGGAAAGACACACCACTTGTCGTCTTTAGAGTAGCGAGGAACATTGTTCTTGCCAGAGTGCCAATCAATATCTAGCATGAGTATCTTGTCATTTGGGAATATTCTCTTTTGTTTTCAAACGAGCACCCCAAATGAGATTTATCGTTCTTCATATTTATCACTTCATAATTTTCAAAAAAGTTTTCTACTGAATATTTTTCAGCAGTTATCTCTAAGTTGGCGAATTTATGATCTTTGACGTTATCGGGATACAGAGAACCTTTACCAGCGCCACGATTGGCGAACTCAAGCATTAAACGGATGCAATCTCCACTTAATTGATAAATAGCTCGCGAGAATTTCTCATGAGCAAGAATTTCATAGAACAAGGGAAGTCCGGGATTGTAAAGAGGAATGGGAAGACCTGCGAGGAGTTGACCTAGCGAGATTATGATTTTCTGATCATCACAATGATGATCGATAAACAATTTTTGAGAAAGAATAGATGAAGATTCTTGATTGGGAATAGCGGACCAGGTGAAACCCTTCTCTTGTAAATTCTTTTGAGTCTCACCCAAAAGAGTTTCATATTTACGGCCGGATGGAGCCATTCTCAGAGTATGAGAATGATTAGAAAATTAAAGATCAAGAGAAAGAAGAAAAGGAAGATTTACAGTAGCAGGAACGTGAATTGCGGAGGAGAAGAATTGAAGAAGATTTTCAGAGAGAAAGTAAAAAAGGAGAGGAGAAGGGTGAGAAAATTATATATAGAGGAGAGTTCTCGAGAAGATAAATGCATTTAAAGCGAGAGGAGACGTGAATGGTCGAGAAAAAACGGTTGAAAGAGACGTGTCAAGAAAAGAGTGGAAGAAGAAACATGTGTAATAAATTCTGTGTAAAAATACGGGATCATAACAGATAAATATGAACAGTTGCGGCATTTTAAAAATACTAATTCTCATGACATTCTCTTCTTCGCAGAGAAGACATGAGAAGGGGCAAGATGTAGGATCAGAATATCGCGACATCAATACCTCGCGAGATCAATAAACGACAGCATTGCGAAAGTGTCGCAAATGAGTAATATAAATGACGCAATGAATGACGACAGCCAAAACACGAGAAAGATATGAAGACCTAGCGAGATCTAGGAAAGTTGCGAGATTATATATTTGTACACTTGCGATATTTCGCAAGTCAGATCCGAAAATAAAGGACAGCTTAGCTGTCATCCATTGTGTAATACCCTATATAAGGAATCGAGCAGGACTGTTGAAGGGAGATCTTTTTCCGAGTGTTAAGGCAAGTCATTAAGAGAGAGAAAGTTTGTAGTAATTGTAATTTCTTTAGCTCTTTTCCATTTTATCTTGTAAACATTCAAGGAATTAATCAATAAAAATCATAGTTTTTCATCTTCAATGGCTTAGTTGTGTGAATTCTTGTGAGGGGTGTAGTGTAGGATTTCCTGCAACTACAATACCAAATAAAAATTTACGACTAAATAATGGTGTTAATGCGTATTTTATATAGATAAAATGAGAGTATTAAATAAGAACTTTTTTTCTGGATGTCAATAAGAATACACAAGGATAACACAAAATTTATATAGATAAAATGAGAGTATTAAATAAGAACTTTTTTTCCGGATATCAATAAGAATACGCAAGGATAACACAAAATATAGGAAGGTTACTCTTGGGAGGTAATGGTATTAGGTTAAATACGGTCAAATTTAAATTTAAATCTACAACGAATTGATTGCTCAGTGGATGGATTGTTTAAGTATTGCTCCCATAGGTTGTGTGTTCGACTTGGCCATGGTAAAGAATTTTTTTTTTTTTATTAGTGTATGAATTTTGGGCTGGAAAAAAAGCCCTTGGCAGAGCTGGGCCCTATACGGTCGCACACCTTGCACACCCTCAGGCCCGGCTCTGCTGCTAGTGCTACCCCAAAGGGGCGTAAAGACTAAACTTCTCATATATTATTCCAAGTTGCAATTTAAATAGCTAGTAGTTAAGGTGATAGTGTTGAATGCATATCAGATATGTTGGGGTATATCGTATATATTCTTTAGCGGCAATGATGATGAATGACAAAGCAGAGAGTTGTATTTTGCTGCAACTTGCAATATTTTTCATCTTATATTTAGTGAAGCTAGACAAAGATCATATATGTTGGTACATGTCATATACTATCTAGCTGTTATTAGTATCATCACCCGTATTACCTTACAGATTATCACGTGGTCTATGAAAATCCAATGGTTCAGTTTGCTTCTGTCACTGGATGAACAGTTGCGATTCGAAACAAATACGATAAAATTGAGGTATGGACAAACATGAAATTAGATGTGTATTAAGTTAAAGAAGATTGAACAGAAATCTTTATCGTATCACTTATGTTAGCGTCTTATATTCCCTCTCCTCGTGTTCTTATGTGGTATTTTTGTCTGGCCTAAAAATGTTGTTGATCATGTGCTTTCAGTAACTAGCATAGTTGTTAGTTCACTGCCCAATCACAGTGTTGCGGAATGCATTATGCAATTGCGAGTTTGAACCTTTACCTTGGCAATGGAGGGAGCATGAAAACCATCTGACGTTTTGATGGTTCTCTAACTAATGTTCAATAATTAATGAGCTAGTTTAAACCCAACCAACTTAGAAAAATTTCCTCTTCCTGTGCTCTTTATGAATTACTGAGCCCCAATCAATTTTATTTTTTTCTATGGTGTTGGACCCCTAAAAATCATACCCTACCATGGACAGAGCTTAAAAGCTACCTCCAAATCAACAAACACTTTTCTCCGACAAGATTTAAAGTTGAGGCCAAATATAGAAGGCTGCTAAGATTTATTAAATGCCATATGATCTAAGGGGAGATTTTACTTAGTGCTGAAGACTCCTTGTTACAATTGCCTGGCAAATGCAACGGAATGCAGCAACAATAATTTTGTGGTGACACCGTTTCATCCAGAGATTTGTCATGATCTAAAATCTACTGGTATATTTTGGGGATTGTGATGTAACCAGTTTCATCCTGTCCATTTTCAAATATTTTTTCTTATTTTTATTTTACACACGATGCATCCAGTTTCATCCTTGCTATTTTTTAAGTTTAAGTAGGGATGGTTTTCATCTTTGCTATTTTTTTTTGTCCATTTCACCCATAAAATTTTTTACTCGTCCATTTGAACCGTGTTTTAAATTTTTTTGGACAAATGACCCATTTTCCGTTGTTAGAATAGGTGTTGGGCTAAATGGGTCCTCCATTTCCCATGAGAATAATTTTGGTGCAGAAAGGAGAATTCTGATTACTTTTATACGGTTATCATCTTCCATCAGAAGTAAGGTAGACTAGTGTTGTAAACCCTTCCAACCAAATTGTTCCTATAGACGTTCGTAGTCTTTTCTCCCCTTTGTAATATTTTTACCGTAAATATTGCCATCAACAAATGGTGTAAGTTCTACTTACATTTGGTTTAGACAAATGCTATCCTATACGACTTTGCGGGATGGCTTCCCGCAAAAGCGGCTTCTTTACTGTTGGATGATCAAATCAATTGTTAGATTCACATTCAGAAAAGAACCCATTACTTTCAGGATAGGACCCACCACTTCTCCTAAAAGGTTCAAGGCTGTTGGATCTGGGTTTTAGCATGATCCAACGGTAAAGAAACTGTTTGAACGGGATAGCATTGCTCCTTTATAGCATACAATCAAAAAGATGGCCAAGTGGTTTGATACTCACTTCACAAATTAGATACCGAGGATTTAATTCTTCCCGATGATCACTCTCAGAGTATGTACCTGAACCCGGTTAGTTTGGATGGGGGAGCCAGGCTCATGGTCTTAACCTGACTATGACTAGTCAGGTGCTGTGTTACCTGTGTAAGCACAAGATGGGGAACATCCGCAGATAGATTTGATTTCCAGCATGTGAAGCCCACAAATAAAACAAAAAGAAACATCTTAAAAAATTAAAATAATCAAATTACTATTTAGCGTTCATGCATGACTTCGTTCCACTGTTCAAGGCAATGGCTGACACAAAAATGGATCGAGTTTTTCTTGTTTAAGATAAAACCCAAAAAAAATTGTATGCTTACACTGGTAATGACAAACCGATTTTCATTGACCTTATCAACTTGTTTAATTAGTTCATGAAATTGGATAAATAGCTTGTTAAGTTCCATGTGACTGTATCAGTCCATAATTAGTAAAACTATCCGTCAAAACACTGGATCAGATAGTGTTGGGGATCTTTGGTCAAACTTCTTCTGATCCGATCCGATTAACTTATGAACTTGTTAACTAGTTTGTTTTTTTAATATCACCTCACCTGGGTGGTTAATTAATTAGCTAGTACTGGATCAGTTTCAAATAAATTATGAAACTTGATTAATTACGGAACTGCTTATATTTGACCGCCGCTCTATAGACTATTCTATAAGAGCATCTCCAATGTTGGAGGTCAAGATCATCCTATGTGGATGTTTTATTTATATTTTTTGGGTGTGGATCATTTATTATAGGACAAAAAATAATAAAGAGAAAGACTTTCTACCTAAAATCCATCTCCAAACCCCAAGGTCCTATCTTACACTTTTTGTCTAAATCTAGACATAAAAGATGATGTAGACTTATGACCCTAGGTCATGAAGGAAGTCTTATTTAGACTTTCTCCTTTACCCCAACTTTAGCCATGTCATCTTTACCTATGACCCTCACCTTTGTATTGGAGATGAAACTTTGGTAAAAAAAAGTATTAAATCCTATGTGTTATACTAAGACATTTACCCCTTGCATTGGAAATGCTCTAATATTTATTATATTAATTTTTGGGGGTTCATCCAATAAAAGTGTGCCATGTGGAAATACTTATAAATAAAATGAATTTCATTTTATAAGAAAAAATAAGAAGAAGAATATCCAGCCACATGCAAGTTCATGTTTGTTTACCCTCAAAAAAGAAAAAAAAAAAAAATGTTTGTTTGCTTTGATCCATTAATGAGTAAGTCCAACAAATAGCATCTTACTTAAATATTGGAGAATCTTTTCAAAAAAAAAAAATATATTGGAGAAGGAAGACAAAATAGATGTCCTAGACTCCTTGGGGTGTGAATAAGAGTAGTTAAAAAATGAAAATATTTTGGGTAGGCAGTAAGTGGAAAACGTAATCACCGATAGAGAGCATTTTGCCATTCACTAAGTAGTCCGGTGGTTGGCATGCTCCCTCTCACTGTGGAGGTAGAGGTTTAATCCCTGTAATGAAATCCACTCCAATTAAGGAGTTTGGAAATAATCTAGACACCACTAGTCCAGGGCAGCAAAAATAAAATAAAAAGATAGAAAGCATCCTACATATCTCATAATTTGGAGGTTTTTTCTTTTTATTTATTTATTTATTATTATTTTTTTTTTAATATAACCTACATGATGACAACTTTATGAATAATGCTCTCTTTGTTGGTAGGACTTTGTACAAGAAAGTAAATTACATTCATAAGCTACCGATTCCCTTACCATTTAAGACCCATGTCGACAAATTTTCTGGATCAAGTGAAGTGGTCAACATAGCGTAGAACTCGCCGGTTTGAATCTCCCTTGGTGACTGAGTCTCATCAAGAGAATCATCTCCAAAAACTTGAAAATCATGAGGGGATCATTTCGGAGCGGAACATGATAGTAATCTTGAAATGGGTGAAATACTGATGTGGTAAAGGCAATTGGGCTATCTATAAAGAGTAGATTGCCTAGATGCCTCAATGTTCAAGCCACCACCAGGAATTAAAGTTTCAGTTGGAAAACAAACCTCCTGGAGTTGTTTCCATGTCAACGACTTCATCACGTGGTGTTAGTTGAGTATATGTCGCTATATTTGGAGTCAAACAAAGACTTCTTTGACTTCCATGTCCATGACTTTCACGACTTCTCAAACTTCGTTGACTTGAACCACAAACACTTGAACGTACACTATCGAAACTTGAACGTACACCAACATGACTTGAACGTACACCAACATGACTAGTACCTATTCTGCCATGACTGTAATATGACAGAGTACGGATATCAAAAATTGTGTTATCCCTAAGTCTATGCATCTCACCCAAGTTGATTCTCTGAAATCCCTCTGGTAGTTCGTTGTAGTCCTTCAACTGACTCTGATACTACTCTGGTATAACTTATACCCCCAATATGGATAAGTCTGTACCACACCACTAGAAACAATTGGAACAGTGATAATATCTTCTTCCGAAGATATAGTTTGTATGTCTCAAGAAAATGTTGGCATAGTCGACAATGAACTCATTTGAATATTGGGATACGAAAATACATTTTTCCTCTCTAGTGGAGGTTTGGAAGGAAGATCATTATCACCAGGCGGAATCCTACCTAAAGATGGGAAATCCATATGACATAAAGTTTGAGTTTGCATAACAATAATTTCCTTGTAACTTGAGTTAATCCAATGAAGGTAATCAACTTCATCACGAGCCTCCTGGATCAAATCTTTAGCTTATTCTCAATATGGATCGTCTCTTATTAAGACTAACCAATCATCGTAAGAAATATCTCCACTTGAATAGGGTTTGATAGCTTTTACCTTTCTTCCTTTCAGGTGAAGAAGGTATCTTTCGCCGTATTACCAAACACCATTTTTGTAAATTGAACCGTACAACACAATTCGCTTAAGGGTTAGTTGTTGCATACTCTAGGCTTCCTAAGTTTCGTACTTTTGGATTGGTAGATACGGCGTGACAACAATGTTATCACTTGTTCTACGCAACTATTACATCTTATGAACCACCACAACATGTTAACCATCTTCAATATGAGTTGGCGTCCAATTAGCAAAATTGTACTTTAGTATGTCTGGAAAATATCGGTGTTATCATAAAGATAAGGTACACAAAAACGAAATCAAGTATACTACAAATACTGAGAATAATAACATTTTTGGGTTAGTATATTTACCATTTCAAAAAAAAATAGTGATAATAGGTAAATGATGAAAATATATTTCGGCTCTTACCTTCAATACTCCCCAAAAAACATTCAGGCTTGCTTTGGAACACTAGCATTCAAAGAGGGTTATGTAAAGTTCCGTTAGAATTACAGACCCCTAATCATATATTGATGCTTGCTCTAATTCTTCCAACGATTCGAGAAAACCAAATAATGTCATTGATTAAACATTTGGAAATAAACATTAGCTTACTGTCCAAAACATAAACAAACTTTCGAGCTCCTCATAATATACCAGGAACGACCAATAGATTTCTTTTGCCATCCTTTTGTTATTCGTTTTCTCAGCATGACACTTTAAGAAACTTTTCAACCCAGACGTTCATAATCCATGACATTTTGGTTTTCTATAATCTGGATTTCTCAGGATTATTTGAGTATAATTCAAGTCGGTCTTTCCATCTTCCTTCCTACTCTCACTTTGATTTTCCAAATAAAAGTACTATTCTCACGTATTTAATTGCCGCCAACATATACAAATTTGACGGTCACATTTAATTGCCGCCAACATATACAAATTTAACAATGTAACACCATAGACTACATATATTCATAATTATTAAAGTTTGTGTATGACGATAATTTTACATGTACCTAAATTGAATATAAGTAAAACTAAACCTAAAAATTGAATTACATCCGCCAGCACCATATATATGTTCAAACTGTTTCTTGAAAAAAAGTGGGAAGGCACTCTAACACTGTATTGATCTCATACCACCCAACTCTTAAATTGAATGAATTAATTCGCTCTGGATAGCTAGATAGATGCACAAGAAGTACATCAACACCTACTAGTTGTATAACATTTTGAAACTCTCACTCTTTATCCTGCTCATAATTTAAGGCACTATTTGGGGTGTTGGTTGATTCTTTGACTCTTATGTTTCTATTTCTTTTTGGATAACTCATTTTTAAGAAGAAAAAATTGGAAAATTTGGAGATAGAAAAGAACAAGGAATTAGTAAAACTTTTGTTTAAAAAAAATTGGAAAAAGATAAGGTGTGAAATGGATAAATACACGGTGTGCTTATTTATAGGCGGGAGAGTCGGCTGTTAGCGATATTGAGTCGACCCCTGGCAACATTATTTAAGTTGAACAACATAGTCTAAACCTCCAACGACGAAATCTTCATAGCTGGCGCTCTCCACACGATCGCTCGATGCAGTGGCGGAAGTACATGTAGAGTTGGGATGGCTTAAGCCTTAAGCCAGCCCAAAGTCCAGAAAAACCCAAAAAATTACAGTGATTTTGTGTTTGGCAAAAAACAATCATGCTTAAAACATAAGCTTAAGCCACCCCACCCTTATTTTCCAGCTCCGCCACTGGCTCGATGCAAAATCTATTGCTCCACACTTTTTTCCATAATGACACGGCTAGTTTGCGAGGCCATTTGGCATAGCAAATCAGTTCTTCAGATAGCCACCACATGAGCTGGCCATAGAGACTAACACATGGAGACCAATGGTATACCTTAACCGTTAAGTATTCGCTCACATCATTCTCCGCCTAATTCCTTTGTCTTTATTATATATATAGTAAGTACCCGATATTTCCTTGCGAACACTTGAGACAAACCAGATAGAAGTCATGAGTGTAAATCCTCATACCTTTTTGGATTGACTTTACAAACAAATCCATTCAGTTCTCTAACTTCTACAACCACTCCACATAAACAAATTATTGGTTACATTAGTGTCATATCAACAACATGGTTACCCCAATCAAACTATTATACATCATACCTTCAAAAAAGAAAAAGAAAAAAACATTATACATCAAACCCGTTTTCCTACAATGTATGCAAGTAGCTCGTCTCTCTTATCCAAGTAATGAGTTGAATTTTGAATTCTCTAAGAACCACATGCACCTCCTGGTGGCCAGGTGCATTTAAGGAGCCGATTTTCATAGGGTCCCTAATCTCTCCCAATCTAAACTCTCTTGTGATAGCGTCTATGACTCAATGCTAGCCATCTAACATTGAAATTTCAAGATAGCACTAAATTCAAAGACTTCTTCTAGCTTGCACAATCATATTCTCAAAATAATTAACAGTCATCTTTCATGTATATCTACCTGTACCTCCTGGCTCCTGAATTTTCATAAGAACTTTTATTCCAATAATATTATTCCTAGGGGCCGAACAGGGTTTGGCTCGGCTGGATCTTGTACCACTAAACATTTTCATGAAAAACCAACATGAATCTATTAGGAAATGAACATCACACTGCATCTCATTATTTAGCAAATCAAAATAAATTCTTTTGATAACTCGGGCATTTACGCCTCGAAATTAAGATGAGGGAATTGTGGACGGAGCCAGAAACTTTACTAGGGGACGCAAAGTGTTACATTAGGGGTGAAGATAGCAAAAATTAGCTTGGGAACCAGTTTGGAAGGGTGTGTAATGTTGGGTGCAATAATCAAAAACAAAGAAAAATCAAATAATCAAAAGTTATTGATACTTAGCTCCTTTATAATGGAAGTGATCGATTTGACGAAACGAACGAGCTTCCCATATCTCCACAACAGCAACAAGGCAAAACTTTGGAAAAACAGAGTGAGTCACGTGTTCAACACGTTGTCCTTAAGACATTAGCGCCCGGCTACACTCAAGAGTGATGCTATAGCCCTCACATGACGGATATCTCCAGGATAAAACACCCTACTACACCTACTACTGGCATATATAGTAGATGCTCAACTTGAGCTTGGCAACTCCGAAAAACCCTTAAGGAAAATCGCGATCGCTAAAGAAAACAATATAAAATATTTTTCCCTTGGGGGTCTCTCTAAATTATAGAGAAACCCTTTCCCATAGATTTTACAAAAGTAGATAATTTGTTTATATAATGGAATAATACAACTTAAAAAGAGGAACTCCCCGATGTGGGACTAAAAAGTTTCATTCACAAAAGAAAAAAATAAGTTATTATTTTTCTTAAAAACTTTAAAAATCAATTTTCTATTAATTGTTTTCCAACAATCCCCACATGAATGAAAACCTCAATAAAACATGAAAAACACATTTTCTTAAAAACTTTAAAAATCAATTTGTATTAATTGTTTTCCAACAATCCCCACATGAATGAAAACCTCAATAAAACATGAAAAACACAGATAGATCTTGGTAAATCAATAACCCAACCTCACGACCATATGTGACCGAACAGACATACAGACCGTCTGTGTGTTGAAATCATACTAGTCATTTCTACATCTTCTCCCTCACACAAAAGTGTGTTGACCCCAGGGTCATGCTATGGATTGTATAAATCATAATAGTGTAAAGAGCTTTCATCTTTAGTTTCTCACAGGTGAGACTAAAGGTTTCTTTCACCATAGTGAAAAAGCATGAACTAGTGAACCCTTAGTGACCCTTAGGTCCTTAGTTCAAGTAATACCAAAACCATCAAAACGAAAATCACATAAAAAAACGCAGGAAATACCATTTTAGGCAGAGGTGTCCATGAGGTCTTGAACCTTTGCTTAGTGAGATATTACCGGAACTACTTGCTAGAAAACAGTGAACGCGATATCTTGAACTACTAGCGTTTTATGTAATTCGCGATAACAACCACGAATGATATCTCCAAGGTTGTTGCCAAGCTCGTGTCGTTTTGCCCAATTTGTCCCTGGACATAGATATGTGAGTTCCATAAAGAGTGTTACTGCTACACCCCACTTCAATCTTAAATTGAAACTATATAACTCATTAAGACTTCTTAAAATTCATCCTTCACATGTAGTCACATGCACTATCATGTCTACGCCATAGGGAATGGAAAGAGAATAAAATTCTCTGATAGTTTTTACCTTTACCCACCACAAATTAGTTGTCTCATTCGAAACCTTGATCTTGGGATCTCCAGTCAGCAAGGTTGAGTATCCTTCATGGCAAGTATAATTTATGAGCTTAAAGCCCCATCCCCCTCGATGCATTTTTAACTATCTTTTTGTATAAACCTTTTGTCAAAGGTTGTGCGATATTCTCCTTGGACTTTATCCAATCAATGGAAATAACGCCGATTGGGATTAGTTATTTTTAGCTTTTTCTATTATAGCTTGTCTAACACAATGTATAGATATAGATGGCACATGCCTATGCCAGAGAGGAATGTCTTCTAGAAAGCATCTTAGGCGCTCGGCCCCCTCTCGTGCTTTATCTAACGCACTACTCTCAGATTCCATAATGAACTGAGCAATATATATATGTTTGGAAATCTTCCAAAAACAAAACCCTCCTGCTAGAGTGAAAACATATCCACTCCTCTGAGTCAACTATCCAGTTTGCATCACAAAGTCCCTCAAGGACAACAAGATATCTTTCATAAATCAAACAAAAGATAATAGAGTATTTTAGGTACCATAATACTCTACTAAGTGCATTCCAATGCTCTTGCTCTGGACTACAAGTATATATACTTAACTTACTCACAATATAGGAAATGTATGGATTCTTATATTTCATTAAATTCATCAGACATCCTATAACTCTTGAGTATTCAAGTTAAGATACTCCATTACCCTTATTTTTCTTGTGTCTACAAGAAGAATCGTATGGAGTACTTACAATCAGACTGATTGTATCTCTTAAGCACAAATTCAACATAATGAGAAAGACTAAGAATATAAATGTTTGATTATCTTCTAATCCTCATCCCTAAGATTATATCAAAAGAGCCTAAGTCTTTCAATTCAACGTTCACATTTAGTGCATGTTTTTAGTGGAATTAATCACATCTATGTTTGTATCAAGTATAACCATATCATCAACATACAAGCATACAATTACATAGGCATCCTTAACAAGTTACTTGTAAATATACTTATCAGATTCATTAACTTAAATCCACTACACATTATCACATGATTAATTTTCCATGTCACTGTTTACGTGCTTATTTGAAAACCATACAAAGATTCATTCAATTTACAAACTTTGTCTTCATAACCTTTCACTACAAAGTCCTCAGGTTGGTCTATGTAAATTTCTTTATCTAATTCACGGTTTTAGAAAAGTTGTCTTAACATCCATCTGATGTATCTCCAAGTTGTTTATGGAAGCAATATCAATTAGCATCTCAACAAAAGTAATTATCGTCACAAGTGAATAAGAATCAAGGAAATCTACACCTTCTTTAGTTTATAGCCTTTAGCTACCAACTTAGCCTAATATTTTTCCACAGTTCCATCTACCTAACGTTTTATCTTAAAGACTCATTTACATCCCATGGTCTTACTCCTAGAGGTAAACTAGCAAGCTCCCAAGTATGGTTCCGACGGACTGAGTCCATTTCACTAAATGAAGCTTCTTACCAGAATGGGGTTTCAGTAGATGTCAAGGCTTCTTTACAAGTCTGGGGATCAGAATAAGATAGGAATGTTATGAAGTCGGCTTCATAAGTAGTCTCAAGTCTAATTGTTTTACTTCTCTTAGGCTCAACCTCAACTTCATCTTCCTTTAAGATAAGTTCTAACTATTTGAAAATAAATCTAGGGGATCAACAACACATCTCTAATGAGGTACAAGTTTAAGAATAAACATGTTCAAAGAAATTAGCATCCCTAGATTCCTTAATAATATTCACACCAAAGCCTGAAAAATAAGAACACACAACCAAAAATCTATATGTAGAAGTATACTCAACATACTCTATATGAAGAGGAATGACAATCTTAGTCAAACACCCCCACACTTTGACGCATTCATAAGAAGGTCATCTACCTTTCCATAAATTAAATGGAGTTTCATCTGATCCTTAAAAGGCCTCTATTCAGTCAATATACTAGTTAAGAGGACTGCCTCCCCCCATAAGGCCGCATGTAATCCTGAACTAATTAAAATAGCAATTATCATCTCCTTAAGGATACAATTGTTATGTTCAAGGCTTCTAATTGGTTTTCAACTTCAAGTTTATACATCTTAAGGCTTCTAAGGCATCATCCTTATCCCTAAGAAAGTATACAAGATAGTACCTCGTACAATCATCCACGAAAGTTATAAACCATCTTTTACCACAGTGGTTTTGGGTTGAACTCATGTCAACTAGGCCTAACCGAATTAACTCTAAGGGCTTAGAATTACTCTGAACATTTGTGCTAAAAGGTTTTATAGCATATTTTGATTCTACACAGATTTCACTTTTGTGTTCAAAATCCAAACAAAATTTGGGTACGCAGCCTTTGCTGGCCAGTTTAAGCATTGACTTATAAATTTATGGTTCCAAGTCTACCACGCAAAACATTCAATCACACAATGAAAGCAAAATAATCAACTATGTTCACTTCATCAGTTTTTCCGTTAAGCTTATATAGAACCAAAGTCCTATAAGTCTTGCCTAAAAAATCACCGCCTAGTAACAACAAGTTTTCCAGATTCAATTAAAATTTTAAATCTTTTACCATCTACAACAGAACAAGATACAAGATTCTTGCATATGCTCGTAACATGAAAACTTCATTCAATGTGAGAATATTACATATATGAGCTTCTGCTCGACCATTTCCTTTTATGCAAACTCTTTCGCAGATGAGTTACTCATAAAGAGTTTCTTGACATCCCTTATCCTTTGATAGGAGGTGAACAGGTCTCTGTTTCAACAAACATTCTTGGTGGCTCCAGAGTCCACCTACTGGTCTCTCACATTGGTTATTAAAATAACTTCCGACATCATGCCACTAAAATCGTTCTAGTTTGTTTCAACTAAATTAGCATTAACTTTCTACTTATTAAGGTTTTTATGTTGTCAACAATTTACTATCGTGTGTCCAGGAATTTTACAAACATAACAATCACCCTTAATTAAAGTAATACCGGATTCAGTTTTAAGAAACATACCTTTCTTATGAAAACTATGCTTAGAGTTGTGTTTGATATTCCTTCCTTTGTAATCTTTGGAAGACTTGTGTTCATCCACATGCGCCTGGTAGCCATGTCCCTTTTCAATTTCATGTCACAATCTTCGTTTATACTCTGACCACGGACACGGTAATTTCCCAATCACCTAATACACCACATCTCACAAACCTTAGTTCCGAATCGGAAAATAAAATATGAGTTTCTAAGATAACATCTAGATCTACAAACTTCGTTTGAATCACCATTTGAAAAAACTCATGTTACCCCTTTAAAACTAATTTAGTCAACAACAAATTTCTGCACGTCTCAGAATTTTTCAGGAACGGTTCTCTGTTTTGTAAAATTTCAAAAAAAATAATTTTACAACTCCAAAAATTTTGAAATTTTTTGTAGGAAACTATCAAGATGTATACTACATTAGGTCAAAAGGGTTCACCGAAATTCCTTCTAGGTTAAGAGAAAACTTTGAAACTCTACAGATGACCAAATATTCATTTTTTGTTTTTTCACTCCACAATTAACATTCATGATTATTACAAATTCTAATGTCTTAAGATTATTTGGTGCAATAATCAAAAACAAAGAAAAATCAAATAAGCAAAAGTTATTGATACTTAGCTCCTTTATAATGGAAGTGATCGATTTGACGAAACGAACGAGCTTTCCATATCTCCACAACATCAACAAGGAAAAACTTTGGAAAAACATAGTGAGTCACGTGTTCCACATGCTGCCCTTAAGACATTAGCGCCCGGCTACAATCAAGAGTGATGCTATAGCCCTCACAGGACGGATATCTCCAGGATAAAACACCCTACTACACCTACTACTAGCATATGTAGTAGATGCTCAACTTGAGCTTGGCAACTCCGAAAAACCCTTAAGGAAAATCGCGAACGCTAAAGAAAACAATATAAAATATTCTTCCCTTGGGGGTCTCTCTAAATTATAGAGAAACCCTTTCCCATAGATTTTACAAAAGTAGAGAATTTGTTTATATAATGGAATAATACAACTTAAAAAAAGAAACTCCCCGATGTGGGACTAAAAATTTTCATTCACAAAAGAAAACAATAAGTTATTATTTTTCTTAAAAACTTTAAAAATCAATTTTCTATTAATTGTTTTCCAACATGAAATTGCACACCCTTGCTTTAAACTAGCTCCACACGCCGGAATAGTGAGAATATAAATAAAAGAAATTAAAAATGCCATTAGAAAAAAAAAAAAAAAAAAGAACAAATCCCAATTCAATAATATCCGAAGAAGAGGTTAGCTAATGCGGGAGAACCATAATTTTAGTCTAAACCTTGTGGTCGATTTTGAAGTTATGGGCTCCGAATCTACTACTTAAGTACGGTTGTAGTTTTTACCCATAAATGGAAAATATTCTCGACTTATTTCCTCAAAGTTCCTTACAATACCTTGCCAAAATAACAATCCATGGATATTCAGTCAGGACATGGTAACAAAGTTATCATTTCTAGATAAAATATTTAGATTTCCAGGAAAACTGGACATCTGTAATGAAGTTATCATTTATAGATAAAAAGTTTAAATTGCAAGGGAAACTAGAAATACAAAAAAAAAAATTGATAACTTCCTATGTTTCTTTTGTTTTTTTTTTTTGATAAGAAGAGAGATTTTATTAAGATCAAGAGAATTTACAAAAAACTACTAGAAGTTGTTAAACAAAAAAAGTTAAGAAAAAAATGGTACATCAGTTATTTATTGTGTACGATGTATTTACATGTAACCTATTTCCAGAATTAGCAGCCCATGATAGAACTAGGGCCTTAGCATCAGAGAACAAATTTTCATATGTTTTGAAGCAGTAATTCTCCTCAAAGACGTGACAATTTCTTTCCCTCCATAATACCCAAACAACAACAGCTGGAATAAGATCCCAGGCCACTTTTCCACTGCCAGATAAACTATTATTAGACCATGTGTAGGCCAAGTTCATCATAGAATCTGGAAAAACCCATGCCCAGCTAGCATTAGGCGTGATAGAGCTCCAAACCTTATGTGCAACTTTGCAGTGCAGGAGAATATGATCTTGAGTCTCAGGGGCATCACCACATAAACTACAAGCACTGTAAATATCCATACCTTTGTGTTGCAACATATCCTGTGAATTGAGTCTTCCATGAACATCACACCAAATTAAAAAATTAATCTTTGGAGGCACAGCAGAAACCCAAACAAACTTGTGCGGGAAACCATCAACACCTTCATTACATATCAACTTTGCATAAAGTGACTTGACTGAAAAAATACCACTAGGATCAAGAGGCCATCTTCTCGTGTCAGGTAAAGTATCAAGAGTTGGTGGATTTGAGCCAATTATTCCCAGTAAAGCAGCAAGAGAATTAACATCAGCATTTGATAAAGTTCTCTTGAAATCAAAATTCCAGGATCCATCAGTTGTGATATGCTCAGACAAAGTTGCATACTTTAACCTGTCAATCTTGTATAAGTCCTTGAAAGAGTTCATTAAGAAAGAGTCACCACACCATCTATCATGCCAAAAAGATATGTTTCTGCCTGAGTGAACAGTTAGAGCATAATTCCCTGTAATCAAAGCCCCAGTTTCTGCAATAGTCCTCCAACAAGAAACACCATGAGGGGATTGAATAGTACCTGGTATCCAAAAAGAAAAATTACTGCCATATTTCTCCTCAATAATCTTGTACCACAAGTGAGATTTCTCAGTACCAAATCTCCAGCACCACTTAGATAAAAAATCCTGGTTCATGAGCCTTAGATTTAAAACTCCAAGACCACCTTTTTCTTTAATTGCCATCACAATCTTCCAGTTGACTAGATGAGAGCACTTGCTGCCAGAATTATGCTCCCAAAGAAAGTCCCTCATCTTCCTTTCCAAAGAATTAATAATAGAAACAGGTGCTTTGAAAAGTGAAAAGTAGTACATAGGAAGGGAGCTAAGAATGTGTTTTAAAAGGGCTAATTTACCTCCTTTTGAAAGGGAGATTTTGTTCCAAAAAGAAAGCCTTGCATCCACCCTTTCTAGAATTGGAGTCCAAATAGACTTACAATTTGATTTTGCTCCAAGTGGCATCCCCAGATACATGAATGGTAGCTTATCAGTCTTGCAGTCCAAACCATTAGCCCACTCATCCAAATTTGGCACATCACCAATTGCAATTAACCTTGTTTTTGAAGTGTTGACCTTTAGCCCTGCAGTGTACTCAAAACAATGTAAAATAGAGAACAGATTAGTGATTTCTTCTTTTTTACTGTCCAAAAAAAGGATTGTATCATCAGCATAGTGAAGATGGTCCACTACTAAACCTCCTTCCACAAATGAGAAACCATTAAAAAGACTGAGATCAGCAGCTCTGTCCAAATATCTTGAAAAACTTTCCATAGATAGATTGGAGAGAAGAGGTGACATGGGGCATCCTTGTCTAACTCCCCTAGTACTCCCAAAAAAAAAAACAAAGACAAATGCAGAACCATTTATCAACACAGAAAAAGTAGCAGTTGAGTAGCAAAATTTTACCCATTTGCACCACCTAGCACTAAAACCAATTTTCTTCATAACATACTCCAGATAATTCTAGTTCACTCTATCAAATGCTTTCTCAAGATCAATCTTACAAACAACCCCAGGTGTATCAGCTTTCAACCTTGAATCAATAAGTTCATTTCCAATGAGAGTACCTTCTATATAAGCACACTACACATGAGAGATTAGCTTTGGCATTACCAATTTTAATCTAGTAGCCAAAACCTTTACCACTATTTTGTATGTACTTGTAAGTAAGTAGATTGGCATATAATCTTTAATAGACCCCACATGATCTTTTTTTGGCACCAATGCAATGAAAGTGGTATTATGTTTCACATCAATGCTACCAGAATCACAAAATTCTTGAATAGTGGCCATGATGTCAGGTTTTAGAAATTTCCAGCACTTTGAGAAAAACATCAGTGGATATCCATCAGGCCCAGGAGCCTTATCTTGACCCAAATCCTTAATAGCTTGTAATACTTATTCCTCAAAAAAACTTGCATCAAGAATGTTTGATTCCATTTCATTAATGTTGTCAAAAACCACATCCTGTATTTTTGGCCTGATAATCTCTTCTTCCATAAAGAGATTCTTGTAATAATCCACAATGTGCTTCTGCAATTTGAATCTATCATCCTCAATCTTCCCATCAATGTATAATTGCTTGATTCTTTTATGTCTCCTTCTGGCAGTAGCCTTACTCATAAAAAAATGAGTTTTTCTATCATCTTCTTGTAACCACCTAGTGTTGGATTTTATCTTCCAAGACACTTCTTCCATGTGTGTAATTCTTTCAAAGTCACCATTGTGCTGCAGCAGCTCACTAACTTGAGCTTCAGATAACAAGTCTTCCTCTGCCAGAGTATCAAAATCTTGAATCTCAGCAAGAATATTCTTTAACTTTGCAGTATTATGCCCAAAAGTTTCTCTATTCCACTCCCTGAGCTTCTCTTTTAAAGCTTTCAGCTTACACCACAAAATTGTTCTTGGACTACCTGCAAAACAAAAAGATAACCACCACTCCTCCAACAAGTTAATAAATCCATTCTCCAAGAACCACATAATTTCAAATCTAAAAGGGCGAGGTCCCAAGGAAGGATCAGAAATGTCAAGAAGGATAGGTATGTGATCTGAGGTAGGTCTAGCTTTGGCTAATTGAGAGACAAAAGGGTAGTGGGTTTCAAAGGAAGGAGAAATAAGGAATCTGTCAAGTCTAGACATGATAGGATTTGATTGACCATTGGACCATGTATATCTAGCACCTTTTAGAGGTAGGTCAATGAGATCATGGTCAGAAATGAATTTAGAGAAATATTCCATACTCTTTGTAATCTTGGAGCAACCTTTCTTTTCAACACATTTTGTAATAGTATTGAAATCACCACCCAAACACCATGGCAGATTCCAAAGCCTACAAATATTGTCAAGCTCAACCCAGAAATATTTCCTCTTATATGGCTTGTTAGGTCCATAAACACTTGTGAGGACCCATTCAAAATTATCATTCTTATTTAAGCATAGAATAGATAAAATATAGTCACCCACTAGAGAGTCTGAGACATCCACAAGGTCTTTGTTCCACAAGATTATCATCCCTCCTGAATTCCCAAAGGACTGTTGAAAAGTCCATCCAAAATTTGTACTACCACAGATTTGTAGAATGACATAATCTGAACAGTACATCATTTTAGTCTCTTGTGGAATAATTATTGGTACATTTGTCAGCTGAATCATCTTCTTCACAATGAGTCTTCTGGTAGGAGAGCAAAGCCCTCTTACATTCCATGACAGAATTCGCAGACTCATTTATCACCTGCTGATCCCACAACTTTCTTACTTCTTCTGGCTGTTGATCCAAGATTTCCAATGTCTTCCAACGGAAAACCCAGTCTCTTACATTCAGTTACAAGACTTTTTGGTGTTACTAATGAGTGAGAAGAAGATCAAGCATCATCTTGAATGTCTTCAATGATTGGCTCAAACCCTGGTGGGTATTTTGGTATAGTAGTAGTTGAAGTTACTACATCTGTAACTTCATCAATATCTTCAATTTCCAGATATGGCATAAAAGTATCTTCCAAACCCCCTAGAGGAGCAACTTTAACCATAGGTTCATGAATGGATGTACTATGAGCAACTTCCTATGCTGATTTTGCAATCGAGTGCCCAATACATTAATCAAACCCCAAGCAATTATCGGCTTACCCCAAGAAATTATCCTCATAAGCCGCATATGAGATTGGAGAGATACCACATCATTTTGGAGTTCACTCTCACATTAACACCTCAGACAACCATCTCCCAAATCCTACAACAGTCTGCACCAACAACTATAATCTCCTCCTTTTGCTTTCTTTTTTGTACCTTATGGTTAGCTAGGAATGACCTAATTTACCGCCAAAAACAAACAACTTCAGCTAAAATCTTAATCTGGGCTCAAAAACTGCAACAAGAATTCACTACGGCACTAGATTCCTTACCTGGGTCCTACCCAGAGATGCACCGATATATAACCACCCAAGAGGAAACAAAGGATATCTACAATATCGGTTGGATGGTCAATTCCAAACTTCAATTGGATTAAGATTAACACAGATGGAGCAGCCAGAGGTCACCCAGGTTTTGCGGTAGCAGGATTCATCTGCAGAGACACCGACGCACGAACTTTAATGGCTCTAGCTCAACCTTTAGGAATTATGAATGCCTTAACCGCAGAAACTTGGGCTCTACTATTGGCTTCAAGAACGGCAACAAAAAGATAATGGTCAAAAGTTCTCTTTGAAGCTGACTCAGAAAACCTTTTGCGCTTCATCACATCCTCTACACCCCCTCCTTCACACATCTCAAGGATGATTGAAGAAATAAAGAATAGATTCAGACAAATCCCATAGGATGCTATTCAACACAACTACAAGGAAGGAAACCAAGCAGCAGATGGTTTGGCCAATCATGCGGCAGACGGTTTGGCCAATCATGCGGCAGACGTAAGTCAATTGAGAAACTCATCAATCAAAATATGGGACTAGGCAATCCTATTTTTTATTAGTCAAATTCTATTTCATGATTTCGTGGATATTACATACCCACGATAAATTGTAACCTAATTTACTATCAATAAAATGTACGCTTTAAAAAAAAAAAAAATCATTTTGGAGTGCATATGTAGACATGACAACCCTCACAGTCACACACCCTACTTTCAGCTGTATATATTCATCTTCCCATACACAACGTCGCTGACATGGAACGTAGATAAAGTTCCCAATTAATTGGACCCCACTCTACCAACTTCGTATATTCAACATTTTAATCCGAAAAAAACAATTAAAAAATCTGATAAATCGTCTTGGCGCCGTCAAAAATAATTATTTCATCGACAAATTAAAAATATTTACCGAGATTATAAATCCACGTAGAAAAACGACAGTATCGGATGTTCCGATATTTCCGCCAAATCATGACACCTTCTTGACAGCCTATACATTAGCTGTATAATACCCCACTTTTGGGTCCCACATTATATATTTGGGCGTGCGATTCGATGCTCTCTCCAATTTCTCATCTCGTTTCACGAGAATTCGCTGCAGTTGAATTTTACTCATTCTAGCTAGTTCTATTGGAACTGAAACTTTGGCTTGACTTGTGTTGACCATTAGCTGTTAAACTTCTTTTTACCATACCTACCAGTTATGGTATAATGAGATTGTTTTTGACCCTTGGTTTGGTGATTAGATTCCATTTATAGGGTATGGGACATAAGAATCAATTCCCTTTCTGATCAATCTTTAGGGGGTGTTCGTCTGATAGATTCGAGTGTCACATTGTTGAGATCTTACGGATAGGGATGTGATGGTTTTGCTTTGTTACTGCTGGAACAAAAATTGAACCCAATATAAAGAGGTGGCTTCGGTTCCTAACGGGATCCTGGAACTAAACATAATAAAAAAAAACGCCCAAAATGTGAAATAGTATGAAAATAGAAATGTGAGTGGATCATTTCTCTACTTTTGTTTTTATCACCCACACTTTGGTTCGAATGTAATTTTTATATAACATTGTTGTTATTGAGTGGATTGGAAGTTAGATAAAGGTTTTAAGGACTTTTGACAACATCCCAGCGGATATCAAAAAATCACCCGATAAGGTTAAGGTTAAGCTACGGACTGGTTGGAAAAAAATAAAAGCTTGTACTCTTTGTCTTTTCAAGTTCAAAATGTTCAAAGTGAAAAGTACAAACCCACACAAGCACAATGTTTATACAAAGACAAAAAGAAAAAAACATTGCTGGCATGTTGTATCATTGCATCAACTTCACTTCAGTCAACGACTTCCCGAAGAAGGTGTTGTTGAAGCAACACTTTGATCTTCTTGTTCTGGTTGCTCGGAGTTGGGTTGACTGCTTGAAGTTCTAACTCTATTGGATGCTCTTTGACTTTCGGACATTCGAGAACACACAAATTTGCATTTTTCATCAAAGACACACATATTTGTCAACACACCACTACTTTAAGATAAACTATATGATAAGCTTGATATAGAATCCCTATATGGTAACAAACTCATACTAAACAATAAATAACACAATGATTCTTATTACATGCCGAAGGTTATTTTGTTATTCTAGTATAAAATAAAAGGCTTCTAAGATAATTTGTGATTCACATATAAATGTTGTACAAAGAAAGTTTGTCACTCTATGTTATCGAGACCATACAATTTTTTTGAGAGCATGATCGGAAAACCCTTTGGTTTCTTTTCAACTCAAAAATAGAATCCGATTCAAGGAAAGTTGATAAGATTACTAGAGAAAAGTACACATGATCATATATCCTATTCCAAGAACTAAGAAGCAAAAATACTTTGTGAAAATCAAAAGATCCAATTTCAAATTAGTGTATCCACCGTCTACTTATCACAGGCTCACTTTCAATAATCAAAAAATGGAGTTCATAATGAACTTTCTACATAAACCCCTTAATAACAAGAAATCAAAGACCCATAATTCAAAACACCCTAAAAAAATCAAAAAAGCAAGAGAGCAAAGGAAGAACTAGAGAAATAGCAAAATTTTGAACAAGACAATGATAAAACCATGAAAACCAGAAACGGAGGGATTTAAATAAGAGTTAGACCACATGTTCTAATTTAGTTTAAACCCATCTGAGAAACCCTAGAATCAATTTCATAAGAATCGAACATGCGAACAAATTAAAAAGAAATAATTACAACCGAATTATACCCGATTGAGTGATTAATTATTGGAGAAGTGAAAATTATTAAGAACATTTCTTTAATTTTGGGTATGGGAAAATTACATTTATCGGACGGATATTTGGATAGAGCCCAATCCGATCCCGAAGGTTAGGGGAAATATCCGACAAGTTAACACCGATATAACGGAGATTTCGAATAATCAAAACGGATCCCGGATTGTTATCCATTACCCAGTTGTTATTTTTATAAATAGTTTGAAAGTCAAAGGTTGATACAACTAAAGGAGGCTAAGAGCCCAAAACAAAAAGCAAGAGAGCAAAGGAAAAACTAGAGAAATAGCAAAATTAAGATCTAGAAACATAAGAAGACTAGCATGAGAGAATCAACTTGCCAAGCCTAAGAACATTTCTTTAAGGGGTATTTAACGTTTGGTACCCAACAAATGTCCAACACCTAGCTACCCAAATTTGAAATTTAGGGTTTTTGTTTTTCAAAGTCAACATTTGACTAATTTTTATTTTGTTTTTTCTAATTTCTACTAAAGTATTATTAAAACTTACGGATTTACCCCTAAAAAAAAAACCAATTATCTTCTTAGTTGGTAGTTGGTACATAATTTCCTACTCAGCTATTTATCTTCCTGCTTAATATTAATCTGCCACCGATCAATTCGCACCTGAATCGGCCCACAATTGGTTTAGAACTTGAATTAGAAAAGACAACATTTCGTGTCCTTCCCAGAATCTAAAACCAATCTTAATCGACCATTACAAGGACACCACCAGAATTGCATGTGGAGAAGAGTTGGAACTTTTAAACAAACAGGTTATGAGCAAGAATCATTGATGGAGATTGTAGTTCTATATGATATAATTTTCTCTTTATATAGCTTAATTTTTTTGGAATTTATAAATCAAAATCGACATTACCAGTACATCAACATTCCATTGAAACCAATTTTAAAGTTATTATCATAAAGTATTTGACGATGCTTCATCTAGAAGAACAAAAAAACTCCTCCAGCACATATCGAACCCATCATCAAAATATACCAATTATCATCTAAGTAAGCAAAAAAAAAAGGAAAACCCAGATCAAATATTCCCAACGGATTTGGAAACTAGTTTAAAACTTTAAAATACATCGTGAAGGGGTGACTCTTTTTCGGGTTTTTTGTCGAACAACTGATAGGTGAAAACTGGTAATGAAGATTGTGAGCTGAGACCGTATATGCTTGGACTTTTCAAAAGCTCCTTCCCTGCAATTCTCAATTCCAATTAAACACATCATTCCTAATCCATTAGTAGCAGCAATAGCTTCAACCATTCACCGGATACCTAACACGGAACTACTTTCACACTATTGTATTTGCTTTAATGGCGGTTTGGGATTGGAATGCATCTGAAAGTTGAAGAAGCAGCTACTCCATATTCCATAAGATATCTACGGACAAGTTTTTTTTTATTTTTGATCGGGTTATTCAGACAGACATTTCTCAGTTGTCTATCCGTATTTCCTTAGAAAAATCATGTCTTATTTTACCAACGAGGTCTGGATCGATGATTTGATCCAACTGCCCCTGTTTCTGAAACTTCATTTCTATTTCCGCAAAATTCACCATTCACCCTGTCCCCCGGAAGAGATGGATCAATAAACTGGTCTTCGTGTCTTGCACAAACAACTTCAAATGTTGATCAATAAGAAAAAAAAAACAGCAAAGAACTTAAAATAAAATTACGCCGAAGCTGAACGAGCATGCTCTCTGTCAAATGTATTCATTAGGGATAAATTGGTAACTTAGAAAATATATTTTCAATATAAAATTTGAAAACATAAAATAAAAACGGTCAATGAAGACTTAAACAGTCAACGCCTGGTCAAGGTACCAACCCTTAATATTTCAAATATTGGGTACCAAAGCTAGGTGTTGGACGTTTGCTGGGTACCAAACGTTAAATATCCCTTTATTTAACTACAACCTACAAACCAAAAAGCAACTGAAAATGTCAGTTTGGAGTCTCCCCCACATCCTCAACGATTAAACCATCATTATTTTTCACAAGGCTATCATACATTCCTTTACAAGCTTTCTTCGAAGATGGAAATTCCAGTCCCATAATAGAACCCATTTCATTAAGACCAATAGCTGAGATTTGATTAGGATCACTAAAGGCTTTTGGACGATTCTTCTTTTTGGCTTTTAAAATACCAAAAGTACCATTAGGGAAGAACCCAGTAGCTTTAGCTTTTGAACTCAAATTTCTAGTCGAGCCTACAGTTGGCTCAGATGAAGACGGCTTTGAGAAGCTAATATTTGAATCTTCTATTTCTAACTTACTAGTAACAACTTCTTCCTCTTCTACCAAATCTTGAAATCTGTTTTGGGTTTCAAATCCCGGAGGAATAAAAGGATCGTTTGAAGTGGTGCTTGCACCTTCCATAACCGGATGATCATTCTTTACAAAATCCATCTTAAAGCCTTCAAGACTCTCCTCAACTGATAGAGTTTCTTTAGATTTATTAGATCTCTTTTTTTTTCTTTTTAATGATCTCATTAGAAACACTAGTGTCTACAAACTCATTCGACACATCTTTCCTAATTGATCTACAATCTGAAACCAAATGTCCCACAATTTTGCAATGAGAGCAAAACTTAGGGATTTTAGGGATCTCGATGGTTTGCCAAAAACCTTCATCACCACCGTCATCACCTTCTCCAACCCAAACTCGGTCTGGAATCTTATTTGCAAAATCAACTTCAACTAACACACTAGCAAAGAAACCAAATTCCATAGAGAGAGTATTGTGATCTACCTGAATTGGTTTGACAAAAGCTTTAGCCAAAGACCAAAGACTAAAACCCTTTTCCAGTAGCAAGTACCGGGTCGGGTAGGAGAAAACGTTAGCTCCCGAAAGTAAGACATAGTTTTAACGCCGGCCTGTCCACGCCTTGCACAACCCACGCTTGTCCACGCCTTGCCAAAATCTTTAGCCATCACCAACAAATTTTCCTCCGTCCAGTATTCCTAGCTTAAACTTGGAAATTTAATCCATACCTTAGCTAAATAAGTTTTCTGATTTTCTGGATTAAACTTTGGCTCTTAATCTCTAACTTGCGTATATTGCTCATCCACTTTCCAAGAACCTCCTGAACATATCTTTAACTTATCTTTTTCATTATCAAGCTTAATAGCAAAGAACCCCTTTCCAATTGGAATTAGCTTGACTTCACCTTCAAGGTTCTATTGACAAGTTAATTGTTCTCTTGCCACTTCTAGTTTGATTTTTCTTAAATCTAGCCTGCCAATGAGACTAAATTTCCACTGATTCAAACCCTTATCACACATACTCTTGGTTAGATTAATTGCAGGAAACTCCCCTTTAAGAAAGGGAGATGGCAGCGAGCTACGGAAACAGTTTTTTCCATAAACAAAGAAGAACCTCTCTGTTGAGGTTCTTTGCTAAACACCCTTGACATCTAAAGATGAAAAGTAAGAACTTTTGATGCAAAAGAATCAACAAACTAAAGAACCCAGAAAAGTAACAGAGAATAGAGATTCATGGACTCTATAATGGAAAATCAAAAGAGCAAAAACAAAACAAAAAACCCAAAAAGGAGAGAAAATCAACTGTTGAGCAGTTTTTTTTTTTTTTTTTTTTGAAACGATGAGCAGTAAAACACGATTAACAGATCGAGAAGAAATCAAAGGAAACAATACTAACTGAACCCCCAGAAAAACAAGCAAGCTGGAGAGAAAATCAAGAAGAAATTAAACCAAAAACACAAAAAAGAGAAGTTACCTGTAGAGCTCAAACAAGAGAGAAAGGCAAGATAGATCGTGGATTAAAGATGAAGATAAGCCATCAAAGAACACCTTACTAAACCATTAGAACGGAAAACATAAATCTATCTCTGTGAACAAAGCCATCGATACAAAAATCAAGCGCAAAAGAGGAAGAAATTCAAAAACCTAGAAAAGTCAAAATTGAAAGACCGAAGTCAAAAATCGTCCTTTTCTGCTCTCTCTCTCTGTTGTAGTTTGAAATTAAACCTAAAAAATATGAAAAACAAGAAAATCAAACCAAACTAGAAAAAATCATTGGATTTTAGGGGAAAACACACACACACAAAAGAAAGAGAGAGTTAAATATTTAGGTAAGTAGTAGCCGGCGAGTAAAATTTACTCAAACCTTCAAGATTATCGATTCTAAATTGGGTACTTACCAATATTGTTAGTCAGTCTAATTTCAGGATCCCAACCCGGGCCCGAATTAAACAATTTTATTCGGTTTCGGGTGATTGGGAACCCATTGATAGTCCTGTTAATGAATTACAACAACATTTTGATTAATCTTTTCTTGAGTATATTGCTTTAATTCTCTTGAGTCAATCATCCACTCTCGATAAGAGACCTTTAAATCATTTTTAAAATGGAACAGTTTCATCTAAATCTGCTTATTTTTGTTAGCGAGTCATACTACAACCTGTGAAAGAGTCACAAAATAAAATTTTGGATTGTCAAAGTCCTTATTATAGTCCAACTATTTTTATGTGGATATGCAATATTTGTTGAAATAATTACGTGCCAATGTACGCACAATTGCACATTGAATCATCTTTATCCTCTTGTCCGAAAAGGAATCTTCTATGCATGATTATATGTTACATGCCTTGTACTTGCACGTGTTTAGTTTGCTAATTTTCTGAATAATCGAATTTAGTTTTCTGTAACTTCGCTATTTGTGAATGAATCTTCTTTTTTTTAGGTTTGGATTTTTATCCTCAAGAAGATATTTTTGTTCATTTTAACTCGGGAGTTGACTTTCATACTTGAAGTCAGAAATTATAGTGCATGTTATATAAAAGAAATTCGATTTTTTTTTTACAGTAATTTTCTGATTTTTTAGCTGGCATCTACTGTAATTAAGGTGGGCAAATTGATCTAACAATGACAAACCAAACACTAGTAAGGTAAAAAGTTTTCTTGTTTATTTTTTCTGGGGAAGTGGGTATCAAATCATCCCAGCACCTTACATATGGACATAATGGTAACTTTTAACCATATTAACCGCACTATTCTAAAAGGTGGTCTTTACGGAATAGGTTTGAGACTTGTAAGGTGCATCGATATTGTATTTTTCAATAAGAGTTCTACATATATTGGTTCAAAATTGGTTTGCATATATCGAATGCGTTTAGAATAACGCTAAACATTTCTGATTCATTTCTATTTTTTTGACAAATGTATGTTTCATCGACAATCATATTAATGAATTGCAGTATCATGTTGGTTAATCTTTTTGTGAGTATATTGTTTTGATTTTCTGGAGAAAATTATCCACTCTTGACAACATACCTTTGAATCATTTTAAGTATTAAACCGTGATCATACTACAACCGTGATCGAGTCACGAAACTAAATTTGGATTGTTAGAGACCATGTTATAATCCATCTATTTTTATGTGGATATGCAAAGTTTTCAGAAAAGTCATACTTGAAGTCAGAAACTATAATACACATTTTTATAAAATTTTGATTTTTGGTCCAACAATTTCCTCACCTTACAGTTGCCAATATTGTTGAAATAAAATAGTTAAAGTTTTCATGTTTGTTTTTATCCGGGAAAATGGGAATCAAACCTTCTCAACACCATCAATATATATGGATATAATGGTAATTTTTGTATTAATTATTGTGGGTTTATAGAGTGGTCTTTAGGGAATAGGTTTGAGCTGTAAGGTGCATCAATACTTTATTTTTCAATAAGAGTTCCACATAAATCAGTTCAAAGCTAGTTCCACATATAGAATGAATTTGGAATAGCAATAAATATTTTTGATCCACTTTTAAATTTCTCACAGTTGTATGTTTCATCAGTTCCACATAAATTGGATTCATGTATCAAGTAAATTTGGAATAATAATAAACGTTTCTGATTCATATCTAAATTTTGGACAGCTATATGTTTCATCAGGAATCATTTAATCGTATTTATGAAAATACTGTTGCAAGGATTAATTTGATTTCTCGTTCGATCAATAAAGATATCATATATTAATCAATTATGCTGGTAAATATGAAATTTATTGATCATGGTTATAAACTTTCTCATGGTACAAATGTTTCCGATAACTTAATTTTAAACTTCTGAATCCCAGTAAAATTCAACACCTGACTTTAAGATTTAGTGGTAAAAAATTATAAATAACAATACAACTCAACAACCAACATTAAAATCCAAGATGACTCACTCGTTACCAGAATATCCATATTATTTCAGAAAGTCCTCCAGAAAACGTATAATTACAGTTAACCAATACTTATTGATGAGTGCCAAATATTGCATTTTTATACACCTTTTTATTGGCATTTTTCTCATCTTTTGTGCTCAAGAATCAGATATTATCCCAGATTCTGAGTTTTCTTTGTTTTCAAGAATAAATATTTGTACTAATTAACTTTGTATTTTTAGGTAATAAATAAAGCTCGGAGAAACTGAGGAGCCCAAAGAGCGAAGAAGTGGAGTCGAGCAGTTTGCAACCCAACAAGTAGCAACTCATCTACAAGAAATAGGCTTGAGCTAGACCCGGCCGCGACCGGATCCGAGCCCGTACACTCCAGGCCGTTGAGATCGCGTCTAGTTACATCCTACGGCCGCTCCCTCACGCACATCGAACCTCGCTGCAATCGCTCAACAACAAACTCACCGCTTATTTCCTTGGCCGTTCGGATCTTGCTCCTAGATCCTACGCTCGCGAGGCCCGGCTCATCAAATTATCTTTCCTTTTTGCTTCACATTGAAACTCCCTATACCTATACCCCTTGAGTCGACCAAACATTTCCCCTTCACTTTCTCTTTCCTCTCCACCCACTCCCTCTCGAGAAAACCCTCACCTCCACCTCCTTCTTCCCACGCCCGATGCAGACATCATCACTCCATCTCTAGCTCATCGCTATCACCAACTACTCCATCACCTTCTTATCTCTCTCTCCCGATTTATCTATTTCATAGCTTCTATTCAACCTAGAAGCTAGGTTAAAGATAAATGGGTTAGGGTTTCACCACCAACCACGATGCATGTTCGATTCGGAGGAAAGCAAGGTCGACAACAGGTTTGGGTCGAGTAGTGGTTAGCTAGAAACATTTTGTGAGTTATAAATTAAACTTTTGATGTAAGAGAAACGAGTCAGTTCTTAGTTCATGTTTTAGGGTTAACATTCGAGTCGCAACTTTAATTGAAATCTTTGTTTTTAGCATGTTTAGTATGGGCTAATTTTGTATTGCTAGGATTTACATGAAACCCTAGCTCGTTCCGTGGTTCAACTTAATGTGAATCATTCTTGGCATGCTTTAATTGATAAGAAGCTTCATTATTAACATCTCAATGTTTCTGCTCTCACAATGAATGTCATGCATCCATTGTAGTTAGGTTTACATTGAATTGAGTATGTTCAACTCACATTTTGATTGCTAATGCTATCTCTTAGATTATTTGTACTTATATAGACATTTAATGCTCGAGTAGTACTGAGTTGATGTTTGAAACTTCAAATGGTGAAACCCCTTAGGTATATGATAGAGTGACACACTTTGTCTTTACTTAGAAACAAGAATTTTCACTAGAGTTGAATTGCATAACTTGAACTAGTGGAGGATTGGAAATCCTAGTATCCTTCTTAATCATCTTTTATAGTTTATTTTGTCTCTTTGTCACCACCTTCATCCGAGTCTTAAAGACTTTAAACTAAAACCTTGTATCTCTGTCACAAACCCCAGAAAAAACAAGTCAAGAAGGCCTTAGAACAACATAGCACACCCTAGTTCCCTGTGGAAAGACACCGTACTTGCCACCGCTCCATTGGCTCTGTGCACTTGAGAATTAGAACATAGGAAAAGCATATTTCTTTTGCTATCAAGTTTTTGGCGCCGCCGCTGGGAACGGTAGCGTGCTACTTGTTCTTTAGCATTTTTTCTTCACTTTGTTTTCAACTTTCGCCCGTATATAATCTTGCTATCATTTCCATCACTGTTCTCTAGCTCTGCCATAATCTTCAGGCTTCCGTTGCTTGGATTGTGTGACCGTGAACTCGAAATTCTTCCGTTGAGTCACAGTACAAGTGGAGCAACCTCAAGATAAAGCAAAGGAACAACACACTGTGGAGTGCCTAAACCTAGTATTGCACTGGTGGTATTGATCTCTTAACCCCACCCTGTGTGTATGCATGATTTAGTACTAGAATTTGTAAACCTTTTGAGCTTTATGAGCTATTTATGCTGAGCCCTGTGCACCTGAGCATCTTGTAACTCTGTATTGCTTTGCCTTGCAAGCCCCTGAAGCTGCAGGTTTAAGCCATTGAGCAATTTATGCATGCTTGACTCCATATTTTGTGCACAATGTTACTCAGCCATTGACCTGCAAACCATTGGAACTGTATTGCCATTTGTAAGCCTTGCTAAGCATTTAAGTGCACTTGTTTTTTGCTCATCATCTAAGCAATTATTAACTGCTTTTTCCATCTGATTGCACTTCAGACAGTATTGATTTGCCAACTCGGAGCTCCAAGTGTGAGCCATTGAGCAATTTGTGCATCTTGTGAATCCAAACCCGAGATTGCCCAACCTTGCTCCACCGAGTTGACACTAATCACTTGATTGCATGATAAGATTCTTGCTAGGCAATGCTTTGTAACTGGGTGACTGAGTGCTCGAGTTTTGCATGTAACCATAAGATATTTTTGGTGAATGATCAATCTTGTGCATGTTGTGAATTTTTTTGCCTGTAATGTATTGTAGTTGTTTGAATGACCTAGTTCATTATTTGTGAAGCATCATTGCTACAATTTGTTGTGATCTTGTATTTTGTGCAGTGTTGAGATTGTTTTTGTTTTCAAAGTCACAACCACCGCACAATGCTGCACCTTTGAGTGGGCACATCCAACAACCCGTGCACATCACAAAAAAATTTTGCTTCACACGTGAGTGTATTTTTCTCGAGTTTGATCTCCTTGTGCATACTCTCGAGCTGTCTTTGTGCTCAATTGCAATCTGTGCAATCACAAAAACAGCACTGACAGGTGCTCGAGTTGCCAAAACTCGCACCAACAGACCCGGCAATCCGCCAACCCGCACCACCGTATCAATCGGCAATTTGCCTTTTCTAAACCCAACTCCATTTAAGCTAAGCTAAAACCCATTTTTGGGCTTGCATTCCACTAAACCCTCGACCCACAAATGGGGTTTGACCCGCCAAAAATCAAATATCTCACAAATCAACTTCTTTGGTGTATCCACTAACTGGTCTCATGCAATTTCAAACAGCCCACAACCCAAACCAAGCCCAAACCCAAAATCAATCACACCCAACCCCGGGCCGTGCAAACAATCAAACCCACACCTTTTGTGGGCCGGAACCGACCTACTCTTTTGGGCCTTACAATACCAATAACCAATCTCTTGGGTTTGAGTTTTGTTTTTTGTGGGTATTTTTGAGTTTTATTTTTGTGTGTTGAACTTGTTGGTGTGTTAACATGCTAGATGCGTCTTAGGCTATGATTGTGTCTTTTAGAGACCAAACAAATCGATTAGTGAGAATCCGCCGGACGAAATCGTTAGCATACCTAGTTCTTCAACAAAAGCCCAATTCCATCGGAGAGCCCATCCGAATCGAAACCATGGGTGAGGAACTCAACCAACCCCGTAGTCTCAAGGACTACATGTACCCAACTAGAGCAAGCCAGCCCTCTTGCATCGTTACGTTTGGCCCCGATGCTTGTCAATTTGAACCGAAAGCAAGCATCATTAATATGCTACCCGTGTTTAGAGGGGTCAATCTTTGAGAACCCCTACCATCACGTGAGAGACTTTGAGGATATTTGTGGGACTCGCGTTTTAACCAAATGACAGATGAGTCCCTCAAATTGAGATTCCCTTTTTCTCGAAAGACAAAGCCAAGTCTTGGCTACATGCTCTACAACCACAATCCATTAGAAACTCGGGGATGAACTCACAAAGGAGTTTTTCAAAAGGTTTTTCCCAAACCATAAGACTGCGGCAATTCGCCAAAGTCTAAATGGTTTTGTGCAATTAGAAGACGAAACTCTAGCAAGGTACTTGGAGAGATTCAATGAATTACTACTCCAATGTCCCCACCATGGTTTTGAAAAATGGAGACTCGTGCAAATCTTGTATGAAGGTCTAGATGTTAGAACCCGAACCACAGTCGAGTCAATGTGCAATGGTGTATTTATTGAGAAGAGTGCCGATGACGGTTGGTCTTTCTTATTCGAAGTCGCTGAAAAGACTCAACAGTGGGAGTCCATCCGTGAACCAAAACGGACTACCCCTACAAACAATGTTCATAGAATCGAGTCGACTTTGAGGGAAGGGCAAAAATGGCCACTATGGCCGGAGAATAGAAGAACTTGAGTTGGAAAAGAAGGAAAAATCTAATGCCCCCACTCTCGTGACCAAATTGATAGGGCCACTTGTGCCGCATGCCATAGTTCTGACCACTTAGTGGACAGCTGCCCAGACCTACATGCATTTCAAGAGTCCAAGTCCGAGCAAGCCAATGCATTGTACCAGAGACAAGAGAACAACCCTTATTCTCAAACCTACAACCCAGGGTGGAGGAATCACCCTAACTTCTCATGGTCCAAGGGACTGTACAAGGGGACCAACACATAACAACCAAGGATACTCATATCCTAGAAACCCCCAAGTACAACCACCCCTCGGTGCACGGTGCAGAGAAAAAGACTAGCTTGAAGACGTGTGCAGGTCTGTTGACCCAAAATCTTTCAGAACTTAGGAAAAACCACCGACCAACGTTTCACAAGTCTAGAACTTAAGATGGGACAAATCATGATGCATTGAATGAGAGAGAGAAAGGAAAATTCCCTAGTCAACCCCTACAAAATCCAAAGATGTGTTTCAAGCGGGCTCCTCTACCCGCAATGAAACTTCACATAGTCAAGCAAATGCCGTCACCACTCTCCGTAGTGGTAGAATTGTTGAGAACCATGTAGGTGTACCACCTTCAAGCGAGTCTACATCGGACTCCCAAGTACACACAACACCTTAGGAAACATCTGTAGAGAAAGAATCTGATCCCATTGATAAGACCAAGAGTCCTACTAATATAGATGTTCATGTGCCAAGTCATGTTCTGTTGCTCCATTTCCACAACGGTTGGTGCAACAGAAGGGAGTACCCAATACAACGAGATGTTGGAATTGTTCAAAAGAGTTAACATAAACATTCCATTTCTCGAAGCAATCAGGGCAAATACCTGCCTATGCTAAGTTTTTAAAGGACCTATGCACACAAAAGCGAAAGCTTCATGTGCATAAGCGTGCCTTTCTCACCGAGCAAGTAAGTTCAATTATTCAAAACAAAACCCCACCTAAGTTTAAAGACCCGGTAGCTTGACTATCTCTTGTACTATAGGTAAGCATACAATCGTAAAAGCTTTATTGGACTTAGGAGCTAGTGTGAACCTACCGCCATATTCGTGTATGTGCGGTTAGGTCTGGGAATTGCAACCCACTCTGTCCACGCTACAATTAGCGGACGGATCTGCGAATCCCTCGGGAATCGTTGAAGATGTGCTAATCAAGGTTGATAAATTTTATTTCCCTGTGGACTTCATTGTATTGGATACCCAACTTTGTGCAAAATCCCGAAAATCATATTCCGTTATCTTAGGACGTCCCTTCTTGGCAACGTCAAACGCTATCATAAATTGTCGTAGCGGGATATTGAATTTGTCTTTTGGCAACATGATCAGAGGGGCGAATGTCTTTCGTGTGAACCAACAACCCATAGAGTGTGATGATGATGAATTGCACGAGGTTAACATGATTGAGAGTCGATTCAAGACTCATTGCCCGACATTTTGTCGGTGGACCACTGTGCAAGCATGTTTAGACAATTTTGACTTAGATCTCTTCGATTCGAGTACATTAGTGAGGTCCACTCTTTGCTAGAGTCTCTGTGCCACCCATGGATATTGCCAAATGGCGAATGCGGTGGAAACTCTTCCACTCTCTCGATACCACATCTGCCCCACCTCTTGACACACCACCTAAGCTTGATTTGAAACCTTTACCCGATACCTTGAAGTATGCATTCTTAGGTCCTTCGAGACTTTACCCGTGATTATTGCATCATGTTTAGACACGAACAGGTAAAGTAGACTCCTAGAAGTACTTCAAGAGCATAAAGGAGCCTTAGGTTGGACCATCTCCGATCTTAAGGGTATAAGTCCCACAATTTGCATGCACCACATAAACCTTGAGGAGAACACTAAACCATCTAGGGAAATGCAAAGGAGACTTAACCCCAACATGAGAGATGTTGTCAAGGGTGAGATTCTCAAAACGCTTGACGCGGGTATCATTTACCCCGTCCCACGATAGCCGGTGGGTCGGTCCTATTCGAGGTAGTACCCAAGAAGTCCGGCATTCTTGTTGTTCAAAACGAGATGAATGAGCTCATTCCCACCGTGTGACCCTTTGGGTGGCGAGTATGTATTGATTATAGAAAAAACTGAACACGGTAACCAAGAAGGACCATTTTCCCCTTCCCTTCATTGACCAAATCTTTGGAAAGGTTAGCCAAACATAAGCACTCTGCTTCTTAGATGGCTATTCTCGCTACAACCAAATTCACATAGCACTTTTAGAAGACCAACAAAGACCACATTTACATGTCCTTATGGAACATTTGCTTATCGTCGTATGCCTTTTGGTGTGCAATGCACCCGCTACTTTTCAACGTTGCATGATGAGCATTTTTTCCGACATGGTAGATAAATTCCTTGAGATTTTTATGGATGATTTTTTACGTGTTTGGATCTTCATTTGATGAGTGTTTGCATCACCTCACATGTGTGCTAGTTAGGTGTAAGGAGAAGAGTTTGGTCTTGAATTGGGAAAAATGCCATTTTATGGTTAATTCAGGCATTGTTCTAGGGCATATCATCTCGGAAAAAGGCATAGAAGTAGACAAAGCCAAGGTAGATCTCATTCAACAATTGCCTCAACCTCGTTCTGTGAGGGACATTAGATCATTTCTAGGCCATGCGGGTTTTTACACCGATTCATCAAAGACTTTAGTAAAATTTCACGACCTTTATGCAATCTTCTTGCAAAAGATGTTGCATTTGTCTTTGATGATTCTTGTAAGGAATCATGGGAGCAATCAAGGCTCTCCTTACATCTGCCCCTATAGTGGACCCCTGATTGGTCATTACCATTTGAGATTATGTGTGATGCGTCCGACTATCTTTAGAGGAGTCATTTTTAGGCCAAAGAGTAGACAAACTTCCATATGTGATCTACTATGCTAGTAAAACCCTTAATGATGCTCAATTGAATTATTCCACTACCGAGAAGGAGTTACTAGTGTTGTGTTTGCATTAGACAAGTTTAGATCTTATTTGATAGGGTCTAAGGTCATCATTTATTCGATCATCTTTGCATTGAGATATCTTCTTTCTAAGAAAGATGCTAAGGCTCGTCTAATTCGGTGGGTACTCTTGCTACAAGAGTTCAACCTCGAAATTCGAGATAAGAAAGGGTCAGAGAACGTTGTTGCCGATCACTTGTCTAGGTTGAATGTTGAATCTTCTGATGATTCTGTGTTAATTAGGGAATCATTCCCTGATGAGCAATTGATGCTTGTGGCTGAAATGCCATGGTTTGCTGATATTGTCAACTACCTTGCTTTCTGGTAGAATGCCCTTGCATTGGTCTAAACAAGACCGTTCCAAGTTCTTGGCTGAAGTTAAACATTTCCTTTGGGATGACCCATATTTGTTTAAGTACTTTGCCAAGACCAAATCATTAGGAGATGTGTCCCCAATTCGAACAAAGGGACGTCATCTCTTTCGTCATGACCATGCATGTGGAGGCCACTTTAGTGCCAAGAAAACTGCTGCAAAGATCTTGCAAAGCGGTTTCTATTGGCCAACACTGTTTAAGGATTGCCATGCATTTGTGTTGCTTGTGACCGATGCCGAAACTAGGAAGTATATCTAGGAGAAACATGATGCCCTTACAACCCATATTGATTGTTGAACTGTTTTGATGTGTGGGGCATTGATTTCATGGGTCCATTTCCGAATTATGAAGGTAAGTTGTACATCCTTGTAGCTGTCGATTATGTCTCTAAGTGGGTAGAGGCCATTGCATCCAAAACCAACGACCATAAATTTGTTCTTTCTTTTCTTAAGGAGAACATTTTCTCCGTTTTGGAACCCCGAGAGCGATAATCGGTGATGGAGGTAGTCATTTCGCAATAGACCCTTTGAATCACTAGTGCGCAAGTATGGAATCACTCATAAGGTCGCAACACCTTACCATCCTCAAACCGGTGGCCAAGTAGAAGTTTCTAATAGGGAAATTAAGCATATTCTTGAGAAGACCGTCAATCCTTCTAGGAAAGATTGGTCTTTGCGCTTAAATGATGCTTTATGGGCCTATAGGACTGCATACAAGACTCCCATTGGGATGTCTCCTTACAGACTTGTGTACGGAAAAGCATGTCATCTACCCGTTGAGTTAGAACACCGTGCATCTTTGGTCGTGAAAAAGCTGAATTTTGATCTTGATAAAGTGGTACCCGTAGGAAACTTCAACTCAATGAGTTAGAAGAATTGAGAAACGATGCATATGATAGTGCAAAAACGTACAAACATAGAATGAAGGTGTTTCACGATAAAGCGCATTCTGCGCAAGTCTTTCACCCCAGGTCAAAAGTTTTATTGTACAACACTAGATTGCATTTGTTTCCGGGGAAGCTACGTTCTCGATGGTCCGGACCATTCTGGTAAGTACGACCGTTTTCCCCCATGGAGTGTAGAAGTTGAAAACCCGGCAAACAAGAACATTTTCAAAGTCAATGGTCGGAGGAGATTGAAACCATTTTCTCGGAGCATCTTCCACAGAAGTTGAGACCGTTGACTTGGAAGACCCCATCTATGTGGGTGATCTAGTTCACTCGTGTACATACTTATGGACTAAACATCCATCATCTTTCCCTTTTCTTTTTCTTTTTGCATAATTTTGATGTGTGCTAACCAACCTTTTTGTCTTGCGCTCGTGATTGTTTGCTTTCAAAGCATTCATCTTTCTATGGTTTAGCAACACCCTTGTACATCCGGTAATCTCTTCCTTTTCTTTATTTAACATAGTTCTCTCGGTATGTGACTTTTTAAATTCTTATTATCTGTTGACACATTGAGGACAATGTTTAATTTAGGTTTGGGGGTACATACATTTGCATGTAGAGTTTTATTCTTTTTTTAAAAAAAAAAAAAAAAAAAAAAAAAAAAAAAAAAAAAAAAAACTCTTTGTAAATACTTGCATGAAAAACCTCCAACTTTTAGAGATTTTAGAGTCACTAGCATGCTTTTAGCTATGTTTACATAGAGAGTCGACTGAAATAACAAGAACTTGGAAGTCTTTGGAGAACGCAATCGGGTTCCTTAGTTGATTAGAGCGTTAAAGTCGGATTTAACCATACCTAGGAGGCGAATTAGGTCTTGTTTAGATATTCGGTAGTAGAATTGTGATCAACCATAGTGGAGACTACCCATTTTACATCAAGCGAGGTACCGACCTTCACTCTTTGTGACTTTCTAGAAAAGCTTTTAGAGTGTGTGTCACCGTACGTCAATTCAGGGTAGGAATGGTGAGCTACCCAACTTCGCACCACTTTGGCACTACTTTTGATCTCTTGAGTGCTAATTCCGTCAATCATGAGGGTGACGTCTAAAGATGAAAACTCCTTCTAAATATCGATTTGCAGTTAACATCACTCTCTCTCTCAATCAAGAAGTTCCATAGAAACACATCATCACCACAAGCGGAACAACATGAGAATATTTGAAGAAAAGTTGATATAGTCCAAGGTTACGTGCAACAAAGAAAAGAAAAGAAAATAGGATGAGAATTAATGAAGTTTGTAAAATCAAGACAATACAAGTTATGGAAATTGTGTGATATAGTCCTTCATCCATGGAGTTAGTAGTTTTACTGTTTTTTATTTTCAATTAATGTATATAGTAAGTTTAAGATAACAAAAAAAAAAAAAAAAAAAAAAAAAAAAAAAAAAAAAAAAAAAAAAAAAAAAACAAAAAAAAAAAAAAAAAAAAACAACAAAAAAATTGTAGTTTATTTTCTTAGTTTTGATACCACCATGGTAAAGAAGAAAATTCCAAGTAACAAGGAAATTGAGTAGAAAAGTTAAAAATTGTCAAGTTTTGTGAAGTTTAGAAGTTCGTCATCAACATTTGAAGACCGAAGACCGAAGACCGAAGATTGAAGACGTTTCTATGGTTCTTATGAGAGAGTGATATTAATTGTCGATCGGGTGAAAAGGTAGTGAGTACTCCCACCCTTGCTAATGGTTGATTTCCTTCCTTAGAGATCATCGAGAAAAAGATTCTTTTTGTCCACACCTTGTGGAGTCTCAGATTTTATTTGAGAAGGTTATCCTTCTTACCTACAACGTGTGCGGGATTTCTCTCTTTATTCCTGCCTGCACACATGAGAGACTAAAAAGCGATCCTTTTGAGTGCAATTATCATAAAACCCTAATGGTGAGGCAGGAAGTTGAGACTTATGATCACAATCGAATCCGAATTCTTTCATATGGTATGGTTACTTCTCGCTCGGACTTAAGGATGAGAATGCGTTCTTCGATAGTTCTAACTTGTTACTAGCATGCGTAAACTCTATGTCCTCATAGCTTCTTGGAGGCTTGAGACTCTTTTACACTCGGGAGTTGGAGAAGGTTTTGTGGGTACACCTCTTGTAAACCCTCACGAGACTACAACTCGTCCCACTAGGGACACCTAGGGGTTTAAAGGCTTAGTGCATACGCTAAATGCATTCGAGAGACCTGCGACGGGGTATAGTTAGGATTTCTTATTTTCTGTTTCACTTGAGGACAAGTAAAATTCGGGTTTGGGGGTATTTGATGAGTGCCAAATATTGCATATTTATACACCTTTTTATTGGCATTTTACTCATCTTTTGTGCTCAAGAATCGATATTATCCCAGATTCTGAGTTTTCTTTGTTTTCAAGAATAAATATTTGTACTAATTAACTTTGTATTTTTAGGTAATAAATAAAGCTCGGAGAAACTGAGGAGCCCAAAGAGCGAAGAAGTGGAGTCGAGCATCTATGGAGCAGAAAGCCAAAGCCGCGCGCAACAGTTGCAACCCAACAAGTAGCAACTCATCTACAAGAACATGGGCTTGAGATAGACCCGACCCGCGACCCGGATCCGAGCCCGTACACTCCAAAGCCGTTGAGATCGCGTCTAGTTACATCCTACGGTCGCGCCCCCACACGCATCGAACCTTGCTGCAATCGCTCAACAACAAACTCACCGCCTTATTTCACCTCTTGGCCGTTCGGATCTCCATCGCTCCATCCTACGCTCGCTGAGGCCTTCCCATCATCAAATTATCTGTCCTTTGCTTCACATTGAAACTCCCTATACCTATACCCCACTCGAGTGACCAAACATTTCCCCTTCACTTTTCTCTTTCTTCTCCACCCACTCCCTCTGCAAAACCCTCCCTCACCTCCACCTCCTTCTTCCCATGTTTTGCGGAGACATCATCGCCTCCATCTCCTAGCTACCATCACCAACAACCCTCTAGCTCCATCACCACTCTCTCTTCATTTATCTATTTCATAGCTTCTATTCAACCTAGAAGCTAGGTTAAAGATAAATAGGGTTAGGGTTTTGCACCACCCGATGCATGTTCGATTCGGAGGGAAAGCAAGGTCGACAACGAGGTTTGGGTCGAAGTAGTGGTTATTAGAAACATTTTGTGAGTTATAAATTAAACTTTTGATGTAAGAGAAACGAGTCAGTTCTTAGTTCATGTTTTAGGGTTTACATTCAGTCTGCAACTTTAATTGAAATCTGTTTTTAGCATGTTTAGTATGGGCTAATTTTGTATTGCTAGGATTTACATGAAACCCTAGCTCGTTACGTGGTTCAACTTAATGTGAATCATTCTTGGCATGCTTTAATTGATAAGAAGCTTCATTATTAACATCTCAATGTTTCTTGCTCTCACAATGAATGTCATGCATCCATTGTAGTTAGGTTTACATTGAATTGAGTATGTTCAACTCACATTTTGATTGCTAATGCTATCTCTTAGATTATTTGTACTTATATAGACATTTAATGCTCGAGTAGTACTACGAGTTGATGTTTGAAACTTCAAATGGTGAAACCCCTTAGGTATATGATAGAGTGACACACTGTCTTTACTTAGAAACAAGAATTTTCACTAGAGTTGAATTGCATAACTTGAACTAGTGGAGGATTGGAAATCCTAGTATCCTTCTTAATCATCTTTTATAGTTTATTTTGTCTCACCTGTCACCACCTTCATCGAGTCTTAAAGACTTTAAACTAAAACCTTGTATCTCTGTCACAAACCCTGAAAACAGGTCAAGAAGGCCTTAGAACAACATAGCACACCCTAGTTCCCCGTGGAAAGACTCCGTACTTGCCACTTTGCCTCCATTGGCTCTGTGCACTTGCAGAATTAGAACATAGGAAAAGCATATTTCTTTTGCTATCACTTATCATCATTAAATTAGTATGACACATTTCACTCTCATCACTACTGATAATTTTTGTATTAACTACATAATGTATAGTCTATAGTGGTTCTAAATAGTTCTCTATAGGGAATGGATTTCGAGACCTGTAAGATGCATCAATACTTTATCTTTCAATACATAAATCAGTTCAAAGTTGGTTTCATATATCGACTGAATTAGGAATAACAATAAATATTTTTGATTCCCTTATGGATTTCTCACAGCTGTATGTTTCATCAGTCACATAAATTAGTTTAAAATTAGGTTCATGTATCAAGTGAATTTGGAATAACAATAAACCTTTTTGACAGCTGTATGTTTCATCAGAAATCATTTAATCGTATTTATGAATACACTGTTACAGTGATTAATTTGATTTCTTGTTCGACCAATAAAGATATCCTATATTAATCAATTACGCTGGTAAATATAAAATTTATTAATCATGGTTATTAACATCAAATGATGCTTTTTTTTTTCCTGAGAAGCTTTGTTATCATATAAATTTCTCAGATAACCTAAATTTCGAATTTAAAATCACAATAAAATTCAACTACCTCGCCTTGAGGTTTACCGGTCAAAAACTAGAAATAACAACACAAACTCAATATTTAACATTAAAATCGAACATGACTCACACATTACTAGAATATCCATATTACATCGTAAAATCCTCCAGAGAAAACGTATAATTACAATTAACCAATACTCATCATCATTAAATTAGTATTACACATTTCCCTCTCATCACCACCACTGGAAAAACAAATCAACATTAAATACGAAAAAAAAAAAAAAAAACCATTAAATACCCAAGAATCTTTCAGAACTGGTTCCCACTCAAGAACAGGTATTATCCTATCCACTTTGTTTCCATAATAGTCTTTCCAACAGTTCAAATATTACCTCATCCCACCTATTTCTCACAAAAAAAAAAAAAGAAAAGAAAAGAAACAAACAAAAACAGCTGACATTCTAAATAGTCCCCCCCCCCCCCCCATGAGAACAAACATATATACTTCTTTCTCACACTTTCTATTACTTCCATATATCCCGCTCTCTCTTTCCCTCCTCTCTCTGTCTCCTAAAAAAACCCTTAACTTCTTCTTCTTCATCTTCTTCTTTACATCACTGAAAAACTGATCAAGATCAAAGAATATATTTTTACAAATAATGGATCCATGTCCATTTGTTAGAGTGATAGTAGAATCCTTATCACTATCACTCCCAGTAGCAGCAAAACATGCCGGAACAGGTATCCATCCAACTACAACACCATGTTTCTGTAAAATCACACTGAAAAACATCTCAAATACCCAAACTGCCCTTCTTCCATTATCATCAACACCAAGTTCTAATGATTCACCACCAGATTCTACAACTTCAATTCCTGGGTTTCATTTAGATTCTTCAGTACTTCGGAGATTTTCTGGAAAACCTACTACTTTACAAGTTTCAGTGTATACGGGTCGGATGGGTCAGAGCTGTGGGATGAATTCTGGTAAATTACTTGGTCGGGTACGGGTTAATATTGATCTGAATAAAACTGAGTTTCGTCCTTGTACATATCAGAATGGTTGGATGAAATTGGGGAAGGAACCACAGAAACAATCTGCTCGTATCCATTTGGTTGTTCGGGCTGAACCTGATCCGAGATTCGTTTTTCAGTTTGGTGGTGAACCCGAATGTAGTCCGGTTGTGTTTCAGATTCAAGGAAATATTCGACAGCCTGTATTTAGTTGCAAATTCAGTGCCGATCGTAATTCCCGGTTCCGGTAAGTTCTAAAACCCGTTACGCTTTTTTGTAGGATTTCTATTATAAAAAAACGTTTTTATCAGGTGTGAGAAATGGAATAAAATCCCTGAAAATGCACTTTCAGCTTATTTTAGTATATTTGCATGGTATCTGCTATGTTGCGCAGAAGATTTGCTGGATGATGACAGCAAACATCCAGATAGATTAGTTTTGTCTTGGCTGTTACCTGTTGCGTATTTTAGCAGTTTTATATATGGAAAAGCTAACTTGTTCATTTTTAGCTCTCCCACAAAATCAAAATTATTGAATAAAATAATAGTAGAATCTGTTAACTAACAATAATAATGCATTAAAATAAAATAATAATTTTGGTCAAACAAATCCAAAATTTTTGCAAGTGATAATCTTAACTGTCATACCTACCAAAGGAAAAAAAGAAAAAACCTTCCATGTGCACACTCTAGCTTGTTTTTTCATTGTTGTAGGGTTTTGTTTTTATTCTTGAATCAATTATCAGTTTTCACTATTTACAATAATTGATGTTTTTTTTTTCATTTGGATCATACAACCACCAATAATGTCATTTGTTTTTAGTCAATGACTTCTGTTGTTATCCGGTAGATGCCCCGTAGATAGTAGAGTGGTAAAATTGTTGGATATCAGCCGTTTTTGTAACCCGTAATATAGATGGTTTAATTCTTGATATTGAAAATGAGTTTTGAACTTTTGATGTTTAGTGTTTGATATTTTTTTTGTATGATTTTCAGGTCATTGCAAGTAGACCCATCAACTAGAGGATATATGAGTTCATATGCATGTGAAAAAGAAAGACCGGTCAGGGAACGAAAAGGATGGATGATAATGATATACGATCTTTCCGGTTCCCCTGTGGCTGCTGCATCAATGATTACTCCATTTGTACCTTCACAAGGATCAGACCGTGTCTCTCGTTCGAACCCTGGTGCATGGTTGATTCTTAGGCCTAACGGGTTTTGCGTCAGTAGTTGGAAACCATGGGGAAGACTTGAAGCATGGAGAGAAAGAGGACCTGTTGATGGTCTAGGTTACAAATTTGAACTTGTTTCTGATGCTGGTCCTAACAGTAGAGTACCCATTGCAGAATCTACAATGAGTGTTAAAAAAGGCGGACAATTTGTTATCGACACTAGCATTATCGGAGATTCGTCGTCAAAATCCGTCCCGTTTATTCGAGGTTTTGTGATGGGTGCGACAGTGGAAGGTGAAGGCAAAATCAGTAAACCATTGGTGCAAGTTGGTGTGCAACATGTTACATGTATGGCCGATGCTGCACTCTTTGTTGCACTTTCAGCTGCTATTGATCTTAGTATGGATGCTTGTCGACTATTCACTCATAAACTAAGAAAAGAATTCTCCCTGGATCAACAAGATTACCTCTCCTAATCATGGAGCAAAAACATCATAAATTCGCTCTTTTTAATCATCAAATGCTGTGATAATCAATGGGTTTTTTACTATCTCGAGTAAAGAATCGTTGGGTTTGAGTATTAACATTCTTTTTTCTGTTCTTCTTCTATTCTTTTTTTTTCCAATTCATTTAATTCATATTTCTTCTACATCTTCTCTTCATTTTTTTTTTTGTTTCGGCGAGTCTATGCACAGATTGAGTTGTTCTCATCTTACAGAGAGATATAAAGGAAAAAAAAAAAACATGTTTTAGTTCATAGTTTTCATACAGTTTGGAAATGTACAGACAGAAAAGAGAATTGCTTGTTCTTCTTTTTTGTAACTATCTATAAATTTGTTCATTCTCATATTTATCACATTTTTCATGTACAAATAACTAGCACTATGATAATCAGGGGTGGAGCAAAGTGCTAGGCTGCTGCCCCCACTTGCCAAAACAACCGCACTTACATTTTTATTCACTGTTTACCCCAAGTCTGTAGTAGCGTCTATTTTTGTTGTTGCTCGTTCCTGTCTTCAATCCTGGCTCCGCCAAGGTTCTGATTCAGTTACAAGTCTTAAAATGTGCTGCTGATCTTGGGCTCAATCAACCACAACTCAATAGTGTTATGAGCGGAATTTGTACACAATTCATTCCGCTCGGTAACAATGAACATTCAGGTTGAGATCTTTGCCGATTCAAACCTGGTAGACAGTTCGCCGAGAAGTCACAACCAATAGTATTCCCTGACAAGTTCTTGCAACTCGGGCTAATCCCCGAAAAGAAATTACCCGAAACAGTAAGATTAACAATACTTCTCAAAGAACACACAGCGTCAGATAGTACACCAGATAACTTGTTATGGCCCAAGTTTAGAACCTCAATTTGTTTCAAACAAGATAACGAATTCGGCAAGTGACCGGTGAACGAATTGACGCTGATATCGAGAACTTTCATTTCTGTTAACCTTCCGATTCCTTCAGGTATACAACCATTTAACTGGTTGTTAAGGAACAAAACTTCTTTCAATGAAGCACCCATGTTTCCGATACTAGCCGGAATATCTCCGCTGAAGTTGTTATTAGCAAAACTAATAACAGAAGCTTTAGAGTTCCCTAAACTTGATGGAATTCTCCCAACAAACTGATTATTATTAAGAAAAACCGCGTCGAGTCGTGTGTTAGTAAAGAGATTATCAGGAACGGGTCCTGAGAATCCATTGAACCTAAGGTCTAAGTATACTAGTCCTGGAAGAGAAAGAACAACCGAAGGAAAAGAACCAGAAAACAAGTTATTACTTAAATCCAATTCTGCAAGATACTTAAGACCTTGAAATGTATCCGGGACGTTCCCGGAGAATCTATTGCTGTTTAGATGAATGAGAGCGATATCAGAAAGAAGTGAAAGTTGTTTCACTAATGTACCTTGAAGGTTACCAAAGTTGAGATCAATTCCTACAACAACAAGATCACTTGGCAATGTTGAATTTTGAGGATTGCCACAAAATACACCATTATAAGAACACACATTGTTTCCTACCCATGTTTTTAACATCCCTAATGGATCATCCGTTATTGCAGATTTCCATGATTGAAGAGCTGTATATGCATCTTTGAGCTTTGAATTTTGCGCTTCTGTTGTTTGAATGATTTGAAATAGTAGAGCCACAATAACTAGCCAGTTTTTCTCCATATTGTAGACAAAATTGCTTGTTATGCTTATGCTTATTTATGCAATTTCAATACTTTGGGAATATGAAGTATAAAGAATATCCAAAAGAGTAACTAGTGAGTAGTATTTCTTATTTTACAAGCCAACTTATCCTATGATCTCTAATGCGTCACATTTTTACAAATTCAAGTAACACATATCCCAAGAACTTAGTAAAAGTAGGGGGATAAAATAATTCTCTTTGCCAGATTTTCACTCAAACAACTGAATACATGTGAATAAGATTTGGTTTTTGTAGTAAAAATCGTGCTGGAGGATAGTCATTGTCGGGGGTCTTTGGGTTTCTATTGTAAAACACAGACTTCCAAATGGTATCAGAGCAGGCCATTTGTGATGCGTGAGGCTTGTATGATCACGCTCATTCCACGTCCCCATCAATGGACTTGGACTAGAGAAGAAGAACCATTTCTAGGATGATTCTTGTCTGATTTTGTAAAGAAGTAAGTCCTAGTAAAACTGGCATAAGATCACAAGGAAGATACAAGATGTCGACTCTTCACTTTATCCAAGGAAACAATCTATCTTTCTTGGTCTACACGCGCTCTCATAAGGATTCTTGTGATAAATTTAATTGATTTCGCTAAATATTTGTACTTAAGCTTAACTGAGTAGATTAACATGTAGTTAATAAACCCAATGTATGTCTTGATTCATAGTAATAGTTGAGAAGTACGTACGTGTTCTTGTTGTTTTCTTAATTAGGTTCCTAATCATGGAGTTTTTGATAAGTTATCTCTTAAGTAATTTACCATTACAAAAATGAAGTCGATATTGACTTAACTGTACTACTTTAACTTGCTTAACCAAGTGTGTGAACTTTATCTTTTATCACCAAAAGAAAAGAAAAATATGAAGGAAAAACTTTAAAAAAAGCCACTTTCCCACAAATTTTTTTTATCCCATTCTACGACATGTTTGCCACAAGAAACATGCGATTTTAAACTTACTCACCCAACTTCGCCGCCTCAACATAGTTTATTTTCGGCCAAGGGGCCAAGCAAAAGTTCCTGCCATCATTGTTTTCTTTTCAGAGAGACTCACTCAACAGTTGCAAGGATAATTTTAAACAGTTTTTTGGTTAAATAGGCCCTAGATTTAATTTCCTGGGTCATATGGACAAGCAAACTATGCCAACCTTTTAAATAGGCATATATTCAAATTTTTGGTTCATATAGCCTTCTTGTCCATTACTTGGAGTTTGAAACAAATATCTAGTGGCTAAGTTACTAATATATATAACCCCTAAGAGAAATCAGTATTTATGCCTATTTGAAATTTTAAAAAGCTCGTTAAACGCATCAGTATCTTCGATCACGAGGGGAGAAGAAGAACACCGGCTCAATCGATTGAAGATTTTAGATCATCGTCGTTGTAGTTAGGGATCTCAATTTTGAATCTCTGCTTTAATCTCTGCTCAAATCGGTAAGCTTGATTCAAGTATTTCAATTTTGATTTGTTTGATTTCTAGTTTTATTTGATCCAATCGGAACTAGTTACTTTTGATTTTGAAGATGGGTTTTGTTTGAGTTAATTAAGGTGTTTAATTGAGAAGAAACAGAAACTAGCGTTTCTGGGATCTCTTGTCGAAGAATTTAAGGTAATTGATGGTGGAATTAAGATAGGTTTCAACTGAATTTGCTGGTGGTGTTGTTTCAATTCAATTGAGATGGAAAATGGAGGAGATAGGTGCGAGATGTTGTTGATTGATTGATTGGAGATGGTTTGATGTTAACAGAAGTTGGGATTGAGTCCGAGATTGCTGTTAGTTCAGAAATCGAGAAGATGGGGATTGAGCTAAAGATTCTGAGTTTCAAGGTAGTTACAGATGAATTAAGGGTTTGATGTTGATTCTGGGATGGGGTTTCCGCTATTATGAAATGGAATCTGTTGCTGTTGATGTTAAGAAGTTGAAACCTAGGGTTTTGTGTTTGTTGTTGATTCATGAGGAGATTTGAGATGGGATGATTTCAAAGAAAGATAGTTGTGCTAGTATTTAGACTTGAGAAGTAGAAAAACAAGGGTTTTTGATGATTATGGATATGAAGAATAGAGTTGCAGTCGTGGATTTGTGAAATGAATCAGTATAGATGGGTTTTGCTGGCTGGAAATAAAATATAGATGAGTTAATGGGTCTGGAAGGAAGAGAATGAGATGGTGTTTGGTTGGTTCTGTGCAAGTGCAACGATGGTGCTGTGTTAGAAGAAAAATTAGTGTTGCAGGTAAATGAGTTGAAAGAGCTAATGTTGCTGCTGTTGACGTGGTACTGCCATAAGTTCTGGTAACTGAATGGATAGAGATTCAGAGAGACAGCAAGAGCTAGAAGAGATGTTAATGATAAGTCTGAATGAGTTAAGATGGTGTTGGTTGTGTATCTGAGGAGAAAGAAGTGGTGTTGCTATTCAAATGGGTACGATGGTGGTATTGAAGCTGAAATGGTGGTGTCTATATGAAGCTAAGACTGGTGGAGTTGTTAGGTCCTGAGATAAGAATGAGATCGATTAGAGTTTGTTGAAGATGGTGCAAAGCATAAGCGACAAGAAGAGTGTGCAAATCGAAATGGCTTGGTTGATTTTTGGAGAAAATGTAGTCTTGCAGCTTGCAATTGATGGATATGCCCGCGGTCAAATTAGATGTATGATTAGGTTGAATGAATTTCATGGCGGGGAAGGACTTGAGAATAGGCTAGATTTGGCCGGAAACAATGTTCTGAGTAACTCTTCTGGAATTACATTCTCGGTGAGGCGACTCACCGATTCGATCCGGAACTATCAACTACCTGATACTATAAACCTAAATTTATCCACGAAATACAGAAGATGGACCTAAGCGCATATATTATGGCAAAAAGATAGGGTTAAACCTATATTTATCCACGAAATACACAAGATGCACCCGAGTGCATAATGTATATTCTGACAGAAAAATAAGTTTTGGCCTAGATGCACCCGAGTGCATAATGTAGATTATTCTGAATTTTTTGTTATTCTTCTTATTTTTCTTCTTTAATACTTGTTTTTGGTTGATGCATTGATAGTAAATGTGATGGTAATGGTGGTGGATTTATTGCTCGAGATTATGAACTAATAATTTTGGTTATAATATATTGTATGTGATTACTAGGATAAACATAGATTTATCCGTAAAGTACACAAGATGCACCTGAGTGCATAATGTATAATTCTGAGAGGAAATAGGTTTTGGCTAATTGCACCCGAGTGCATAATGTATATTTTTTTGATTTTTATAGGAAAAATGTTTTGGCTAGGTTGCACCTGGGTGCATGATGCATATTCTATTAGAAAATAAATTTTTGCCAGGATGCACCTGGATGCATAATACATATTTTTATATGAAATGAATTTTGGCCAAATTGCACCTGGGTGCATAATGCATAAATCTTGGTCAGGTTGCACCTGGGTGCATAATGTATACTCGGCCTGGTTTAAAATATTTTTTTTTCTTTTTTCGAATTTCATATCAACAATGGATCTTGTTTCGTAGAGAATTTCGAGTCCTTTACAAAAATATAAATTTTATTAAAATCCGACTTATATTTCAGAAATTATGACCTTTCTCGCGATTAATTTTAAATTGGAAGAAGGAAATAAATAGGAGAGAGAAAAGGATATGATAAAGAATAAAATTTAAAGTAAGGGTATATATGACTAAGTTTTCTTATGTCTTTTTCACCCAGACCTATATTTTACAAGTCCATTGCTCCCACACTTTATGAGTTGTGGTCATATGACTCGTTTTCCGTAATTTTAAACATGTTGTACTATATTTCTTGATTAATATAATTCGTGTTTTCATCGAAAAAAAAGAAAGATCAAGACTTCATTTCAAGCTGGCAAACCTACTGGCCGCTTCATTTCTGATGCTTTAGGAATCAAACCATATATACCGGCATATTTGGATCCAAGGCTTGGTATAGAAAGCTTTTGCAACTGGTGTCACCTTTGCTTCTGTTGGAACAGGATAAAATACGATAGTTTAACCCCGCGGATAACAGTAGGTGGGGTACTGAAAAATATTAATAAGTGGGTCACCTACTCACCTCACCTCCCATGGGCCATGGCAGAGCCAGTAGGCAGTTATATATCCTGCTGGGCTGGCTCCCAAGCCCAACTTTCCCCCAATTTCATGAATAGTAAAAGTGGGAATGTTATTTATGCCCCTAGTATCCATGGGCTTTGCACAAACACCCTTCAGGGGTATCTTTCCAACGGGCTCAATATCCCGTAACAAGCTAAAGTCCGTTTTTAACCTTCAACTTTTATTATGTCCGAACGATATAGGTTAGTTTTTTCGATTGAATTTTTGAAAGAGAAACGAGCAGAGCAGAGCAGTTTTGAATCAGAGACGAGAAGAGCAGATTTGAATCTCAATTTTGAATTTCAGAGACGAGAATATTTGTTCCCAGCTACGTTGTTGAAGATTATTTAGCCGAATCTCGATTATAAATTTCAAATTCGTTGAAGATTAGTAGTCGAATCGATTATAAATTCATGATTTGAATTTGATTTTGTTCTTCATCGAATCGAGAAAACGATTGTTGAGTAATTTTTCTTCAAACCAAAACCTAAAGTTGGTAGTTGTTCGACATTTGAATTAGGAAAATCTATTTTGCTCGAGAGAAATCTATTTTTTCAACTCAAATCAAAAGTTGTGGATGAATCATTGAATCAAGATCGATTCAAAGATATTACGAAGCTCGATTCACTATTTGATTTCTTCTAATTATTTGATTTGTTCTAGTTCAATCTCGAGAACAGGTAAAATATACTGTTAATTTTTTTTTTTTTTTTTCCTAATCATGTCTTGTTGTTCATATTCTATTTGATTAACCATTAATTTGGCATGTGTGTAAATTTTGTTTTATATTTTTGTAGTCATTAAGCATGATTATTGTTTTGTGAAATTGAATATTGTTTTTCAAGTTTTTTATGTAGTCATTAAGCATGATTTATGTTGACCAGGGTATAAGCCTTGATTGTAATGAGTTTTTTAGGTTATATTGTTATTTGATTTTTGTAATGGTGATACAACAATGTAGTAGTTGAATCTGTTAGGTCATATTGTTAGTTGGTTTTGTGATAAATCAATGTAGTAGTTCTACTGTTTACAATTGCTTAGTGAATTAGGCAATGTTTTCAACTTTTTCCACCGTTTTCGTGATATACTTCTCACGAGGGGCGCAGCCAGAGTGATTTGCGTCATGACCAGATTTTAAGCTACAGGACATGTTTGAATCACATATTCAATCTAAGGACAAATTGTAGCTTGTCAACTTTGTTTATATAGAATGTCGTTGTTATTGAATCGCGGGACAAATTGTCCAAGTTTTTTCGCTTTTTCCAATTATGAAAACAACTTGTGGTAGTTGCTTCTAGTTGTGGAAACAACTTGGGTTGGTTGCTTTCATTACTTTATATAAACAACCTGTGGTAGTTGCTTCTAGTTTTGGAAACAACTCGGTTTGTTGCTTTCAACTTGTATCTTATTATCCTTTTGCAATTTACTAATTTTCTTCTCTTTGCAAGGTAAATATGGTTGTCGAGAGATCAACTTTTGCAACTTAAGCATCTCTCATGTTATCTATGAATCAACTACCTTCAAGGAGATGCAAAGTCTTGTGTTGCGTTGTTGGAGTATTCTTTCTCAAGTCCCTTATGTGATTCTTTCGATGTTAATGGTGTACTTCAAATCGTTCGGTCGATTTAGATTTGAATTTTCTTGTTATATCTTCGCCTAGCTAAGGGAATACAAGTTTTGAAGCTCAGTGTTCAATTCGAAACTTCTTCTTCTTCTTCTTCTTCATGTGTTGCTTCTTTTTCAGCTTCTTCAAGTTGTGTTTCAACTGAAGGTTTGGCTTTTGTTGAAGACACGACCGATGATGTTTGATGAATCAATTATCCACAAGAGAACCAAAAAAATGTGATGCTTGGGCTGGAATTCTTACCTGTGTTGGTCAGATGTTTGAGGGAGGGAAAAATGAAGTTGTCGATGTCTTGTTGAAGTATCAAGTGGAGAGTGGGTACAAAGTCAAGCCTGAGAAGACTGATCGGAAGCGTTATACAGTTCATTGCCTTTTCAAAGAAGAAAAAGGATGTAAGTGGAGGTTCCACTCTTCTTTGGCATTCAAAGGCGGCCATGCTTTTAAGTGCAAGACTTTTATATCGGAGCATTCTTGTGGTTTGGCTTGCTCGATCCTTCAAAGCTTGAATGACGAAGACTTTTATAAAGAACATTATAAAAGACGATATTAGAGTTTGAGTAAAAAAACAGCGCGGACATTCAAGATTTATTTTTCGGGGAGTATCAAGTTGACCTTACCTACCATCAAGCATATCGTGGACTGAAATTTTGCAAAGAATGTATTTGGGGAGATGATATCAAGTCGTATTCGATTTCTTGTGGTATGAAGAAGCGAGTCAAGCGTTATAACGGGAAGCGTCATCAACTTTGAGTTTAATGCTGAAACCGGCAGTTTGAGAGGTTTTTCATTTCTTTTCGAAGCTTGCATCACAGGGTTCAACAAGTATTGCCGTCCTATCTTTGATAATAGATGCTACATTTCTTACTGGAAAGTTCAGGGGTGGTCTTATGGTAGCTTGTGGGAAAACTGGAAACCAAGGTATTATGCATCTTCTTTACTATTTTATTTTTATTTTGTGTTGTTTTTATGACAAACCTTTTGGGTAGAAAATTTTTGTAGCCAATTGTATGTAATTGCACAACCTCAACAAACCTTTTAGGTTTAGATTTTTGTGAACAAACTCGACAACTTGTGAACAACCTCAACAAGAATGAAAACAACTAGCACAAGTTGCCTCCAAAATATAGAACCAACTTGTGCTAGTTGTTATCATTCTTGTAGTTTGGCTTTTTATTTTTTGGAGGCAACTTGTTCCAGTTGCTTCCATATTGCAGAGACAACCTTTTCTAGTTGATTCCATTCTTTTGGAGACAACTTGTCGTGGTTTCTTCACTGTGTAATTCGGAAACATTCTACTCATTTTTGTGTTAAATTTTTTTATTTTTTTATTTTACAGAGATATTTCCAGTTGCCTTTGGGATTGTTTCGCGAAAATAGTGACAATTGGCGCTGGTTTTCGGAAAATTTGAAGGGAATTGTCGATCTTGATCGTCCATTGACCATTATATCTGATCGTGGAACTGGACTTTTGAACACTTGTTCTGAAATCTTTGAATGCTTTTCACTCGTATTGCTGCGTACCATATGAAAGGAAATATTCCAGTTGTCAAAGGCAAGAGTAGACAGATTTGCTATTAAGTTGTTTGAGCAATGCTACAGTCTTTGTCACCAAGGAGAAATTTCTGAAGGCAGTTTCAAGCATGGTCAATCTGAAGATGTTCTCTGTTATTGAGTGGATGAACAAGATCCCACTGAAGAATTGGGCTGCTCATGAGTTTCCTGGGGAAAGGTATGGAGAACTTACATCCAATATAGTTGAAAGCTTTAACAGCTTGATTAGGCACGAAAAGCGACTGAAAGCCATCGAGTTGATTGAATGTATTCGTGCTCGGACAATGGAGACAATGTGGAAGAGGAAGGTTGAAGCTAGCAGCTGGACTACAAGACTTACCCCTAAGATGCAAGCACGGTTAGACAAGAGGATAACTGACTGTCGTAGATACAAGGTGCGTAGAGCTAGTGAAAAGGTATTTGAGATAATAACTAGTCTCACGAAGCATTTGTTGATTTGGACTCATGAGACTGTACTTGTCACTTGGGTGGCAAACACAGCTTCCCCTGCAGTCATTCGGTGAAAGCTATGGTGCAGATTGGCGAGGAGGAGGTGTACAAGCACATCTCACCTTACTACACCACTGAATGCTACAGAGGTTTGTACTCAAAACCTATCTATCCCATCCCTGATGGTGACAAACCTGATGAGATTTCCCGTACCAAATACGTCATGCCTCCCCCTGTTGGACCACAAGTTGGAAGGCCAAACTCTGTTCGTAAACGCAGTTACCGTGAGAAAATACGCAAGAAGAGAAGGTGTGGTCGCTGTGGAATGCTTGTATACCATAATCGTAGAACATGCCGTAGTGCTCCATTGGCCCCTCGCCCACCAGTATTCAAGAATCGATCCCAGGATTGGAAGGTTCTACGGGATGATGTTCCTATGAAATCTCTCAACCGCATTTGTTTGTTTGTTTTATGTTTTTCGAACCTTTTCTTTCATACTTTTACTTGAACTTTGTGATTCATGTTTATGTGAACTTGGTTTGTCTTTAATCTATCTTTGGTACAACTTTTATCCCGCATTTGTTATGAAATCAGTTATTGTTCTTTAGTTTGTTCGAGGTCTGTAATTTTTTTTTTTTTCATGGAAATTTTGTTGGTTATGGTTACAGATTTGAAGGCAAGTTGTTCTAGTTGAAGGCAACTTTTACTAGTTGCTTCCTTTTTATGGAGACAACTGTTGGTACTTGCTTCCATGTTCGGAACAACTTGTGCAAGTTGCTTCCACATATGGAGACATCTTTTTGCTAGTTTCTTTTCATGTGCTTACTGAACTTTTGTGATTCATGCTTATATGAACTTTTGCAGTTGTTATGAAATGATTTTGGTCTCGTAATATTTTTTTGCTTTGTTGGTTATGCCCACAGATTCTACATGTTGCTTCCACTTTATGGAGACAACTTGTTATTAGTTGCTTCCATTCCGGGGAACTTCGCAAGTTGTCTCTCTGTATTTTTACCTATGCAAACCTGTAACCATATAGAAACATTGCAACACTGAAAATAATCAAGAATGGAAGGGTTTACAAATGATTTTTTGGTGGTGTGATATTTATTTGTTTTGTTGGTTATTTTCTTAGATTCTGCAAGTTGCTTCCATTTTAAGGAGACAACTTGTTCTAGTTGCTTCCATTTGTGGGAACAACTTCTCGCAATTTGCTTCCATTTTATGGAGATAACTTGTTCTAGTTTATTCCATGCTTTTGCGGGTTTACCTATGCAAACCGCAAGTATATAGAAACATTGCAACACCGAAAATAATCAAGGGAAATAATCAAACCATTCAAACTTTAATTAGACAATTTTTTTTAAGAAGTGTACTTTAATTAGATAATACCAACATAATGTTAACAACCAATAGTAATCTGTAGTTCAATCGAATAATACTAGATAATACTAACAAATTAGATAATACTAACAAATGTAGTTCAATCAGATAATTCCAGGTAATACTAACAAGTTGTCTCTGTCATTTAGTATTACTGGGAATATATCACAATCGACTTGAATTTGTGCCTTCCGGCTTCTTCCATTCATCGATTGTAGCCGATATCAACGCCATCTTGATCCTTTTTTTGTTAAAGTGGCCAATATATTGATTCTTTTTCCTCTGCGAATACCGAATTCTTGGTATTTCACCAACATCTTCATAAAAACACAAATAAATACCGCACAATCGGGGTGTTCTTGCTTTGTTGAAGCACTTTAGGAACCTTCAATGTGTGAACAATTTCATTACCACCTTTGTCTCGATGTCCAATCTCATTTAGAACTTTGCTCGCTGGCTTTGTAAGTGTATGCAGTGAATTGACAACAATGGACTTTGTTTCATAGAGCATCTTCCAGACTCCTTCATGTAATACCAGCAACACCCAGTGGGAGTTCATGCACAGTGGAAACATCAGCATTTTGTTCTTGGCATCCAACTTGTAATTATCCCTCAGATAATCTGCTACATAACTTGTTTCTATTGCATTCTCGTCTCCATTGTCCATGTATATTTGCACGTATCTCTGCATCATTGAAAAAGTTTTTAAAAAACAAAAAGATACATACATTTATCAGATATTTTAACGTTTCTGCAAAAAGCTTTTACAAGTCAAAATAACATGCAATCTGTTAATACTAACTAGTGTGTAATTTATCAGATAAAAAACTGACTTACCAAAAGATTGGTATTTAGTATTACATGCTTGCTGTATGGATTATCGGCAGAAACGTTTTCCATCTTCGATTTCAGAATACTGGTGTAGAATTCTACGATGTCACTATCGATATAGAGATCATCCAATAGATTTTGGATGTGCTGTTTCTGAATGTGATATTCATTATTCTACCGAGAACAAGCCGTTTGCTGCATAATCCAACAACGGTAAACATCATGTGATATTGCATTACTAGCATCAAACATCAATATTGCAAAAATTGAAGGAACTCGTGGAAATAATACCCAAAGTCAATAAAACTAGCAGTATATAAAGGCTTAGTGTTTTTTTACCCTTCTGTGGCATCCTCGCAGAATTCTTAGAGTATTTTTTGTTGATCTTCGCTGCAATCTCCCCAAAGCTTAAGACTTTCTGCAGGCTTGAGTGGTTTTGATTGAGGAGGTGTTGGATCGATGTACTCGATTGCTTCCAAGTCAATAACTGCACCGCACATCGTCTGTTGTTTCTTGTTCTTTTTCGGTGTAAACCTGTTCCAGTGAATTCATCTCCTAATTTTTTCCTCTTCCTCTCCCTTGGATCGTTCTTGACTCTTTTAATAATAGAACCAACAGCAGCTTTCTCTTCAGCTTTCTCTTCAGTTTCTGATAAGTCACTATATTTGTCTGCTTTTGGTTCAATTATCTGAGAAGATGGGACTTGTGCTGCCGGAGAATCCAAATGCAAATCAAAAGTTGGACCTTCAAAGTATTGGTTTTGCCCACATGTTGGAGTGTGTTGAACAACAGCCATTTCATCTGATTTTTTCTTTTCACCCTCATTCTCTTGTGCGGCATATGCTACTTGCCCGCAATTTGGATTAAAGGAAAAATTCATTAAAAACATAGTACATCGAATACAAGGAGATGAGACAACTTTAAGGAAGTTGCTTCCACGTATGGAGACAACCTGAAGCAAGTTGCTTCCTAAACATATGGAAACAACTTTAAGCAAGTTGCTTCTTAAACATATGGAAACAACTTTAAGCAAGTTGCTTCCAAATTGAATAAGTTGATTCCTAATCATATGGAGACAACTTGAAGCAAGTTGCTTCCTAAACATATGGAAACAACTTTAAGCAAGTTGCTTCCAAATTGAATAAGTTGATCCCTAATCATATGGAGACAACTTGAAGCAAGTTGCTTCCTAAACATATGTTTATTTTGGAGTTGAATGAATCTACCTTTACATTACATCTTCTTCATTATTTGGAGTTGTCATTTCTTTATCATCTCCAACTGGTTCCTCATCCATTTTAACCGCACTCGTTCTTTCAACTTGGTCTTCCTCAATTGCAATTGGACATGTATTTTCTTTATCCTTGTTGCAACTGGACATGTCTTTTCATTTGAGTTTTCTTGCGCACATTCTTTGTTCTTGCTTGGTGCGAGTCCGAGAGTATGTTACTTCCCCGCAAATTCATTAATAATTTCATTTAAAACACAGCAAACATTCTAAAGCAAGTAGTTGAGGCAACTTGAGGAAGTTGATCTCACATTTTTGGACACAACCTGGGAGCAGTTTCTTCCAATATTTTGATACAACCGGAAGCAACTTCATGAAGTTGCTTCCATAAGTTAACATAACTTGATCAAGTTGCATTGCAGAATAAACTTGGACAATTCTAACAAGTTGCATTCAAGAATAATCTACTCTAACAAGTCTAAAGTAACATAAGACTAAAGTAAATGCATCTTACCTTTCTCGCCGCATGCTCTTTCTCAACTTGTGCAACTGGAGTCCTCTTTTCTCCTTCCTCTCTAACTGGTTCTTGCTCTATGTTAGCAAAATATTTTTCAGTTATCTCATCTATATCCACATTCTGCATCAACTCATCCAAACTATCGGTCATGGCTACCTCGATTGAATATTCTCCGTCAAATGTTGGCTTTACCACACAGTTAGTGGTGTTGCCGATTCAAGAATGTAATTGTCTTCACTCATGTGCATTGTCCGATCTCGCATTTTCTCGTCGCCTTGACTTCCTCAACAACTTCCTTTTCTGCATGCAGATTCTTTCTCATTTTCTGTTTGGTTCATGTGTTGATCTTCTTCTTTCTCGGTTTCAACTACATCATCTTGAGCGATTTTTTCTTCGCTCACCTTCACTCTCTTATTAGCATTTTCTTCTTGAACTGTTGCTGAAGTTTCACCTACATTAGCTTCTTGCTCGGTTACATTTTCGGAGGACTGTCGGTTGATTCTTCTACCATAAAATATTGAGCTCCACTGCTTGTACTTCTTCTCCCTTGAGAGGTTTTCGGGTGTGTTTTTCAAATCCTCCCAATCCTGCAAGTTCTTGTAAACGTCAGCCATGTGTTGCTTTTGATCATCTGTCAAATTAATTTTATCCTTGCTGGCTTCATAAACGCTTCGAAGGAACTTGTTGTCATCAATGAACTTCCTTAAGAACTCATCTCTCCCTTCAATTCTATAGTAGATCTCTTGGAGTGAAAAGTTTTCGGCTTCAAGGAATTTGGCATTTAGCCTCTCTTCTTGAAGTAAACCGTACAACAGGTTGTTGAATGCCCTTTCTATTTCTAATTCTTCTACCAATTCTCTCAACTGAGTCAGTCTTTGCTCATGTGTTGTCAGTTCGTCTTGAATGCCATCTGTAAACTGAAGAGTTCCAAATTAGTCAGCATTTTTTCCTTGAAAATCGGGCCGCAAGTTAATATACAACTTCAAGAAACTATCTGCTTCAACTTCTGAAACCAACTAGATCAAGTTGCTTTCATTTTATGGAGACAACTAGATCAAGTTGCTTTCATTTTATGGAGACAACTTGAGCAAGTTTCTTTCATTTTATAACATTCAACTCTAAGATTCACTAAAGTAGCATAAGAATTTTTACTTACAAGAAATTCTCCGGGAATACCATATTCCCGTCACTATCTTTCCTTTCTACCGTCAACTTGTTGCACAAATCTAGTTGGTGCCACCTGGTGAATCTTGGAATTGAATGTTCAAATCCTTGTCGCTTTGGTAGGTAGTTGCTATGCTCCAAAAACCAATACTGCAAAAAATATTTAAAATGTTAGTTAAGTTTCTCAAAAAATTTTAGATCAAGATTAACTTGTCAACAATTTTTCATTTCTTTTTACCAACAAAAGTGGTATGCACCCAGATACACGTTTAAGATCATCTTTTCCTTTTGGTTTCTTTATATTATCCATCAAATATTTCACTATGTGGTCCGGCCCACGACACTCGTGCATGGAGAACAAGTATGGCAACCATCTCTGGGTAAAGTAGCCTCCACTAGTATCCGTGAAGAAGAACACGGTGCACAACCACATGCCAAAGAAAATCAGAAACAACGCCGGGTCCTTTCCATTTTCAGCTTCTTTCTTCTCTCAACACCGTATCGATCGTTGCCTTGTAATCTTGTAGTCTTTTCCTTGTCGGGGGAAATGTTTATGCAAGAAATCTATGTGCTCTTTAGTTACTTTACTCAATTTCTTCTTCAATTCATCATCTTCAGGCCTTCTTTGAACATTGAAGAAAACAAAGCAAAGTCATCCGTTTGTTGGAACATAAACCTTCTTTTTAAAAACAAATCCCACTTTCACCTTCTTCCTCACTACTACACTATCATGGCAACTGAGAAGCATCTCTATAGCTTGAGGAATCTTAGTGTATACATCTCTTTCAGCCGTTACGTCTTTTGAAGGCCTGTTTTGTTCTTCTTCTTTAAAGAATGGTTCAACTAAACCCCAGTACGGAGACTCTCTTAAGGCTTTCACATGTCTTTGGCTTGTCTTTCAATACTTCATACAAGTAGTAACTCATATCTAACAATGGTAATAATCCAGATTTATATGCTAACGTTGTTTCTAGCTTCTTCTTTTTACCTGCAATCATGCAAGCTATCCAATTAACATCTAATACATAGATACAGACAGCTAATGAAAAGAAGATTTATATGTTTTCTTTTTTTCATACCTTTTTTGTGTTGAACTATATCAGCAGTTTCTGTTGCTTCGTTGCTAGGAGCATTCACTAATGTTGCAGAGCTGGTTGGCATTTCCTTCAATCTTGGCGACGTCCTCTTCATACTAATGTTGTTCAGTCAATAAGAATAGTTAGCTTCATATCTCAATAGAGCTAACTAATTCAAGTTGTCTCCATATATAAGAGGAACTACAAAAACTATCCTAAGTTCCCTCCAGAAATGACAATAAATGGGAACAACTATCATAAGTTGCCTCCAAAATACAAAGGCAACTAGTACCAGTTGCTTCCAAAACTTGGAACAAATAGTAAATCCAATGAAATTAGTATCACCATATGAAGTCAACTTCTACCAGTTGCTTCCAAATACGGGAACAACTAGCATAACTATCTTAAGTTGCTTCCAAAAATGGGAGAAACTTCTACAAATGAAGTCAAAAACTAGCATAAATGGACTGATAACATGTTTCAGTCATCATTAAAGCATAATTAGCCAATAAATTTCTGTGAAATCATTACCATGTGCAAGTACTAATTTAACATGATCCATCGCATTCATAAGGCATTCCAAAGGCATACAACAAGTACTAGTTTTCAACTTATAAGTCATGGATGCACAACTGACTAAGAATATGAAGGCAACTAGTACCAGTTGCTTCCAAAAATGGGAACAACAAGCATAAGTTGCCTACAAATATGAAGTCTATTATGAATCAAAATGCAGATATCATCAAACCATCAAACAAGATGCAGAAATTAGAACCATTAGAAAGTAGCATATTGAACCATCAAACACTCATAAGTTGCCTCCAAATATGATGTCTTCAGAACCATTTAAAATGTTACATTGTATTCAATAGCATACAACAAATACTAGTATAGGATGTCTTCAGAACCATATGAAGGCAACTTCTACCAGTTGCTTCCAAATATGGGAACAACTAGCATAACTATCTTAAGTTGCTTCCAAATATGGGATAAACTAGAAGGAGTTGCCTCTATAAATGAAGTCAAAAACTAGCAAAATGGACTGATAACATGTTTCAGTCATCATTAAAAGCATACAAAGACAGCTAGTATCAAGTTCTTCCAAAAGCACAATTCACTTTTATTTCATAACATAATGGGAACAAGTATCATAAGTTCGGTTGAAAATAGTACATGATATCTTTCAGAACCATTTAACATGTTACATAGCTTTCATAAGTTATTTCAAAGGCATACAACAAGTACCAAAATATGAAGGAAAATACCACTAGTTGCTTCAAAATATATGAACAACTAGCATTAGTTGAAAACCCGGTAGTAAAGTGTGAAGGCAACTACTACCGAAGTTGCTTCCAAATCTGTAGTAAAATACCTTTTTCCTACAGAATCATTGCAGAGATTCAAAATAAATTCTAATTCAACATAATGGAACAAAGTAACTATGAAGTAAAACAAAGCAAATCGAATGAAATTAGTATCACCAGCAGGTTTATTACCTTTACTGATTTCTTTTCACCGGCAGAAGCATTCGATTCCTTCAACACCAACAGAGGGAAGCAGTTCGATTTGTCTTTTCATCACATGCAACATCAAATTGAATGAAATTAGTTTCAATAACACCAACAGAATCAGTTGATTTTGTTTTCTTTCATTACATCCAACAAAATCAAAGAAAATCAGTTTGAATCTAGGAGATATCAGAATCGAACTCTTTTTTTGAACATAAATCATGTATTAAACCCTAAAAATTGAAATCAACTGAAATTTAAACTTCATTCAAACACCGAATCTTTGATTACCTTCTCTTCTTCTTCGTTTGTTCTTCTGCAAGTTTTTGATTACCTTCGTTTGATCTGTTTTTGCAAAATCTATGAATTAATCTCTGAACTAACTGCTTTTTTGCAAAATCGTTTTGTGGTTAGATTTTTGCAAAATCTATGAACTAGTCTCTCGAACTAATCTACTCCGTAAGAATTAATTGGTTTTTGTTTTCGATTTTTTTGTAGTGGATTTGTTTCACTTTTTTTTTACATTTTTTTTTTGAATTTTTTTCTGTTTCATGAGAGGAAAGAGAGTGAGAGAAGAAGATAAGAAGAAGAAATGAATTAATGGTCGACCGTTTTTTTCTCCTGATTTTTTATATTTATTTAAAGGTTATTTTGGTAATCTTACAATTTGGGTTTGGGCTTTTTCATGTCTAGGGGCATTTGTAAAAGATGATAAGGGTATTTTGGAAGGGGCCCTATAATAAGGGTATTTAAATAATGTTCCCATAGTAAAAATTCAAACCATTTTCCCGTTTTTTTGCCTACCCTTAAAAAGGTTTGCCTCCGCGCGCATAGCTTAATTCCTGCCTCCGCCCCATGGGGTGCTTTCCGACAACGATAAACTGAATATATTTCGGGGAAGGACATGCTTTAATTTTGGCAATAGATTTAAATAGAAAGATAGGAAGCAAGTAGACAAGTTAATGAGATTCAACCTAAGTTTTGAGATATTTAAAATCCTTCAGAAAATGTGGGTTTTCTCCTTATACTACTATTTTGGTGAAGGAGTTATGCACATTCTTGCTTCTTTTCTCTTATTGATAGAAAAAACAACAAACAACTTTTAAGCATTGAATAACACAACAAATATATGACAACCTTGCACAAGCTAATTCGTATTCACATTCGCTTTCTGGCTATTGCTTATTAGATTTGGCGAGTAACATTATAATCAAAGCTTAAATTCAAACAATAAAAACATTGAGCATGAGAAGAAAACTTCTCTTACTCAGAATTCTGCAAGAAACGTAGAGAGAGAGAGAGAGAAAAATCTAAAGGGATAATTGGTAATGGGATACATAAGATAGAGGATATTTATAGTCAGACAAAAGTAGAAGTACCCGTTACAACAGTCTGTAACGGAATTGTACCAGAAATAGAAAAACAAATAATAAACCTTTACACCTCAGTTACACTTCAATATTCCTAAACTCCTCCTCAAGTTGTGCAAGACACAAATACATCAGCTTGCTAGCCAAAGTAGAAAAAAGATAATGTACCGATCCTTTGGTGAAAGGATTAGCAACTTGAAGATGTGAAGGAATAAATACAAAATCAAGAAAAGATGTAGTAACTAAATCCCTCATGAAATGATAGTCTATTTCTATGCGCTTGGTCTAGCAAGAAAAATGGGATTACTATCCAAACTAGGTGCAAACATATTATCACAATAAAGCGTATTGGTATAGTAAAAGGGATACCCAATTTTGTGAGAAGATAAGAGATCTATAGCATCTCAACTGATGCCACTGATAGAGACTTATATTTTGCTTTAGCTAAAGATCTGAAGATAATAGGTTGTTTTTTGAGGGACTAGGAGACTAATGAATATCTAAAGATGACACCAAAACCAGAAGTAAAGAATTGAGTATTAGGGAAACCTGCCAGTATGAGTCACAATAAGCTAAGAGATAGATGCAATCACTAGAAGATATTGTAATCTCAGAACCTAAGGTACCTTTGAGATACCTCAATATTCTTTTAACAAGGAGAAAGTGATCTTCGAATGGCCAGTGCATAAACTGAGTAACAAAAAAACATCTGGCCTAGTCATAACGTGAGACATTGAAAGCCTCAGTCAATTCTATAGACACTAATATCTAAAAGTAATATACCTTGATGAGCAGAAATTCTAGGACCTTCCGAGACTGGAGTTCTGCAAGGTTTACAGAGCAGAATATCAAACTTTTCCAACAACTCCAAGATAAATATTCTATGAATGAGAGAATTTATCACAATGTTATGAAATGTAGCTTCAATACCCAATAAATAATGCAAGGGTCCCAAATCTTTCATAGGATAAGAAGTTTGAAGAAAAGAGATCAAAGTATCTTGTAAAAAAGTAGAAGAACCTGAGAGAATGATATTATCTACATATAAAATAAGTATCACCATATCCATATCATAAGCATAGATGAATAAAGAATGAACACATAAAGACCTGGTGGAACCAAAATCAAATAGAGAAAAGCAAAATCTTTCAATCCAGGCCCGATGGGCTTGTTTGAGGCCATAGAGAGATCTTCATAATTTCCAAATGTGTAGGTTTTTTTGGATCCACAGAGGCAACAGGTTGCTACATACCTTAAAGTTGCTACTAATAAAGGCATTTGAAACATCAAGCTGCCTAGAAGTCCATTTTGTAGCCAGAGCAATAGATAAACATATCTGACAGTAGTCATTTTTGATAATAGGACTAAAAGCATCACTAAAGTCAATAGAATTTAATTGATCATAACCTTTAGCAACAAGCCTAGCCTTAAGTCTCTTCACTGAACCAACAGTAATCAATTTAATCTTGTAAACCCTTTTGAAATATTGGGGGTACAACAACTACACCCAATATTTCGATTAGCAATCCGTATGGACTAACTCCAATATACTTTCAAGAGAATCAACTAAACTCAATCTTAATAAAGTATATCAAAGAGTTATAATATCTCGATCTCTCGATTTAATTCTTACTCAAGCAAATAGAAATCTGCGAGTCTAATTAAATACAGGAGAGATAACTTGGATGGTACCAAAGACCAATATCCAAGTGTCAATCAATGTAAATAACCAAACCAAAGGTTGGATATTCTAATTGATTGATATTAACGCACAACCTGTGATATTTCAATTATATAACAAAATATAATGCGGAATAGAAATAACACAGACACCAGAAGTTTTGTTAACGAGGAAACCGCAAATGCAGAAAAACCCCGGGACCTAGTCTAGATTGAACACCACACTGTATTAAGCCGCTACAGACACTAGCCTACTACAAACTAACTTCGGTCTGGACTGTGGTTAAACCTTAATCAATCTCACACTGATTCAAGGTACAGTTGCGCTCCTTACGTCTCTGATCCCAGCAGGATATTACACACTTGATTCCCTTAGATGATATCACCCACAACTAAGAGTTGATACGACCCAAAGTCGAAGACTTTAATAAACAAATCTGTATCACACAGAAAAGTCTAAGATAATAGATAAATTTGTCTCCCACAGATAAACCTAAGAGTTTGTTCCGTCTTTTGATAGAAATCAAGGTGAACAGGAACTAATTGATAACCCGGACTTATATTCCCGAAGAACAGCCTAGAATTATCAATCACCTCACAATAATCTTAATCGTATGGTAGCGAAACAAGATATTGCTGAATCAAAAACGATGAGACGAAGATGTTTGTGATTTCTTTTTATCTTGCCCTATCAGAGATATAATCTCAAGTCAATTATTCAATTGAACTCGTACGATAGAAAGTGGCAAGATCAGATCGCTCAACTACAAGAGAAGTAGTTTCGTCTGGCTTCACAATCCCAATGAAGTCTTTCAGTTGTTAACCTACAGGGTCTCGAGAATAAACCTAAGGTTAAAGGAGATTCGACTTCCAGTTGCTAGAGTTCCCCTTATATAGTTTTCAAATCACGGTTTGCAATCTATGTTAGCTTAGTGACAAAGCATTCAATATTCACCGTTAGATGAAAACTTGATTAGATACAAGCTAATATCTTTCAAACGTTAGATCGAAACTTAGCTTGTCACACACAAATAAAATGTATTTCATTTAGGTTTGAGTAATTGTTCCTAAACATGTACACTTAATTGGATCACAAATAGTTAACCAATGGTTAGCCATATGAGCACTTCCATATTAACCATATTCATCTTTCTCATAACTAGTTCAAATGACTCATAAGAACTAGTTGAAGAGTTGTTCAATTGCTTAGGTCTTTATTCATAGACACAATTGAAACAAAATCGGTTTGATCCATTCGAATCAATTCATGAATAATATAGCCACGGTTTGCAAAGATTTCATACCTTATAATTTATTGTTTTAAGTTCATGAACTATCAATTTGAGAAATAAACCGCTTGGGTACGCATGCCTTAGCTACCGAATTTGAGTTGGCTTTGGTTTCCAAACTCAGCAGAATTTTTCGGGTAGAAAAGTTCCGCCAGTACGCGTACCTAAGGTGACTGGTTTATGAGTTCGTAAACTCAAAACACAACAGAATTTTCCGGGAGGAAAAGTTCCGCCAGTACGCGTACGCGTACCCAACCCACGCTGTCTCCTTCACCAAAACTGTTTGCACACATATGCACACACTTGGTTTCCGGTACATGGATTTATACACTAATGTGTGAACATACTATATATGCTTATATCCATATATGATAATCTCAAATCTACATTTCAATCATTGAAACATTCTTCTATAATGTTATAATAGTCGTTATTCACAACTATCATCATCAAAGCCATTTTAAAGATTGAAACGTCATCATGACTTTCGTCACGGGTAAAGATGTAACATGGTTAAAGCGAAATCTTACCAACACATATTTCGAGAAAAAGATAGGCGATTAAACTCGGCTCAAATAGCAAATGTGCATGTATGAAAAATATCATACTTATACGATTTTTGCCTCAAGAGTAGGAGATAGAGTAGACTTTTGAGTGATAGATAAGTTCAAGTCTCCACATACCTTTTAGTCGGATGAAGTTCTACTGGTTCCTTGAGTAGTTCTTCGTCTTCGTAAGATGATCGCCATGGAGTCTGGAGCTCAACTACACTTAACTATCCTAGGCCGAGACTTAGCCATAAGTAAATTAGAAATCAAGACATATAGTATTGACAACTAAATTTGACAAACAAGCTTGAGATAGTAACGCTTGCGAGTTCGACCGAGCAATGCTCTAACAATCTCCCCCTTTGTAAATTTTAGTGACAAAACTATCAATACATATGGATTACAAAATAGATAAAACTTTGTAGCTTCTCGTCCACATGCTTGATCTCCTTGGTGCTTCAACATTACTCGAAAACTTCGTCTTTTCCAAGTACTCCCATGATTCCATAGATGTTCAGTTCAGCATCATAGTGGTTGAAGATCCGTAGCCATAACAATGAAAAAACAAAAGCTCTCGATCATTGTTATATAGTGTCATAGTATGATTACACAGTATCAAAGTTCAATTGTATCACAACTTTGACAACAATACTATGGTGATATGTATCACCCCCCCTTAGTCAATACTTTCATCTCAACATGAAAACCACCCCCTCTTACATAATGATTTGAAAACCATATGTATTTGTAGTGTGAACTACATATTAATTCTCCCCATTTTTGTCAATAAAATTGGCAAAGGTACGAAAACAGGATCCTAATGAAATTTTCATGGAGACGCTTCAACACCAAAGAAAAGTACATATCAACTTTGTTGAGATGCAACCATAAAGTCATTTGAAAGCTAAATGCATTCATCACGGAGTTTATAAAGATACAAGATAACTCCTCAAATATTCCACAGCCGCATTCCCCACAAAGATATGGAAATTAAGCGCAAGTTCAAAAGAACTCTCCCCCTTTTGATGTTATTCCCGAAAGAACAACAAGAGCGACCTTACTTTTACGAAAACCACAAAAAACCACAAACGACAAAAACCACAAAATGATTTTGTATCCAAAATTCTCAATTAAACTAACCACAAGAGAACCCATGATTAATTTAATCGGAATACAGAACCAAAATAACCACAAACGAATCTATGATTAGTGTAGCTGGAAATGCTCACATAAGAAGGCTTATGGAGCCGCACAATATATACATAAAATATGGATCAGGGAAGATCAATACTGCGGAATATACAAGGATTCATTCTATATTCCATCACTATTTGCACAATGACATACAATAGACATAATCCTTGTAAACAAAAGATTTTAACCTATCTTCCATCAATAAATGACATAATAGGCTTAACTTTTATTTGTCAAAAGTTCATCGATCTTGTATCAATACATGCATATCGACATATAAAAGAGATAACTTTTGACATCGTATGGGACAATAATAGTTCACGGACGCAAACACACATATCCCATAACATATTGCAATATATAAAACCATAAAGATTAATACTGCAAGAATCATCTTCCAAATCAACTTTAGAATTTAAATAAATAAATCTAAAAACATTGCAAGATGAAAACGTTGGACATAGCTATGTGTACTCACAACAATACCTATTCCAAACCCTAGTTATCCTTCTTAAACAAAACAAGAATAAAAATTCTCTTAAGAAGTTTCCTAGACATTAAGATCTTTGAAACATTCCTTGTCGTCCCCGAACTCCTTGTCGTCAACAGCCATTGTAACATATGGTTCATGGAGGAAGGAGTCAATACCAATAAACCTTCTTGGATGATGATGTCGAACCAGTGCCTTCTGAATTTCCAATGATCTTAAAACACAAGCCTTTATTTGCTGAATCTCTTTTCTTGCCAGCTTCAACTCTTCCAGAACATCAGAAAACTTCTGAGAGTTTGAAGGAACAACTCTTGGCTTCCTCACATTCCTTCTTTTTCTTTTTAAAGTTAGATACAATTGAGATTTATCTTTTTCCTTAGTGATTGATGGCTTAACAATCATATTGATATCTTTCTCATCAGAAGACAAGGTGCTTGGAGTATCCATGGAAGCATGGTTTTGTGAGAGGAGTTCACAATCAAACCTCAACAAGCAGTATTAAGATATAAACAGTATCAAAGAAGGAAAAAGGAATGTAGGGTTTCTAAACCTTTTAAAAAGGTTTGTGTACACACAACTCACAACCCTATAAAGAGTGGAATTATCGAGAATAACCCTCCTTTATTAATAGCCAGGGAATTCCAAAAAACAAAACTAAGAAAAGAAGAAAAAAAACTTTTCCTAAAGCCTGAGAGGTACACAATCTTGTCTCTTTTGATCAGGCACATGAGAAAAGATTTACAAATCAACACAATCAAGTTGTGTTGTGGTGAACAACAATTTTTCCACCAGGTTCCTCTTGAGAGGAATTCATAGATCTATGTCTATCAAAACGATTTGACCATATTTTATTCTCTAAGAGAAACTGCAGTGGTGCGAGTAAAACCAAAGACCAAAGAGGGAAAAAAAGACCAAAATTTAGGTTTAGTCTGGTGTGTGACGATACGGGTGGAAAACTAAATTTTGGTGGAGCATAAACTATACCAATGCCTGGTGTGGGGCGTGAAGTATACGTTCGCCTGGTTCCGAAATTGTAAAAAAGAAAAAAAAGAAAAAAAAGAAAAAAACAATGGGGCGTTGGTATAATCCACGCCCCATATAAACATCCTAAAAAAATGAGTGGGGCGGAGGTATAAACCACGCCCCACATTAAAGAAAAAAAAAAAAAATTGGGGCGGAGGTATAAAGCACGCCTGGCGTGGGGCGTAGACTTTACGTTCGCCCGGTGTGGGGCGTGGAGTATATCAACGCCTGGTGTGGGGAGAACACTATATCACCGCTCGACTAAATTTGGGTATGGTCTTTGGTCCCAGACCAAATATAGTCGCGAATTTGGGTTTAGTCTGGGATTTGGTCGATGGTCCGTCCCCCTACGTCTGGTTCTTTTACCAAATAAATGGGTTTAGTCGCTCACTGCGGTTGCTCTAATGGCCTTGTTTTATCCTTGGAAACTAACTTCTTAGACAAAGATAAAATCTTTCATACCTCAGCGATTTTCTGCGCGAGTTTAAGCTTGTTTGCTAGACGATTTGCTCTTCGTTGAAGCTTGTTGACATATATATCTCATCTTGTGTTTATACTTGAAACACTTTGAAAGTTCATGACCCTTGAGTAAACAGTAATAGCATGTCAACGTATAAGATGGTTCAGGCGCCCGAGATGTGCAAGCTTCTAGGCACATAGTTGATCCAGAAACATTAAACATAGAGTTTCCAACAGAGGGGTCAAATGATTCTTCCATCTTGATTGGGTTCTCTTATAGAAGATTATCAAGATTGATGTATGTATTGGTACAATTATCAAAATCAATATTTTCACATAGAAGAGCAACACTTGATTTTTTGTCTTCATCGAATCATAATTGTCGACATCTCATCAAGTGTCACAGCAAGACCTTTGTTCCCTAAAAGTGTATTTTCTACGGTTTGGGCACTCGTTTGCAAAATGACCAAATCCCTTACACTTAAAGCACTGAGGCATATCCTCGTCATCAGTCTCATATGTGTCCATGTTTTTAGGAGGAATACGATTATGAGGTTTGACTGATGCTTTGGGCTTATCTCTGGAGAACCGTTTACTTCTCTTCAACAGAAGATCCCTAAACTTTCTTGTGATCATCGAGACCGATTTGTCAAGATCTTCATCAGATGAATCAGTCTCGGAGTGATCGTCTTCAAAGATATACACATTTTTACTTTTATAAAGTAATTTTGTGTCTTTTAGTGCTTTGAACGCAACATCCTTAGATTTGGATGAATGTTCTTTTCTTAAGTTTCCCAACCAGCGTATTTTTGGAGAGATTATCAAGGTTATTTCCCTCAACGATGGCATGCTTCTTAGAATCGTATCTATTTGGCAGCGATCTGAGAATTTTCATCACAATGTCCTTTTCAGGAATAGTCTTACCCAATGCAAAAGATGCATTAACAATTTCAGACACTTTGTGATTAAACTCATCATATGAATCTTCATCTGCCATACGAAGGTTTTCCCAATCGGAATTTAGGTTTTGAAGCCTGGCTTCCTTTTCACTGGTATTTCCTTCTAATACGGTTTCTAAGATATCCCACGCATCTTTAGACCTAGTGCAATTTGACACATGGTGCTGAAGATTTGGGGTAATAGCATGTATAATGGCATTCAAACCGTCGGAGTTTTGCTTTCCAGCAAGTATCTCAGCAGCATTGTATTCGCCAATATTATTTGGAACAATAGCGTTACCTATTGCCACAACGGGAGCATCATAGCCATTAACAACATATACCCATGATTGAAAATCACGTGCTTGAAGAAAAGCTCGCATAGAAATTTTCCACCATAAGTAGTTTGAGCCATCGAAAACTGGTGGTACGTTAATAGAGATAGAACCTCTGTCCATAGAGTCATATCGCTACAAACATAGACTGATAAGGTCTTTAAACGTGTTTGCCTGCTCTGATACCAATTGAAAAGCGGGGGTACAACAAACACACCCAATATTTCGATTAGCAATCTGTATGGACTAACTCCAATATACTTTCAAGAGAATCAACTAGACTCAATCTTAATAAAGTATATCAAAGATTTATAATATCTCGATCTCTCGATTTAATTCTTACTCAAGCAAATAGAAATCTGCGAGTCTAATTAAATACAAGAGAGATAACTTGGATGGTACCAAAGACCAATATCCAAGTGTCAATCAATATAAATCAACAACTAAAGTTTGGATATTCTAATTAATTGATTTTAACGCACAACCTTTGATATTTCAATTATATAACAAAATATAATGCAGAATAGAAATAACACAGACACCAGAAGTTTTGTTAACGACGAAACCGTAAATGAAGAAAAACCGCAGGACCTAGTCCAGATTGAACACCACACTGTATTAAGCCGCTACAGACACTAGCCTACTACAAACTAACTTCGGTCTGGAGAGTAGTTGAACCCTAATCAATCTCACACTGATTCAAGGTACAGTTGTGCTCCTTACATCTCTGATCCAGAAGGATACTACGCACTTGATTCTCTTAGCTGATCTCACCCATATCTAAGAGTTGCTACGACCCAACATCGAAGACTTTGATAAACAAATCTATATCATGGAGAAAAGTCTACGGTAATAGATAAATATGTCTCCCACAGATAAACCTAAGAGTTTGTTCCGTCTTTTGATAGAAATCAAGGTGAACAGGAACTAATTGATAACCCGGACTTATATTCCCGAAGAACAACCTAGAATTATCAATCACCTCACAATAATCTTAATCGTATGGTAGCGAAACAAGATATTGTGGAATCACAAACGATGAGACGAAGATGTTTATGATTTCTTTTTATCTTTACCTATCGGATATATAATCTCAAGTCAATTATTCAATTGAACTCGTACGATATAAAATGGCAAGATCAAATCGCTCAACTACAAGAGAAGTAGTTTCGTCTGGCTTCACAATCCCAATGAAGTCTTTCAATCGTTAACCTACAGGGCCTCGAGAAGAAACCTAAGGTTAAAGGAGAATCGACTCTAGCAAAACCAACTAGTATCACACATGAGGTGTGGGGATTAGTTTTTCTAGTTGCTAGAGTTCCCCTTATATAGTTTTCAAATCAGGGTTTGCAATCTATGTTAGCTTAGTAACAAAGCATTCAATATTCACCGTTAGATGAAATCCTGATTAGATACATGCTAATATCTTTCAACCGTTAGATAAAAACTTAGCTTATCACACACAAATGAAATGTATTTCATTTAGGTTTGAGTAACCGTACCTAAAAGTGTACACTTGGTTGGTTCACAAATAGCTAACCAATGGTTAGCCATATGAGCACTTTCATATTAACCGTATTCATCTTTATCATAACTAGTTCAAATGACTCATAAGAACTAGTTGAAGAGTTTCTCAATTGCTTAGGTCTTTATTCATAGAAATAATTGAAACAAAATTGGTTTGATCCATTCGAATCAATTCATGAACAATATAGCCACGGTTTGCAAAGATTGCATTCCTTATAATTTATTGTTTTTAGTTCATGAACTAACGATTTAAGAAATAACTAGCTTGGGTACGTGTACGGGTATGCGTACCTTAGCTACCGGATTTGAGTTGGCTTTGGTTTCCAAACTCAGCAGAAATTTTTGGGAGGAAAAGTTCCGCCAGTACGCGTACCCAACCTGTCTCATTCACCAATACCGTATGCACACATATGCACACACTTGGTTTCCGGTACATGGATTTATACACTAATGTGCGAAAACACTATATATGCTTATATCCATAGATGGTAATCTCAACTCTACATTTCAATCATTGAAACATTCTTCTATAATGTTATAATGGTCGTTGTTCACAACTATCGTCGTCATAGCCATTTTAAAGATTGAAACGTCATCATGACTTTCGTCATGGGTAAATATGAAAAATGGTTAAAGAGAAAGCTTACCAACACATATTTAGAGAAAAATATAGGCGAGTAAACTCGGCTTGAAATAGCAAATGTGCATGTATGAAAACTATCATGCTTATACGACTTTTGTCTCAAGAGTAGGAGATAGAGTAGACTTTTGAGTGATAGATAAGTTCAAGTCTCCACATACCTTTTAGTCGGATAAAGTTCCACTGGTTCCTTGAGTAGTTTTTCGTCTTCGTAAGATGATCGCCATGGAGTCTGGAGCTCAACTACACTTAACTATCCTAGACCGAGACTTAGCCATAAGTAAACTAGAAATCAAGACATATAGTTTTGACAACTAAATTTGACAAACAAGCTTGAGATAGCAACGCTTCCGAGTTCGACCGAGCAATGCTCTAACACCTTTTGCACCCCAAAACATTTAGAGAATGATCAAAAATATCAAATTTCCATGTACCATTTGCATCCGAAGCTGTATGTTCTTCAAGCGTAGCATGTACCCGTTTTGGATCCTTACAAGAAGTCTTGTAACTCTTAGGTTCAATAAAAACAACAAAGACAGAAATGATAAATATTTGACAGTAAGATGAGACACAGAATCAGTCGATAGAGGCTTAGGTTCATGAATCTAATAATAATAGTAGAATTAGTGGTATGAGATGGAGCTGGAGCTTGAGTTGAAAATATATCTTCCAAGGATACAATAGAAATTGAAGAAATATGTGGTTTTCATTCAAGACAAGTAGATGGGTCGGATTCAAGGCAAGGAATATGATTAGATATAGATACACAAAGAGTCTTAGGTACTGAGATAGTAACTGTCAACAATGTAGTTAACGCTGTAGGCAGTGAGACCTCAACAGTGTCAGGGATAAAATAAGACGGAGGAGGAGGAGTAGAACTATTTGATGAAGCAGTAAAAAGAAATATTATCCCATCAAGTATAAAAAGAACAGAAATATACACTTAGTGAGTAGCAATTGCATTATACTTGTATCCTTTATGAACATGATTGTAACCCAAAAACATACTAAAGCTAATTTAGGACTGAGTTTGTCACTTTTGTAAGGATCAAGATTTGGATAGCAGCAACATCCAGAAGTTCTGAGAAAATTGTAATCCGGTAAATAATTGAACAAGTAGGGAGTCTATTTATGTTATAAGTTGTTGCCAAGAAAGAGTCATAACAAAATGGCTTAGCTAAAGAAGACTGAAAAGCTAAAGTATTACCCATTTCATTTATATGTCTATGTTTCCTTTTTGCCACACCATTTTGTTAGTGAAGATGAGGACAAGACACTCTATAAAAAAAATCCACCTTCATCCAAGAACACCTTAAATTTTCCCTTGACTAATTCTAACGCACCATCAACTTGAAACAATTTTACTGATGTAGATAACAAGTTTTCGACCGTATTATTAAAAATTCTAAAACAATCCACATTTTCATCTTTTGTCTTCAATAAATCCAATAAAATCTAGAAAAATCATCAAACGAAGTATAACACTTGAAAACTAATGAGGATGCAACATGAATGGGTCCACGTATGTCACAGTGAATCAAATAAAAAGGTTCACTATTAACTCTATCTGAATGATAAACAAGAGCATATGATGCTTATCTAACTAACAAGAAGTACCCAACTGAGCTGAAGAAAGACATTTATGTAATATAATAGAAAAAGTATGCTTAACCTTGTGTGCCAAAGATCAGAAGTGTGCAATGAAGAAGAGTGAGTAACAACTTGAGAAGCTTACAAAGATGTTAGTGGATACAAGTTTTCTTTCATAAATATTTCAGTTAAAACCTCTTCATGATTCTATCTAATTGGATATGTTTCTTTATAGCTAATTGGGATAGTTTTTCATAACGTGGGTTCTCGCAAGCCCGAGTTCCTTGTTTCGGGCTTGTTTGATTCTTTTTGTCTTTCTTTTTGGGTTTGTTTTCTTGTATGAGCTTCATTCTTCTTACTTTTGGTAGGCTTTTTTTCTAATATATTTTTACTTTTTCCGATTCAAAAAAAGAAGAGTTCTCTTTAAAAAATTTCAATGAAAATAAGATTTTCTTTTATACTATCTAGGAACATAAAGAACATCATGAAGATGAAAACTTTAAGAATTGGTATCAACTAGTTTGTAGAATACTAAGAAATTTACCATCATATACTTTGACTTGATCATTACATGTGTACGACTTAGGATTAGAGATACATGAATAATCGGTTATATGGCTTGCAGTTCTAGCTTCAGTGATCCAGCAAGATGCTACATTTGGATCTTGAAAAATAATTGTTGAATTGAGCTTAATACTATGAAAAGTTTGCTGCAGATTATCAGCACGAGTGGTAAAAGTAGATGCTGATGATGATCTATTCTTAACTGAATCCTTAGAAGTATCTTTAGAAGAAGGAGTATAATGCCACCTACATCGATTTGCTTTATGGCTAGGAATCTCACAATTCTGACAAACACTAGAACTAATAAAATCATGCTTTACAAAAAATTTATCCATGAGAAATCTGCTTTATTTGGAATGTTTATTAGTGTAAAAAGTAGAATTCTGAGAATCCAATATGCATTTAAACTCAAGTTCTTTAGCCTTCAATTGTCTCTCGAATAGTAATAATAAATTGACTATACTTAGTACCTAGATCATTTAAGGTATACATAACAAGGTCAGAGTCATCCACTGTCAAAAGACGAGGGTACCCAAGTACACCACAATCTTTTATTTATCCACCTATAAGTCCTCTTACCGAAAGTGATTGTCTATGGACAAAGTTGAGACAATACGACTGTTAGAGCATTGCTCGGTCAAACTCGCATGCAGTGCTATCTCAAGCATGCTTGTCAATGTTAGTGATCAAAACTATAAGTCTTGATTTCTAGACTATGTAGCTAAAGGTCTCGGACTAGGATAGAAAGTGTAGTTGAGCTCAAGAACTCCATGGCAATCATCATACAAGACGAAGGACTACTCGAGGAACCGGTGGAACTTCATCGACTAAAAGGTATGTGGAGACTTGAACTTTCTGTCACTCAAAAGTCTATTTACTCTATCTCCTACTCTTGAGACAAAAGTCGTTTAGACGTATAAACTTTCACTATACACATTTGCTATTTCGAGCAGAGTTTAACTCGCCTATCTATTTATCGAAATATGTGTTGGTAAGCTTTCGCTTTAACCGAATTCATCTTTACCTAATGAAGAAAGTCATGATATGTTTCAATCACTTTGAAAATTGCTCTGACAAAAAATGGTCTGTGAATAATGGCTATATAACGTTCTCTGAGAATGTTTCAATGATTGAAATGAGAGTTTAGATTACATAACCATTGGTAGGATATAAGCATTGTTGTGGAAACACATATATGTATAAGTCCTTATTCCTTGAACCAAAGTTTGCGAACTTTGTTGATCAAGAGAAATGGAAGTGGCGCAAGCCAAGTTCGCGAACTCAGTCCGCGAACTGGCGGAAGTTCTCGACCCGAGAATTTCTGCTGGAGATTGTGAACTCCTTCCATGATCTTAAGTCCACGAACCAAGTCTGCGAACTTGAGTAGGTTATATATAAAACCGGGTGTTCTTGAACTAATGTTTATATAAACTAAGGAATGCTTTTGCAAACCGTGGCTATAAAGTTCATGAACCGATTCGAGTGAATCAAACCGTTTTTACTTCAATTGTGTCTTGTGTAGTTACATAAGATCTAAGCAATTGAACAACTCTCTAACTAGTTCATTTGAGTCATTTGAACTAGTTATGGTGAAGAAGAATATGGTTGATATGAGAGTGTTCATATGGCTAACCATTTGGTTGACTATTGTTGAACCAACAAATGTTAATGTTAAATTTGGGTACGGTTCATAAACCCAAAATTGAACATTTCGTTTGTGTGTAACAAGCTAAGTTTTCGATCCAACGGTTGAGAAATATTAGCTTGAATCTAATCAAGTTTTCATCTAACGGTAAATATTGAATGCTTTGTTACTAATCTAACATTGATTGATTTGAAAGACTATATAAGGAAGAACTCTAGAAACTGGGAAAACTTATCCGCACACATTATGTGTGATACTAGTTTGCTAAGCTAGAGTCGATTCTCCTTTAACCTTTGGTTTTTTTCTTCTAAAACCAGGCTAACGACTTAAAGACTTCATTGGGATTGTGAAGCCAGATTGTACTACTTTTCTTGTAGTTGTGTGATCTGATCTTGCAGTTTCTACCGTACGACTACAATTGAAATAATTGGCTTGAGATTTATATCTCCGATAGGCAAGATAGAAAAGAAATCACAAACACTTCGTCTCATCGTTTCTGATTCCACAATATCTTTTTTCGCTGCGTCGATTAATATTATTGTGAGGTGATCAATAATACTAGGCTGTTCTTCGGGAATATAAGTTCGGGTTATCGATTGGTTCCTGTTCACCTTGATTTATCAAAAGACGGAACAAAACTCATAGGTTTATTCGTGGGAGACGGATTTATCTATTATTATAGACTTTTCTATGTGATACATATTTGTTTATTAAAGTTTTCGACTTTGGGTCGTAGCAACTCTTAGTTGTGGGTGAGATCAGTTAAGGGAATCAAGTACGTAGCATCCTGATGGGATCAGAGGCGTAGGAGCATAAATGTACCTTGAATCAATGTGAGATTGATTGGGGTTCAACTACAGTCTAGACCGAAGTTAATTTAGAGTAGGCTAGAGTCTATAGCGGCTTAATACAGTGTGTGTTCAATCTGGACTAGTGTTTGAGGGTGAAAACAGTTTCTGCTGATTTCGTTAATTTCGGGTGTGTGGGTGAGAAACGAGTCTAAACCCTAAATAATGTACTGCACGGGAGTACTTTAGATTAGAGAGATCAATCTGTACAAGTCCAGGACTAAACTTAGAAATGGCTGGGCCAAAGGTTACCATGCGTTGTCAAAGTAAACATGGATGGCTAGGATTTGAGGAAGCAAGGATTGAAGAGGCAATAGTTGATTTCTGCACGTAGTTCGCTTGTATCGGAAAAGTCGGAAGGCTAACAAATGGGAAGGCAAGCATGGTTGGCGCGGAACCTCTATGTTGGCTAGGGACAAGGAAGGGTGTGGTTTGGGTTGGAATGGAAAATGGGTAACTAAATGGGAGGTTTGGTATGGGCACATGGTGATGTTCCATAAAAGCTTGGCTGGGTGCGTTTTGGCTTGGCATGTGGGATATAAAAAGGGTTTGCCAAGGGCGCATGGTGTGGCTCACCCTTATGACACTTCCTCAGGTGCGGTTTGGCTTGGCATGTGAGGTCAAAGGGGGGTTTGCCATGGGCGCATGTTTTTGTGGTTAGCTTGGCTAGCAAAGTGTGGGGACTTGGCTTGGCATGTGGGGCCAAGGGTTTGCCATGGGCGCATGGCGTGGCTAGCTTGGCTAGGGGCGGTTTGGTTTGGCATGTGGGGCCAAGGTTTGGCGAGACCATGCTAGGTTCGTGACCAAACTTAGGGTTTTGGGCCAAACGTCGTTTGGTAACCTTGGATGGCTAGGATTTTCTCCACGGGATTGAAGGGCAACTGATTGATTGTCGCACGCTTCGTTTTGGTAGCCGCGTAGGGAAGGCCAGCAAGGTGGCGCGGCTATGTTGGCTAGGGCCAAGGCAGGATGCGGTTTGTCTTGGCATGGTGGGGCCAAGGGTTTGCCATGGGCACATGGTGCAGCTAGCTTGGCTAGGTGCAGTTCGTCTTGGCATGTGGGGCCAAGGGTTTTCCATGGGCGCATGGCGTGGCTAGCTTGGCTACGTGCGGTTTGGTTTGGCATGTGGGGCCAAGGGTTTTCCATGGGCGCATGGCATGGCTAGCTTGGTTAGGTGCGGTTTGGCTTGGCATGTGGGGCCAAGGTTTGGTGAGACCAAGCTAGGTTCGTGACCAAGCTAGGGTTTTGGGCCAAAGGTCGTTAGGTAACCTCAGACGGCTAGGATTTGCTTCTGGGATTGAAGGGCGACCATTGATTGTAGCACGCCTTTGTTTTGGTAGTCGCGTAGGGAAGGCCAGCAAGGTGGCGCTGGTAGGTTGGCATGGGGCCATGGCAAGGTGCGTTTGGCATGGCGCGGTAGGTGTGGCTGGCATGGTTTGCCATTGGTACTGGGGTGCGGCTAGCATGGTTGGCATGCCTTGGCGCGGTAGGTGTGGCTTTCATGGTTTTCCATTGGCACAGGGGTGCGGCTAGCATGGTTGGCATGCCTTGGCGCGATAGGTGTGGCTGGCATGGTTAGCCAATGGCACATGCGGTGTGAGAATTAGGGTTTTGGCCTGTCGAAACCCTAATTAGCATTAAAAAAGGTACCCTGGTAATTTTCTCGCAGACAAATTAAAGGGTATAATAAATGTGCTTGGTTTGGACATTATTACTCAAGTTCTGTGACGTCATTGTCCGACTAGGGTTTTACGATTTTACCCCTTAGCTAAAACCACCATCAACATTAAGTCCCCCGCTTAGCTGGAACAAAAGGTGCCTTGTTGCGAGGTAAGCATATGATGGTGATGGAGACAAGGACGGAATCAAGATGTAAATTATTGCAAAGATGGTCGGAAAACCCGACTAACCTTTTTTGAGGGGTAAAGAGAGCTTTTGCTTCCCGTGTTGGCGGCCCTGCATAAGTTGTACTGGGGATGCAGACCGTGGAGTGGTGAGACGAAAGTTGCCGGCTTGGTCTGGCCGTACATCACCGAGGCAAAGCGGGCGCGGTCTTGGAAAGCAAAGCATAGCGGACGACTTGGAACGTGGGGTCAAGAGGTGGCGTGGTCTTAGGAAAATTTGTTGGTATTGGCAGTTCACAGTACGGACTGACTTGGAGAGGCAAAGCGCGCGTGGATGACTTGGCATGATAGGGCGCGATAATGGAGCGGGCGGCCTGGCATGGTGCGGCCATGGCAAGGCTAGGCGTACACGGACGGCTAGGCGTAGTTGGGCCGAGGAAAATTGAGCGGAGCAAAAGAAGACGAGGGATCTTAAGAAAGTCCCTTGTGCTCATGGTACTGCAGGTTAGGCTGGAACGGAGCCACTAGTGTAGATTTGGTGTGAAGGTAAGCTGCTAGCACTGGTCGGCTTGGACTTGGAGCCGTTAGCACTAAATCGGCTTGGAATGGGAGACGCAGGTATCGTGCAGCTTGGAAAGGAGCCGTTAGCACTGGATCATCATTGAATGGGAGCCTCTAGCGTAAATTTGGCGCGGGCGCTGATCCGTTGGCCTGACATGGCGTGAGCGTTGGCTTCGGGAAGACAACAACTTGCTTGCCTCCGTGGGAAGGTGACGACTTTTCGAGGGGTAAGGAGAGTTCATGATCCCCGTGTTTGGAAGCCTTGCATATATTTTATTTGTGGTGTAGACCGTGAAGCGTTGAGATGAAGATCGTCGGCTTAGTCTGGCTATGCATCATCTTGGCTGGGTTAGGGAACATCATGACGCTGGCTCGGCAAGTTGTTGGTGTTGGCGCATTAGCATGAAAGGAATGGATCGTTGCAAAAAACTGAACGTGGAGCGCTTGCAAGACTCGTACTGGCAAGGAAAGCGCGGATGTCTTGGGAGTGGCAAGGCTTGCTCTTGTGGGACCGATTGCGTTTCTTCATGCACGGCTTTAACAGTGAATTCTTTCCTTATTCAAAAAGCTGGAAGCGTTACACCCATAAGAGAGCGTTACTTCTCCTTTCCTCTTTTTAGGGTTTGTGCGATACATATATTGTTGGTGAAATTGTATCATCTTCCTCTTTCCAGTTGTTCGTTGGTGAAGGTAGGGTAAAGCTCGTTCCTCCTCCTAGTTTGGTATTGTGATGGAATCTCCTAGCAACAATCGTACCTCCTTTTTCCGAAAGATAAGTAGAATCCGTGATCCTTGTGCCTTGCAGCTTTGTGTAAATCCTGGTATGGTTGTGTGTCTTCAGGGCTAGGCTTTTGGAACGCGAGGCGGAGCTGCTAGCATAGACTTGGAATGAAAGGGACCCAATAGCACTGATTTGGCTTGGAATGGGCGTGGGCTTCTTGACAAAGCTTTCCCCAAGCATGGCATTGGCGAAACAAAGGTGCGGATGTTTACATGATGGTGGCTTGTCTTCGCGGGACCGATTGCCTTTCCTCCTTACTTAGCCAGAATATGAAATCCTTTCCTTATCCAAATTCCGAGAATGTTATGCTTTCGGATGGAAACTTTGCTACCCGAGAGATTGTGTGACGGACCGGAAAATTACGCCTTTGGCGCGTTGCCCCGCGAGCCGTAACTCCCCCGGTGCGCCATGATGAAGCTACGATCCGTGCCTTATGGCTAGGCAAATGCACGTCCATTTGCCCTTGCAAGCATGCTCGTGGAGCATGACGCAGCTAACTTAGCTTCCACACCATTCCAACTTACCCTTGTCCCGCAAAAGGTTTTAAGGCCATAAGGTCAATGCCAATGCATTTTTCATGCATCTCTGGCTTTGCCTTTACGTAGGGAATTCATAACTGAATTTCCTAGCTAGATGAGCAACCGTCATATTTCCATGTCTTGTCCAAGCATAAGCCTTGGACTTTGGCGTAGGCCGCACCAAGCCCTTGCCATTTCCTACGTTACCTCGCTTACCAACTATTTATAACTTGATAGGAAAGTATGAGCATCCACTTACTGGCATGCAACTAAGCCTCATCAAGTCTGGCCACAATCATCTCTTGCGTCGAGCTACCGATCTTAGATGATCTGAGGGGCCAACGTGCTGGACCGGCAATGCTGCAACTCATTGCGGCTTCCTACGTACCCTTCCCTACTCTAAAGGGATCAAGCATAGACCGTAGTTCATTCACAAAGGGGACAAGCAACTTATTCCAACTCGTTTGCATGGTCGTGTCCAAGCAATAATGGAATGGCCTAGTCCGTATAGGCCGTTCCGTCGAAATGCATCCATGTGATGCATGTTTGGTCCGCAATATGGCATAACGATGCCTAAGCATCAAATGCCCTCTTCGCGAGGCTACGCAACTATAAATGAGCCTTAGGCATCATTTATACTCTTCCGGCTAAGCTATGAAGCTTACTTGGTGCATAGTTCGCATATGCACCTTCAACCAACTACGCCTCCCTATATATGTCTTAATGGAATTTCTACAAGTATGGAAAGGGGAGCATATTGACATGCTTGCTTCACTATTCGTGGACGTTACCATGAATTTCTGAATGACCGGCCAAGATGGATATACATTCATTCCTGGATCACATGCCAGTTCCACTGTCCGTCCATGTGGGCCGTCCACTGCCAACCCGATGTCCGGCCATGTTGGCCGTCCACTTCCAAACCAATGTCCGGCCATGTTGGCCGTCCACTTCCAACCCGATGTCCGGCCATGTTGGCCGTACATTTTCAAGGTCATATACCCAGCTGACCTAATGCATCGTTTGATGCAAGATTGGCTCTTGGACAATGTAGCTTCCAACCAATGCCATATTGGCCTTAGCCAATATGCATATGCGATGTGCCTTACTTGGCACCAGATATGGCCCAGGGCCACATACATCTCACCATGCAAAGGAACTTTGGATGAAGCTTCATCACAAACAAATGGCGCATCTTTTAGCATGCACCATGCTAAAAACACGGGGTGTTACATTATCACACCCTTCAAAGAATTTCGTCCCCGAAATTCAAAACCAAAATTATTATGGACAATCTCTTCGAGTTGGATTTCCGAGCAAAAAGTCCCATACCGATGCTCGAAATCACTTAAGTTTCTTCAAGTTGTCATGAACAACAATTTAGACCTTCCGAGCACATGTCCCATACCACCTGCCCAGGAATCCAAAAAGTGCCCACAACAAAACCAAGAATCGCAATTGGCCAATGCCAAGAGGATATCTCGACAAGGTATCCTAGATAGCATCCCATACTACCACCCAGGAATCCCTAAGGTCCACAGGTTGAAAGATGTCATCGAAATGACAAGGCAAAACTCAACGCAACACTATGAGGACCAATCTCTAATGCCAGTGCAGTTGGATGCAAGCCACCGTCCCGGACGGATTTACCGGGTTGCCACTCGTAAGTGGGATGCTAGAGCGATGGCTCGACAACGCACACCCTTGGCCAGTGCCAATGTGTGGGGATGATTAGTCCCATTATCTACCCACTGTCCTAGACGGTCTTCCGGATGCTCGTAAGCGGGGTGCCACAGAGGCTTAGCAAACTCACAGTACTTATACAAGCTCAACTCGATTCGCATAGTAACTGGCCAAGCAGTTACAAACTCTTTCCGCGCAAAAGTTGGCCTACTCTCCAACTTTAAGTTTCCATTAAGGAAAATACTTGCCAATGAGTCCACTCCGCACAAGTCCCTAGAGTTTTCTCGGAACTTGCTCTGATACCAATTGTGACGGACCGGAAAATTACGCCTTTGGCGCGTTGCCCCGCGAGCCGTAACTCCCCCGGTGCGCCATGATGAAGCTACGATCCGTGCCTTAGGTCTAGGCAAATGCACGTCCATTTGCCCATGCAAGCATGCTCGTGGAGCATGACGCAGCTAATGTAGGATCATAATATCGCAACGTACAGGGCTCGCGGGATTAATAAACGACGATGTCGCGAGGAAGTCGCAGATAGATAAGATAAACGACGCAATGAATAACGACAGACAAAACTTGAGACCTGGCGAGAGTTAAGAAATGTCGCGAGAGCAAATGTTTGTGCATCTGCGACACTTCGCGAGACATTCCCGAAAATAAAGGGGATCTTAGCTGTCATCCACTATGTATTACCCTATATAAAGAGCTAAATAGATCCATAGAGGGGGAGCTTTGGTAATTGTTGAGCAAGTCATTAGGAGAGAGAAAGTTTAAGAGTGTTTTAATTTCTAAGTGTAATTCTATTTTCTTGTGTAAACAATTCATGGATTCAATCAATAAATATTCTTGATCTTACATCTTTCAATGGACTAATTAATCAAAATCGAGTAAGGGTGTAGTGGGAAATCCCGCAACTACATATGCGCTAGAAACAGGGAGAGCAGTGATTGACGTAGAAAAGATACTCAAGAATTTGGATTAACAGAGAAGAGATTTGGAAAAGATACTCAAGAATTCATTAAAAAAGAAAGATGGCTAGAAGAAGAAATGTGCAAGAGCAACCAACGATTGTAAGAAGAAGTGGGAGACTCGCTGGAGAAAGGAGGAATGAAACAGGAGAATCGTCAAGGATGAATATGAGAAACGATGGAGAAGATCAAAACCAGCCACCGATCTCCCAAAGAGCAAACGCGGCGGTGTATTATGATAGAGTGAGTGTACATACTTGGAGGTCGATTCTGAAGAAGAGGAGAAACGGTGGTAAACAATGGACAAGGAGGAGGGGAGCAAGTAGTGAATGGAGAGATGAACCCGGTGAAACGAAGAAGAGGCAATAAGTTAGAAAGATTGAGACAAACAATACATGAAGAGAGACGATTAGAAGCAGAGGAGCGAGCAAACTTGACGAGACAAAATCATGAATTGAGGATGGAAAATATGAGATTGCAAAGTAGAGATCTAGAAGTAGCGTGAGATCAAGTTCAAGATCGAATAGAGAAGAAAGAAGGAGAGTTCTACCAACGTAAAGTACCGAAGAAGAAACACAAAATCCGAATACAGAGCATGGCGAGAGAAGAGGGGAAATAGAAGATCGTTATATTCCTCACCAGAAAATCTTCAGAATGAGCGGAATAGGGAAAATCAAAGAAACATGCAACTCCCAGAACCGGATGACCCAGCTGCTGAAGGGAGAATAATCTTGCATGGGAGAGAAGAATTGAGAAGAAACCGAGAGATTGAGGATGACATTGAGAGACATTACATTGAACAAGCGCGACTAGCTCGCGAAAGAGAAAGAATAAGAGCAGAAATGGAAAATCAAAGAGATGGAAGAAGCAATCCCGAGAATAACCATGACAACCGCGAGAGAAGGAGGGAACAAAATCGTACCAATAGAAATATTAACGAAGAATATGAGAGGGTGCAGATGATGAGAGCTGAGAGGCAACCAAGAAGAGAGAACAACCGATATAATGGCGTGCGAATTAACGAAAGAGACGAAGAAGAGCGTCGCGGGGAAAGAAGAGGAGAAAATAACGAGCAAGAAGATCAAAATAGGCAGGAGAGAAGAAGGAGAGAAGCAGAGCTAAAAAGACCAAAGAGAAACAAACTCGAGGCAAATGAACAAATCTTAAGAGAACTGGCCGAGATGAGAGGATTATTGAATAATAGAAGGGAAGGAGGAAGGAGACAATCGGACGAAGCCATCGCAGGTTGCGAAGAATCCTTTCACGCTAGAAGTACAAATGGGAGGAATACCTCCTAAGTGTAATCTACCTGCATTAACCAACATCTTTGATGGAACAACCTGTGCGATACAACATATCAAGGCTTATATGAGATGCATGTTGCAATGGGAGAATCATGACGCTATATTGCGTCAAGCCTAATAGGAGAAGCACTAAAATGGTTTGAAGGACTCGCCAAGAAATACAATCACATCATTCAACCATTTACAAGCCACATTCCTAGGAGCATACATAAGTAATAACTCTTCGCGACTGTGGTATTGAAGATGTATTCGGAGTTGAAACAAAGAGTTGGCGAGAGTTTAAGGCAGTTGACAATAAGATGGAGGACCATGTGTAGCGAAATGGCAGGACGTGTTGAGGAAAGATACCTCATCCTATCATTTGTGAATGCTCTCTTCGCGACCAATTTGTTATATATTCAAATTTTTAGAATCAAAAATACAATCACGATGGCAGAACTGCGAGAATTACAGGAAGAATATATTGCCTTAGAAGAAAGACAGAATGAAATGAATTCTTATCCAGTCGCGAACACAAGCTCTAACGCTGCGAATGCAAGCTTGCTGCCTCAATTCATAAACACAGTGGCGAGCACTTCGCAAGGACAGCAGGCAAGGAAAGCTGATGAGGACAACGAGAAGATAGTAGCCATGGGAAGCCACGATCAAGAAGAGTTTGAGCGAGAAAGGAACTATTACAACCGTAATAACAATAATAAGATTCAGAGAAGGTGGATCATGTGCAAGAAACTTATGGTGGACGAAGGCAAAATAACCGTGGAGGGCGAGAGAAACCACGCAACGATGGGAACAGATTAAGATGCCTCCACCGAATGCTAGTGTGGAAAAGATCCGGGAAGCTATACTTGTGATGGAAAATGTACCAAGACCTTGGAACGTGGGAATGGAACCACCGCCAAAGCGATAGAAGTCATGAGTTTTGTTCTTACCATCGATTCCATGGGCATCACACAAACGATAGAAACATAAAGAGAATTATTCTCAGGATGATTGATCGGGGAAGCCAACCACTTTCTAAAGGGAGAAGAAACGGGCCGACATTACCACCACCACCAGAGATGCATAGAACAAGTGTCGCCGAAGGGAAAGGAATCATTTGTGATAGAAATTGGGACGAAGGCTAAGAATTTGAATTGCAACTCTATCGTCCACTCCTATCGCACCATTGAAGATTTTCATGACAATGTGCTCAGTGAGAGTCTTTATGAGAGATGCTAATGATAAAGAAATAATGAGTCCAAGCGAGAACGACGCAGATTAGAGAAGTGGCAGCCGAAGACTATTTCTTTCTCTGCAGATGAAGTACCAAAAGGAAGAGAAACACATGATAGCCCGTTGGTTGTGAAACTAGAGATTAACCCAAAACCAGGTTGATGGAGAAGATGATGAGGCGTAAGCTTGCTTTGGGCGATCAACCGAATCTTAATCGATACTGGAAGTTCGGTGAATATTCTTTTTACCATACTTATAAGACGATGGGAGGAAAGGATGAGGATTTGATCCCCTCAACATACAAGATATATGGCTTTAATGGCACTGCAAACAAACCAAAGGGAGAGGTTCACATGAGAATACCTCTACAAGGGTTATCAACTGAAATTTTATTCGTGTGGTTGACGTGGAATCCCCGTATAATGCACTGATTGGGAGGCCATGGCTTCATGAAATCTTGGGGATCGCATCGACGTACCACCAATGTATAAAATTTCCACATCCGAACGGCATTGGTATCATCCAGGGAGATTGGAAGGAGTCGCAACAATGTCATGAGGTCGATATAGAAAGCTACGAAGAAAGAAATGCCAAAAGAAAGGGTTGGAAGCAACATGTGAGAAATGAACAGAGAAAAGAAAAACTAATGGTAGATGCTATAGAAGTAAGGACTGAACATATCCCGCGAGGAGAATGCCAGGAGAAAGACAAATGTTATGACAACAAAGAAGCAAAAGATATGAGGAACAAAAGGCATAAGAAGTGAGCAATCAATAAAAGCAGGAGGCAAAGTAGCAGACGGAGTAATGATAAAGCGAGAATCTCGCAACCAAGAGTAAAATGAGAAGTCGATTAAGAAAGAAAAGTGAAATACAACAAGTGAAACAAAACTATGCGAATACTTCGCAAACTAATATCAGCAAATAATGAAACATGAATGATTGAATGATCTAACAAAGACAAATGCGCAAAAGAATGGGACGAACCTTTATGGCGTACACCCTAGTTCGCGAATAACATTTCGTAAGAGGCAAATGTAAGACCTAAAGTGCGTCATATAAGGGGGTATCTTCGCCATGGTTCAAAGGGGGGAAGGTTACACCGCTCCCGAAGCCTCGAACCATGAAAATTTGGGGCCCATGAAAGCCTATCCTGGGAGAGATACCTTGGATTCCCAACTATATATGTAGGTTATACCCGGTTGGGCGACCGAGGGTCTCTTCCAAGGAGTGGGTGTATGCACAAGGCGCCGAGGTACACGGTTGAGCCGAGTGCCCGGGGATGGATGAACCTACCCCCGGCCATTCTTGGCAAGTCTTGGCATGCGTTGCACTCGCCCGAAGAAAACTCCACTTAGGTGCGGTCTCGTAACCATAAACCATATAGGTATAAGGGATAAGAGGTCATGAAAACAACTCGGTTGTTGTTAAGACCGGATGGGAGGAGCTAGTCTTGTATGGCCGATGTTTCGCCTCCTCAAGGGGCAACCTGGGGAGATGATAAGGGCGACGCTCTCCATTAGGGGGTGTCAAAACGACGCAAATGTCATAAGGCTATGTTTTCGCAAGAGAACGTAGGCTCGTCATATTTGTGCAAATGATCCCCGCAGAGGCAATAATACTAACGCGAGGGTAAGGCGAGATCAATGGGTCTTTACACGAAAGTGTACGGACGTCCCCGCGATTTCGTGTCGCACGACGGCAATGTCATGGGGCTTTATGTTCGCGAGGATATCTAGGCCTGTCATATTGTCGCAACTAAAACATCCCTGCAGGCAAAAATACTTGGAAAATGATAAGACAAGATCAATGGGTCTTTACATGCAAGTGTAAGGACGTCCTGCGATTTTGTCGCCGTAAAAGGTGGCGTGGGAGGACCTCTAATTAGGGAGGTCTAACCCCGGAAGACCACACAAAAATGATAAGGCAGTGGTCAATGAGCCATCACATGAAAATGTAAAGGCGGCTGCGACCTTGTCGCAACAAAAAGAGATAGAATTCTCAATTCATGAAAATACCCGCGACCGTCGCGATGATCCATTTCAATCAACAATAAGATTATTATCAAATACAAGAAGATAACCAAAATCTTCCATCTGAAGATAAATAACAGAGGCAAGTATGGGAATGGAAAAGATGGAACATTGTTATTCATCTTCTGACGAAAGAGTTATACATCAATAACGTTAGCCAATTATATTACAAGGAAGAACTACCAAAAAAGGGGAGTAAAGATTGAATTCATGGGGAAAAAATCCAAGAAGTTCACTATAACAAAGATACAAAGAATATACGAGATATTACACGCAAAGAAAAAGAAAACAAAAAGAGTTATATCTTTGGTGATTCTTCTTCTTCATCCGATTCCTCGGTTTTATTATTCTCATCGCCAAAATTTTCTTCTTCGCGCCTTCACTATCGAAACATCGTAGAGACAGTAGATTCTCAGGAACCTTTTCAAGAAGCCAGGGATATGTATGCAGAGGGATGTTCTGGTGCTTACAAACATACTCCATGGCTCCATTGCGAAAACGAACAGCATCATTATTAAAGTTCTCCACTGTTGTTTCAAATTGTTTCTTCAACTTGGAATACTTGTTATTACGAAGGAGAGACTCTGGCGAGTTGTTGTTTTTCGATTTGAAGTTCTTCAATTCTCGCTGGAAAATTCCCGGCGAGTTGTTCTTTTTCGCATTCAAGCTCTCTAATTCTAACATGAAGCCTCTTCTCGATTCTCGCAAATAAGTAACAACAAGTTAATAATTTACAGCAATGCAAATGTAGTAAGAAGCAGTAAGGTATAATAAGAAACCTTCTCTATCAGATATCATATCTTTAATCAAGGAAGTATGCTCGGCATGAAGACTAACGTCAACACCTAGGTTATTCCTGGCGTTATCTAAAACTTTCGCAGCCCGTGAATTCATCATCACTATTAATAACAAAAAGAGAACGAATTTGCTCTTTCGCCGCTTAGCCACGATATTCTCGATGAAGGAGTTCATCTCGTTCAACTTGCACACCGAGAAGAGATTTGTGAAATTCTCGCTAACGCCCTGTGCACCTCTCGTTAGTAATGCGATCCTTCTCATCTATGAGATCACTAATTTTCTTCCTTAAAATCTTGGTTTTCTCCTCGGAATCAAGGTACATTCGTTTAAAGCGGTTAGTTAAATTTAAACTAGATCTGTGTTCGATCTCTAAAAGTTGATATTTGGATTGAAGATCCTTTAATGAAAGGAGATTAGTTTTATCTGAGGAACTACTTAGAGATTGATTAAGGTGAGCGAGAAGAAGGTCATTATCCATAGGTTCAGGAAATGTATGGAGAAGAATAGCCTCATCGGAGAGATTATATACATCTGCGAAGGTAATAAGTTAGGTGGCAACATGCGGTCGATAAAATAGAAGTAATAAAAAGAAGGAAAAGTTTTATACCGTAAAGTTGCTGATTAGCATTCTGTAGAGTGGACACCCTATCCCTTTGAGAGTCAAGTTCGGTATTTAACTTTGAATTCTCTCATCCTTATCGCGAGATGACGCAGCCTTCGCCTCTAATTCTCGAATCTTCTTGCTCAATTGCGAGTTCTTCTTCTCAAGATTGCCGCGTCTTCTCTCGAGATCCGAGGCGACTACAAAGGAAGTTCTTCCAACCTATGAAAGAAGATAGAAGAATCATTAATATACATATATTCAAAAATATAAAAGGGAAATGTGACTGCATACGTACCAAAGATCCAAGTGCATTCAACAAGTCGTGAGACACGACTCTAGAAGCTCCATTAAAAGAATCATTGCCTTCTAGTAAAGCAAAGATTACACACATTTGCGAGAGTCCCGCAAAGAGAAGCTAGGGGGAGCATCTCCCATTCCTTGGAAAGAGTCTGAGAAGATGCTAGACAACCGATCCATAGGAGAACCAGCCAATGGAGTTTCTTTAGCAAGAGAGCGGTTCGAATCATGGTCATCCTCATCAGAAGATTCGGAGTTTGAGTTAAGGCGAGAAGAAGATTGAATCTTTCGTTTTTTAGTTAATGGAGCGTAAGATTTATTTTTGCGAGCGACAGTTTTGCCCTTACTTTTACCCTTCGCATGCTACGGCTTTTTCAACTCCAACCTTCGCATACGGTTAAAAATAAGAAAGAAACAACAATATTGTAAAAATGATAAAGGAAATGTTTCTTACTTCGCCCGTAATCGATCGAAGTCTCATCGTGGTGCTCTCCAACGGATTATCCTTGTAGCTTCTCCTCAATTTGTTGATCCGAAAAAAATTCCACAAATTCAAAGCAAATATAAAAGAAAATTGCGAAAAGCAAGATTTGAGGTAGAAAACATACCTCTTTTGCCCTATCGTGCCATTTGAATTCCCAAGGATAATACCTGCGAGATTCGCAGAAGAACGTGCGAACTCGCGATATAAGGGCCATTTAAAAACAAGGGGACAACCCACCACTTCTCATCTTTGAGTGGCGAGGAGTAGTGTTATTGCCGGATGCCAATCAATATCCCGCATGAGCGCTTTTATCCTCGAGGACATTATCCTTCTTCGTGCGAATGCCCCAAATAGATTTCGCGTTAACCATCTCAGTATCCTTTGAATAATTTTCAAAAAAAGTTCTCACAAAGTGTATTTCTCAAAGATCTATTTCCAAGTCTCGCGAATTCGGGTTTCTAATAAAGTAGTAGGGTACAAAGATCCTTTGCCAGCGCCACGATTCGCATACTCAAGCATTAGGCGAATGCAATCGCCACACAATTGATAAATAGCCCGAGAGAATTTTTTATGGGCCAAGATTTCATAAAATAGAGGCAACTCTGGGATCGTATAAGGGAATGGGAAGTCCCGCGAGAAGCCGACCTAGCGAGACTATAATCCTTTGATCATCACATTGATGATCGTAAAATAACTTTGCATAAAGAATGGATGAAGATTCTTGATCGGGAATGGTTGATAGAGTGAAACCCTTCTCGAGCAACTTCGTTGAACTTCCTCAAAAGAAGCTTTATATGCACGACTAATGAAAGCCATTATCAAGTATGGGAATGGATGAGAGGTTGGAGATCGGGTTCGGCGTTAGAAAAGATGAAGAAAAGATTTGCAAGAGTGAAGCGCAAATTGCGGAAGGAGAAAATCAAAGAGAAGTTGCAAAGAGAGAAACTAAAGAATGAAAAGGAGAGGAAAAAAAACTATATATAGGGAAAAAGATCCTCGAGAAAAACGAGGTCATTTAATGCGAGAAGAGACATGAACGGTCAAGAATAAACTAAGTTGAAAGAGACGTGTCAAGAAAAGACATTAATAATCAAAATCCGTGTAAAAGTACAAAAATCGAGACAGATAAAGATAAACAACAAGAGAAATCAAAAGGATCACTCTCATGATACTCTTCCTTCGTAGAGGAGAAATATGAGGAAAGACAAGAATCGATACTAAATGTACATCTCAAAGAAACTTGGAACTTCACAAAAGAATAGAGGCAAGTACGTACTTTTCAAGAACAAGATTCTTCGCTTGTTCCTTCATCAAGACCAAAGATTATTACAATAATGATTTTTCCTTAAAAATCGCTCTTCAAGCAATATTCAAGGAAAAAGAGGCAAGATGTAGGATCATAATATCGCAACGCAGGGCTCGTGGATTAATAAACGACGATGTCGCGAGGAAGTCGCAGATAGATAAGATAAACGACGCAATGAATAACGACGGACAAAACTTGAGACTCCGGCGAGAGTTAAGAAATGTCGCGAGAGCAAATGTTTGTGCATCTGCGACACTTCGCGAGACATTCCCGAAAATAAAGGGGATCTTAGCTGTCATCCACTATGTATTACCCTATATAAAGAGCTAAATAGATCTGTTAGAGGGGGGGGAGCTTTTGGTAATTGTTGAGCAAGTCATTAGGAGAGAGAAAGTTTAAGAGTGTTTTAATTTCTAAGTGTAATTCTATTTTCTTGTGTAAACAATTCATGGATTCAATCAATAAATATTCTTGATCTTACATCTTTCAATGGACTAATTAATCAAAATCGAGTAAGGGGTGTAGTGTGGGAAATCCCGCAACTACAGCTAACTTAGCTTCCACACCGTTCCAACTTACCCTTGTCCCGCAAAAGGGTTTAAGGCCATAAGGCCAATGCCAATGCATTTTTCATGCATATCTGGCTTTTGCCTTTACGTAGGGAATTCATAATCGAATTTCCTATCTAGCCGAGCAATCACATTTCCATGTCTTGTCCAGGCATAAGCCTTGGACTTTGGCGTAGGCCGCACCAAGCCCTTGCCATTTCCTACGTTACCTCGCTTACGAACTCTTTATAACTTGATAGGAAGTATGAGCATCCACTTACTGGCATGCAACTAAGCCTATCAAGTCTGTCCACAATCATCTCTTGCGTCGAGCTACCGAAATTAGATGATATAAGGGGCCAACGTCTTTGGAACGGCAATGCTGCAACTCATTGCGGATGCCTACGTACCCTTCCCTACTCTAAAGGGATCAAGCACGGACCGTAGTTCATCCACGAAGGGGACAAGCAACTTATTCCAACTCATTTGCATGGCCGTGGCCAAGAAATAATGGAAATGGCCTAGTCCGTATAGGCCGTTCCGTCGAAATGCATCCAGGTGATGCATGTTTGGTCCGCAATATGGCATAACGATGCCTAAGCATCAAATGCCCTCTTCGCGAGGCTACGCAACTATAAATGAGCCTTAGGCATCATTTATACTCATCCGGCTAAGCTATGAAGCTTACTTGGTGCATAGTCCGCATATGCACCTTCAACCAACTACCCCTCCCTATATATGTCTTAATGGAATTTCTACAAGTATGGAAAGGGGAGCATATTGACATGCTTGCTTCACTATTCATGGCCGTTTCCATGAATTTCTGAATGACCAGCCAAGATGGCTGTACATTCAGTCTTGGCTCACATGCCAGTTCCACTGTCCGGCCATGTGGGCCGTCCACTGCCAACCCGATGTCCGGCCATGTTGGCCGTCCACTTCCAAACCAATGTCCGGACATGTTGGCCGTCCACTTCCAACCCGATGTCCGGCCATGTTGGCCGTACATTTTCAAGGTCATCTACTCAACTGACCTAATGCATCGTTTGATGCAAGATTGGCTCTTGGCCAATATAGCTTCCAACCAATGCCATATTGGCCTTAGCCAATATGCATATGCGATGTGCCTTACTTGGCACCAGATATGGCCCAGGGCCAAATACATCTCACCATGCAAAGGAACTTTGGATGAAGCTTCATCACAAACAAATGGCGCATCTTTTAGCATGCGCCATGCTAAAAACACGGGGTGTTACAGATTGCTAGGGAAAGTGCTTGAAGAAGCTCTGACAGTGGTGTTGGTAACTCGCGCATCCGCTTTTTATGACCAGTTTCCCCTTTTTGTTGTTTTTTCTTTGTTGTATAGACGTATCGGTGCTTTTGCAGACTCATTGTTATCTTCTTGGTATTCATGGCCAAGTTAGGGTTTCGCCAATTAGCATCCCACTTGCGGTTTCACATCTTCGAATAAAACTTCTTATTTGAAAGATTTCAATCTTCCACTAGAATATATATGTTGTTCGATCTTCCATTTCCTTCAGAGCTCCTGAGTAATTGAATAAGGCACTTCCTGTACGTTTTAGCTTTGCATTCGTACTGGTGATTTTGTTACTTCTTCCATGTGAAACTAAAATATGGAGGAGTACGAGTTCCCTTCGTAGTGATTGCTGCTGCGGTGAAGCTCTGGATGGTATCAAAAAATGAGTGGAAACAGTTCTTGGTAGCAGATGTAATCAGAAGAGACTACATTATCGTGGGAACAAAGTAGGTTGGATAGAATCGTATGGGCATCCATGGAAGTAAAAGGGTTGGCTGGATGCGTAAGCGAGCAAACTGTCCATGGTCACGAGTTTTGGAAGGATGGATCAAAAGGTGGCCATGACTACGAAGATTGGGTGGCTGCGATCATGATCCTTGATGTGGGGAGCGTGGTGGCGCGACCCTTTGCAAGAAGGAGTGGTGTTGAAGCGGCTTCGGCTCTTGGAGAGGACATTGAAAATTAAGGAGCCAAATGTTGCAGCTTATGGAGATAACGCCGAAGCGGAGCGGCTGCTGGAGCGAACGTTGAAGCGGAGCGGTTGATGAAGCGAAAGTTTAAGCGGAGCCGCTGCTGGAGAACGTTAAAGTGGAGCCACTTCTACAGAGAACGTCAAAACGGCGCCTTGAAACTCTCAGAGCCTTGACGGTTACAATACATTGGTTAGAGTCCCGCCCATCTATCGAACGTGCTTTCCAGAGAGGTTGAGGTTTGGGAACGGCTTCCCTGGCTGGAAAAAGCTGCTTTCCTGATGCAGTGCGGGTGAGGGATGCAAATATGTCTTGACGCTACGCCTTGGAGAAATAAAGAATCTCACATAACTTTGCCTCGATTTTGGAGAAGTCGTTCCCGATCTTTACGTGTGATGAAATTGGATTGCTGATTTCCTTCTATTGGGCGTTCAAGAGCAACGCGAGCCTCTTCATCTATAAACGCACGTCCCGTCAAGTGCCTTTTGTCTTTTCATCAAATCAACAAGTGGTAAAAGAGGTCGGCTTCTTCCGGCTCTTCCAAAGATCTTGCCCCGATGGTGGAGTAGCGTCTCCGGTGACGGTTGGAGCTATCACGCTTGAAGAAACGTTGGGGTGGCTGAGGCGGCTCGGTTCTCGTGATCGTAAGTGTATCGCGCAGAGATGGCACGCTTTGATCACGGAGGCCGGAGCCATGGCAATCTGTTTCAAGGGTGAGGATGGCGCCGCTTTGGCTGGTTGTGGAGCGGAGAAGATGGTCCGGAAGGGCGCAAGATGTTAGCGCTGGAAGGATGCAAGCCATTAGCGCAGGGTGTGGTATTGTGGATGGCATGCGCGTGTGGCATGTGTGCCTGGAATACGTGTCTGGTAAGCGCGTCTGGCATGCGCGTCTGGTAAGCGGGTGGAGGAAGCTTTGTCTTCGATTGACGACATATGCAATGTGACTGGTCATATCGTTTTTGAGGATGTAATCTCGAGCTGGAGGTTCCATCGTGTCATGTGTGTAAACTTTGAATTCAAAGTTCTTTGGTTCGTTGAAGGTTTCTCTGAGGTCAAGAAGTTTCAAGTCGAAACATTCGAAGGTCCTTCCGCAGACATGGTGAAGAAGCAGGAAGCGGAATTCAAAAAATTGTGCAGGCAGCTGAAGTTGAAAAGGGCGGCTCTCCAGAGCACAAGGGAGGCCTTTTCTAAGAGTAACAAGCCTCTATTGGAAAACTTTCCTTGAATATATTTCTGTCTTTTGAACTTCTTATTTTTAGGGTTTTTTTTTAAAGGCAAATGGAAATGCCTGGTTTATGGTTTTTATTTTCCGGATTTTTGGGGTTGACAGATAAATATTACCTTGATGGTTTTGGATTATTCTTTTGGAATTAATTGTTTAGGAATGAATTGTATTTGGAAATGATGTTGTCTTGGTTATGATTGAAAGTGTTGCAAGCATCCCAGGAAAACCATGGAACCGTGTGTTTGGTAGATGACATGGGGTGAAACATAACATGGCTATTGGTTTTATCATTCCCGTGAAAACTTGAAAGATCGAACCATGTATCTTGTCTAGGTAGGACTTACTTGATTTTTTAGCTCTCCTGATGAAAAGGAAACCTTCCGGGTGCACAACCGAGTTTTATGGGAAGCACCGCCGTGATTGTGAAAAGTCCCCATCCGTTACCGAGTTGCCTGATAACCGAGTCACTGATTCTCGGGCAGATCGTTTGCTTTAATTTTCTGGGAAGTCCCCAATCATCCCTTGTCGTGTCATGAATGATAATCGAGTCGTCTGGTAACTAAGTCGTCGATCCTTGAGCAGATCGCCTACTTCTACCATCTTTATGTCTGGGTCGAATGAGATCGATGGTCGAAGATTGACATTGTAACCGAAACGAGTTTCTGCCGATTTCGGTAATTTCGGGTGTGTGGGTGAGAAACGAGTCTAAACCCTAAACAATGTACTGCACGGGAGTACTTTACATTCGAGAGATCAATCTTTACAAGTCCGGCCTAAACCAAGAAATGGTCGTTCCATAATTTCTCCAGTCACAAAGTGAAGGAGAATGGGTTGGTTTTGGGGAGGGAAGCAAGGAAAGTGATGAGACCAGAATAGTTGATTTCTGGAAGAGTAGTTGTGTTCCTACGACTTGTATCATAAAAGTTGGAAGGCTAACAAATGGTAAGCTAGCAAGTATTTTCTGAGTGTTATATTCCCGAATGAACCTCTTGTTCGGTAGAAATAAGTAAGACCTATTTATACAAGTCGAAGTGAAACGTACTCTGGTCTCATTAAGGAATGGAAAAATGGGTAAGTAAATGGGAGGAGGTGGTAACGCATGGAATTTATGTTCCATAAAACCGTTAAGGAATTGATGTTCCATGAAACCGTTAACGCATGGAATTGATGTAAAAATCATTTCACCATTAACTCCCTGTATTTACTAACCGCCTCACCCTTATGACACTTCCTTATGACGGGCGTAGTGTACGCCGCACGCTATAAACCTCCAAACCAATACCCAAAGAGGATCCCCCAGTTTGTGATATGTATTGATGTGTCGAATTTTTTTGTGGAAAACATGTAGCATGTTGTTCTTGCCTGGCAAGTCGTACTTGGGAGACTTGCTAGCTTGGTGACCTTCGACAGTCGATATTTTGCATCTCAAGAGGAAAGATAGCCGTTGATCTTTGCACGCTTTTGTTTTGGTAGTCGTGTAGGGAAGGCCAGCATGGTGGCGCGGTTATGTTGGCATGCCGTTGGCATGGCATGGTTTGGCGTGGCCAAACTTAGGATTTCGGGCCAAAGGTTACCATGCGTTGTCTGGTAACCTTGGATGGCTAGGATTTGGGATTGAAGGTCAACCGTTGATTGTTGCACGCCGCTTGGGTAGCCGTGTAGGGAAGGCCAGCATGGTTGTGCGGCTATGTTGGCTAGGGCCAAGGCAGGGTGTGGTTTGGCTTGGCATGGCGGGGCCAGGGTTTGCCATGGGCACATGGTGCGGCTAGCTTGGCTATGTGTGGTTTGGCTTGGCATCTGGGGCCAAGGGTTTTCCATGGGCGCATGGTGTGGCTAGATTGGCTAGGTGCGGTTTGGCTTGGCATGTGGGCCAAGGGTTTTCCATGGGCGCATGGTGTGGCTAGCTTGGCTAGGTGTGGTTTGGCTTGGTATGTGGGGACAAGGGTTTGCCATGGGCGCATGGCGCGGCTGGCTTGGCTAGGGGCGGTTTGGTTTGGCATGTGGGGCCAAGGTTTGGAGAGACCAAGCTAGGTTCGTGACCAAGCTAGGGTTTTGGGACAAAGGTCATTTGGTAACCTCGAACGACTAGGATTTTCTCCTGGGATTGAAGGGCGACCGTTGATTGTCGCACGCCTTCGTTTTGGTAGCCGCTTAGGGAAGGCCAGCAAGGTGGCGCGACTATGTTGGCTAGGGCCAAGGCAGGGTGTGGTTTGGCTTGGCATGTGGGGCCAAAGGTTTGCCATGGGCACATGGTGCGGCTAGCTTGGCTAGGTGCGGTTTGGCTTGGCATGTGGGACCAAGGGTTTGCCATGGGCGCATGGTGTGGCTAGCTTGGCTAGGTGCGGTTTGGCTTGGAATGTGGGGCCAAGGGTTTGCCATGGGAGCATGGCGTGGCTAGCTTGGCTAGGTGTGGTTTGGCTTGGCATGTGGGGCCAAGGGTTTGCCATGGGCGCATGGGGTGGCTAGCTTGGCTAGGGGAGGTTTGGCTTGGCATGTAGGGCCAAGGTTTGGCGAGACCAAGCTAGGTTCGTGACCAAGCTAGGGTTTTGGGCCAAAGGTCGTTTGGTAACCTCGGACGGATAGGATTTTCTCATGGGATTGAAGGGCGACCGTTGATTGTCGAACGCCTTCGTTTTGGTAGCCGCGTAGGGAAGGCCAGCAAGGTGGCGAGGCTAGGTTGGCATGGTCCATGGGAAGGTGCGTTTGGCATGGCGTGGTAGGTGTGGCTGGCATGGTTTGCCATTGGCACCGGGGTGCGGCTAGCATGGTTGGCATGCCTTGGCGCGGTAGGTGTGGCTTGCATGGTTTGCCATTGGCACAGGGGTGCAGCTAGCATGGTTGGCATGCCTTGGCGCGGTAGGTGTGGCTGGCATGGTTTGCCATTGGATCAGGGGTGAGGCTAGCATGGTTGGCATGCCTTGGCGTGATAGGTGTGGCTGTCATGGTTATCCATTGACACATGCGGTGTGAGAATTAGGGTTTTGGCCTGTCGAAACCCTAATTAGCATTAAAAAAGGTACCCTGGTAATTTTCTCGCAGACAAATTAAAGGGTTCAATAAATGTGCTTGGTTTGGACATTATTACTCAAGTTCTGTGACGTCATTGTCTGACTAGAGTTTTACGATTTTACCCCTAAGCTAAAAACCACCATCAACAACTAGGTCCCAGGGTTTTTCTGCATTTGCCGTTTCCTCGTTAACAAAATTATGGTGTCTGTGTTATTTTTATTCCGCATTATATTTGTTTATATAATTGAAATATCACAGGTTGTGCGTTATTCAATCAATTAGAATATCCGACCTTTTGGTTGTTGATTTAAATTGATTTACAGTTGGATATTGGTCTTTGGTACCATCCAAGTTATCTCTCTTTGATAAAGACTAGCAGATTTCTATTTTCTTGAGTAAAGACCAAATCGAGAGATTGAGATATAAACTCGTTGATATACTTTTTATCTAGATTGAGTATGATTGTGTAGTTGATTCTCTAGAAAGTATACTGGAGTTTGTCCATACAGATTGCTAAGAGAAATATTGGGCGTGGTTGTTAGACCCCCACTTTTTCAATTGGTATCAGAGCAAGCAAATACATTAAAGACCTTATAAGTTTGTGTTTGTAGCGATCTAATTATGGACGAGTCTATCTCTAATAACGTACCTGTTCATAGATTACCAGATATTTTTCAAAGCTTGGATTCACCGGAGAGGACTGTCACATCTAGGTAAGTATCTAAACATTCTCTTAATGTAAAACATGTTGAAGTCTGGGAAACATTCCTAGAAGAACAGTTGGATGAACTTTCTGATGAAGGTGATTCAAATATTAATAGAGATGTTGATGAGGAAGTCTCTGACTATGTGAAGGTTTTGAATTCGTTAGAAAAGAAGAAGATGACAACTTCTCATGTCACTCCTGTTCTGACTCCTTTCTGTCGAGAAAACAAGAAATTGAGAAGATGTTACGCATGTGTTTATGTTTCGAATCGTTCTAACGAATCGATCATCAAGGATTCTGAGGAAAACCTACGTATGAAGTCACTTGAATGTGATAATCTTCTTCAAAAGTACTTTTCGTTGGAAGAGAAACTTGCAGAATCTGATGCAAGGTTTAACTCTCAACAAATTAGTTTTGATGACAGAGAAAGCGTTTTTCTCGCTCGAGAAAAAAGTTTTGAGGATGATTTAGCTGCTGCTCTTGATAAAATCAAGATGTTGGAAGATGACTTGAAAAAGTTCAATACTAGTTCAAGAAAATTAACCACTATGCTAGGAGCAAGTAAAAATCATCGTGATACACGAGGATTGGGCTATAAGGGAATAAATGCTCCAAGTACTAGCAAAGAGGTAAAATTTGTCAAGGCTAGTGATTCTTCTCAACAAAAGGTTTCCACTGATGGCAAAAGTGAAATATCTTCACCGGCTGTTAAGGTTCAAAAGAGCAAAATATATCAACCTCCAAAATCAGCACACACGGATCGAGGTAAGAACATTCCTTATGTTTGCCACTATTGCGGAAATAAAGGTCACCTGGAAAGGAGATGTCATTTTCATATAAGGAATGAGAAACTTCATGATGTTGTTGTTTGGGAATCACAAGAAGTTGTGAAACCAAGATCATATGTTAAGACTAATCCCCTTAACAGTTACAGGTTGTAACTGTCTAACCTATAGGGAAAGGAATCAGTGTTATGATTTTCCTAGTTTTTCCTATAAATGTCATACGAATCCTTTTCACAATCGTAATGGTTATCAAAAGGAAAACTTCGTAAAGATGAAGACAAAATCCGATTCTCCTAGTTGGAGAAAGAATAACTTGGAAAAGAATAGTCAATCCAATTCTCTTCCGAGAAATCTTGAAGAGACTAATGGGAAGAAGGTTCTGGTTGTTCCTAAACGCACTCATAAGTGGGTACCAAAGAAAGTCAATGATGCTTTGAGTGCGAAAAGGAATGATCTTCCAGAAAATTCCATGACTATGGAGAAGGAAGTATCCATGATGTTGGAACTTAACAAGTTTTTTGGAAAAATGGAATTAGATGTGAAAGGTTCTAAAAGCAATCTCTTTCATGATAATCCAAAGGTCACTTGTGGTGAGCAAGACATTGTTCACCTCAACACAACTTGATTGTGTTTTAAGTGCATCCTCACCAAGGAATGCCCTACTATGTATACGGTGAGGGAAGCACGAGAATTGGGGCACACAGATTATGTTCGGTAAGGCAGTAGAATTCGACTGGATTCTTCTAAAAAGGTATGTCTATAAACCTGAGCAAGATTTGTGTTTTTGTTTGCTTAGAGTAGTTATAATGATCCATGTACCTTGCTTATTGTTCATTTCTACATAACTTGATATGTGCTTAAGGTTCCTTTGTGTTTAGGTTTGAAAATAGTAGTTCGGGATGTTTGGACTTCATGGTACACATACCAAGTATGCTTACCATCTTTTAAAACAAAATCCAGGGGTTTAAGTTCGCATACCAGTTTGCAAACCGCTCTAAGTGATGAAAATTCATTTCCAAACCCGTATGCATACTTGCCCGTAGACGTTGATATTCGGTAAACTTGTTTTGGCCGTAATTTCTTCGTCCGATCTCGGAATGACCTCATTATTTTGCATTCTCTTTCTCTTAGAATTCTCTTCAAAATGGAGATGAGAAACCTTGAATTTGGATGAGTTAAGATTGGTATTTGTCCTGTCTCTTGTTTTTGAGTTTTTTGCTCAATTTCGTCACTTGTTCCACTTCTCTTGGAATTGGGCACTTGGATTCTTGGAGTAATACTCTTCTAAGCTCATTTGTAGCTTTTACAAGAATATTGTTTGTGAATCACAAAGAAGGAAATTCAAGAATGAGCAGTAGTACGCATTACTATGGGATTCTTGAATGTTCACAATCATTTTTTTGTGAACTATGGTGCATGGTCGTTAATGACTTTGTATGTTCTTCTTTGTTAAGAAAATCTTTTTATACGCATTTGGCAGCTATTCTTGGTGTAAATCCGGGCGAAAAAGATTGATTCTACCCTATAAGGACAAATCATCTTATATATGCATTACGAGTTTGTCTTGATGCCTAGGAAACTTCTTATGAGAATTTATTCTTGTTTTTAAGAAGGATTACTAGAGTTTGGAATAGCTATTATTGTGATTACACATAGCATAGTCCAACGATTTTCATCTTCATGTTTGTAGGTTTATTTGTTTAAATTCTTAAATTGTTTGGAAGATGATTTTTGCAGTATTAATCTTTATGGTTTTATATATTGAAATTTGTTATGGGATATGTGTGTTTGCGTCCGTGAACTATGATTGTCCCACCATATCTTGTCAAAAGTAAAGTCTTTCATAAGTGGATATTCATATGTTGATAAAGGAATGAATGGACTTTTGACAAGTACAAAAGTTAAGCCTATATTGTCAATTATTGACGCAAGATAGGTTAAAATCTTTTGTTTTTCAAGGATTATGTCTATTGTATGTCATGGTGCAAATAGCGATGGAAAATAGAATGAATCCTTGTGTATTCCGCAGTAATTGATCTTCCCCGATCCATATTTTTGTGTATTACTGTGAGGCTCCGTAATGTGTCTTATGTTGAGCACTAAAACAATCAAAGTTGATTATTTTCATGGTTAAGTTTGTTGTTGTTCCATAAGGTACTTTATGTCGAGCATATTGGACTAAATTAATCATCTTGTTTGGTTATTTAGTTATGACTCCATAAGTCTTCTTATGTTTGAGCACTTTTTATTGGGTTGGTTATTTTCATGACTAACTTAGTCATTGCTCCATAGATTCTCTTATGTGAGTATGGCCAATTAAATTGATTACTCTTTGTGATTAATTTAATTGTGTATTTTGATTAAATTAATCATGGGTTCTCTTGTGGTTAATTTAATTGAGTATTTTGGATTCAAATTCATACTTGTATGTGATTTGTTATGTCCAAAGAAATCCTTCTTTTCTTTCGAAATTAAGGTCGCTCTTGTTGTTCTTTCGGGAATGACATATTATGGGGGAGAGTTCTTTTTGAACTTGCGCTTAATTAATTGCCATATCTTTGTGGGGAGTGCGGTTGTGGAATATTATAGGGGTTATATTGTATCTTTAAACTCCTTGATGAATGCATTTAGCTTCGGCTTTATGATTGCATCTAAATAAGATGATATGTGTTTCTTTCTTTTGGTCACGAAATGTCTCTTTCGGAAATTTCATTAGGATCCCGTTCTTGTACCTTTGCCAATTTTATTGACAAAAAGGGGGAGAATTAATATGTAGTTCACACTACAAATACATATGGTTTTCGGATCATTATGTAAGGGGGAGTGGTTTCCATGTGAGATGGAGTATTGACTAAGGGAGAGTGATACATATCACATGGTATTGTTGTTGAAGTTGTGACACAATTGAACTTTGACGTTGTGTAATGATATTATGACACTGTATAACAATTATTGAGAACTCTTGTTTTCTTATTATTATAGCTACGGATTTTCAACAATGATGATGCTAAACTTACAACCTTTGGGATCATTTGATTACTTGGAAGTGACGAAGATTTCGAGTAATGTTGAAGATTAGACATGTGGAATAGGAGCTACAAAAGTTAATTTATTTATTTTTTGTATTCCATACGTATTAATAATTTTGCCACTAAAATTGACAAAGAGGGAGATTGTTAGAGCATTGCTCGGTCGAACTCGCATGCATTGCTATCTCAAGCATGTTTGTCAATGTTAGTAATCAAAACTATAAGTCTTGATTTCTAGCCTATGTATCTAAAGGTCTCGGACTAAGATAAAAAGTGTAGTTGATCTCAAGAACTCCATGGCAATCATCATACAAGACGAAGGACTACTCGAGGAACCGGTGGAACTTCATCGACTAAAAGGTATGTGGAGACTTGAACTTATCTGTGACTCAAAAGTCTATTTACTCTATCTCCTACTCTTGAGACAAAAGTCGTTTAGACGTTTAAACTTTCATTATACACATTTGCTATTTCGAGCCGAGTTTAACTCGCCAATTTATTTCTTGAAATATGTGTTTGTAAGCTTTCGCTTTAACCGAATTCATCTTTACCTAGTGACAGAAAGTCATGATATGTTTCAATCACTTTGAAAATTGCTCTGACGAAAATGGTCTGTGAATAACGGCTATATAACGTTCTCTGAGAATGTTTCAATGATTGAAATGAGAGTTTAAATTACATAACCATTGGTAGGATATAAGCATTGTTGTGGAAACACATATATGTATAAGTCCTTATTCCTTGAACCAAAGTTTGCGAACTTTGTTGATCAAGAGAAATGAAAGTGGCGCAAGCCAAGTCCGCGAACTGGCGGAAATTCTCGACCCGAGAATTTCTGCTGGAGTTTGTGAACTCCTTCCAAGAGCTTAAGTCCGCGAACCCAGTCTGCGAACTTGAGTAGGTTATATCTAAAACCGTTTGTTCTTGAACTAATGTTTATATAAACTAAGGAATGCTTTTGCAAACCGTGGCTATAAAGTTCATGAACCGATTCGAGTGAATCAAACCGTTTTTGCTTCGATTGTGTCTTGTGTAGTTACATAAGATATAAGCAATTGAACAACTCTCTAACTAGTTCATTTGAGTCATTTGAACTAGTTATGGTAAAGAAGAATATGGTTGATATGAGAGTCCTCATATGGCTAACCATTTGGTTAAATATTGTTAAACCAACAAATGTTAATGTTTGGGTACGGTTCATAAACCCAAAATTGAACATTTAGTTTGTGTGTAACAAGCTAAGTTTTCGATCCAACGGTTGAGAAATATTAGCTTGAATCTAATCAGGTTTTCATCTAACGGTGAATATTGAATGCTTTGTTACTAAGCTAACATTGATTGCAAACCCTGATTTGAAAGACTATATAAGGGAGAACTCTAGCAACTGGGAAACCTAATCCCCACACTTTACGTGTGATACTAGTTCGCTAATCTAGAGTCGATTCTCCTTTAACCTTTGGTTTTCTTCTTCTGAAACCTAGTGTTGATGGTGGTTTTTAACTTAGGGGTAAAATCGTAAAACCCTAGTCAGACAGTGACGTCACAGAACTTGAGTAATAATGTCCAAACCAAGCACATTTATTGAACCCTTTAATTTGTCTGCGAGATAATTACCAGGGTACTTTTTTTTTTAAATACTAATTAGGGTTTCGACAAACCAAAACCCTAATTCTCACACCCCCGTGCCAATGAAAAATTATGCCAGCCACACCTACCTCGCCAAGGCATGCCAACCATTCTAGCCGCACCCGACGTACCAATGGCTTATCCTGCCTGCCACATTCTACCGCGCCAAGGCATGGAAACCATACTAGCCGCACCCCTGTGCTGATGGCAAATCGTGCAAGCCACACCTACCGCGCCAAGGCATGCCAACCATGTGATAGACGCATTTATGTGTCTATATTAGTCTCAATTCTCTGTAATGTTAGCACTCGATTTTGCGCTTATTTTGCTATTTTATGTCTTTGTAGGTGTTTTTGGAGAAATAAACTTTTGCGGCGAAATTGGCCCGAAAAGTGGTATTTGCGTTCGTAGGAGAAAATTACTATTCGGACCTCCAAGTTTGGATAAGGGGCAACCTCATGGCACCTGCTATTTGCACCCCACCAATGGTTAAGGGGACACCATCTTCATGGTTTAAACACACATTATTTTGGCGGGAAAGTGTATTCACGTAACTTTCAGAGTTGGGTTGCGATGAGATTTTCTTCAAGTTCTTCGTAGGATTCGTTTGGGAACAGTCTGTTTTGATTAGACAAGGTTGGTAATAATCTTACATTCGAAAAAGGAAGTAAATCCCGTATATATCTCGATTAAACAGAGAAGCGAGGTACTCGGGATAGGTTGGTGCTCTGGCAATAACTTGGGAGAGAGTTTCGTCGATATTTACACAGAATTTGATTGGAATTCACTTTTGGAAATAAAACAGGGCTGGCAATGGGAATATTCACGTAAATAAAGAAGTTCCATCTGTTTCACAGGTGAAAAATGAATAATACTCGATTTTTGGTAAAACAGGGGAATATCGGGTTTGTTTGGTTTGAATTATGGAAGTTCCGTGGAGTAAAAGAATATATATTCTCCAAGATCGAACAGAGAACGCGTGGAGGTTAAGAAAATCACCAGGAAAACCCAAGACTTCCGGTGAAAGAAAATAAATAGTTTGGAAGATTTCCCGAGAGATTTAGGGTCTGTTGTGTATAAATAGAGGTATTCGAGTCCCAGGAAGAGAGGTCAGAGAGTTTGGGGTCGATACGGAGGATTGGGAGCACTCACAGAGCCGAAGAAACGAAGTGCAGGAAAGCTTCCTGCTGCTGCTGAAGAAGAAGAACACCAAGAACATTGAACCGCCAGAGACTGTCGCAGAAGCAGACTTAAATACAACGACAGTGTCATTCAACTATCGTTTTCTTTCAGCAGTCTTAGAACTTGTAGCGGTAACGTTTGTAACACCATTACAGCGTTACAAATCTCTGTTTAATACAATTTCTTCAATAAAACACCTTTTTGAGCTATGGATTATTATTTTGTGCGTGTTTTCGATATGAGGAGCTAAACCCCATCGCTGGGATGACGGAGGAAGCCAATTCTCATCACTGTGGTAACTTTATTTAATTCTTTTTATGACTTTTGCATTAATATAATTTGAATTATGATTTTAAATTAATAGTTGTGATTTAGTTTGATGGGTTATGCTTAGTTTAGGTGTTTTGATAATCCATGCTTACCATTTACAATTAATGTTTTATAAAATCTACCTTGGCAAAGATTTAGAGTCAATAGTTATTGTTTTCGGAGCTGTTATTGTCTAAGAATTAATAATTGAACCACAGAAAAAGAAGTTTGGTGGAATCCGAAGTCCCAGTATCTCTCAACATTGTTAAAATCTTTTCTTTGTTTCCAGTATTTTATTTAAGTAAGTCTTAAAATCAACCTCAACGAGTCCGAGCGAACGATACTCTACTTAAGACAATTAAAACTACATCTGTTTTTGGCGCCGCCGACGCGGACTTGTATTTAGGTTTAGGTTTTAGGTTTAGCATTTTTTTAAAGTTTTGTATATATATTTTTATTTTTATTTTCTTTGATTTTACTTTGGGTATTTTTGCTTTTGTTGTGCAGGTTTTGCTTGAAACGAAGGTGAAATGTTGGACTTGCCATAAAAGGAGAAAACCGAAGCTTTTATTTTTGTTAGTTTTTATTTTTCTTATTTTTGTACTTGTATATATTTTTTGTGTTTATTTTAGTACTTTATTTATATAAAAAAAAACACTGCACACACCAATTGCATCTCGTCAGACTACCGAATTTAGGAAAACTAGTGGATTAGTAAGCTGAACCCGTGCCTTGGGCCTTATGGGAGTTACCAGCTGAAAGTCCACAAACCTCAAACCTCGTACCTTTGGGTATATTTGATGTAGGTAAACCAAGCTTACCTAAATTAGTTAGCCCAAAGATTTGCATGTGCACATTTTGTTGAATTCTTGTATGCCAGAACGTAAGAGAGACGCTCTAGGACGGTTTATGCGTGAAAAACCTAGAAGTGATATTTTAGGAAACAAGAATCTCGACTATCTTAATATAGAAAGTCCTATTTTTGGACGTTCTTCTCCTTGTGAGGAAAATATCCTTAATACTTATATTTTTGCCAAAACGGTTGAGGAAAAAGGATGATGAGGTCAAGTAAAACCCTTAGGGATCGTTTGAACCCGTCTAGGGTAGTACGTGACCAGTGTAGTTCTACCAGCTTCTACGGTCCGGCTTTGATATAAGACCCGAGACTATTGGCATGCTACGTAAGTTTAGGGGATTAGAGAATGAGAACCCGTATACCCACATAAGAGACTTTGAAATGATTTGTGACACAATGAACTATCCGAATTTCTCCAGAGATGTGCTTAGGTTACGTTTGTTTCACTTCTCTCTCTATGATAAAGCCAAAGAGTGGTATCATTTTATTCCTTCTAAAACAATTACCACCTAGGATGGTCTTGTAGAGGCTTTTGTTAAGAAATTCTACCCACACCATAAGACTGCATCTGTTCGGCAGTCTATCCAAACCTTTAAGCAGAAATTAGGTGAAAAACTTCATGATTATGTATAAAGGTTTAGTGAATTGTTATACCAATGTCCACATCACGGCTTTGAAAAAGCCCACATGGCCCAAATTTTATATGAGGGCCTTGATAGTGAAACCCGTATGCGGTAGAAACAATTAGTGGTGGAGAATTTACCCATCAAGACCAGGATGAATGTTTTGACGAGTTTATCGAGTTAGCTGAGAAGACTCGTCAATGGGCTTCAATGAGAGAACCAGAAATACCTAGAAATCCTATCCATAGGATCGATAGAGTAGATTATGGGTCGGATATTCTTAGGCGTCTAGAAGCCTTAGAAATGAATCAAGGGTCACACCATGCTAGATACGAAGAGCAAGCCCATGCTCTTTATAACAAGTCTCGGTTTGAAAACCGTCAGAGATTTGATCCATATTCCGATACTTATAACCCCGGTTGGAGAAACCACCCGAATTTCTCTTGGTCTAAGGGCCGAGTCAAAGCCGTCTAGTAACTCTCGGGCTTCCTTAGGTTTTGGGTATACTAAGAACCATTTAGGGTCGGATCGGTATTCGAACTGTCGGATAAAAAATCATGAGCTTAGAGGAGTCTCTCGGCCATCTTATCTCATAACAATGCGAGTTTAAGCAAACGATTGAGAAAGGTTTACTGGGGAAAACTCTCGGGCTATTTGAGCTAAAAAATCGAGTTAGTATAATTGCAGAGCTTTTAGGCAAGTCACCCAGTCAACCACTACCCAACACTAGAGAAATTCATGAAGTATCCTCTAGAGAGAAATAGTTCAATCATGTGAACTCTGTAACAACCCTTAGGAGTGGTAAAACGGTAGACAATAAGGTAGCCATGCCTAATAGTGGACATGCTGTAGATCCACCTTCTAGTTCCCATTCTAGTTCTCAAGATGAGCCCCGGAAGGAGCCATTAGTCAAGATACCGATAAAATTTCTAGTGATGCCAATGTGGTTCCCGATAGGTCTCATTTTGTGCCCGAGCCCTATATCCACACTGTTAGTTCCAACTAAGAGAGAGTCGACTTTCAACGAAATAATGGAGATTTTTGCGAGGTAAACATAAATATTCCTTTATTAGAAGCAATTAGGCAAATGCCCGCTATGCCAAGTTTCTTAAGGATCTTTGTACACGAAATTGTAAGCTTAATGTCTATAAGAAAGCCTTTTTAGCTGGTCAGGTAAGTTCAATCCTTCTGAACCAAACAGCCCCTAAGTATAAAGACCCCGGATGCCCCACCATATCTTGTACAATTGGTAATCACATGGTTTATAAGGCATTACTTGACTTAGGAGCCGTTGTTAACCTACTCCCGTACCATGTGTACACCAGCTAGGTCTTGGTGAGTTGAAACCGACTAAGATGACCCTACAGGTTAGGCGATAGGTCCGTAAAAGTACCTCGTGGTGTCATAGAGGATGTTTCGATTGAGGTAGATAAATTTATTTATCCGGTGGATTTTGTCGTTCTAGACACTCAACCGTTCGGGGATCGATCCTAGTGCTCAAATACAGGTGATTTTAGGTCGCCCATTTTTAGCCACATCTAATGCTATAATCAACCTGTAGGATAGGGGCTTATGAACATATCCTTTGGTAATATGACCACTGAACTAAATGTCTTTAATGTTAATAGACAACCTTCTGATGACTTGGAGGAAGTGAATATGATTAGCTCTTTAGTTCAGGATCTAATTCAGGATAATTGGGACGACACTTTATTTGGGGATTCCTTAGATGAATTTGATGAGACAATTCTCTTAAGTCAGTTAGGTGACCAAACTAGTGCTCTAGAAGAAGCTGTCGAGTACTTTAAAGACTATACAGACCCTGAAATTCAAGCCATAGTGCTGGGCCTTACGGAGAGTAATGTTGACCCTAAGTTTGGGGGTAATGATCTAAAAGAAGCTCTTGAGTATTTTAAAGACTCCGAGGATCCGGAAATTCAAGCAATAGTGAGAGGTTTATCTGAGAATACTGATTACCCTAAGTTTGGGGGTAGTGATGGTCAAATATCCCTAGTAGAAGTCCCTAACTTGGGAATCAAGCCTAGTATACATGAGGTATTTCCTGAGTCTCTTCCGACTCCTCAACCTGATCCTCCCGATCTTTGTCCAAGAGGAAATCCAGAACTAGAAACCCATAGTTCAGGAAAAATCATTTGTCAAGACACTCATATGAAGCCCAAGTGGGTACCACGAGAAAAACCCAGATTGTCTTGCGGGAAACTTTGGATGAGGATGTGCTTTATCTATTCATTTTTCTCGATTTGGTTCGGTTGTCTAATAATTGTGGCAATTTTATTTGATTTTGTTGACCCATGATTGTTTCGACTATTGATATATGATTTGAAAGGTAATTAGCCATTTTGTGGTATTTGACGTCTGGCTGAAGGCTTTAAATTTAGCACTTCTTGGGAGGTAACCCAACGCTCATGCAACACGGTAATATCTTTCCTTAACTCTTTTGCTTCAAATGGTAACAGTTTCTCTTTGTTCATGCTTTTAATTTTATCTTTAGAACATTGAGGACAATGTGAGATTTAAGTTTGGGGGTGTGGGAGAAACTTTTTAGTTGCATTACTCCAGAGCCTAGAAATTTGTGTTTATTAAGGATGGCACTAACCAATCTAAGTGGATGGAAGCATTTTGGTTGTAGGAGTTGAAGAACCAATCTGATTAGATGGCAACATCTAAAGAGTCTATTCATAAAAGCACAGAGCTCAGTGTTAGAATTAAAGAAAAACATGGTAGTTTCGCCATATCTCGTTGAATCCTTTTCACTTCTATTTTTTTTTTGTTTTCTTCAAAATATGTTTGTCTAAGTGATTAGGTGGGGCTCACGATTCAAGTTGTTACCACTGCTAGGGTGAAATAGAGTGATTGAGATTTTAAAAAAAAAAAAAAAGTGAAAAAGAAAAAGAAAAAAAGAATTATTATACTAAAAAAAAGAGAGAGAGAATTGAGACCAGACCATCAGACCAACCGGAATAAATTCAATAAAGTCGACCACCGGGAACCCTTGTATATGCCGGTTGTGTTGACCTATAGTTAGGATTATCGACCATTGGTTCCCTTGTATATGCCAAAGTGTGTTGATATTAGTCCAGACTCAGTATCTCGATCCATTAGGATAGGTTCGTTTTGGCAAAGTGGCCTTGAACGAGATATGAGAAATACCGTTCACCTTAGTCAATATCAAAACCATCTACGTTTTTCTCTATCCATTTCTTACTCTATCCATGTGATTGGTCGACTCTAGGTTATGATGTCCGTAAAACTATCCGAGTAGAGCTCGTGACTTATATATGAATTTTAGTATGCTTGAGTGCAAACTCGTGTACATCAATCGAATTTCGCATCAGTGGTACTTCCTCCCCGTAGTCAATAAGTATGCCAACCAAGTAGATTCTTTAGTGCCTTCCAAGGTCTCGCGTAGATAGCTAAGGTCCGGAGTATAAAGGTTTTGTGGGTATATCTCTAGTAAACCCTCCCGAGACTAAAACTCGGCCACTAGGGCCACCTAGGGTTTAAAGGCTTATTGCATACGCTAAATGCAATCGACGATGCTCGCGACATCGAGTTAGAATTTTATTTTTGATTTGCTCGGGACTAGCAAATAATAAGTTTGGGGGTATTTGATAGACGCATTTATGTGTCTATATTAGTCTCAATTCTCTGTAATGTTAGCACTCGATTTTGCGCTTATTTTGTTATTTTATGTCTTTGTAGGTGTTTTTGGAGAAATAAGCGTTTGCGGCGAAATTGGCCTGAAAAGTGGTATTTGCGTTCGTAGGAGAAAATTACTATTCGGACCTACCAGTTTGGATAAGGGGCAACCTAGTTGATAAGGGGCAACCTCGTGGCACCTGCTATTTGCACCCCACCAATGGTTAAGGGGACGCCATCTTCATGGTTTAAACACACATTATTTTGGCGGGAAAGTGTATTCACGTAACTTTCAGAGTTGGGTTGCAATGAGATTTTCTTCAAGTTCTTCGTAGGATTCGTTTGGGAACAGCCTGTTTTGATTAGACAAGGTTGGTAATAATCTTACATTCGAAAAAGGAAGTAAATCCCGTATATATCTCGATTAAACAGAGAAGCGAGGTACTCGGGATAGGTTGGTGCTCTGGCAATAACTTGGGAGAGAGTTTCGTCGATATTTACACAGGATTTGATTGGAATTCACTTTTGGAAATAAAACAGGGCTGGCAATGGGAATATTCACGTAAATAAAGAAGTTCCATCTGTTTCACAGGTGAAAAAGGAATAATACTCGATTTTTGGTAAAACAGGGGATATCGGGTTTGTTTGGTTTGAATTATGGAAGTTCCGTGGAGTAAAAGAATATATATTCTCCAAGATCGAACAGAGAACGCGTGGAGGTTAAGAAAATCACCGGGAAAACCCAAGACTTCCGGTGAAAGAAAATAAATAGTTTGGAAGATTTCCCGAGAGATTTAGGGTCTGTTGTGTATAAATAGAGGTATTCGAGTCCCAGGAAGAGAGGTCAGAGAGTTTGGGGTCGATACGGAGGATTGGGAGCACTCACAGAGCCGAAGAAACGAAGTGCAAGAAAGCTTCCTGCTGCTGCTGATGAAGAAGAACACCAAGAACATTGAACCGCCAGAGACTGTCGCAGAAGCAGGCTTAAATACAACGACAGTGTCATTCAACTATCGTTTTCTTTCGGCAGTCTTAGAACTTGTAACGGTAACGTTTGTAACACCATTACAGCGTTACGAATCTCTGCTTAATACAATTTCTTCAATAAAACACCTTTTTGAGCTATGGATTATTATTTTGTGCGTGTTTTCGATATGAGGAGCTAAACCCCATCGCTGAGATGACGGAGGAAGCCAATTCTCATCACTGTGGTAACTTTATTTAATTCTTTTTACGACTTTTGCATTAATATAATTTGAATTATGATTTTAAATTAATTAGTTGTGATTTAGTTTGATGGGTTATGCTTATTTTAGGTGTTTTGATAATCCAAGCTTACCATTTACAATTAATGTTTTATAAAATCTACCTTGGCAAAGATATATAGTCAATAGTTATTGTTTTCGGAGCTGTTATTGTCTAAGAATTAATAATTGAACCACAGAAAAAGAAGTTTGGTGGAATCCGAAGTCCCAGTATCTCTCAACATTGTTAAAATCTTTTCTTTGTTTCCAGTATTTTATTTAAGTAAGTCTTAAAATCAATCTCAACGAGTCCGAGCGAACGATACTCTACTTACCACAATTAAAACTACATCACCATGCTAGCCGCACCCCACGTACCAATGGCTCATCCTTCCAGCCACATCCTACCGCGCCAAGGCATGGAAACCATGCTAGCCGCACCCCTGTTCCGATGGCAAATCATGCCAACCACACCTACCGCGCCAAGGCATGCCAACCAAGCTAGCCGCACCCCTGTGCCAATGGAAAATCAGGCCAACCACATCTACCGCGCCAAGGCATGCCAACCATGCTAGCCGTACCCCTGTGCCAATGGCAGACCATGCCAGCCATACCTACCAAACCCTTGGCCCAACATGCCAAGCCAAACCATACCTTGTCTTTGCCCTGGCCGTGTTAGCCATGCCCTGGACGTGCTAGCCATGCGCCCATGGCATACCAAGCCCTTGGCCCCGCCATGCCAAGCCAAACCATTCACGCCAAACCCTTAGACCCACCATGCCAAGCCAAAACCGCACCTTGCCTTGGCCCCAGCCGTGCTAGCCGCACCATGTGCCAACGGCATGCTAAGCCATTGGCCCCACCATACCAAACGCACCTAGCCGCGCCACCATGCTGGCCTTCCCTACACGGCTACCAAAAACGAAGGCGTGCGACGATCAACGATCCCCCTTCAATCCCAGGAGCAAATCCTAGCCATCCAAGGTTAACAGACGACGCATGGTAACCTTTCGCCCGAAAACCTAAGTTTGGCCATGCCAAACCATGCCATGCCAAAAGCATGCTAACCTAGCCGCGCCACCATGCTGGCCTTCCCTACGCGGCTACTAAAAACGAAGGCGTGCGACGATCAACGGTCCCCCTTCAATCCCAGGAGCAAATCCTAGCCATCCAAGGTTACCAGACGACGCATGGTAACCTTTGGCCCGAAAACCTAAGTTTGGCCACGCCAAACCATGCCATGCCAACCTAGCCGCGCCACCATGCTGGCCTTCCCTACGCGGCTGCCAAAAACGAAGGCGTGCGACGATCAATGGCCCCCCTTCAATCCCAGGAGCAAATCCTAGCCATCCAAGGTTACCAGACGACGCATGGTAACCTTTGTTCCGAAAACCTAAGTTTGGCCACGCCGAACCATGCCATGCCAACCTAGCCGTGCCACCATGCTGGCCTTTCCTACACGGCTACCAAAAAACGAAGGCGTGCGATGATAAACGGTCCCCCTTCAATCCCAGGAGCAAATCCTAGCCATCCTAGGTTACCAGACGACGCATGGTAACCTTTGGCCGGAAAACCTAAGTTTGGCCACGCCAAACCATGCCATGCCAACGGCATGCCAACCTAGCCGCGCCACCATGCTGGCCTTCCCTACGCGTCTACCAAAAACGAAGGCGTATGACGATCAATGGTCCCCCTTCAATCCCAGGAGCAAATGCTAGCAATCCAAGGTTACCAGACGACGCATGGTAACTTTTGGCCCGAAAACCTAAGTGTGGCCACGCCAAACCATGCCATGCCAACGGCATGCCAACCTAACCGCGCCACCATGATGGCCTTCCCTACGCGTGTACCAAAACGAAAGCGCGCAATGATCAATGGCTATCTTTCCTCTTGAGATGAAAATTCTCGACCGTCGAAGGTCACCAAGCTAGCAAGTCTCCCAGTGCGACTTGTCAGGCAACAACAACATGTTTTCCACAAAAACATTCGAGACATCAACACATATCACAAAATGGGTGATCCTCTTTGGGTATTGGTTTGGCGGTTTACAGCGTGCGACGTACACTACGCCCGTCATAAGGAAGTGTCATAAGGATGAGGCGGTTAGTAAATACATGGAGTTAATGGTGAACGTTCTTTTTATGGAAACATCAATTCCATGCGTTATCGGTTTTATGGAACATCAATTCCATGCGTTAACATTACCAACTCCTCCCATTTACTCACCTATTTTTCCATTCCTTAATGAGACCAGAGTACGTTTCACTTCGACTTGTATAAATAGGTCTTACCTATTTCCACCGAACAACAGAGTTCATTCGGGAATATACAACACTCAGAAAATACTTGCTAGCTTACCATTTGTTAGCCTTCCTACTTTTATGATACAAGTCACAGTAACACATCTACTCTTCCAGAATCAACTATTCTGGTCTCATCACTTTCCTTGCTTCCCTCCCCCAAACCAACCCATTCTCCTTTACTTTGTGACCGAAGCAAGTCTGGAACGACCATTTCTTGGTTTAGGACGGACTTGTACAGATTGATCTCTCGAATCTAAAGTACTCCCTTGCAGTATATTGTTTAGGGTTTAAATTTGTTCCTCACTCGCACACCCGAAATTGTCAAAATCAGCAGAAACTATTTTCTCCCTCAAACACCAAGTTAACGACTTAAAGACTTCATTTGGATTGTGAAGCTAGACCGATACTACTTTTCTTGTAGTTGTGTGATCCGATCTTGCAGTTTCTATCGTACGAGTAAAATTGAAATAATTGGCTCGAGATTTATATCTCCGATAGACAAGATAGAAAATAAATCACAAACACTTCGTCTCATCGTTTGTGATTCCACAATATCTTTTTTCGCTGCGTCGATTAAGATTATTTTGAGGTGATCAATAATACTAGGTTGTTATTCGGGAATATAAGTTCGGGTTATTGATTGGTTCCTGTTCACCTTGATTTATCAAAAGACGGAACAAAACTCATAGGTTTATTCGTGGGAGACGGATTTATCTATTACTATAGACTTTTTTTCGTGTGATACTGATTTGTTTATTAAAGTCTTCGACTTTGGGTCGTAGCAACTCTTAGTTGTGGGTGAGATTAGCTAAGGGAATCAAGTACATAGCATCCTGCTGGGATCAGAGGCGTAGGAGCATAACTGTACCTTGAATCAGTGTGAGATTGATTTGGGTTCAACTACAGTCCAGACCGAAGTTAATTTGGAGTAGGCTAGAGTCCCGTAGCGGCTTAATACAGTGCGTTTTCAATCTGGACTAGGTCCCGGGGTTTTTCTGCATTTGCGGTTTCCTCGTTAACAAAATTCAAGTGTTTGTGTTATTTCTATTCCGCATTATATTTGTTTATATAATTGAAATATCACAGGTTATGCGTTGTTCAATCAATTAGACTATCCGACCTTTTGGTTGTTGATTTAAATTGATTGACACTTGGATATTGGTCTTTGGTACCATCCAAGTTATCTCTCTTTGATAAAGACTTTCATGATTTCTATTTGCTCGAGTAAAGATCAAATCGAGAGATTGAGATATAAACTCGTTGATATACTTTTTATCTAGATTGAGTCTGACTATCTAGTTGATTCTCTAGAAAGTATATTGGAGTTTGTCCATACATATTGCTAAGCGAAATATTCGGTGTGGTTGTTAGACCCCCGCTTTTTTAACGACAAATCGGTATTCACACTTTGTGTGATTGTCTATGGATACGAGATCGAGACAATACGACAACCAAAGTGTGATTACTTTATAATAGGTTCGGACTTAACCAAACTCTATAAGATCACTCTAAAGTAAAACGGAGTTAACGTTTGTGTATTTTACTTCTAATTATAATAAACAATCATAATTGCGGAAATAGAAAAGTAAAACACACAATAAGATTTTATTAACGAGGAAAACTGCAAATGCAGAAAAACCCCGGGACCAAGTCCAGAATTGAATACTCTCATAATTAAGCCGTTATACAAAATCTAAACCAACATCGTATAGTTGAGACCAATCAACTACCCCTAGTTCACTTAGTTTCCTAAGTATCGTAAGGACCCTCAAGCTCGTCAACACTATTAGACCAGTCAAGACGCGAGTTATCCGCTAATGACTCGATTAATTAGAGACAAACGTTAATTAATAGAAATTAATCTAACAACAATCTAGTTACGAAATTAGCATCACTAGATAGGTCTCGAAAAGTTATGCGAGATAGACTACTCGAACGTGTCATTCGGATCTGGGACAAAGAAGATATCTTCAGATATGTACGAAGGGTAAAAATTATCATTTCTCATCATAACCGCAAGGCTGACCTTATCAAATTTCTGGGTGCCTTTAACACTTTGGTCAACCTTTTCCCCAAAAGGATTGAAAAGAATTTCATTCTCTTATTTTGTTTTTCTTTGTTTTTCTTCTTCTTCTTCTTCTCTGTTCTTCCTCTCCTTCCCTTTCCGTTGATCTCAGTTCAGACGAACTGGGTTATTGATGTGTGAGATATTCATAGATAGTTAGGTAGCTTGATGATTCAAAGATGATGAGGTTAGAACTGAGTCTGTTCGAGTTCCAGGAGAAGAAGAAAGTGATATTGATGTTGCAGGTGCTGTAATTATAATTGGAGGTTACATATGAATCTGGTGTAGGAATAGACTGAGGGAGGAGCTATAGTGTTGTGTAAGATAAAGGTTGAGAGATTGTTTGTATTGAGATGAAGTTGAGATAGTAGAGTCATTGAATTATTAGAGTTGATATTGGTGATTGTTTGAACTTCTGTTTCTTAAAATCTTAGATATGTTAGTCAGCCCTGTCAGCTCAGCTGACTCTATGTATCTAACTGAGTTGAATCAGTTGACTCAGTGGACTTTGACTCGTTGACCTGACCTTTGACCATTGACTTAATTTGACTGGACTTTGACCTTTGACTGGACTTGACTTTGACTGGCGTGGATTGTTAGCTGACTCCTTTGACCGTCAGTGAACGTTAGTTTGACCCATATGGACCGGGCCTTGTGTATTGGGTCGAGTTTAGTGGACTTGGGCTTAGAGCCATGTATTCTTAGTTTGATGTTTTGGATCTCTTATGGTCCGAATTAGCTTTTGGTTCCTTCTACAAAGTTGTAGATATTCATATGACTTATCTAATAAACTATAGAACCAACCTAATTGAATTAGTAAACTTTAGATATGATTAAGATGGTTAATGTAAAGGTGTAGAACCATAAATGGGCTTAAAACCATTAGATAGTTCGCTTAGACTATAACTAAAGAATTGTATGAGATTATGTTATGAGCCTTGTATGAGCCTTTTGGCTAATCTTAAGAGTGCTTGTGTGATTAACAGTTAGTCGTTATTAACAACGAACGACCTAAAGAATGAACCAGTGGATTTTGGATCTCAAGGTATGTGAGGCTTGTCATCAAAAGAGGTGGGAACCTTTTAACCTTCTTGTAATCATTGAGTTTCCTTTGCGAGTATGATGTGCTTTTACTATCCATATGAATGTATATTGTGATTGCATTGAACGATGTTTGTTTTGAATGTAATTTTATGTGTGTGATATGCGTTATGTGTTTTCCCTCGCGAGGAGTGTCTGTGTCTCCCCACAGCTCCTTGCTAATTTAAGTAGGGCGGTATGCCATCCGTCGGCAATAGTATTAGTAGGGTGGTACGCCATCCGTCGGCAATAGTATTACATTTTTGCTTATTATGATAGTAGGGCGGTACGCCATCCGTCGGTAATATTATATATACTATTTTATTTAAGGGAAATCACTCATATGCATATTATGTTTGTTTGACTAACATTTGCTTCTTGATGTGTGAATTGCTGAATATTTCCTTTCACCATTGTCTCTATTAAATTACTGTTTTATCTTTAGAGCTGTGAAGTATGTTAGTGATTATTGCGAGCTATTTTTTTTCCATTGGGCACCCCTTGGGATGATGTGCTCACTTGTTCCCACATCGGTTTTTCAGCAATCTGAAGGAATGCAGCGCTCGAAGATATCGGTTTCGTAGCTTGGAGTTTTATTGGACCTAGTGTTGATGTGCACCTTTTTCTACATGTGTCCTTTCCTATTCTGTAAACAACATAATTATATATTCATAGAATTTGAAAGACTTTCATTTATATAATATCAGAGAGTTTGGGTTTTATTATTTAGCACTTTCTATAATTATGATTCTTAAAATCGGAAATCTAGTTTTGATGCTTCAATTAGATTGTAATCCTATTATCTAAGAAGGTTTAGGAGGTTGGGGCGTCACAAGTATCCCTGTTCTTCCGACTTCGATGAGTGCACGCACTATAACAATTCCTTTGGATCGTATTACAAACAGTAAAGGAACAACAAATCTGTTTGGTAACAACTCTATTGATTCTTTAAGATAAAGATATCTCAAGTCATATGCAAAGGCTCTTCCGTTTAAGCTAATAAACTCCTTTGCCTGGTTAGATCAATCTATCCAATAACTATCAAAGCAGTCAAGTTTAGATTCGCACTCAATCCAAATAAATCACAAAGAGATATATTTTGAATGTCGATCTCACACAACTAATCAATCGAACAAGTATGATTCTATTTGGATCCCAGACGATCAAGGTTTGTGCAACACAAAGATACGAGAAACCAATAAGAAATCTTCTTCGTCTTCAAATCTTCTTTAATCTTCAATTAAAACCTGCACAACACCACTTGAATCTCTTGTGATCAATAACGCACAGAACGAAGTCTGTTAACAATAGATTATCACAAGATGTCTTTAGATCTACAGTTCTAAAGATCCCGTCGATACTTCGATCTAGTTTGAGTGAATCTTATATCAGAAGAAAAGATTCTCAAGAATAAACAAACTAGGTGCAATCAAAGTTTCAACAACCGTTAATCAATCAAATCAATCGAAAACTAATAACACTACAATTGTCTAGTTTCCCACCAACGGTACTCGTATATCTTCTTGATCCCACATAAGTCTTTAAACGAGCGGTCGTAAGAGATTTCACCTAATTAGGGTACTTTCCTCTCTGATTAATAAACGGCTCCACTAGAAACAACAAAAAAATGAAGTTTGCCTGGCTCTTAGGATAGTTTGCTAGAAATGCAAACTTAGTTATTTATAGACCAAGGATGTTTGGACACCAAAGAATTTCCAAAACCGAAAGTATTCTCAAGATATGCGATAAATGCCCATTCGTTTTTCATAATTCCAGTAAATGCTTTGTCCAATATTTTCCGAAATCTCTCAACAGAAAATCTCCAATTAGTAAATGCATATTACTAATTTTTATTCTCTAGAGATATGCATTTAATTGCTGGTAATTAAAGCATATAAGACTAACAACCTTAATTAAAAGATTCTTAATTTATTTCGGTACATGATCTCCTTGAGTACTAAGGAATATCTTTGAACAATAAAAGATAGGAGTTACTGTACGTGTTCAAAGTATGTTGACATCTCTTCTTTGTAAATCCTCTTTCATATTTACAACCTTGGAATCGATTATACCACACTTCCAAACAAGTTTAGAATTGGTTCATTTATATTCCAAGACAACTATGTGATTGATCAAATATCAAATAACATACATGGGTTCAATCGGTTCTACCAATCACTAGGATCGGTTATACCTAATGTGGAAACACTTGTGATCGGTCACACACGTTACCAGGACCGGTTACATCAGTTACCAGGATCGGTTACATCAGTTACCAGGACCGGTTACCATATACTCATGGTATTGCTTGTGATCAATCACACCAGTCACTAGGATCGGTTAGACCAATTACCAGGATTGGTTACACCATTATTAGGACCGGTTACACCAATTAAAAGGATCGATTACACAACTCTCTGTGATCGGTCACACCAATTACTAGGATCGGTCACACCAATTACAAATATCGATCATACCATCTCAGGTGATTATTTAGGATCGGTTACATAATTAATCAAACTAGTCATACTAAATCATAAGTTAGGCATTGTGATTAGTTGTACCAAGATACATAACAAAGTTACGATCGGTTCTACCATTCACTCATATTAGTAATCCAAAGATTTGCAATGAATTGAATAGCCGTACCAATAAGCCTAGTGATTTCCATTTCGATCCATAAAACAAGTTCATGAATGTACTTCCTTTAAACAAATGTAAAACATTGTTCCTAAGATGAAATCTTCACCATTACCCATACATAAGATTATGTCGATGTCATATCTATGAAGTTCAAAAGATAAGCGTTATACTTCGTAGTCTAATTCCCTAATACTATGACCATGTGATCATGTCCTACTACTAGATTAATATATCCAATACACAGCTTCGTAGTTATGTTTTCAATATAGCACGACTTGAAAGATACTTTACGAATGAAACAGTTCAAGTCAATATTACTAACCTCAAGAGGATGGATGATATCGTCGTTGTAGCTCGTTACTTCTTCACGTTCATCAGGTCTTCGAGTAATACTTGTATGTCTCAACATTCCTAAACTTTCTAGTCTAACCTAAACGAAGTTGTCTCTAGTACATAATCAAGCGACTCTTAGATGAGTTTTGACTCACTAAAATATGACAACCAAACTTGACATACCAACGCTTGGTGGGTTCAACCGAGCTATGCTCTAACAATCTCTACATTTGTCAATTTTAGTGACAAAACTCTTAATACATATGGATAAACAAATTAAGAGAATTCATTATACATACGCTTGATTCTAAGTTTCAACAGCACAATAACCTGCATATATTCAATTAATAAATGTCGTTGTTGACACCTGAATAACAAAGCTTATACTCCCCCTAAAGGCAAGATAGGTAGATATTCAATCCGAACATATTTGTTATTCCCCTTTTGTAGTACATAATGACTACACAGCAATATGATATGTTTCTCCCCCTTAGTCAATGCTTTACTCTTTCGTTAGCTATAATGTTTAAGCAAAATTGTCCTTTCCTTAGTGATTGCAAATCACTTGTTTACTCCATATATGTCTCCCCCTTTTTGTCACAAAATGACAAAGGTTCGAGCAAATAAAGGTCAAACCGAAAGGATCTTACGAATCTAAAAGACTTGTAAACAACCTATGAGAGTTAAGAACGAAGGTTTCACATACCACTTTTAGACAACCAATATTAAAACCGAAACTACAAGTAATTTAGTTTTAATATGTCATCAAGGAAACCTATTGCTCGAAGTAATTTTCCCTAATAGTTTAACAAATTGACTAATTAAGAAACTTAGTTCCCTTGTTAAACCAATTGTACACATACAATCACTTATTTTGATAAAACCAAAATAAAGATTAGAATTAACTTTATTTCTCTCATCAGGTTCTAATTATTCAGACAATAACTTAGACCTTTCCCTTTAGACAAGACAAAACACTAGGTTAGTTAACTGGTTTTTCTTGTCAAGGCATTCGATTAGACTTGAATAACCGAATCCTTTAGTTTGATAAGTCTAACTAAGATCAGAATTAACTTAGTTTCTCTTATACGGAACCGAATTGGACTAAACAAATGATCTCGTATTTTGTTAAGCCATGAACAATACATACAAACCAAAATAAATTGACTTGCACAAAGAAAGAAATCTAAAGAGCCTATTGACAATGAGATAAAAAAAATATACATATGTTACAGATAGAGGCTATTTATAGCCAGAAAAAAAAAAGCAAATAGTCGTGCATTAGAATGTAACGGAATTTAAAAAAAAAAAAACAGATAAATACCTTTACACTTCAATATTCTTTACACGTTCTAATAGAACATAAGAGGGATGCACATAAAATTCACAAGACACACAATTTTCGATACAAGAGATAACATGATCTTAGACAACCAAGATCAATAATATGATGTCAAACACCATAAAATAAATCCACACACCATTTTCAATCCCAACCAGTTATTTATTTTCAATCCACCATCATTCTTCACTTGTGGACTTGATCCTGCAATTGGAGTTTCTGTAACAGAATGTGAAATAAAATTAAAGTAGTATGAAAGAATAAGTCAGAAAATCTCAGCTACCACCAAATACTCTGCATACAGTATTGCGTTTTCATGGCCGCTAAAACAACGTTCTAAAAACACGAACAACCGGAGAATATTACCAAATACTCCGGTTCGAAATTAGCAATTCAATTCATACTATGTTCAGGATCTTATGTTGGGTAAATGTTTCAAGGGCTTGCCCAAATCAGCAATAATAAAAATATTATGCCACAAATTACTAAAGATAGTGAAATTACCCTTGGATGCTGGTGCAGTAGTAGTACCAACACCATTAGCCACGCTATCAAAATCTTTGAACATTTTGGCATCAGTTGAATTAGGAGGCAAGTTTAACAGTGCTGATTCCATCATGCATCATCACATATAGCCCAAATTAAAAACCACAACAATGAGTACATATATGTACACAACAATAAGCTAATAAAAATCAAAATCAAAACACAGGCAAGTAACTTACCGGGGCACTCAGAAATTTTATTAGCAGTTTTACAAACAGAAGGAAGTCCTAAAGCAAGAGTAGTATTGATTTTGAGACCAAGAGAAGGGTCATCCCTGTCTTTAATAAGAACACAAACACATTTCATGCTAGTAGCAACAACTTGTTTAAGGCCAGTACAACAATCTGGTGTTGGAGATTTTCCTGTACCGCAAACATAAGATAAACATGTCGATATCCCAACTAATTGCGTGGAACACTCTTCTTTATCTTTTTCAATATCTGATTTCACAAATCCCACACTCAAAACCATCATCAACATGCATTTTATCAACAGTATCCCAATTGCCATTGAAACTAAATGATGCTAGAGAGTTTGATAAAAAGAACTATACACTAACGAAAGAGATGGATAGAAATAATAGAGACCGGAGAATATTTATATATATAGACACTGTCACCCTAGATATTAGCACAGTTGTGGTGTTGCTGGTGAGGTTCTTAATGAGATGGTCCTTCGCTTTTAAGGCTGCATGAAGAAATGGGGTCTCTAAGAGCGACGTTTGTGGGATCGAGTGTTATTAAACACTATCCCTTTCAAACCGGTTGGGAGACTATATATGTGAAGGAATTAGGAACCGACTTATGGGATTGGAGGGAAAGAGAGTATCTTCATATGGTAAAAAAAATTGATCCAAAAGCCAAAGGATATAATGAGATGGCGATCCTTTGCTTGGTTAGGGTGAAAGTGGTGTTTCCTTCGTCCATAGTAGCACCGAATTTGATCTATTTTGGTGGTTACTTGCATTTTAGTTGAGGGTAGTTGCTCAACTTGCTCTAGTAAAGAGTAGACTGGCTGTGGAGTGTTGGACTGTTGGAGTCCTCTATCCTTCTTAATGATTGTGTTAGTTGAATTAAAAATGTGCATGAAAGTTCTGTGAGGGCTTTAGATTATCATGTACAACTCACTCATTTATGGGTTTAAATCAAAATTGCCTACCATTATAAATGGCCAATGCCAAGTGGGTATTTACTACAAATGGGTCTATAGATGGCATATGATTATGACAAGCTTCATTTAATTTAGAATCCCGTTATACCTTATGAATGACAAAATGATAGTAATAGTACAGAATTGCAGAGTAGAAAGTGGAATAACTATACAGGGTAGCTAGATGCACTTGCCTGCAAAGATTAGGACAACCAATGCCCTATGACCCCCTTATACAATGCGTGTTTAAATCCACTCCCCAAATTAATGTACTCGAAAAAAAACACAAATGCTCAATTGGGCAAATTTGAAGCCACCTCTCATACGATCCCAAATTTTACCAGTTGTGTGATTACGTCTTTTTCACAGCTAATTTGAAGCCACCTCTCATATGGTTTCGGGAGAAAATTTAGACTTTCCGATTAATAGGTTTAAAAAGAATTCAAAAGAATCTTGTTTGGTATTGAAGGTAAATGGTTTGATCTTGTTATTGGTCTTATTTGAATCTTTTTTTCTTCTGAGTGGGTTTAATCTTGTACCATATAGTGACATATTCTACATGCTGTGTATAAATGAGTTGCAGGTGGGAAAAACTTAACAAGGCTACTACAGGAGTTACCGGGCTACCAACACTTGGATCTAGTGGTGACGATAATTTTTGTTGTCAGGTTCCGTAAGTCTCCTACAACAAGTAAAATAAAATTGCGGACATAAAAAGGATCAGACATTATTTGGTTATTGACTAACTTACTGAGATCCGAAACCGTTTGGGCAAAAGGCAATGGTAATTTCGAGTGCATAATACAACAATCTAGTTGAGTGATTCATTTCCTTTTATCTAAGTACTTAAAAAAAAAAACTATTCTTAGCAACGCAATCAGCGATTTGACTTTGACAAACAACTATTAGAGACCCAAAATAGAGCTAAATAAGGTTCTGCATTCTTTAAAAGACTCAAGTCCTCCCATGTCTAGAAGTCATAGATTTACATGGAAGGTCCATTCCACAGCTTTAGGCAAAAATTAGAACTTCAGTCTGTTTAGGATCCCTGGTCCTTGACACCTTGTTGAGACTTCCAGATTTGCTAAGCGATCTCCTGCACAATTTTGAAAAATTAGACACATGCCTGCAACATTAGCATTTAAGAAAGTATGAAACACCCGCATTAAGTTTGAGGCAGTTATGTGGAGGAGGAATCCGAATGATATGACTCTGAGTGTTATTTCTGTCACAGCAAAATGATTGCTGCTGAGGACCTGCAGTATTAATTAACAAGAAAAATGGCCAGTGTACCTACTGAATAGCCATGTTATAAGAGACTGATACTGACGAGGAGGTTGCTAAAGAGTACAATTGGCTTTAAACCATACAGCATTTGCATAGAGACAATGAATTCATAAAGGAACGAGAGTTTCTACTGCTTCATCACAAACATGACATTTTGGGTACTTTATAAGTGAATGTCTTCCTAAAATTGCTCCAATAGTAGAAAATAAAATAGTTCCATAGAAATAGAAGAACTGCGTGATGCAGTTTTGCGTTACTTGAGAAATATGACTACAGCTGCCATGCTGAGAAACTTATGCTTATCATAGACAAAAATAAAGGACACTACAGAAAACAAGAAGCATAATTCGAACATATTTGACAGTGTTATAGAATTCCATGACTTTTTTGAGGAACTAGTAAAAACTGTAAATTCATATAAGCAGTATTTTTGGATGAAACAAATGCAACAGACCGAGTGCCGATTGTTACAGGTTAGAGATTGTTTGCAGATTACGTCAATATCCGAGTTACCAATCTTCATGTATCTCCTTCAGAATTGGATGATACCATCCTTAAGATGAACAAGAGAAACTGTATATTTTGACGAACATCTCCAGTAACTCTTGTGTTAAGAAGAAAATACAAATTAGAATCTGACTGAACCAGCGTTAAACAGTACAAGATTAATAAATCCGACGATTCAGGCAGGAATGGTGTGGATAACTACAATTCTAAGAAAACTCATCAATTGGTCAGAAGCTGATGAAATTGCCGCAACCAACAGAACTATTGTCCTGCATTTCAGAAGTAGTACTATGCAAGATACCTCAAAATGGAGCTTCCCAATGCAGATGGAAAAGTAGCATTGTTTGAAGAAAAACAATTAGCTTGGTTGTAGTTAACGACAGAGTTGAAACTACTGCTATCAAACACAACTCTGCCTACTTGATTCTAGTGTTCTTATAGTTCAAAATTTGGATTCCAAAATTATCTATTTCTCGTACTGCTGGCAAAGATCTCACTTTCTGAAGCTGACTTCCATATACTTATTTGACTCCAATGTATAATAACGAAACTAGTTACTGTAGTATGCATCATATTTTCCAATTGCAATCAGATCAAGTGGGCAACAAAACACACATCGACAAAGCAATATAGCTTAACTAAGACAAAACAAAAAGCTGCCATAAAATTTGGACTGATGACTATAAGCAGGGTAACAGTAAGCTTTACATGATACTCACTAAGCTACTGTCAAAACGATTATGCAATCTCAAGTTAAAACCCATATAGATATATTTGTATTTTATTTCAAAAGTTCAGTAAAGATTACCGGTTGATAAATGTATCCAAGGATCTCATCTTGCTAGCTGGATTGTCGGCAGATCACGGTTTTCTGTCTCCTCAATTTTAGGTAACTCGAACTTTTTTACATTTTCTTCTCCTAATTCTTTCAACGAAACTAAGGTTATCTGATGAGGAAATACTTGACCAAAATCTTCAGATTTCAGAATCTCTTTAGAGGTTGAAGATATGGGGTCACAAATATCGAGAGAGAGATAATTGTAACATAAAACACTGCCTCTCATGGTAAAGGCTAATGGTTCTCTTTCGATAAGACTAAACTCTTTAATCCAACCCAATGGCTCATTTTCCACCTGCTCTTTCATGTCAGGGATATTGTTCTTCTTAGTGACAGTAAGCATGACTCAGGTGTTCTTTATTAACTGTTGTATTGACTGTGTCTGAAAATGTGTCTGCCCTGAGTCTTTTATTTGTGTGCTATTAATCATTGTATCCGTACAGATTGTGTGCTGTCTATGACAGCCTGTACTGAGAACTGTTTTGTATAAGAAGAGCTTTCTCTTCTCTGTGTTGGTTCAATGAGAAAGGATTTTAGATTTTCATTTCAGTCAACTATGGTATCAGATAGAGAAACAGAGTTTCTCTGGTAGGATCTTGGTCACCGTATTCCGCTTCCTTGCAAATCTTTCATCAGATTATCTCTCTTCTTCAACCATCATCAATCTCAGGTCTTTTTCCTACAATTCATCTTTCTCTTCTTGTTTTTTGGTCTTGATCTTGTTTGTTGTTTTCAGATCTACTTTCTTTTCTTCTTTGCAAATCTTGCATGATTCAAGAATTTCCATCCAACTCTATGGAAAATCCTACTGCTTTTTCAATTTCCAAAGTTCCATTAAATCAATTAACAAGTATTATTCAACTCAAACTCAGAGATGATAATTTCTTGATCTGGAAATCTCTTGTTCTTCCTGTCATTCGTAAATTCAAGATAATGAAATACCTTGATGGATCTCTTCCTTGTCCTACTCAATTTACCTATCCAAGAAATGAAATCAATAGAATTGAAAATCCACTTTACACCGACTGGATGGATGATGATGCAACTATTATTCTGTGGCTCAATTCTACAATCTCCGATTCGGTAATTGCATACTTTGCTTTGGTTTCTTCTTCGTTTGAACTGTGGAAATGTATTAATGATCGCTTTGCTCGAGTTTCTTCTACACATTCGATTTAATTACGAACTACACTTCTTTCTATAAAACAAGGTGATAAATCAATTCCTTCACTTCTCAATGAGATCAAGCTGCTTTCAGATCAACTTGCAGCTGCTGGATCTAAAGTCTCCGATGATGAATTGGTTGTCATTACTCTGGGTGCTTTATCTGCTGACTATGCTTCATTTGCTACATCTATACGTGTTAGATCGCCTCATGTATCTAGTATGGAACTTCAAAATATGCTTCTCAGTGAGGAGTCAATTGTAACTGCTCGATCTAAGACTCTGCATGAGGAATCTACTCATAGAGCTTTTGCTGCTCAATATGGCAATTTTCGTGGTTCTGGTAGAGGTTTTGGTCGAGGTTATCAGCCTAATTCTTTCAGAGGTCGTGGTAGAAGTCAATATTTCTCAGGGAGAGGTTCATCTCAAGGTTTGCTACCTTCTCCTTCTTCACAATCTATTACTAGAACTGCTTCTTCAGACCTATCTTCTGGAGATCGTCCTACTTGTCAAATTTGTCGCAAATATGGACATGATGCACGTGAATGCTGGAATCGACTCAACTTTTCTTATCAAGGCAATGATCCACCAAGAAATATTCAAGCTATGCTTGCTTCTGCAAATATTTTTGGTGAGAATCCCCGGTACATGGACTCAGGAGCCAATCATCATCTAACTGGTGATGCTAGTCATTTGGATGCTTCAACTTCAACATCTTACACTGGCAATGACTTAGTTACTACAGTTAATGGTGAAGGTATGTTTTTTTCTGGTCATGGTTCTAGCACTTTAACTTTTCCTTCCAAAACCTTCCACTTAAATAGAATTCTACATGTTCCTAAAGCCTCTCACAACCTCATTTCAGTTCATAAGTTTGCTAGAGACAATTATTGTTCTCCAACTTTTACCTCCACTGTTTTTTGCATAAAGGATCTGAGATCAGGGAGGATTCTCTTCAAAGGGCCCAGTGAAAATGGTCTCTACCCAATACAAAGTTCTACTTCTTTCAAAACATCCTTTTCCAGTGTTGCTGCTTCATTTGAAGTTTGGCATAAAAGATTAGCACATCCTTCTTTTGAGTCTTTTAGTAAAGTCTGTAGAACAATAAAGCTTGACAATGTCATGTCAAAGCCTATTATGTGCAGTGAATGTCAATTGGGAAGGTCTCAAAAACTTCCTTTTCAATTGTCATCTTCTGTTTCTTTATTTCCATTACAATTGTTGCATCTTGATGTTTGGGGCCCTGCTTCAATTAACTCTGTAAATGGTTACAAGTTCTATGTCAATATTGTTGATGACTTTACTAGTTTTGTTGGGTCTTTCCACTCACTGCAAAATCAGATTTCACTTCTATTTTTCTTCAATTTAAAACCACTATGGAAAACCAACTTTCTATTACCATCAAAGTTATTAGAACAGATGGTGGTGGTGAATTTGTAAATCATGAACTTGACTCTTTTCTTTCTTCTTATGGCATTCTTCATGAACTTACATGCCCTCATACACCAGAACAAAATGGTGTAGCTGAATCCAAACACAGGCATTTACTTGATATTACCAGAACTTTTCTTATCCAAGCTGATTTACCTATTTCATATTGGTTTGATGCTTTGGCCACTGCCAATTACACCATCAATAGATTGCCAACCAAATCTTTACACTCACTTTCTCCTTTTGAAAAATTGTTTAACAAGCCACCTGATTATCACTTTCTAAAATCTTTTGGTTGCCTTTGTTTTCCTTGGCTTTAGCCCTATGTCTCTAATAAACTGCAACCTAGGAGTACTAAGTGCATTTTCTGGGTTACAGTTCTCAAAGTAAGGGCTATAAGTGTTTGGATCCTATTTCACATAAATTTTTTATCTCCAGACATGTTGTTTTCAATGAACATGTATTTCCATACACTTGTCTTACCTCCACTACTACTCTCACTCAAGTTCTCTCTAATTTTGATATGTCTCTTACTCTACTAGATGTATCTCCATCTCTTTCACTCTCTCCACCACTTTCTACTCCTTCTGTCACTTTATACATTTCTTCTGCAACTTCCATTCTTTCCAATCCTACATCACCTCAGGGAACCATGATCACTAACACTCATACTATGACTACAAGAGCCAAGAACAACATCTACAAGCCTAAGGTTCTTTTCTCAACTAAGCATACTCTACCAGCTGCTTATATGGCAACTATTGCTCCTCCTACACCAACATGCTACTCTCAAGCTAAAAAAATTCCAGTTTGGTGTGGTTCTATGGATGAAAAACATACTGCTCTGCTTAATGCTGATACTTGGACCAAAGTGCCACCACATTGATGTGACTCAATAATGTTGTAGAAAGTGGTAGTAAGGTTGTCGTTCACTCGGACTTGATGAGATTGATTTTTAAGAATTAATAAAAGAAAATAATAAAAATACAGAATATATACAATTTATGTCACAAGACGGAGAGATGTCTTTGGGACTCGTGGATTCTACCAAACTCATAACAAAAGGTTCAATTTATTTATTCTCAGCAATTAAAGCTCAATAAACAAAATATCACCGACTCTTATTTTTGCCAAGGTAGACTCTCAAAAGATTAATTGTATCCCTAAGCATAGATTATCTAAACAAAGCATAACCTATCTAATTGAATAACAACCAATTTAATCAAATCTTAATTCTATTTTGCCAGGCTACCCACCAACTTATTGCCAAGTGATTGTAATTCTTTAATAGATGATTAATTATTTGATTTTCAAAGTCAAATAAAGAATTAATTAAAATTACCCATGTATGAAATTTGTCTTCCTCCGTCGTCCCAGTGATGGGTTCTAGCTCATCATGTTGGAAACACGCTCAAAATCCATTTTTTATTGCTCAAAGGAGGTGTACAAATGATGAAATGGAGAAATTGATGAAAATCGAGTGTTTGCAACAATTATAAGTGTTGCAAATACTGTTACAAGGAATGATAAAACCGTTACTTCTTTTAAGTCTTCTCCCCTCCGTATTACAACCCTCTACTAAGTGTCGTAGACACTGTAGAAGAACGACTGCCTCTGGTGGTCCGTTCTTCGTGTTCTTGGTGCAAAGAAGAAAAGAAGACAGCAGCAGCAGAGAATAATTTTGCAACTCGATTTTTCTTGGCTCAGAGCGTTCTAATTTCTCCCAAACTCTCCGTATCTCTTCTGTGCTACCCCAAGACGCTATTTATACACAAAGGCAATGAAAATCCCTTGTAATAACTCGTAATAATCCTCTCAATATTCGGCAATGAAAATAATATTTTCTGGAATATTTTCTTCCCGAATCAACTCTTCACGCGTCTGTTGTATGAAGATTCACTCCTACACGCTGCCAACACAACTTAGAATGAGTTTATATGTTTGTAGCACACGAAACGTCCCAAAATCCCGTGAATATCTCCTCGTGAGCGTGTTACACTGATTTTCCTTCTCGCGGCAATTCCAGCCCATTTGGATCGAAACCAACTCCTATATCAATCCCTGTCTAGCCCATATGAGAGTACCCAATCAATTCCAGCCCTTTAGTCTCACGGGAAGAGCTTCAAATTTGCAACCCTAATTCTGCCCGTGAAACCAAGCTTTTCCCGCCAATTTCTGATTTTTGAAATGGAGAAGATGAAGTCCCCCTATCCTGTTCTGGGGTGCGAATAGCAGGTGCCTCCTTGGGGGTGCCCCTTAGTAATTGGGTTACCCCTTATCCAAAGACGAGAGTCCGAATAACACGTGTCTTCCGGAGGTGCTCCGAGCAACTTTTCGAGCCGAATTTTCCAACAAATATTTATTTCCAAAAATACCTAAAAATACATAAAACACAATATTAGTACAAAAATCTAGTTCCAACAATACCAAAGATCGAGGACAATTCGGACACAAAAATGTGTCTATCAAATACCCCCAAACTTATTATTTGCTAGTCCTCGAGCAAATTTATTCTAGAAAATAAAAATCATTTGAACCCCTAGGTGGCCCTAGTGAAGTGAGTGTTGTCTCCTGGGAGGGTTTACCAGAGGTGTACCCACAAAACCTTTACTCTGCACCTAGCTATCTACACAAAACCTTGGAAGGCACTAAAGAATCTCCTTGGTTGGCATACTTATTGACTACAAGAGGAAGTACCCCGATGCGAAATTCCAATTCTTTGTACACGAGTTTGCACTCAAGCATACTAAAATTCATATAAAGTGACAGAGCTCTACTCAGATAGTCGCACTATGGACATCAATACCCGGAGTCAAAACTAATCACATGGATAGATCAAGAAGATGGATATAGAGAAAAACATAGATGGTTTTGATGTTTACTAAGTGAATGGTGTTTCCCATATCTCAATAGAAGGCCTCCGCCAAAATGAACCTATCCTAATGGACTCGAGATACTAGTTCGACTAATATCAACACACTGGCATATACAAGGGAACCAGTGGTCGATAATCCTAACTCTAGGTCAACACAACTGGCATATACAAGGGTTCCAGTGGTCGACTTTATTGAATTTATTCCGGTTGGTCTGATGGTCTGGTCTCAATTTCATCATTCATTCTTTTTTTTTTTCAACTTTTTTTTTTTTTTCAACTTTTTTTTTTTCAACTATTTTTTTTTTTTTTTTTTTTTTTTTAGTATCTCAATCACACTAATTCACCCTAGCATTGGTAACAACTTGATTCGTGGGCCCCACCTAATCACTTAGAGAAACATAGTTTCAAGAACAAAACAAAATAAAAATAGAAGTGAAAAGGACTCAACGAGATATGGTGAAACTATCATGTTATTTCTAACACCCGAGCTCGTGCTTTTATGAATAGACTCTTTAGATGTTGCCATCTAATCAGATTGGTTCCTCAACTCCTACAACCAAAATGCTTCCATCCACTTAGATTGGTTAGTGCCATCCTTAATAAACATAAATTTCTAGGCTCTGGAGTTTAATTATTGCAAAAAAGTTTCTCCCATACCCCCAAACTTAAATCTAACATTGTCCTCAATGTTCTAAAGATGAAATTAAAAGCATGAACAATGAGAAACTGTCACCACTTGAAGAGTAAGGAAAGATATTACCGTGTTGCAAGAGCATGGGTTACCTCCCAAGAAGTGCTAAGTTTAAAGTCTTCAGCCAGACATTGGAAAGGATTAGTCACCTCGGAGAATCATATAGCAACGATGAATGGCATAATCGGGTCATCTGGATCAAAAAGTGCTAACCACAAGAAGAGGAGACCGCAAATGCACCAGGAAGATATCCAACACACCCTTATCTATCTTTTTGTTTAAGACAACTACATCTAGTTGTGGTTCGGGTTCAGGCTCTATAAAAGGGTCTAGATAACATATTTTCATGGGTTGCGTTTCCTTATGAGTTAGATCCGAATGTTCAGGTTCTAGAGTCTGGAAAAACTCAAATAAAAACTTAGAAGCACATAATAATAAACTGAATAATTGAGGATCTTCTAAGTCAATCAGTTTTGACTTACACAGATGACCACAATAAGATTGGTGGTCTTCCTTAAGCAAATGTGTCGACCCTAATATCCTAAAGTAATTAGGTTTAGTCTCAAAACTTAAAATTGACACATCTGAAACTTATACGTTCCCACAATTGGAAGGAAGGTTTTTGGTGGGAAAACAAAGTCAATCGTGGTATCATAGCCCGGGTTAACCACATCAACCGTGAGGATGGGTTTCTAACAACCGAACTTCTTTATGGACACAACTAGGTTCAGGAAAAAGTATATGAAGATAATCTTTTAAAATGGTTGAGGCACATATGTCAAGTCCCAAGTTAGGGACCTTTCTAAGAGTTAAAGCACATGAAGAATGATAATCACCCCCAAACTTAGAGTTTTCATTGTCTCTAGAAAGACTAGTCACAACTTCCCTAATTTCAAGGTCATCCGATTCCGAAAATGGTCAATTGATTCTTCTAAGTCGGTACATCCTCACTCATTTCTACGAGTTCATTTTGTTTTTCTAAGTCTATTGTTTCTAAATCGCTAGACTCAAAATATACTCGTTCCTCTAAACCATCATTGGCTTCGTAATCAAAAGGAAATACTACATCGTCTAAAACGGGGGTATCTCTAGTCAAATCCTCATCCTTTTGAATAGGTGAATAATTATTAAAATTATTTGGATTTGAACTAGAAATAATATTATCGTTATAAAGTTCAATTGGGGTAACAATTTCCGATCACTATGCCTATTTATTTCAAATTCTTCATCAACACTATCCTCATCATAATCATCATTATAATAATATGAAAATGGTTGAACCTCATCTAGACAACTAGTGTTACCAATTTTATCCTCGTCATCTTGATTATGTAAATAACTATCCTCATTTTCAGGGTACTATTGGAAACACTAAGATTATCTCGAGCAGTTCCGTTCTGGGCCTCTAACAAAAGCTTTCGAATCGACTCATATGACTTCATTATGGTATCGTGACTCGACTCACATGACTTCCTTAATGCATCGTGACTCGACTCACATGACTTCCTTATTGAATCTAGGAAAGAAATTTCACTCGTTGCATTAGTTTCATCCATAACTAAGTTATTCATTTCTGCAAACTTACGTGTCGTCTCGCCTAACTTACGTGTTGACTCTATTAGAGAGGAATTTTGCTCGTACGACCGGGTGGCGTGTGGATAGTAATTGGGCTCACCATGGTATGACCCATAACCTTCAAAAGTTTGGCGTTCCCAACCACTATTCACACTATGGTCATAAAAAGAGTGATGTCTATATTGTTCAGTTGGATATTCATATTCATTGTGATGGCTATTGTAATACCAGTTTGACATCCTAACTGCAAGGGAATTCTACACAAGCACAAACAAGGCTGACTCGACCACAACAAACCTACTGATTTCTAGCAAACAAAAAGCATGATGGCTCCACTTAGATTGTTTTCTAGACCAGCTTCTAAACCTTCGAAAGGAGATTCGTTACAATTTAAGCAAACCCCTCTGGAATCAATCCGAGTTTAAGTAAGCTGAATAGAGGCGAGGGAAGCTGCGTGGAGCTTTGATACCCAAGGCCTCACCGCATTACAAGGCGGCGTAGTCACGCATTCAACTTACAGAAACCATCATGAACTTCGAAGTATGCTTAAAGAGTAACCAATATTTTTCGAATGACTTTCCTATTAAGCTCGTTACCCTATCGGTCTCGTTCTAGTCAAAATTTTAGGCTTAGGTTCGTGTTTGGTTTCGTTTTCCTAAGGCGGGCAAGAAGAGAACGGTGATGAAATCCGAACCCTTATCTTGTATGGCCAGTCCTTGCCCTTTACTAGGAAATTAAAGCAGCCGTTTTCAATACCTCAACATATATGCATACAAAATCATCCAGTAAAACCCCCTGGCGGGGATTCGCGGGTGTTTAGAATTCTTACCTCCCGTTCTCAGACAGGGGATGAACCGCTGAAGTCGACTCGGGCCACGACTCCTATGTCGTGTACGAACTCAAGGGGCCGAGACGATATCGTAATCGTCGTCCTTCCCTGTGCAGTTTATATTTAAATAACCCTTCCTTAGGGTTTTATAAAAAATGTCCAAAAGTCCAAAAATAAAGTCCAAAATTAAGAAGTCCAAAAATAAAAATAAAAATTACAAAAATAATTACCTAATTACGTTTCTAAAAATAAATAAATAAAATTAATTACACTATATACAAAATTTTCTTCTTTACTCCTTTGGATTTTTCTCTTCTTTCCTTCTTTGGCTTCGCTTTACTTTTCAAAACTTTTTTCTTTCTCATAAGCTTCGCACCAAATCTGAAAGCAAATAGAAAATACCAAAACGCGTAAAAAGGAACAAAAATAATTAAAAAAATAAAAATAAAAAACCTAAAAACAAATCTATACACAAGTCCGCGTCGGCGGCGCCAAAAATTGATGTGACTCAATAATGTTGTAGAAAGTGGTAGTAAGGTTGTCGTTCACTCGGACTTGATGAGATTGATTTTTAAGAATTAATAAAAGAAAATAATAAAAATACGAGTAATATATACAATTTATGTCACAAGACGGAGAGATGTGCTGGGACTCAGGATTCGGCCAAACTCATAACAAAAGGTTCAATTTATTTATTCTCAGCAATTAAAGCTCAATAAACAAAATATCACCGACTCTTATTTTTGCCAAGGTAGACTCTCAAAAGATTAATTGTATCCCTAAGCATAGATTATCTAAACAAAGCATAACCTATCTAATTGAATAACAACCAATTTAATCAAATCTTAATTCTATTTTAATTAGTGCAAAAGTCAAATAAGAATTAATTAAAATTACCCATGTATGAAATTTGTCTTCCTCCGTCGTCCCAGTGATGGGTTCTAGCTCATCATGTTGGAAACACGCTCAAAATCCATTTTTATTGCTCAAAGGAGGTGTACAAATGATGAAATGGAGAAAATGATGAAAATCGAGTGTTTGCAACAATTATAAGTGTTGCAAATACTGTTACAAGGAATGATAAAACCGTTACTTCTTTTAAGTCTTCTCCCCTCCGTATTACGACCCTCTACTAAGTGTCGTAAACACTGTAGAAGAACGACTGCCTCTGGTGGTCCGTTATTCGTGTTCTTGGTAAGAAGAAGAAAGCAGAGAATAATTCCGCAACTCAATTTTTCTTGGCTGTGAGCGTTCTAATTTCTCCCAAACTCTCCGTATCTCTTCGTGCTACCCCAAGACGCTATTTATACACAACGAGCGATGAAAATCCCTTGTAATAACTCGTAATAATCCTCTCAATATTCGGCAATGAAAATAATATTTTCGGGAATATTTTCTTCCCTGAATCAACTCTTCACGCGTCTGTTGTATGAAGATTCACTCCTACACGCTGCCAACACAACTTAGAATGAGTTTATATGTTTGTAGCACACGGAAACTTCCCAAAATCCCGTGAATATCTCCTCGTGAGCGTGTTACCCTGTTTTCCTTCTCGCGCCAATTCCAGCAAAACTGGATCGAAACCAACTCCTATATCATCCCTGTCTAGCCCATATGAGAGTACCCAATCAATTCCATCCCTTTAGTCTCACGGGAAGAGCTTCAAATTTGCAACCCTAATTCTGCCCGTGAAACCAAGCTTTTCCCGCCAATTTCTGATTTTTGAAATGGAGAAGATGAAGTCCCCCTATCCTGTTCTGGGGTGCGTATAGCAGGTGCCTCTTTAGGGGTGCCCCTTAGTAATTGGGTTACCCCTTATCCAAAGACGAGAGTCCGAATAACACGTGTCTTCCGGAGGTGCTCCGAGCAACTTTTCGAGCCGAATTTTCCAACAAATATTTATTTCCAAAAATACCTAAAAATGCATAAAAACACAATATTAGTACAAAAATCGAGTTCCAACAATACCAGCACTGAGGACAATTCAGACACAAAAAATGTGTCTATCACACATCCTTCACAGAATTTAGTGGCTGCAAATGGGTTTATAAAGTGAAGCATAAGGCTGATGGCACTATTGAGAGACATAAAGCCAGGCTTGTTGCTAAAGGGTATCATCAACTTGAGGGTCTTGATTATACAGATACTTTCAGTCCTGTGGTAAAGCCAACTACTATCAGAATTTTTGTTGCTTTAGCTGTGAACTTTTATTGGGATATTAAGCAGCTTGACATAAGAAATGTTTTTCTTCATGGAGACCTCAAAGAAGATGTGTATATGGTTCAACCTCCAGGCTATGAAGACAAAGATCATCCTGAATATGTTTGCAAGCTCAACAAATCTTTATATAGGTTAAAACAAGCCCCAAGGGCTTGGTATGAGAAACTTGCAGATGCTATCATTTCTCTTGACTTCAAACCCTCATTAGCTGATCCATCTTTATTTGTTCAGAAGTTAGGGTCCAAGCTTACTATCATGCTTGTTTATGTGGATGACATCATTATTACTGGGAATGATGTCTCTCACTGCAACAAGATCATCTTCATCTAAGTACTCTTTTCCCTGTCAAAGATCTTGGTGCTCTATATTTTTTCTTGGGATTGCAAGTAACCAGAAATACCAAAGGTTTGTTTCTTAGTCAAACAAAATATGCCATTGATCTGCTTCAGAAACGCAATCTTGTTGGAATCAAGCCCTGCACATCTCCTTGTCCTGCAAATTTCAAACTTTCTGCTTCAGATGGAGATCTTCTTCCTAATCCTACTGAATACAGGTCTCTTGTTGGTCTCTGCAATACTTAACTTGGACAAGACCTGATATCAGTTTTGCAGTCAATCAGATTTGTCAGTTTATGCATGCTCCCACTACTGCACATCTTCAAGCTGCTAAGAGGATTCTCAGATATATTTAAGGCACTCTTGGCCATGGTCTTCTATTCTCTCCAGGTTTTAATGCTTTACAAGGATACACTGATGTTGACTGGGCTGGGAATCCAGATGATACAAGGTCTGTAAGTGGTTATTGTATTTTCTTTGGAGGTAATCCAATTTCTTGGTCATCCAAGAAACAACCTACTGTTTCCAGAAGTAGTACAGAGGCAGAGTATAGATCACTTGCATCCACTGCTGCTGAGGTACTTTGGATCTGTCATATTCTAAAGGATCTCTATATTCTTGTTCCTATTCCTCCTTCCATTGCTTGTGACAACAAAAGCTCAATTGCCTTAGCTTCCAATCCAGTTTTCCACAGCAGAATCAAGCATCTTGCTCTTGATTTTCACTTTGTGAGAGAATTAGTTCAGTCCAAAAATTTGTAGGTTGTGTATATTTCCACTCTTCAACAAGCAGCAGATATTTTCACTAAAGGTCTAAGTACTCCTCGCTTTGAGTTTTTAAAACACAAGCTGAAAGTGCTCCAACCACTTCACTTGAGGGGGCTAGTGATGATAAGCATGACTTAGGTGTTCTTTATTAAGCTGTTGTATTGACTGTAATACGAAAATATGTACATACTGAGTCTTTTATTTGTGTGCTATTAATAATTGTATCCAAACAGATTGTGTGCCGACTATGACATGACTGTCTTGAGAAGCTGCTTTTTGTATAAGAAGAGCTTTCTCTTATACGTGTTGGTTCAATGAGAAAGGATTTTAGATTTTCATTTGATCAACTACTTCTTTTTAAGTAGACATATGTCCAAACATCGTTTTTAATGATTTCACCATCATCGTCATAGTCATCATCATGTCCCGTAACATAATATAAAACCCCATCCAACTCCCCTACAATATCAAAAGGCATCACTCCAAGATGTGGTGAAAGAGGTTCACGAAACTTCTCCTCAGTCAAATCGAAAGTTAACACCCTTCCTCCTTAATACACCCAATGCAGAGCTCCGTTTCCAAACACGCCAGGATGAGAATAATATTTGCAAATTTTATAATCCAACCTCCCAACACTTCTCCACCCCCAGCCTGTATAAAACCAGTATCTCTCCATAGCTTATACAGTTGAACAACCTTATACTCATTAGTTAAAGAATCGTACCCAAATCCGCTGGAAAGATTATCATACTGATCATCACTAGCTTTTGGAAGCATAACATATTCTCTTGTCACGGGGTTACAAATACAAGACGTATGATCTCGCCATTTATAAAGATAAATCAAACCATTAACCCAACCATAATGAATATAATCAAAATTTTCAAATGCAGGGTTTATGTTTATCCTTGTGATACTATCGATAGGTTTCTCTTTATTATTCTCATCATACTCAAAATAGTATAATTATTTATCAGCTCTAACAAAGAAACTTAACTTACCAGAATCGGGTGAGTAATTAAGATGAGACCAATACATTTGATAGAATGATGGATGGTGAGAAACTAGATCCCTCCATGGTCTGCAAACCAATTTGTAGTTTAGAATTGAATCAGCTGGTAAACGAGTTATGATGTCTAGTATAATCTCTGTGGGGAGATGGTTGAAATTGAAATTCCGCATTGAAGAAAGGGATTTACAAAAGAAATGAAAGATTCTAGGGTTTGGAAGAAATTTTGGTTGGGGATAGAGTTAAGTGGGAGGGTTTGGGTTTTTTCGACAAAAATGAGGGGAACCAATTTCCAATTTCCCAGATAAGTGATGTGTCTGTTTTTCGTGAATGGACACCCTTGTTAGCCCGTTTGGTTTTTTTACCCAAGTCCTTGTTATCCCGTTAAGATAAGACTAAAAGGAAGAAGATAAAAAAAAAAAAAAAAAAAAAAATTAGAAGTTTATGGTTTTTTACCAAGTCCTTGTTCGCCCGTTAGGCTAATACTTAAAAAAGAAGAAGATGAACTAGAAGTTAATTCGGGAAATTACGAGAATTATCAAGTGGTCTGGTGGTTCTCGTACTCTCTCTTGCATCACATGTTGGGGTTTGAATCCTTGTAATAGTCTAAAAATTTAGAAGTAGTCTAGGGACAACTATTCTATTTAATAATAAAAAATAAATCGGGAAACTGTAAAATGGTTTTTACTAGTAAACTGATTAATTTTTGCCAAGCAACTTGTTTTTGTTTGTGACTTTTAAAATTGACTTCTCATTCTTTCATCTAAATACTATCTTACCCCTAAATCAAACTTTGTAAAACGAATTAAACACCTAGGTTATGCTACCATGGTACCAACTTTTATAGAGTTAAGGTTGTTTAGAACTGTTACGCTTTACAAATAATGAAGATCTAGTCCACATGTAATTAGTTCTAACAATAATTTAGGTACTGCTAGACTGGTTTTCTTGATTGATAAAAAATTTGGTACCAACGAGTTTCGATCTCAAATAGATTTGTAGTATCAGCACAAAATCATAATGATTTTAGTTCTGTATTACTATGAAATCGGCGGCAGTGTTACACAGTTAATAGTGTTTGTACAAAGTGATATAATTATTTCGCCATGATAAAATGATGAGTATAAAGTAAAAAATCCAGGGTATGTTTTTATAATTTGGTTTTGCTTGGTTACATATGTAGGAGTAAAAATATATATCAGACACGCGTCAAAAGATTAAGGTAGAAGTAGTATAGTTAGGTGCAACTGCTTCTAGGAAATAAGACCTCACTAGTGCTTATCCTAACTAGTCAGCCCTAAGGGCACTATTGTAACTTGATATACATCCCTACCCTTTATAAGGGAAAGTGAGATATGTTTGTAGGGATCCTTTTTCTTCTTCCTCCCACAACCGAGAGCTTAGCAAAAAACTTTATTTTCCCTTTAATGGAGTTTGTATGTAACACTCCCGATCTTGTAACACTTCCGATGATAGTAAAACCCCGTGGATGTAGGCTTCATTAATGGCCGAACCACGTAAAAACTCTTGTGTTCATGTTTACTTTGATGCACTTCATCTCTTCTTTGTTGAGTAGATCCTCATCTTAAGTGTTGGATTCAAAGTGGGTGTGGTTGTTAGATTTTTAGCAACTACATTTTGGTGCCGACTAAGGGGACCGAGAGTCTTCTGTAGCTTTTAGTTTTGAAGTAGTTTCAGTGAAGTGATTACCGATCTATCAACTGCGGAGACTGAAATGTAAAGGTTAAATATGGAACTTCATCTAGAGAGAGTTATCTTCAGACAACAAACGGGCGACAAAACTGAGAGGAAAAAATATTGGAGGTTCTGCGTGCAAAACCAGATACGAGCATGGAGAAAACTTCAACAAAATCGAAGGTCATCGAATAATAAATGTAAACAGGAACAATCTTCTTCCTGATCTTCTCTTTATTTGTCCTTAAACATTGAGATTGGAAGTTTCAAGTTAAAAGATTTTCCAAAACGTTTTCTTATGAAAACTAGGGTTTTGTTCTTGAACAAAAATTGAATTTTCTTTCGAATCTTAACTCGATTTCAGTTTTAATCGGGTATTTACTATTAATAGATCTCGTTTCACAAACGCATCCAAACTATTTTGGAATTATTGAGTTTGGGGGAACTTCCTGATTCGTTTCAGTCGAGGTTTCTATGTCTTGAATTGAATGATACGGTTGCTCTTCTCGGCTATTCACTCAATTGATTTATTGGTGCAGCGATTCTCTTAGCCAGGATGTGGATTCCATCCCTAGTCTTCATCATCGGGAATTACAGGAAGATGAAATTTGTGAAACCACCATCAAATTAATCGGGTCTCATCAACTCGATTTCGAAGGAAATCGTCTCGGGACAAAACTGCCACAGTGGGACCGAGCTCTGATCAATTTATTGAAGTGTTTCAATCTTTCCAGTACACTAGATTCGCCTGCTAACTCCAGCAGTACGAAGCAACATTTTTGGACTTGCATGGAATGCAGAACTTTGGAGTTTGGACGTAGCTCATCACCATCTCGTCAATTTTCACCTCGGATGAATTGATCATAAAATGCAATCAGCATCGGGTTCGACTACTCCAGTAGAAAACATCTCGGGCTCAATCACAAGAGTCAAATTCAAGACTTCATCGAATTTTGCTCTTTTAAGTAATTAAAATTCGTGGGATCATAATCAAGTTAATCGGGTCTCATCATTCAGCTTCGGAAGAGATCATCATCGGGACCAAATGTTACAGCTCAATCAAACTTTGGTTATTTTAACCATGTCAATTCATAGAATCAATCTCGGGTCTGGCCATTTCTGGGTTCATCGGCACATCTCAACTCGACCAAGTACTTTCATAGCATCAATGGGAATTGCAAAGAACTTAGCTTCGTGTAATTCCACATAGAGGCGAATCAGTTAACTTACTCGCATCAAAATCATCTCGTGCCAGGTCAAATCGGGTAAATGTCCAGGCAACGGATCGGAGATAGTCATATCGGATCACTTGCAACGTCTAGATCGGATCGGATCACTTGCAACTTCTAGCTCGGGTCAGTTTATTTTTATATCGGGAAAGATCATGTTGGAAAGGGCAGTCACTTCATATCAACTCGGACTGATCACCTCGGAAGGTTACAATTGACTCGCTTCGGGAACTCAGCTAGGGAAAATTGAGTCGGTTCATTCCAGAATAACACACCTTCATCGGGACATTCATCTATAACAGGGAACATTCTTACCTCCTCAATCCCCATTCTGCGAGTTATTTTGATGAATGTTATTTAAAATCTTCTTCATATAAGTCTGGTGCAAGGCGATCGGCTAAGTCAAATGCAACCCACCTAAGAAAACATGAATAGTTCTTATTTTAGATATTTGAGAGTGTAGACCCATAAAGTTTGGCATGCAAAAATGATTTGCTTCTACTACCTTACTTAGTGTTCAATCATCGTAAAACGTCACTGAATGAGAAATAGGAGAGATATTTTAGAGGGTGATGTCTGGCTATATTGTTTGGGAAGAGATCTTCCACTGTCTATCCGAGTTTATCCACTTCATTTATGTACTCTCGTTGGGATATGATTGAACTTGAAATCGCATTTGACTCCTTAAACAGACATAAGTATAAATATTGGGATTGTCACTGTAACCATTTATACTTAGACTGTCACCGTAGCCATTTAAATCATCAAAATGCTTAATTCTCACATATAGTGTCAATTTTCTTGAACGCATCACTTGATCATGAAATTCCTATAGTGTTAATTTTATACCTTAAACCAGGGCATCCATAATAAATGTCGTTTGAATGAGTCATTTGAAATTTATAAACCTTTCTCACCCGAATCGTAAGTGGCAGGTACATCAATCGAGAAGTAGAATGATATTGATAGCGTGAGCACGAGCTTCAGGCGGTAACATAGACTCTAAGGGAGGGGTAACTTTGCTCATGGAGACGAAACAACCCTCTCTGACCAAGTGCGGATCGCGTCATAATGTGTAGCTGATATCTATTCTCAACTGTCAGGAATGAAAGCTAAGTATCATCACTCTCAAACACTTAGCTCATTACAGCGTGTTTAACATCTCAATTCGTTTGTTACGATGTTTAAACATTTGAAGGATAACGAACAGTCCAAATTGGATCTTGTCACTGATTAACAAAACCCGCCTTCCTTAAGTTATTTCAAAACATTAAGTAGTATTTTGGCCTGATTTTAGAAGAGGCGATTCATGTCGTCAGTGGTACATTTGTAATTCGGAGGCCGAATGTGCAATTTGTCTCAAATTTAGCTTGGGTGCTCACTTAATTGACTTGTTGTTTCAGGAAAAGGCCGAAGAGAGTAAGATTTCTTTAATTAGGCATTGAACTTGCAGGGAAATCAGTTCAAGAAAACGCCATTATGAATGATCACTTTGAATCATCCGTCTCGGACCAAAATCACCTCTGGCCTCCCCCAGATAGCCTTTTGCTCGGGTCTCACTAGCTTCTGATCACTACCCATCATTGGGAGAGGAACTGCACACACAATTAGCTCGGACTTACATACGCTTCTTGTATCGGATTATCTTGAATCACCATCTCGGGAAAACCTGCTAGAATCGTCTAATGGGAAGGGAATAACTACCCAGTGGAGGATGTCAACCTCAGGGATAGTCACGAGTTGCTGCAGCACTAATCACTTGTCTACCAAGAACAAGGGGGAGTGAAGCTAACGTATAGCATCAAGAGCTGTCGCCAGTGGAAGTGAAAGCTAAGTGTCACCTTCCTGAAACACTTAAATTCATTCACTAGGCGCATATAATGAATTCGTTCATCGTAATACGTACATCTTTCGAATGATAGTACATTATCCAATCGTATTTTATTTTCAATTGTAAAAACCTGCCCGAAATTACTTCGAAAACATTAACTACCCACTTTTTTGGCCTAAATCTGGAGAAAATGAATCGTGTAGTTAGTAATACTTTTTCGATCAAATTTCGAATATGCAATCGGGCTAAGTTTTGCTCGGGGTACTCACTCAACTGACTAGATATTGCAGAAAAATGATGATGGATCGTGTGTGGACCCTTCAGTGAGATTATCTTGGAAGAATCCTGTTATGGACAATCACTTCGAATCAACCATCTTGGAGTTAGCCACACTAGTCTTCTCATGAAACATCATTGCGTTAAAGGAAGCTATCTTGGAATAAATAGTTCAGGTCAATCAACTCGGAAAGCAACGAAGTAGTATCTCAAGCTAAACCTACTCACGCCCGGATCACATCGAGGCACATACAATTTACTCGGATTCCATCCAGAAACATCTGTGACCAGCACGTATCGGGCATTCATCCTCTTTGGGAAATAACTGAGAACACTTCTCCTAACTAACACATCCCGGCACACAAAAGCTCGCAGTAATGCAGAAGTTCTCTCATGAATGGCACCAATGAAGTTCAGGGCAGCTCCAGATCTGACAAGTCAAGGATTCCCCAGACCATCTCTGGCCTCAGCCCTAGATGAGCTTGTCTTGAAACAACAAACTGGGTGTCACACCTTTCTTCTCTTAACTTTTGATTCCCTTCGTTTACTACTTGCATGACATGATCTAATGAATGTGTCCAGGCCGTAGGAATTCATAAAGTGAACTTAGGAATTTAGCAAATAGCCCAGTATGTCATTGCCGCACATGCCTTTGTGCCTTGTTAAGTGTTCAAGTGCTGTTATCAAATAGCCCAGTATGTCATTCCTGAGTTCATCATGATTTTCCTTATCGATTTTGACATCGCATTGTTATTAGATAGATGGTAACGATGAAATTCCACAAAGACTAGATACGATTGGTATACTTTGTAACTTGACCTTAGTATGTGGCTAAGCAGCTTGAGGTAGCACTTGGGTGGGAATGAACCTTAACATTTTAATGGAAATTTGAAAATCGGCTCTGTATACGGGATCATCTTTATAAAAGTGAATGGTTGAAGTATATGATTCTTCTTTTCCTTAGACTCACCCTGCAGCTACTTACCTTTTGAATCCACATGAATTTTAGAAGTTCGACAAGGAGACTGTAATCGCTTAGAGAATCTACACAATGGAGGCACGACAAAATGATCCAGTCCGCAGAGTTCGTTAGGATATACTAGTGGTATTATGAACAACAGTAAGTTATCTCGGGACAAAGCAATATACCAAGTCATACCTGCTCGTGTTAGATCGCATCGGGACATCTCCAATCTATTTCGGGTCATAGTAGTGAACACTTCCTCATTACAAGCGACATCGGGATAACAGTCAGCACCTTACGAGAAATACCTAAAAGCTTCATAATGGGACCTTTGAGGGGAATCAAGCGAGATACAATAGTAACATGATGGCATGGGAGATTCGGAGATACTTGGAGAAACGTATGACTAAGGTATCCCACTAGTGTGTGACGCTGAATGGGCAGGGGGCAACCGCTGCTCCGAAGATAATCACTTGAGCCACAATACCATGCCAACTACGTTTAGTAATCAGCTACTTTGGACCAGACACGCCACAGACCAATACATATTGGGCATTGGCCTCTTTCGGAACTAACTCACGGCTACTTCCCGGTTCGAAAGATTAAGGTAGAAGTAGTATAAATAGGAAATAAGACCTCACTAGTGCTTATCCTAACTAGTCAGCCCTAAGGGCACTAGTGTAACTTGATATACATCCCTACCCTTTATAAGGGAAAGTGAGATATGTTTGTAGGGATCCTTTTTCTTCTTCCTCCCACAACCGAGAGCTTAGCAAAAAACTCTATTTTCCCTTTAATGGAGTTTGTATGTAACACTTCCGATGATAGTAAAACTCCGTGGATATAGGCTTCATTAATGGCCGAACCACATAAAAACTCTTGTGTTCATGTTTTTTTTGATGCACTTCATCTCTTCTTTGTTGAGTAGATCCTCATCTTAAGTGTTGGATTCAAAGTGGGCGTGGTTGTTAGATTTTTAGCAACTACAACATAAGTTACGCTTTGAGATTTGTACCCACATATGGTGGGCAGGCTCTTTGAAATTTTGACGACTCTTGGCGAAGAATGTTAGGAGTGCCTTTATGATATAAATTATTTATGCACATATAGATTATTCCCTCCGTCCCATAGAAATAAGTCTTTCGCTTTTATAATTTTTCTTACTTACAGTGGACGGATAGAGGAAGTAAATGTTTTTTTGAGTGTCTCTTTGTAAAACTACATGCATCCTCGGTGAAAATTGAATCAATCAAGTTGATAAAATTTGACCTCCGATAATCTAAACAAAGAAACTTACAAAAGTAATCGCACTGGGAGCAATAACATAATTACTTAAACTTCGTTCTAGCTACACTCCTATTAGCAAACTCATCGATCAATTTTGAAAAATCCAATATGTCTTTTTTTTAATAGGAAATAATCATTTTTATTTAAATTTAAGAAATCGGGACATTGTTTTGGTCACTTAGAATCAAAGTACTGATCCAAGCAGGCCAATCATTAAACCAATCTATTGAAACTGCTTGATTTCTTGCAAATTTAGCCAATGAGTCATCTAGATTGTTTGCATCTCTATGAACATAACTACATTTCCAATGATCAAAATCTTACAAGATAAATAATAATTCTCTAATGATATTATTTGTTGTCCATTTTACAGATGATGGATGTCGCTGGATAGCTTTCACCACGTTCATGCGGTCTCCTTCTAAATGGATGTTCCCAACTCATCATTCCTTAACTCATAAAATTTCTTCCAAATATCCTAATGCCTGTGCTTGTTCCGCATCTACTGCATTTGTTAGGATGCATCGCACTTTATTGCATTCTCTTGCAGAAGTTCTAGAGATTAGTTAATTTCCAGAAGATACTGAGTTGTCAATGAAAGAAGCATCAAAATTTATTTTTTCCTCGTCAACTAAAAGGGATGCCAAACATGTCTTTCTTGATGACTGTTATTGCTCAGACTACCGGCATTAGATAAAGAACTATGCCAATCCTCAAAATGATTAATAATATTATCATATAATTTAATTATATTAATCCGTATATTATCAACATTGTTGGAGCATTTTGCCTTCCAAATATACCACGTAATGAAACACATATATTTAAATTTTTTAAGATCAACCCGCACACCAGTATTACATGCATTTAGAATAGTAAATAACCCATCATGAAGATTATAATTACTAATGACCGCTATAGATTAGGATATATTATTGGCAACGTTCAATACAAAGATGATGAACAAATTCAATTTCATTATCACACAGAGAATATGAAGAGTTTTTGTGTCTAGTTATTCTAGATAATTTATTTTTAGTAGGGAGACAAGGGTGAAGACACTTCCACATAAAGTGTTGAATTTTAGGTGGAAGTTATATCTTTCAGAAGGATTTTCAGTTTACATTCAAATTATTTCTAGTGAGGCAAAGAGCTAAGGACTCATCCTAGCCATTATGAACAGCGAACCATTTAAGATTATCAATACCTGTGAAAGGAACCCTAATCCTGGTTATCTCATTGACAATACCCTCGTCAAAAATATTATTGAGAGTGTCTAGTTTCCAAGAATGGGTATCACTAACTATGAGTTGACTAACATGTTGCATATTAGCAGAATCAGGAAGTTTATTCCTATTTGGTATCCAAGTATCACATGATTTACATCTCCTATTTTCCAAACATAATGCCTTTTAACAATATCAAGTCAATGTCAGATGCCTTTCCAGACCCACGAACCCTATGAAGAAACAACACCATTAAGTGGATTAGTATCACTAAAATACTTGGAACTTAAATTTTTTTACCTACAACTCATCCCTCCGGATTAAACATTCTCCGAGATAATTTAGTGAGAAGTGCTTGATTCAAGATATCTTTCCTTCTAATATTCAGGCCTCCTAGAGATTTAGGAAGAGAAACATCCAACCATCTTTTAGGATAAATACCACGTCCTTTTTCATCTTTTCCCCACTGAAAATCCATTTGAACTGAGTCCATATTAGCAGTGATCTTTTTATGAATAGGAAAGACAACAAGATGATAATTAGCCATATTCCCTAAATAGATTGTATGAGAACAATTCTATCAGGTGGAGCAACAAGCTTACATTTCCAAGTGGCCAAACTAACATTATAACTATCAATCAAGTGAGACAATGATTAAGATTTATCCATTTGCAGAAGGAATGGCACACTTAGATATTTATATTGGAATGACATTCTCTTAATTTGTAGGATACTATATATGGTATTTTTAACATCATATGGGAACATAAGGCTAAAAGCAACAACAGATTTGTCAAAATTGACAGCTTGACCAGAAAATTTACTTAATTGGTCAATAATAGATGCTAAGTGATTAGCTTCTCTAATTCTAGCTTTTATGAAGACTAATAAGTCATCTGAAAATCCATTATGTCTAAATTTGTCTAATTTTGACATAAAATAATTGATAGAACAAATAAGTGAGATGTCGGCAGGGACGGATTATGTTTATGCATCCAGGCGAGAGGCAAGGTATCTACGAAAGCGGGGAAAATGAAATTATGAACAGGCTGAGAGATAGGAGAAGGAATAAGAGAACAATGATTAACTTCAAGAAGCAACCGGTTTTAAGGACAAGGTTAAGAATAATGTTTAAGCACTAAGTTAGCTAAAAGAATGTTATAATCCTTTCCTAATTAGGACGGTTTAAATAGGTCTATTTATAATCATTTATGTACTTATGTGTTTGTTTTGTGCTTATAAGTTCTTAAGCTTGGTTCTCTCTATGTTTGCATGTAATTTCCCATATATTTTCTATATTATTATGTTTCGCCAACTTCACATGAATCCAAGCTTCGGCCCTCTTTCCTAACTTTTCTTTCTCCTCCTTCCTCATGTTACAAAAAGCTAAGATTTTAGCATGCTCTGTATAAAGGAATGCCTCATTATAACAAATTTCACACATAAAATAGTGAATTCGATGCGAGATGATCATCTCGCATCAAATGACCTTAGTTGAATAAAAATTCTAGCATCCTTAGGAACTTTACTTTGATCACAAACCATTTTCTCTTTAGGCGGGACTATTTTGTTTGGTTTTTCTTTAGATCTTCCGCTCCGAATCTTCTTTTCTAGCAAGCAATTTAAATGGGAAGTTAGTGTTAGAGCACTCGCTTTGGTCGAACTCGCAACCGTTGTTATCTCAAGCTTCTTTGTCAAGTTTAGTTTCCAAAACTGTAAGTTTTGATTTCTAGTCTACTTATAGCTATTGGATTATGATAGAAAGTGTAGTTGAGCTTTATTCATCACGGTGTTCATCGATTGAAGACGAAGAACTACTAAGCTTGTGGAAATTCACCAACAAAAGGTATGTGGATACTTGAACTCATCTATCACTCAAAAGTTTATATACTCTATCTCCTATTTAAGACAAAAATCGTATAGCTATATAGACTTCGATTATACAAATTTGATATTTCGAGCTGAGTTTAACTTGCTTACATATTTTTCGAAATATGTTTTGGTAAGATTTCACTTTAACCAAGTTCATCTTCTATTCTTAACGAAATTCAAAAGATGATAATTTCTCTCCTGGTAACATCTTACATGATTTGTGTGAGATAGTCATTTGATGTAGACTCGAAATATTTCGTATTGATCATTCGATCACTTGAAAATTGCTTCGAAGCTAATAGTTTGTGTGAGACGGCTAATCCCGTCTTCTAAGAATGTTTCAATGATTGAAATGAGAGTTTAGAAAAAATTAACCATGATTGGATATAGCATAGTATGCGTACTTGTATGCTAACTGTTGCAAGTTATTCCAAGTCCGGGAACCATGGTATGCATACTCGTACGTGTACTGGTTGGTTAATGAAAGTCCGGGAACTAGGTATGCACACCCGTTATCGTACTGGCATAATTCCAAATTCCGGAGTTCAACCGAGGTTGGTGGTATGCGTATAATTTGCATACTGACGAACCCAAACTTAGTCTGGCCACTTAGGTATGTGTACCCGTTTGCATACTTGAGTAGGTTATTTCCTAAAATCGGTTTGTTCATGAACTAATACATTTATATAATAAGAAACACAATCTTTTGCAAACGGTGGATATAATGTTCATGAATTGATTCAAGTGAATCAAAATCGATTTTGCTTCAATTGTGTCTTGTATACTTCTATGAGAATATAAACAATTGAACAACTCTAGAACTAGTTTCATTTGAGTCATTTGAACTAGTTATGGTTAAGATGAATAAGGTTGATAAAGTGTTCATATGGCTAACTTCGGTTAACTATTGTTGAGTCAACAAGGTGTACACGTTTAGGTACGGCTACCCATATCTAAATGAAGCCACTTTTCATTTGTGTGTAACAAGCTAAGTTTGATCTAACAGTTAAAAGATATTATCATGAGTCTAATCAGGTTTTCATCTAACGGTGAATATTGAATGCTTTGTTACCAAGGTAACATTGATTGCAAACCCTGATTCGAAGACTATATAAGGGAGAACTCTAACAACTGGGAAACCTAATCCCCACACCTCATGTGTGATACTAGTTGCGACTTGAGTCGATTCTCCTTTAACTTTAGGTTTTTCCAAAACCCTATAGGTTAATGACTTAAAAACTTCATTGGGATAGTGAAGCCAGACCCAACTATTTTTTGTAGTTGTGTGATCTGATCTTGTTGTTTTCTATCGTATTGAGTATTATCTTATTTAAGAATAACTCGAGATTTAATCTCCTATAGGCAAGATGAAAAATAGTCACAAATATCTTCGTCTCATCGTTTGTGATTCCATAATATCTTGTTTCGCAACCATACAATTTAGATTATTGTGAGGTGATTGATATTACTAGGTTGTTCTTCGGGAATATATGTCCGGTGTATCAATTGTTCATGTTCACCTTGATTTATCAAAAGACGAAACAAAACCCTTCGGTATTTCTATGGGAGACAAATTTATATATTCAATAGACTTTTCTGTCTGAGACAAATTTGTTTATCATGTCTTCAACTTTGGGTTGTAACAACTCTTAGTTGTGGGTGAGAATAGCTAAGGGAATCAAGTGCGTAGAGTCCTGCTGGGATTCAGAGACGTGAGGAACGCGAATGTACCTTGATCAGTGTGAGATTGGTTAGGGCTCAACTACATTCCAGTACAAAGTTAACTTGGAGTAGGATAGTGTCTGTAGTGGATTAATACAGTGTGGTGTTCAAATCTGGACTAGGTCCCAGGGGTTTTTCTCGCATTTGCGTTTCCTCGTTAACAAAATTTCTGGTGTTTGTGTTATTTCTTTTCCGTATTATATTTTCTATATAATTGAAATATCCAGGTTGTGCGTAGATAATCCAACCTTTGGTTGTTGATTTAAATTGATTGACACTTGAACATTGGTCTTTGGTACCGTTCAAGTTGTTTCACATAATAATCAGGCTCGCGGATTTCTATCTGTTTTATTTGCTGATTACATTATGAAACAAAGATATAACTCTTAGATATATATATTTCTTAATTGATATCGCTTTATTAGTTGGTGCTCTTGGAATTATATTGGAGTTAGTCAATACAGATTGCTAAACGAAATATTGGGTGGGGTTGTTAGACCCCCACTTTTTCAATTGGTATCAGAGCAGGTAACCGCTATAAACCTAATAAGTTTGTGTTTGACTGATCCATAAAGTCTTTCCTTATGGAAAATTACTTTGGGAAACTTGTTCTGGGCATCTGTAACGTATGCCAGAATTCCTTAAAGATTGTTCAAAGCTTATTATCCACAAGATGTCTGGTCTCTCATGATAATTTCGCTCCATCTAAGACATTGGAAAACTTAGATGATGAGAATCAATCTAAAGGAAGGATCAAAAGCTCTTCTAAGAAAAATAATTCAAGAAAACGTGGTCAAAGCTTAAAGATATGGAATCTCACTAGATTAACTCTTAATCTCTTTGAGGAATACTATCAGGATGGATTAATTGACAAAGATCTATTTAAGGCTTTTGAAAACGTTTTTAGATTCTTAGAAAAACTTAATTCGATTAAGGAAAATAATTGTTCTAATAAAAGCTTCATACCAGTCAAACCATGGCTTCATGGGTTACGAACTAAACTTACCACCAACTCATGTGAAATTGATAAAAAGATTTCCGAAAAATTTGGTGTAGGTTCAAATTATCGGAAATCGACATTCCTTGATCATAAGAAAAGGGATTTAAAATTTTCAAATAACCCTGAGTATCATCATTATTATGATTATAATTCTGGTATAGTTCACAAATATCGACCGGAGAAGGTGCATGAGGGTTTCTCTGCTCATCTTTCCTCTTGGTAACAAGTATGGCATCACCCCATTTGTATATAACTTGAAGTGGGGCAAGTAACAGTCTGATTAATTTTGTGTCTTTGTATTATAGGTCAGTTTTTTCTTGAACTTTTTTTTTGAAAAACTCGTTTAACAGATTTTTTTTGGTCTACCTGAGGATAATGTTATGGGATATGTGTGTTTGCGTCCGTGAACTATGATTGTCCCATATATGTCAAAAGTTAAGTCTATTATATATCATTATGCAAATATTGATGGAAGATAGAATGAACTTTTGATAACAAAGACTAAGTCTATGATATCATTATGCACGTATTGATGAAAATAAAATGAATCTTTTAATATTCCTCAGTAGTGATCTTTCCCTGATCCGCTTATATGTGTAAGTATTGTGCGGCTCCGTAAGTTCTCTTATGTTGAGCATTTCCGATTAAATTAATCATGGGTTCTCTTGTGGTTAACTTAATTGAGTTTTAGGATAAATATTCATATTTCATGTAATTTGTTAATGTCCAAAGAAATCCTTATTATCTTGTAAAAGTAAGGTCGCTCTTGTTGATATTTCGGGATTGATATTTTATGGGGGAGAGTTCTTAATTGAACTTGTGCTTAATTGCCAAATCTTTGTGGAGAGTGCGGTTGTGGAATATTGTAGGAGTTTTCTTGTATCTTTATAAACTCCTTGATGTATACACTAAGTTTCGACTATGTGAAATCATCGAAAAAAAAGTTGATATGTTCTCTTTTAGTCATGAAGTATCTCTATGAGAATTTCATTATGATCCCACTAGTTTTCGTACCTTTGCCAATTTATATTTACAAAAAGGGGGAGAATTAATGTGTAGTTCACACTACAAATACATATGGTTTACGGATCAATGTAAGGGGGAGTGGTTTTCATTGTGAGATGAAGTACTGACTAAGTGGGAGTGATACATATCATCATAGTATTGTTTTCAAAGTTGTGATACAATTGGACTTTGATGTGTGTAATAATACTACGAAACTGTATAACAATGATTGAGAGCTACTGTTTTCTCATTTTTATGGCTACGGATCTTCAACAACACTGATGCTTAGTTGAACACTTTCAAAATCACTGGAGTACTTGGAAGTGATGAAGATTTCGAGTAATGTTGAAGAACCAGGGAAATCAAGCATTTGGATGAGAAGCTATAACGTTTATTTATTTTGTAATTCGTATGTATTGATAGTTTTGTCACTAAAATTGACAAAGGGGGAGATTGTTAAAGCACTGCTCGGTCGATCTGGCAAGCGTTGCTATCTCAAGCTTGTTTGTCAAGTTTAGTTTCCAAAACTATAAGTTCTTGATTTCTAGTCTACTTATAGCTAAGTCTCGGATTAGGATAGAAAGTGTAGTTGAGCTTTAGACTTCACGACGTTCATCGATTGAAGACGAAGAACTACTAAGCTTGTGGAACTTCACCAACAAAAGGTATCCGGAGACTTGAAATCATCTATCACTCAAAAGTATATATACTCTATCTCATATTTGAGACAAAAGTTGTATAGCTATATAGACTTCGATTATACACATTTGATATTTCGAGCTGAGTTGTAGGTCTAGAAACAGTAGCCTACAATTACTAACTGCAAGTGCACAGTATCCTAATGTAACACAGGGCAAGCACATGTCGATCCCACAGAGACAAGGTGGGTGTAGAAGTCATTCCAAGGCTTTACTAAACTGATTCAAATATAAAGAAACGAAAAGGGTTTTCTTGTGTCGATATATACGACGAAGATTTAGGCAATGAGCAAGTGGTAAACAGACTGCAAAGTAAAGATGCAAAGGTAAAGTTGTAAACAATGAGAATGAGGAGACTAGGATGGTCAAATCTACCACTAACATGCACTATGTATTCAAATGATAATACTATTCTTGTCCTTCTAATAGATTCCAGTTCTTACCCTGTATCTAAGGTGTTTCTCCGATGGATAATTTAGTCGCAACTAAAGTATTTCTCCAAACTACTAACTGTCTAGTTAAAGCACAACTAGTCTAAGGATTAATAACAGTCTGGTTTAGCATGAGTTGCCGTATAATCAACATGGTAGGAATCTAACTACAACGCATACATGGAATACACTGTGAGAGTAAAATGTTGATATACTATGATTAATTCTATCCTAAACAGTTCAAGCATTCAAGAACAACACATACAGTATGAACAACACAGTAGCATGCTAGGGCTTCATATAAACCTAGCAGATGAAATTAAAACATACTAAGGATGATTAAAACACAAATTATATTATGAAAACTAGCAATTGATCCAACTAAATTCGGATCCTTTGTTACAGAGAAAAAGACTATTTATACACAAAAATTCTTTCTATCCTTCTTGAATTCAACAATTAATAAGAACCCAACTCTTAAAACATACTCCATTGACTTTCTCTGCCTTCAATCCCTCTGTACAGCTAACCCTAACTTTATCTCTCTAAATCTTATCTTCTAGGGTTACTGTTCTTGATAAAAATAGAGATAAGATTGAGAGAGGTAGCGATTAGAGGTTTAATTGTTGCGTTAATGATGGTGGTTGTGTGAAGAGGTGAGGAGGAGAAGGAGTATTGGAGGTACTCGAACTGTAAATGGAAGTGAAGGGGAAATGAATGTGGTGTTGGTTCTGTTCGACGAGGGAAGAAAAGAACAGGAGGCTTGGGTGTTGGGAGAGAGCATCAGATGTTGATGTCCTGAAGGATGAGCTGTTGGATGATAAGTAGCTTCAACAAATCTGACGGCTCGGGTGTATGAACGGTTTTGGATCTTGAATTTGGGTTTTGAGTTCTTTACCAAGCCCACTGCTCGAATTAGGCTTTGCAAGCGGCTTGCGGAGCGAGTGCAAGCGGATTGCGGCTTCTCTTTACGCGATATTCCTTCGCGCTTCACGGCTTTCCCGCGGGAGCCTTGTGTTGTCTCTCTTCCGAATGTTGCTAGCTTCCATTTTTATGCTCTTTTAGCTTCTCAATTCATCCAAGCTTTATTTAGTACCTAAGAACACAAAATAAATTAGGAAACATATTTATTCTAGAAAACAACGAAAATACAGAATTTGGGACAATATTTGGCACTCATCAAATACCCCAAACCTGAATTTTAGTTGTCCTCGAGTGAAACAGAAATTAAGAAATCCTAACTATACCACTATCGCTGGTCTCTCGAATGCATTTAGGATATGCACTAAGCCTTTAAACCCCTAGGTGTCCCTAGTGGACGAGTTGTAGTCTCGTGAGGGTTTACCAAAGGTGTACCCACAAAACCTTATCCAACTTCAGAACGTATCAAAGTCCTAAGCATCCAAGGAGCTATGATGTAGCGGACCAGAGAATTTTTTTGCTTCCAAAGGGTAGGGTTACGACCCGCTTGACAATCTCCTACTCTCTGATACGCCACTCGAGAAATTAGACTTTCAAAATTTTCAGACTAATTCGATTTTACCTAGCAAATGTTCATCGATTTTTGCCAAGCTGCTTTAGGAGCAGGCAAACTCTGTTTTCATTCCAAGGGTCATCGAGTCCGTCGAACTGTTGTACAGTTCAAGATATCATTGTTAAGAAGCCAAATGATATGAATCACCTTGTGTGAGTGACAACCATCTCCAAGCGAACACCAATGTTCAGAGACTGAGATTCTGCTAAGGTCATGTAAATGTCAGAATTGTCAGAGTAGTTCTGGATACCAGCCACCATCGGCCAGTGCCAATGGTCTTCCGGGTAGCCACCGAGGTGGTGGGGTTCCCAGTGGGCCTGACAACACACCGTATCATACGGGTGAGGAATGGCCAGTGCCAATATCAGGGTAGTTCTGGTTACCAGCCATCGTTGTCGCAACGATCTTTCGGGTAGCCACCCCAGTGGGCCTGACACTTTCATTGTCCCAGACGGTTTATCCAGATGGGTAGCCACTAATAGGTGGGGTGCCCCAGTGGGCCTGACAATCTCACTTTCCCAGACGGTTTATCCAGATGTAGTGGGGGTGCCAATTATGGCCTAGTAGATGGTATGAACTGCTTTGCAGCAACCATTCCTTTTTAGATGTTATAAGTTACCTCGTAACGATAATAACCACCGCCTAACTCACTAGCCGAGGCAGATGATATGAATTACCTTGAATGGTAATAATCATCTCTTGTCTCACGGGCTGTATGGTTATCAAATGATATGAATTATCTCGAAGAGGCAGCAACCATCTCATTATTAGGTAGTATGAACAACCAGTACTGCAACTACCTCTTACCAAAACATTTTATAAACTGTTGGGGTTGCAATCATCTCCGAATATATGGTATGAATTGCCAAGCAGCAGCAACCAACACTTTCAGATGATATGAACAACCATGCATAGTTGTGCTGAACCGCATAACGGCTGCCTACGTACCCTCTCCGTTGCTCGAAGAAGGATCAACTACCCATACCGTAGCAAGTTCATCATCTTATATAGATAATATGAACCACCCATATGAGTAGCAATTATCTCTCATCATTTGATATGAACTACTTGCTTAAGGTAGCAATCAACTCTTACATTAGATAGTATGAGGTAGCAATCAACTCTTACATTAGATAGTATGAATCTCTATCGTGGCAAAGATATCTATCTAGTATGGATAGTAATGAGTCCTAGTTAGCAATTCGGGTACGGAGAGGAGTTCGAAACGATATACGTACGGGAATTATACGGATTCGGGTAGATCGGATTCGGTCAAAAATCCGGTCAACGATTCGTTGTTCGGCAGTAGTTCGGAACAGCATACGTACATGTATAATTCGTTTTTTAGATATGAGTTCGGTAATGAAAATTCGGCTTACATCAAATTAATAAAAATTATATTTTTAAGGTTGTATAGAGTTAAATGAATGATTTAAACCAATTTTATTGTATTATATGGATAATACATTAAAAATAAACAAAAACAAGCAAACAGCTCAATGGCTTGAGCCTTAATTCTCATTTAAGAGGTCATGGGTTCGACCACACCACCAACCTCTTTACCTGCCACTCAAGATCAACAGTACTCCTGTATTGTAGGTCTAACCTAAGCCGTATGTATCTCCCAAATGATTAATTAACCTAAGTATATATGATTAACACAAAAGGAAAACATTTGCAATAGGTAGTATTAATACAGATCAGCCATTAAACTCGTACACCACAGCTTTTTACTCATCGGTATAGACCATTGAGGAGTCTTAACACTAAGTACAACAAGTATATATACATTCTACAATATACCTTTTAACAATTCTTTGCATCTTCATCAAACAAGATCAACAACTTTTATAATAAGTTACTAAAGTTGCATGTTAACCTCTCCTGTTACCAAGTAGGTGACAGCAAATAATGGTCATAAATCGCAATAATGAAAACAACTCTTGCCCACAAGGTATAATATGACTTTATGCATGAAAGGAAGGCATTTACAGACAATTGGTTTGCCAAGTTTATTATTTTCAATATGGAATAGCGAAACAGGACCCAACTTATATGTCAAGACTCTTTTTAGATTGGATGTCTCTCCACACGCAATAGTCATAAGTCAGACCACTAAAAACATATTCCGCGTATGCATTGAGTCAAAGGGAACATACCCGATTTCAACAAAATGTCATTGTTTCAAGTGGTACAAAGATTAAATGGATATGCACATTTAAGTTCCCACCACTGATAGCAATTCAATTGAATCAATAACGCTGACTCATTCATTCACTTAAAGATTCATTCCATCACACATGGATTATAAATAAGCAACATGATAGGAATTTCTTAAACAAACATTCAGATCATACAACACCATTTAAACCATCTAGAAGTTCAGTACGTGCATTACTATTCAATCTCCAAACACTTGGAGCCTAATTCAGCAAATTTACCGTACAAGCACGTATCTACACTATGTATTGTTCTCACCAAATTCACAATCTGTACTGATCAGATCATAGTGAAATTTTCACCACACATTCATAACTATAGAAAAGTCATCGTATAGAAATTTTAAAGAAAAGTAACGGTTAAATATCAAGATATGTGTGATTTTATATGCTCTAGAGAATCTGAATTCTGACAGACATAACTTTAGAAACTCCCTGGTTTGGGGTACTTACCATGATCCATTTGCTTTGAAATTTTTATGGCTCAATCCTCACAAAAATGGGTCTCTAATGTCCAAAATTCAGAGAAATCCATGCAGTCTAAGTGCTAAACTAGAGCTCTAAATGACCATACCACGTTATGCAAATTCTGTAGAATGGTTATCTGTAACGCATCGGTTTCAGCCACTTTCCCTTGTCTGATTATCCTGAAAATTTAGTCGAGTTTTCTTGACATGGTTATGTATATAATATCCAAAAATCATAAGATTCCAACGGTTAGAACTCAATTTATAAGCTCATCAACAATCAATAGTTTAAAATAACACCAACACGGCTTAAGCCCAACAATTGAAGTAATGAATTGGCGATTCTCAAAGGATATCGAACTGAAGAAATTATGAACTTAACAATACAACATATATATCATGGTAATGTTGCTTATAGCATGAGAAACCTTACCTCAAATTGTTAGTATTGAAGAGCAATAAGAGTCCTCTTCTTTCAAGCTTTTTATCAAAGACTTTGCTAGCGTAAAGCTTGTGGTGATGAGATATCCATGGTGTTATACTCTAAAACCATTTTATACCTTCTCCTTCCCTGTAAATCTGATTTAGGGTATGTACCCAAGTTTCCTAATCAACAACACACTATAAACATTCATGAATTGTAGCCATGCGTCACACAACTGAATGGTAACTAGGGCAATTAGTTCATTTCTTTTCAAGTGGAATACAACCCAACTAATGACCCAAAACACCAGTGAGATTGAACTACAATATATATTTGAACAACACCAGATGATACCCATAAATCCATAGCAACAATCAGTGTCTTGTACAACTTTCTACACACAATACTCTGCCCAAAACCATACCAACTTCAGCCGCTTCCCTCATGTCCTTGTTAGCATCTAACACCTCTAATAACAAATAGTTTGATTAAGAAGAACTGTAAATAAATCCAATACTCCTCATGGAATCAATAAAAAGATGTAAGCTAATTTCCAAAGAAAAGTTCAAGCTTTAGAATCAACAAAATTGGAATGGGGTAAAATCTCTAGTTCAAAATACAACAACTCCTCAAAGAATTATTACACAAAATGAGAGCTTACGTTCGGAGGACAATAATTTCACCAGAGAAACAAAAGAGAAAGGAAAGAAGATGGAATCCCCAAAGTTCATATGAACCCTAAATCTCATATTTTGTACTAAGAATGAAATCAAAATCCAAATCATCATTAACCAAGTTCAGAATGAAATTGCTCACTAAATTTTCTATTACCTTTGCTTGTAAACCAACTCCATGGATTGGAATCAATAACTCCATAACCCTTGCCTCACTAATCTTTCAAACTGAATAGAGAAATTTCCCCAACCCATCATCAAATCAACAAGCAAGAGCGTCATCTGCAACTCAACGTAACCATTAGTCCACGAAGCTAATGCATACACAATTCAAATCAAGCTCTTGTTCCAATTTCAGTCGAGAAGGAGAAGCAGAAAAAAAAAAAAAGAAGAAGAAGAAAACGGAGGAGAAGAATAAGGTCCAGCCCCGTCTTAATTTCCGGTTTTTTTTTCCCCTTATCTTTAACATGCATAATTACTAAACTGCATCTGCACTTTCTATTTGACACATGTTCATCATGCGTGCAAAAAAAAAAATCATGCGTGCAAAATTATAAGGGCACCTAAGTTTTGAACTAAGGCAGATTTCTACATCTATATACAACATTTTACTTTTGAGGCAACCATAAAATGTTAAAAGCACTTGAGTATTAGAGTTTCAGCCATTCTAGGAGCGTAATTTGCCGACAAAAATGAATGTCACATATGAGGACATAAACCTGCTAGTAATAAGAAGTTAGAACTACCAAAGAAGACTCCACAAAGTTGTGGAAAAATAACCACACCACAAAAGAATCGGGTTTGAGAGTTTCTCGATGATCTCCGGAAAAAAAAGTGGCTTGAAAATCAAGGGTGGCTTAAGCATGTTTTAGGATGATTTTGTTTTGCCAAACTTAAAACCATGGTGAAAAAACAAGTTTTTGGACCTTCACATCTCGACGCCTCACCAATAAATCAACACCAAAAAGACTCTTTTTAATCTCTCATGTGTGCGAGACAGTGAATAAAGAGAGAAATCCATGGTGGGAAGGAAAATGTCTTCAACTCCTTTGGTCTTCGGTCTAAGAAAGGAAATCAATCATTGATGATGAACTTCTTGAACTTATTAGAACCTAGACAATTTCTATTTCTTTTCTTCACTTTCCTTGTTGCTTGGAATTTCTTCTAAATTTCTTCTTCTTTATCATGGTGTTATTTAAACAAAACTAATACAATAATTTTTATCATTTTTTTTGTTTTAAAGTAAAACAAGATAACAAAATAAATAATGAAACTACTAAATCCATGGATGAAGGACTTTATCACTCAATTTTCCACAACTTGTATTGTCTTGATTTCATAAACTTCACTAATTCTCATCTTATTTTTTCTTTGCTCTTGTAAAATACCTCTTCAAATGTGTATAGAATTCTGCTCTTTGTACCGTATCTTCACTTTGAATAGGAATTTTACTTTTCCTAGTATTGTTGCATGTAAACCTCGGACTATTTCAATCTTCTTCTTAAAATCTGACGTTGCTCTGCTTGTTGATGATTATGTGTTTCTATGGATTTGTTGATGTTGTCTAGAGAGAGAGAATGGTGCTAACTGCAAATCAAACTACAAAAAGGAGTTTTCATCTTTAGACGTCATCCTCATGATTGACAAAATTAGCACTCAAGAGATAAAAAATAGTGCTGAAAGTGGTGCGAAGTTGGGTAGCTCACCATTCCTACCCGGAATTTACGTACGGTGACACACACTCTAAAAGGACTTTTAGATAGTCAAAAAATTGAAGGTCGGTGCCTCGCTTGATATAAAAATAGGTAGTCTCCACTGAGGGTGATCACAACTCTAATTTTGCAGCACCTAATTTGCCTACCGGCATGGTTAAATCCAACTTTAACGCTCTAAAAACTAAGAAACCCGATTGTGTTCTCTAGTACTTCCAAGTTCAGTTATTTCGGTCAGACTATCTATGTAAACATAGCTAGAAGCATGCTAGTAAATCAAAAATCTCTAAAAGTTTGAGGTTTTATGCATATTTTGAGATTTTTGAATGAATTTTTTTTTAAGGTGAAAAAGACTAAAAACTCTATATGAAAAATACTCCCCCAAACCTAAATCTAAAATTGTCCTCAATGTTTCAACATATGAGAAGAATTACAACAACATACCGGGAGAACAACGCAGAGTAAATTTTAAGGGAAGATATTACATGATGCAAAAAGGATGGTGCTAAACCAGAAGTGGATGAATGCTTTGAAAGCAAACAACAAGATATAGAATGATAAGACAAAAAAGTTTGGTTAACACACATAAAAATTATGCAAAAAGAGAAAAGACGAGGGAAAGCGAATGGAATTTTAATCCATATGTATGTAAACAGTTGAACCGGTTTAGTCCACATAAACAGGGTCTTCCAAGTCAGTGGTCTCAACTTCTGGTAGAAGAGGCTCCAGAAATGGTTTCAATCTCTGACCATTGACTTTGAAGATGTTCTTGGTTGCTGGATTTTCGAGTTCAATGACTCCATGAGGGAAAACAACACGTACCAAGAATGGTCCATACCATCGAGAACGTAACTTCCCTGGAAAAAGATGCAAACGAGTGTTGTACAATAAAACTTTCTGACCAGGTGTGAAAGACTTGCACAGAATGCGCTTGTCATGAAACACTTTCATTCTATTTTTGTACATTTTTTGAAAAGACGAGGGTATCCAAATATACCTCAATCTAAAACTTTTCCACCTATAAGTCCTTTATCCGAAAGTGATTGTCTATGGAGTGAGTCGAGACAATACAACAAATCGGTTCACACTTCGTGTGATCGTCTATGGATACGAGATCGAGACAATACAACAACGAAGTATGTTTACTTGATAAAAGGTTCAGACTTAACCAAACACAATAGGATTACTTATCAAGTAAATAGGAATTAACGTTTGTGTAATTTACTTTAAATTATAATAACAACAATTATAATTATGGAAAATAAAAGTAAATGACACGGAAAGATTTTGTTAACGAGGAAACCGCAAATGCAAAAAAACCCCGGGACCTTGTCCAGAATTGAATACTCTCAGGATTAAGCCGCTATACAAAATCAAACCAACTTCGTATAGTTGAGACCAAACAACTAAACCATTAGTTCACCTAGTTCCGTCTGTATTCCCACGCCTCCAACTTTTGAATAAGTCACTTACTTGGAACAATTCCTTTGGTTCGTATTCCAAACAGTAAAGGAACAACAAATCTTTTTGGTATCAACTCTTTTCAACCAAGTGATGTGAGTTCGACAAAAGGCTCTTCTGTTTATCTCAATATAAACTCCTTTGTCATGTTCTTAGATCTATCTTATTATCAACTACCAAAGTAATTGTTAAGATTTTTCAATAAATACTTTTAATCACAAAAAATTGTATTGATTCCGATCTACACAACTAATCAATCTAATCTACCACAAGGATAAACCGATTATAGTTGGATTCTCTTTTACAGAAACAAGTATTGTGCACACCAAAGATTATGAACCAAAATCAGAAATATTCAAAGTCTTTTTTGTCTTCAAATCTTCTTAGATCTTCAATAAACACCTTAACACAATCAACTTGAATCTCTTGTGATCAATCACGCACAAAACGGAGTCTGTTAACAATGGATTATCACAAGACGTCTTTAGATCTACAAATAGTCTAAAGATCCCCTTCAAAACTTCGTTCTAGCTTGAGTGAATCTTATATCAGAAGAGAAGATTCTCAAGCATAAACAAACTAGCTAGGTGAAATCAAAGTTCAACCACCGTTAGTCAATCAAATCAATCGAAAACAAAAGATAAACCGCAATTATCTAGTTTCCTACCAACGGTACTAATAGAGCTTCTCAATCCAAAAGAAGTCCTTAAACTGAGCGGCCGTAAGAGATTTAGCCTAATTAGGTTGCTCTCCTATCCGAATAGGAGGCTTCACCAGTAGCAGCACAACTGAGATAGTTTTTGCTGTACGAGGATTAGTTTGCTCGAAATGCAAACTTTCATATTTATAGACCAATGAAGTTTGGACACCAAGGAATTTCCAAAACCGAAAATATTCTCAAGATATGCAATATATTTCAAATTCGGTTTCCATAATTCGTGAAAATGCTTTGTCTAAATAATGACCGAAAATCTCTTAGAAAATCTCCAACTAGTAAATGCACATTACTAATTTTCATTCTTCAAAAATAAAATTTAAAACCTTAAATAATATATTCTCAATTTATTTTATTCGATCCAGGATTTTCTTCCTTTAGCTATTAAGGAATAACTTTGAAGAGTTACATATTAGCGTTACTGCACATGTTCAAAGTATGTCGACATCCTTACTTTGTAAGTCCTCTTTCATACTTACAATCTTGAAACCGATTTGCCACACTTCCAAACAAGTTTAGAATTGGTTCATATGACTTTCAAGAACTACGTGATTGATCCAGAACACTCAATCACCAAACATGGGTTTCACGGTTCTACCAAAATAAATTTCGGTTCTACCTCCATGTGAGTACTTTGCATAGTCACGCTAGTTACCAAAATTCAGTTGACTAGGTACTAGGATCGGTTCCCCACATACATATGGTATCTAACTTGTACTTGCTGCACATGTCCATAGGATCGGTTCCCCTTTGCCTAAAAACGTGTTGCACATGTCCACAGGATCGGTTCACCTTTCTTTTAAAAACTTACTGCACCTCATACAAGGATCGATTCCCCTTTGTGATAGGTTGCACCTCTTACTAGGATCGGTTCCCCTTTACCCAGAGTCGGTCATACCAATAACACAAACTCGATCACACCATCTCAGGTGATTACTTAAGATCAGTTTCACTAATAAAAGTCATACCAATACAAAAGTCAGGCCTTTGTGAATAGTTTTACCAATAACATAAACAAATCATGAGCGATTATACTAATCACACATATTGGTAGTTCAAAAGATATGCAATGAATAACAATACCAATAATGCCTGGAGATTTGTCTTTCGATTCACAAAACAAGTTCATGAATTTACTTCCTTAAAACAAATGTAAAACATTGTTTCCTAGGATGAAATCTTCACCTTATACCCATACATAATCACAATAGCATTCAAACGATTATGTCGATGTCTTATATACAAAGTTTAATGGTTAAAAAATAAACCTCGTATTGTATTCCTTAAAACTATGTCTAACTAGAGTATAATCATTCATTCTTCGCAGTTTTGTTTTCAATATGCACGACTTAAAAGATACGTTAGGGAATGAAACAGTTCAAGTCAAATATCACTAACCTCAAGTGGAAGGATGTTTTCATTGAAGCTCCTTACTTCTTCACTTATTCAAGTCTTCGCAATACTTGTAATATCTCATATCCTAATACTTTCAAGCTAACCTATACGAAGTTGACTCTAGTACATAATCAAGCGACTCTTAAAATGAATTTTGGCTCACTAAAATATGGCAACCAAACTTGACATACCAACGCTTGGTGGGTTCAACTGAGCTGTGCTCTAACATTTTGGCACTAACATAAGCATCATTTCTTAGTTCTTCTAAATCATTGAGTTGAAGTTTCCTTTTGGTGCCATCCTTATCAAGATCAAAGTTCAATTTCTTAATAGCCCATTATGCACGATGTTCTAACTCTACAGGTAGATGACAAGCTTTACCATACACAAGTCTATAAGGGGACATGCCAATAGGAGTTTTGTATGCAGTTCTATAGGCCCACAAAGCATCATTTAAACGTAATGACCAATCTTTTCTAGACGGGTTAACCGTTTTTTCAAGAATGTGCTTAATCTCCCTATTGGAAACCTCTACTTGGCCGCGGGTCTGTGGATGGTATGGAGTTGCAACCCTATGTGTTATGCCATAATTGCATACTAAAGACTCAAAAAACTTATTGCAGAAATGTGAACCACCGTCACTGATTATAGCTTTACGTGTGCCAAAACGAGAAAATATGTATTATTTTAAGAATGAAAGTACCACCTTGTGGTCATTTTTTTTGGTTGCAATCGCTTCTACCCACTTAGAAACATAATCAACAGCGACAAGGATCTACAACTTACCTTCAGAATTAGGAAATGGTCCCATAAAGTCAATTCCCTACACATCAAACAGTTCAACAATCAAAATAGGGTGTAATGGCATCATGTGTTTCTTTGAAATATTTCCTAGTTTCTGACAGCGTTTACAAGAAATACAATAATCATGACAGTCCCTAAACAATGATGGCCAATAAAACCCACACTGCAAGACTTTAGCTGCAGTTTTCTTGGCACTGAAATGGCCTCCACATGCTTGGTCATGACAGAAAGATATCACATCTTTCTGTTCATTGTTGGGGACACATCTCCTAATGATTTTGTCCGGGCAGTACTTAAACAGGTATGGTTCATCCTAAAATAAGTGTTTAACTTCATCCAAGAATTTAGAACGGTCTTGTCTAGACCAATGCAAAGGCATTCTACCCGTAGCAAGGTAGTTAACAACATCAGCAAACCAAGGCATTTCAGACACAAGCATCAATTTTTCATCAGGGAATGATTCTATAATAAGCAAGGATTCATCAACAGACTCAACATTCAACCTAGACAAGTGATCGGCAACAACATTTTTCAGAACCTTTTTTATCTCGAATTTCGAGATTGAATTCTTGTAACAAGAGTATCCATCGAATTAGACGAGCTTTAGCATCTCTTTTAGACAAAAGATATTTCAATGCAGCATGGTCAGAATATATTATGACTTTGGACCCTATCAAATAAGATTGAAACTTATCCAATGCAAACACAACAACTAGTAATTCTTTCTCAGTTGTTGAATAATTTATTTGAGCATCATTAAGTATTTTACTAGCATAGTAGATCACATAAGGGAGTTTGTCTACACGTTGACCTAAAATAGCTCCTACAGCATAGTTAGACGCATCACACATAATTTCAAATGTTAATGTCCAGTCGGGTGGTCTGACTATAGGAGAGGATATGAGAAGAGCTTTCAATTGCTCTCATGCTTTCTTACAAGCATCATCAAAGACAAATGCAACATCTTTTTCAAGAAGACTACACAATGGTCTTGAAATTTTACTAAAGTCTTTGATGAATCGCCGGTAAAAACCGGCATGGCCCAAGAATGACCTTATCTCCCTCACAGAGCGAGGTTGAGGCAAGTGTTGAATGAGATCAACTTTAGCTTTATCTACTTCTATGCCTTTTTCAGAAATGGTATGCCCTAGAATGATGCCTGAGTTAACCATGAAATGATATTTTTCCCAATTCAAAACCAAATTCTTTTCCTTACATCGAATCAGCACAAGAGTAAGATGATGTAAACATTCATCAAAAGAAGACCCAAAGACAGAAAAATCATCCATGAAAATTTCAAGAAACTTATCTTTCATGTCAGAAAAGATGCTCATCATGCAACGTTGAAAAGTAGCGGGTGCATTACACAACCCAAAAGGAATACGACCATAAGAAAATGTACCATAAGGACGGTGAATGTGGTCTTTGGTTGATCTTCGGGTGCTATATGAATCTGGTTATAAGCCGAATATCCATATAAGAAACAATAGTGACTATGTCTTGACAACCTTTTTAGCATTTGATCAATGAAGGGAAGAGGAAAGTGGTCTTTCTTTGTTACTGTGTTTAATTTCCTATAGTTAATACAAACTCGCCACCCTTTGGTCACACGATTGGGGACAAGCTCATTCATTTCATTTTGAACTACAATAATGCAGACTTTTTGGGTACAACTTGAATGGGACTGACCCACTGGCTATATGGAATTGGGTATATGATACCCGCATCAAGCAATTTCAAAATCTCACCTTTAACACATCTCTCATATTGGGGTTAAGCCTCCATTACATTTCCTTAGATGGTTTAGTATTTTCTTCAAGATTTATGTGATGCATGCAGATTGTGGGACTTATACCTTTAAGGTCTGAGATGTTCCAACCTAAGGCCACTTTATGCTCTTTAAGCACTTCTAAAAGTTTATTCTCCTGTTCTATTTCTAAACATGATGCAATAATAACATGCAAGGTATTAGAAGAACCTAAGAAAGCATATTTCAAAGTATCAGGCAATGGTTTCAAATCAAGCCTAGGTGGTTTGACAAGAGATCGATGGGGTAGATTTGGAATCAGAGAGTGGAAGTGGTTCTACTGCAGACTGCCAATTAGCAATATCCATGGGTGGCAAAGATTCAAGCAAAGAGTGTACTTCACTAATGTACTCAGAATCAAAGAAATCTAAGTCAAAATTTTCTAAGCATGCTTGCAAGGGGTCCACAGATAAAATATCGGACAATGAGTCTTGGATCAGACTCTCAATCATGTTAAGCTCATGCAATTCATTATCATCACAATCCATGGGTAGCTGGTTAACATGAAATACATCCAACTCCACAATCATGTTGCCAAAAGACAAATTCAATATTCCGCTACGACAATTTATGATAGCATTTGACGTTGCCAAGAAGGGACATCCTAAGATGACAGGAATATGATTTTCTAGATTATGCACAGGTTGAGTATCTAACATAATGAAGTCCATAGGGATATAAAATTTATCAACCTTGATTAACACATCTTCAACAATACCACGAGGGATTTTTATAGATCTGTCCGCTAATTTTAGCGTAATAGGGGAGGGTTGCAACTCCCCAAGACCTAACTGCACATACACGATGAATATGGCAGTAGATTCACACTAGCACCTAAGTCCAATAAAGCCTTTTCGATTGTATGATCACCTATAGTGCAAGAGATAGTTGGACTACCCGGGTATTTAAACTTATGTGGGGTCTTGTTTTGAATAATTGAACTCACCTTCTCAGTGAGAAAGGCATGCTTATGCACATGAAGCTTTCGCTTTTTTGTGCATAGATCTTTCAAGAATTTAACATATGCAGGTATCTACTTGATTGCTTCAAGAAAAGGGATGTTTATATTGACTCGGTTAAACATTTCTAACATCTCATTGTATTATGTACCTTTCTTCTGCTACACCAATCTTTGGGGAAATGGGGTGACAGGCACATTGGATGGTGCAGGGACATTAACATCAGTGGAATTCTTAGAGTCACTATCATGCTCAGATTCATTTTCCACAACGGGTGTTTTCTGTGGAGTTGTATGTACCAGTGAGTCTGATTTAGACTCGATTGACTGTGGTACACCTACGTTGTTGTCAACAAATTTACCATTCCGAAGAGTGGTGACATCATTCAACTGGTCATGTGAGGGCTCATTGCAAGCTGACGTACTTGCATGAAATGCACTTTTCTGAATTTGTTGAGGTTAACTTGGGAGTTTAACCTTTTCTCTCTCATTTAGTGCATCACAGATTTGACCCATTTTAAGTTCTAGGCTTGTGAAATGTTGGTCTGTGGTCTTCTGAAGTTGTAAAAGATTTTGGGTCAACAGACCGACACTATCTTCAAAGCTAGGCTTTTTCTCAGCAGGGTATTGGTTGAACGATTGTACTTGGGGGTTTCTAGGATATGAATATCCTTGGTTATTATTAGTTGTACCCCCTTGTACAAGCCCTTTAGACCAAGAAAAGTTAGGGTTATTCCTCCACCCTGGGTTGTAGGTCTGAGAATAAAGGTTATTCTCTTGCTTATGATACAAAGCATTGGCTTGTTCAAGTCTAGACTCATGAAATGCTTGTAGGTCTGGACAACTATCCACTAGGTGGTCTGAATTGTGGCGTGAAGTACAAGTGGCCATTTCAATTTGGTCACGGAGAATAGGGTCAGTAGTTTTCACATTTTTCTGCAGCTCTAACGCTTCTACTCTCCTAGGTAAGGATGCAACTTTTGCATTTCCTTTAAAGTCGGATTCAATTCTATGGATATTAGCTACAGGGGAAGTCTTTTTAGGTTCACGGATGGACTCCCACTACTGAGTCTTTTCAACGACTTCAATTAAGAAAGTCCAAGCCTCATTAGCACTTTTGTCAATAAATGTACCATTGCACATTGACTCAACTGTCGTTCGGGTTCTGACATCTAAACCTTTTTAAAAAATTTGCACAAGCCTCCATTTTTCAAAACCATGGTGAGGACATTTGAGCAATAATTCATTGAATCTCTCCAAATATTTTGCTAGAGTCTCTCCATATAATTGCAAAAAACTATTCAGACTTTGACGAATTGCTGCAGTCTTATGGTTAGGGAAAAACGTTTTGAAAAACTCTTTTGTATGGTCATCCCATGTTGAAATGGACTGTGGTTGTAGGGCATACAGCCAAGACTTCGCTTTTTCTTTCAAAGAGAAAGGAAAAAGTCTCAATTTGAGGGACTCTTTAGGCATTTGATTAAAACACAGAGTCCCACAAATTTCCTCGAATTCTCTAACATGGTGGTAGGGATTTTGAACATCAAACCCTTTAAACACATGCAACATATGAATCGTGCTTGCTTTTAGTTCAAATTGACCAGCATCAACTGGTAGAATAATGCACGAGGTCTGGCTTGCCCTTGTTGGGTACATGTAGTCCTTGAGACTACGGGGTTGGTTCAGTTCCTCACCCATTGTCTTAGATTGGTCAGGGCTATCTACTTCAAAACTGGGTATGTCAACAATATCTTCTTAGCTAATTCTAAAGAGTCGATTTGTTTGGTCACGGAAAGTGACAATCATAGCCTAGCATGAATATCAGTCAACATGTTATAACACCCATACAGTCAAGCAATCACAATTCAGGGAAACAATGCCACGAGAATCAAAAGCTAAAACTCGGAAATATGCACACAAAACTAGTATGTTGTACTGGTCAGACAAGCAACTATGCGTAAATCGGGAAGTAAAGCTTATATGAATGACAACTAGTTTCAGGGCCGAATGCACATGTATACAAGTTCCGCCGAGATAAGAGATGCATAGTGATATAACAATTCTGCTAGAAAATGGGTTACTCAGAATCTCAGGGTCAAGCTTATGGGAATCAAGGGCTCGTTTTTGAAATTATAACACAATATTTTGCAGAACTAGAAAGTACCTAGTAAAACAGATTTAGAGATGCATACAGACACAAACTTAGTGCAGCGAAACAAGAATTTCAGCTAGCGAAGATTTTACTCAAGTGTCATAGAATCATCCATAAACATATCATACTTGGCAGGGGTTTTACAATGGTCAGAAGAAACTAGTTCGGCACACTAATTAGGTATAGCCTTCGAGATAAAACTAAAGTTTAGAGAACAATTAATACCGCCGGTATAAAACGGGGTTTAGGCACTACCACAGATTGTGTTGCTCCTTTTCTTTTTTCTTGGTGTGTATTTCAGCTTCACAAGTACCTGGTTGCTCAGAGGAGAGGTTCAGTTCTCAGAAATGTGTCGGTAAATCAAAGAAACACATAAAGTAGTTGTTTACCACTTTTGAACCAACTGATGTATTATCTGACAAACTAGGCAATCACTTACCGAATGATCTGAGCATGACAGACAAATGCAAGTATAGATAGGTTGCAAATGTAAAAAGAACAAAGATGATATGCATAATGTTTGGCTATATTATAGGGGAATGAAATGAAGTTACTAATATACTAACTTCTACTGATGCTTGACCTGGTTATACAGTTTACATGAAAGAGGACTCGGAATCTAAATTATGCTACAAAATGTTCACCACTGAAGTGACTCAGATGGACTGGAAAACCACAGATGCAGATTATTATGAAATACAACTATTTACAGGGCTAAGATGAAGATGACATAATACTTTAAAAAGTAAAAAGCAAAGAGAATTTTAGCAGAGTCACTATCTAGACTACAAGATGCACTTAAATATGACTAAAACAGTTTGAGACTAGTTTTAACTAACCTCAAATATGTATGAAAAGACACTGATGCAGGTAACACAACTTAAACTAGATATGAGATATACAATGATGCAGGTGATAGGAAAACTGAAAAAGCTAATACTATGATGCAGATTATAAACAAATGGATTATACTACTGAGATGGATTAAGTGAACTGGAAAGCTACTGATGCAAAATGTTATGACATCTAAACTAATAAGAAAGACTAAAAGAATGAAGCTATGTGACTGAAATGGGATGACAGAAATTAAAAACTACAGTTGATGCAAACAACATGATGCAGTCGTCTAACACATATATACAAACAATAAACTAAAAATCAGTTAGTTGAAAGACATAAACTTCAGCTACACCGCTACCGAGTCCCCGGCAGCGGCGCCAAAAACTTGGTAGGTCAAGAAACAGTAGCTTACAATTACTAACTGCAAGTCCAAAGTATCCTAATGTAACACAGGGCAAGCACAGGTCGATCCCACAAAGACAAAGTGGGTATAGAAGTCATTGCAAGGCTTTACTAAACTGATTCAAATATAAAGTAACGAAAATGGTTTTGTTGTGTCGATACGACGAAGATTTAGGCAATGATCAAGTAGTAAACAGACTGCAAAGTAAAGATGCAAATGGAATGTTGTAAACAATGAGAATGAGGATACTAGGATTGTCAAATCCACCACTAACCTGCACTATGTATTCAACTGATAATACTATTCTTGTCCTTCTAATAGATTCTAGTTCTTACCCTGTATCTAAGGTGTTTCTCCGATGGATAATTTAGTCTCAACTAAAGTATTTCTCCAAAGTACTAACTTTCTAGTTAAAGCACAACTATCCTAAGGATTAATAACAGTCTGGTCTAGCATGAGTTGTAGTATAATCAACATAGTAGGAATCTAACTACAATGGATACATGGCATACACTGTGAGAGTAAAATGCCGATATACTATGATTAATTCTATCCTAAACAGTTCAAGCATTCAAGAACAACACATATAGCATGAACACCACAGTAGCAGGCTAGGGCTTCATATAAACCCTAGAAGATGAAATTAAAAGATACTGAGGATGATTAAAACACAAATTATATTATGAAAACTAGCAATTGATCCAACTAAATTCGAATCCTTTGTTACAGAGAAGAAGACTCTATTTATACACAAAAATTCTTTCTATCCTTCTTCAATTCAAAAATTAATAAGAACCCAACTCATCAACCATACTCTATTGACTTTCTCTGCCTTCAATCCCTCTGTAACTTCATTGAATTGATGCTCCCCCACTTGTACAGCTAACCCTAACTCTATCTCTCTAAATCTTATCTTCTAGGGTTACTGTTCTTGATAAGAATAGAGATAAGATTGAGAGAGGTAGCGATTAGAGGTTTAATTGTTGCGTTAATGATGGTGGTTGTGTGAAGAGATGAGGAGGAGAAGGAGTAATGGAGGTACTGGAACTGTAAATGGATGTGAAGGGGAAATGAATGTGGTGTTGGTTCTGTTCGACGAGGGAAGAAAAGAACAAGAGGCTTGGGTGTTGGGCGAGAGCATCAGATGTTGATGTCCTGAAGGATGAGCTGTTGGATGATAAACAACTTCAACAAATCTGACGGCTCGGGTGTACGAACGGGTTTGGATCTTGGGTTTAGGTTTCAGTTCTCTACCAAGCCCACTACTTGGATTAGGCTTTGCAAAAGGCTTGCGGAGCGAGTGCAAGCGGATTGCGGCTTCTCTTTACGCGATATTCCTTTGCGCTTCACGGCTTTCCCGCGGAAGCCTTGTGTTGTCTCTCTTCCAAATGTTGCTAGCTGCCATTTTTCTGCTTTTTTAGCTTCTCAATTCATCCAAGCTTTATTTAGTACCTAAGAACACAAAATAAATTAGGAAACATGTATATTCTAGAAAACAACGAAAATACAAAATTTGGGATAAAATATGATATTAAAGCACAAAAGATGAGATAATTGCCGATAAAAATATGTAGAAATATGCAATATTTGGCACTCATCACTGAGTTTAACTCGCTTACATAAAATATGTGGTGGCAAGCTTTCACTTTAACCAAGTTCATCTGATATTCTTGATGAAAGTCAAAATATGATCATGTAAAAATCACCTGGTAACATCTTTCTGTGAGACAGTCATTTGGTGTAGACTCGTAATGTTTCGTATTGATCATTCGATCAATTGGAAATTGCTTCGAAGCTAATAGTTTGCGTGAGACATCTATTCCCGTCTACTAAGAATGTTTCAAAGATTGAAATGAGAGTTTAGAAAAAATTAACCATGATTGGATATAGCACAATATGCGTACTTGGATGCTAACTGTTGCAAGTTATTCCAAGTCCGGGAACCATGGTATGCATAGCCGTATGCGTACTGGTTGGTTAATAAAAGTCTAGGAACTAGGTATGCGCACCGTTCGCATCTTGGCTTAAGTCCAAGTTCAAGTTCAACCGAAGTTTGGTGGTATGCGTACCCGTTCACGTACTGGCGAACCCAAACTTAGTCCGGCCACTTAAGTATGCGTACACGTTTGCATACTTGAGTAGGTTATGTTCTAAAATCGCTTTGTTCAAGAACTAATACATTTATATAATAAAGAATGCAATCTTTTGCAAACCGTGGCTATAATGTTCATGAATTGATTGAAGTGAATCAAAATCGATTTTGCTTCAATTGTGCCTTGTATACTTCTATGAGAATATAAAAAATTGAATAACTCTAGAAGTAGTTTCATTTGAGTCATTTGAACTAGTTATGGTTAAGATGAATAAGGTTGATATGAAAGTGTTCATATGGCTAACTTCGGTTAACTATTGTTGAGCCAACAAGGTGTACACGTTTAGGTACGGTTACCCATATCTAAATGAAGTCACTTTTCATTTGTGTGTAACAAGCTAAGTTCGATCTAACGGTTGAAAGATATTAGCTTGAGTCAAATCAGGTTTTCATCTAACGGTGAATATTGAATGCTTTATTACCAAGGTAACATTGATTACAAACCCTGATTTGAAGACTATATAAGGGAGAATTCTAGCAGCTGCAAAACCTAATCCCCACACATCATGTGTGATACTAGTTGCGAATAGAGTCGATTCTCCTTTAACCTTAGGTTTTTCCAAAACCATGTAGGTTAACGACTCAAAGATTTCATTGGGATTGTGAAGCCAGACCCAACTATTTTCTGTAGTTGCGTGATCTGGTCTTGCTGATTTCTATCATATTGAGTACTATGTTCTTTAAGATTAACTCGAGATTTGATCTCCGATAGGCAAGATAAAAAGTAGTCACAAACATCTTCATCTCATCGTTTGTGATTCCACAATATGTTGTTTCGCTACCATACGATTCAGATTATTGTGAGGTGATTGATATGACTAGGCTTTTTTTCGAGAATATAAGTCCGATGTATCAATTGGTTCCTATTCACCTTGATTTATCGAAATAAGGAACAAAACCCTTAGGTATTTCTGTGGGAGAAAAATTTATATATTCAATAGACTTTTCTGTGTGGGAAAGATTTGTTTATCAAGTCTTCGACTTTGGGTCATAGCAACTCTTAGTTGTAGGTGAGATCAACTAAGGGAATCAAGTACGTAGAATCCTGTTGGGGTTCAGAGTCGTAAGGAACGCAACTGTACCTTGATCAGTGTGAGATTGGTTAAGGCTCAGTACATTCCAGTCCGAAGTTAACTTGGAGTAGGCTAGTGTCTATAGCAGCTAATACAGTGTGGTGTTCAAATCTGGACTAGGTCCCGGGGTTTTTCTTCTTTTGCGGTTTCCTCGTTAACAAAATTTCTGGTGTCTGTGTTATTTCTTTTCCGCATTATACTTTCTATATAACTGAAAAATCACAGGTTGTGCGTAGTTCAATCAATTAGATAATCCAACCTTTGGTTGTTGATTTAAATTGATTGACACTTGAACATTAATTGGTCTTTGGTACCGTTCAAGTTGTTTCACTTAAAAATCAGGCTCGCGGATTTCTATCTGTTTGATTTGCTGATTACATTTTGAAACAGAGATATATAACTGTTATATATATTTCTTAATTGAGCTCGCTTTATTAGTTGGTGCTCTTGAAATTATATTGGAGTTAGTCCATACAGATTGCAAAACGAAATATTGGGTGAGGTTTTAGACCCCCGCCTTTTCAGTTGGGCATATATTTACTCATATACATTAATTTTCTAAGCGAATCTGTATCTATTCATCTGTTAATCCTTTCTCCTACGGAAAATTTGTTCATTTCCCCGACTTTTAATGTCTTTTGGACTAGTGGCAAACTCTTAGAGCGAAGTGATCTTTTAGTCTCTGTTACACGACTACATTTAATAAAAATTTTAAGTTTAAACTTAAATTATTACTTAGTTAGACTAGTTTGGCCAAACAAATTTTCTTTAAAAATATGTCTTAGTTTATTATCTCCTCACCCGTGTTCTGACTTATCCGTAAGGAATAAAAGACTAGTCTTGTCGACTAAACTTTCAAAACAAATACTCCCTCCGTCCCACTATGACCTATTAGTACAATTTATAAATTATTTGTCTCTCAAACTATATCATGGATGTTCATAAATTTTATATCATTGAAAATCATTTTAAAACACCTACGTAATGAATATAAACATGAATATAAAATGATATAAAATCAACTATTAATGATACAAAATCTAAAAGTAAATGTGTAAATGTGGAACCCAAGCTTGAACCCTCTCTCTTCCACAAACCCGTAAATAAGATGGTATATATGTCTAGTCCAAAATTTAAGATGTACGGCTAAGATTAGTAGTTTAAGAATGATTTGAAATTTTCAAACTTTCTACAAGGCTAAACTAACCTTTATCCATTAACAAAAAAAATCAAAAAATCATTTTTGTTAATTTAAGTCAAATAATTTTGAGCGCATTTGTTGGCATTATTGGTGGACGTTACTTCTAACCTTTATCCTACTAATTATTTTATCGAACGAACTAATTATTAGTAGAAAGAAGAAAAAAACGGTTTGACGTCAATTAGGTGATGCCGTTATTTATGGCCGGCAATTAATCTCATTAGGTCAGTTAATTGTAAAATTATTTGCATGTGAGCACATCCGATTATTTTTCTCTTTCAATTTTCTTCTAGAATCTCGGTCGATCACCACCACAGTTGCTTTAATTAAATTCTTCATAGAGACTTATTAGTTTTGCTGATGTTGAATTCAACGGTGATCATTTTTCTTTAACAAGGTAAGTGGTTAGTAATATTAGCTATTGATTTTTTACTTTTTCTTCGATATCTAGTGGCTTCAAAGTTGTTTATAGGTATTTGATTTAGTTCTTTTTGGTGAGTTTGTTTACTGATTTATCACAAGTTTTCTTTGAGTTGCGCATGATCTTTTAATTTTGGAGCTTTTAGGATTTCACGTAAATATGAACTAGTGATAATTGAGACTTTTACGGGTATATTTACACGTGATAATTAGAGTTTTACTAAAGAAAACTGTGATTTTCACCGATATTACATTTGAAAACTGAAATTTTCATCCATGATGTCACCGTGAAAATTGAAATTCTCATCCAAGAATTCCACTTTTCAAAAAAAAAAAAAAAAAAATTTACCCATGACGTCACTCTGAAAATTTCTATTTTCACAAAAAAAAATTGGGATTTTCACCAGCCTTGCATTATTATTTTTGAAAAGCAATTTTCGCATGAATCTTAATTATATTAATATTTTTTAACGACATAAATAAAAATGTAAAAAAAGTAATTTTAGGGAAATCAAATGAGTTAATTAAGGGAAGAGTATTTTAAGGAAATAAATAAGGTAAAATGAGTATTTTAGGGAGGTCAAAGAGTTATTTTAGGGATTATAATTTATGACGATCGTTTTTGTTATTTTTTTCTTAAACAAAATTAATTTCCTTATTAGGTAAAAGGTTACTTTTGTAATCTAAAACATATTATGAATAATTATGGAGTTGTGGTATATTGAACTTTAATGGTGGGTTTCTTATATAAGAAAAATGTAAATTGGGCTAGAAAAAAAAATCCCCAAAAATAAATAGGTAATTAATTCATCGGTTTTGAGGTTTTAGGCTAAGTCTTTCTCATTCAAGCTTTTCCTTGACAACCTATCTGATACTGGTTGATCCATCTCCCAAAATTTAGTATAGTCATCCATCTTTTCAGTGGAATTGGTAACTCCATATCCCAAAATCTAGTATAGTAATATATCTTTCCCTGTAAAATATATTTCATAGTACCTTCTCTTATTTTTTTGATTTTGAATTCTCTAACGTTGTCGGCATATTGGCCCTAATTATATAGTCTTATTTTCGATCTTTGTTATGGTTCACGGGAGTTCGTACTTTTCTCCTCCTATATCTAGTGATCTTACCATAATTCTATTTCTGGCTCATCTCCTCTTTTGTTCTCATTCTTCCTCCGCTCTATGGTTTTCTTCAACCCTTTATTAATGGGAGACCCATAAAACCTTTACAGACACTTAAGAGGATTATCTTTAGCTCAACGTTATGCTAATCATAACAACTCTGGGTTATTAAACAACACAATATTTTAGCTAGGATTTTCTCTACAGATAGTCTTAAATCTTGGGAAGTTATATCTGTGCTTAGTCACTTTTGGGGAGAGAACATTGGTTTTCAAATAAGGGTAGTAGCTAGACTCAAATCTCTTCATCACCACTTTCGGCTGCAAAGAAGATTTATCATGGATCTCTTTCAATGGACCCTGGTATCCATTTGGAAATATCTACGCAGCAGAAACTGCATATCAAGGAATGAACATATCAACTGATGAAGTCAAATAAATACCATAATGGGCTAGCATTTCTAATGCAAAACATGAACACATAGGTCGTGCAATTCTATGACTTATAACAAGTAAATTAGGGCAAGTGCAAAGTGTGCACAACTAGTGAACTATCATCTTTGGATCTTCTACCCAGAGTTCTGATATGGGTTATTATTGAAAAAACTGTTATACATAAGTTGTTAGTAAAAGTTGGAAAGTACTCAGTGACTGAAATTCATTTCAATTACCTTAACCATCCCTCAAAGTTCTGTAATCACTGTCTTAGGTTTGGTCATAAGATTAGTAGTTGTGCAATTCTGCTGGGTCATCCTTTGGAACAGGGACGGGCCTAGCAAGGGGCTAACCCGGGCTATAGCCCGTCCCTATTTTTAGCTTAACAAAATTTTTGTATACATAATTTTTCCAAAATTATTAATTAGCCCACCTCTATTTATAATTCGTCCTAATAAATGTAGCACAAACAATTTTTAGCCCAAGATCTTACTTAAAACATAGAACTTTCTTTGTCACATCCATTTAGTTTCCCATTTTTCTTCTATAAACTAAAAATTTCTTTCTCTAATCACTTTCCGTAATTAAAATTTACGGATTTTAATCTTATACTTATTTGTTTATCTAGTATTTTATAGGCAAGTTTCAATTAACCACTAATTATGTAACTCGTTCCAAAAAATTTGCCGCGGCATTCGGCCGCATTGACAACTAATAAAATTCTAGCCCTACCCTACGAAGATTTCTAAGTCCGTCCCTGCTTTGGAAGATATTTATGATACATCAGTAGATTCTCCGTATCCTGGAGATGATATCTTTTGCCAAATGATGAGCCAGTTCATATTTGGAATCTTAAAGATAATTTCGATCATCACGGTGTTATAGTTCTGGCTGAATCTTATCTTAGTTTGCCAGGGGTGCGAGGGACATATAATGAATTGTTTGGACATTCTAACCCGATTAACTTGGAAAATACAACATCAATAAATCATCAATCGTATGAAGTCCTTGGTCCTATTTTTATAGATGAAGACATGCCCCAGATATCTAATTTCATCTTAGGGAAAGGGACTTTTCTCTTCAATATCCTTGAAAACTTCATTCCTCAGTAAGTTTCTCAAACTCTTACGGTTCTGGTAGCTCAGAAATTCACAGAGTTTTGGAATCAGCGAGAGCTTCTGAATCAGAACTGATTCTTGGTTCTGGTTTACTTCAAGACATTCCTAATCCGGTTCATTCCAGATTAGAGATAACTTCTCCGATTTCAAGTAGAAGGACCTCTTTTTCCCCTTATGATAATGCTAGGGATTCATTAGAATCTCCAATTTCAATCTCTTCTGACTCTCTTTTAATCCATTCTACTTTTTCTCCTCCAATTTTTATTAATCCTTCTTGAATTGCATCATATTTTAAAACCCCAATTTCTCAGCCAAAACCAGCTTTTAAAATTTCAATTCCTGATTTTCCTTCATTGTCATCTTCGGATAATCTTTGTACCATCTCATCTTTTGATGGTAAACTTTTATCGATTGACCAATATGGCTCTAATTTGCAAGAACAATTTAAACCAGAAGGATCATATCTCCCAATTCCATTCCCATCTCTCACCTGTTCAAAGAAATAGGAGGAGACACATGTTCTTTTGAGTAAGGAAGAGAATGACTTATCTCAGCAACATCTTCAGAAAAGGCAAAAGCATTAGGACTTTTGCTGGCAGCAAAATGGGCAAAGGAACTGGGTGTCTCTAAGTTTTGCATTGAAGGGACTGCAATAATCTTTTTGACTACCTAAATGGGAGATCATCTCCAATCTCTTGGAAAAATCAGGCTATCATTGAGGTTAAGCAAGAAATTAGTTTTTGTTCATCTTTTTTTGGTTTTTTCTACATACCTAGACAGGCAAACAATGTGGCAGATCCATTAACAAAATAAGCCAAGACTTTTTACGATTTTCATAACTGGGTGAAAGACCCACCACCTTGTATTGTTCAAGCTCTTGAAGTAGATAAATCAAATATCAGGAAAACTTCTGCCTTTCTAGCATTCGATGGTTCCACTCAGTCTTTTGTAAGGGTTGCTAACTCCCCTAGTTAGCTCTTTAATGCGAATTTCGAATTTCGAATTTCAAAAAAAAAAAAAAAATAAAAAAAAAAATATCAGAATATCGAATAACAAGTGCCATATTACTTGTTTTCTTTTATGTTGTAGCCAACGTGTTTTGTTTCTTGTACAAATTTTGCGTATCCTTCAGTTTTATCTTTTTCTTTGATTATGTCTGGCTAATTTCAGGACTCTCTGCACATCACAATATGAGAAGCATTCAGTGTTGGACCTCTCTCTTGATTGGTCTCCTACTTATAACATTGGTGTTACAATCAAGTCTCACGAATATCTCCTGTATCAACGCAGTATTGCAACCCTCTAAATTCGAAGAGGATCTTATCGTATGAACCAAAGATATTTTCTTTATCATGTTTATGATTTAAATGTTCTTTAGAGCAAATGGAAGAGAATCGGTCTCCTGCAACTCAGTTCACTAATGGAGTTTCAAAATTCAAAATTGTCAACTTTACCCCTGTTACTCCCCTTAATTTCAGGATCCCAGCTAATTTCAAGCATTCTATTCTAAGTATTGTCAACTTTCCATCTAGGATTTTTTCCCCAAATCTTGGAGAATATATCTCCTTTAAAGTCTTGAATATAACTTACTTTAGTTATCTTAGATTTTATCTCCACCTTTATATTGAAGTCTCCCAGAACTTTGAAAACATTATTCAACCAAATATCTCCAGAGAAAAACCCTTCATAGTAATTTTTTCTGTAGTCTTCATGGCTTCCTCCTCAAACAATCAAATCTCTGCTATCACAGGGAAAATGCAAAACGCTCAGATTAGAGATATTTGTGCCAGGCAGTTGAGAAGAGCAGTGGGTACAAAAGAAGCTTTTGTCAAAGTTGCTGAAGATCATAGCAAGACTTTGATTGGAAAGTTATTCTCCAAGGATAATTTTGATACAGATGAAATAAGAAAAGAAGTTCAAAAAGTGTGGAATAAATACAGAACTAAGGAAGTAAGAGCCATTGGAAGAAACATTTACCTATTCAAGTTTCATTCTCTGGAAGTCATGAATACCATTCTCAAAAAAAGCCCCTGGAATGCAAAAAAATGTCATTTGAACCTCCTAAAATATGACCCAACCATTCCGGTTGATCAATGGGTTTTCTCTCACCAAGAATGGGATGTGCAATTCAAGAATATTCTCTTAGAGCACCACTCCAATGAGATTGTGAATAAAGCTATTGAGGAATTGGGAACAAAAATCAGGACCGACCCAGAAGACTGTACTCAAGTGTATGGTAGTAGTATCACTGCAAGAATCAAAATAGACTTATCTAAACCTTTACATAGAGGGGGTGGTGGAATAATGCTAATTTGGAGGAGTTACACGGATTCGTTTTCATTGGGAAAAACAACCTCATGCTTTGTGTCCTAAATGTTTTGTAGTGGATCATAAAGATGAAGAATGTGATATTGTGGCTGATGAGCTTAGAATAAGGAGATACACTAATGAAGAATACATAGCGTATATTCATGAACTAGCTGAAGCCTATGGGGTTGAAATCACTGAAGATTTAGATTCTTTGATTCAAAGAATTGCTGAAGCTAGTCTTGCCCTGAAAGATCAAGAAGACAAGGAGCAACAAGAGATCAGAAGCAACAAGAGATTGAGAACTAATGATGACAATGTTATAGATGATGGAGAAGACATGGAAAATAATACTGGTTCAAATCCTAACTCCTCAGAGGTGGTTATAATGGAGCATGACTTGATTGAGTATGGAGCTAAGGATGCTGGGGAGTCTTCTCATGTGATGCATGGAGCACCTACTAAGCTGGTAATAATCAACTCTTTCTGCCTTAATACCTTTAGTTTTAATTCTCAAATTTGTCAGCAGCCTGTGCTTTATTTTTATTGCTTTAATCCACCTCATTATAACTGCATGTTTTAAATCTGACCACAAACTTGAGTATCAAGTTTAAAAATCCAAATTTGTCTTCCACTATGAAAATTTTAAGTTGGAACTGTCAGGGTTTCTTAGGAAAGGAAACTAGAGAGCATATTATGCATCTTATTAACTTGCACTCCCCAGACATTATTTTCTTATATGAGACCAAGATAAATGATGATAGAATTCTCAAACCGACTAATTGTCTTAGAATGCCTAACACTACTTATGTCCCCTCTGTGGGTCAGGCTGGTGGCATTGTTCTTATGTGGAAAGATGGTTTCTCTCTAGAAATTGTCAATTCCTCCTCCAACATGTTTCATGCTCTTGTTACAAATGATCCTGCTAGATGAGAATGGTTTCTCTCTTGTGTTTATGGCACACCCTATAGAGAACATCAAACCGCTCAATGGGATTACATTAAAAATTTAAGCAGTACATTAAGATTCCTTGGGTTCTTCTAGGTGATTTAAATGTTACTTTTGATTTTTCTGAGAGAAATACAAACACTAATGCTACCCCAGATGAGGTAGTTGATCTTATTAGAGAATCAAATCTGTTGGATTTAGGTTATAGTGGAAATCCCTTCACTTGGACTAGCAACAGTCATGGTACTGGTAAAATTAAGTCTAGACTTGACAGATCCCTGGTCAATAATGACTGGCTTATTGCTTTCCAGACTCCAAACTCCAACATCTTCCTATAAAAGGTTCAGATCATGCCCCTATTTTGTTATCTTTGTATACTAATTTTGCAGGTTCTAATAGAACATGGAAATTTTTTGAACACTGGTTGCAAAATGATACTTGTGTGAATGAAATCAAAAATGCTTGGGTAACAAATACTTCAGGGTCACCAGCTTATGTTATGTCTGACAAATTGTCTAATATTAGACATATTTTATCTCAGTGGAGTAAAAACATATTTGGAAACATTCAAGGGAGAATCACTGCTTTACAACAACAGCTGGAACACTTACAGCTTACAGATGTCCAAGGAATGCACAATGATAGAGTTCTAATCATTGAGAAAGAAATAGATGCTCTAAATGAAATTCAAGCTTCATCTTACAGACAAAAGTCTAAGGATCATTATTACAATGATTTGGACAAAAACTCCAAGTATTTCCATTTTAAAGCAAATCAGAGAAGAGTGAGAAACAGAATTGATTCTTTACAAGCTACTGATGGCACATGGTGTCAAGATAAAAATACTATTGAAGACCTTCTTGTCTCACATTTCAAAAAAATCAGTACTACATCAAATCCAGCTGACAGTGAAAGTTTCTTGCAGTATATTCCTTCTTGCATTTCAGATGAAGATAATACAACTCTAATAGCAATTCCAACTCCACAAAAAATCCATAATGCTTTAAAACTTATGGATCCTTGGAATTCTCCAGGTCCAGATGGTTTTCCACCTAGTTTCTATCAATCCCAATGGATGTTAGTCCAAGATGATGTCTGCAGAACAGTCCAATCTTTTTTCAGATCTGGTTATATCCTAAAGAAACTCAATCATACCAGAATAACTTTAGAGTTCTTCTGCTCACAGGTCTGAAGATTTCAGACCCATTGCTTTATGCAACACAATCTACAAGCTTATCTCCAAAATCATTGCTTTCAGACTCAAGAAACATATGGAGAAACTTATATCTCCAATGCAAATGCCTATGTCCCTGGTAGACTCATTTAAGAATGTTTGTCTTGTTCGGGGAACTTGTGAAGGCTATGAGAAGGAAAAAAGGCGAACAGGCCATCTAGCTCTCAAGATGGACATGTCAAAGGCTTTTGATGAGACTTGAATGGTGTTTTCTCATGGATGTGCTTAAAAAATTTGGATTTTGTGATAAATTTTGTCATCTCATAATGAAATGTATCACTACAACACAGGTAGAAATTGTGGTAAATGGATCTCCCACTAAAGCTTTCAAACCTTCAAGAGGAATCAGGCAGGGAGATCCTATTTCTCTCTACCTTTTCATCCTTGCTATGGAAGCCTTCTCAAGGCAGCTGCATCATTGTGAGAATACCAACATGCTAAAAGGTATGAAGATTTCTAGAAGTGCTCCAAAAATCAACCATTTGTTATTTGCAGATGATTGCTTACTCTTCTGTAAAGCAAACCAGCTGCAAACTAATAATCTTCTCAAGCTTATTCAAGATTTCAGTGATTGCTCTGGCCAACTCATCAATTTTCACAAGTCTGGTTGTCTATTTCAACAATAACATGAATCCTCATTCTGTCGACTTATTAGTGGTTTACTTCAAGTCAGGCAATTAAATATTGAAGAAGAAAAGTATTTAGGACTTCCTTTCTTTGTTGGCAGAAATAAGAAAATTCCCTTCTCAAGCCTTGTCAATAAAATGGAGAACAGATTATCAAAATAGAATGGTTCAAATATGTCAGAAGCTGGTAGAGGAGTTATGATAAAAAAATGTTACTAATGCAGTCCCAGTTCATCACATGACAACTTTCAGGTTACCAGATTCTACAGTGAACCAACTGAACTCAATACAACAAAAGTTCTGGAGGAACAAAAAATATAATAGAGGTAGGCAGCTCATTACCTGGAGAGAAGTTAATAATTCCAAAGAAGAAGGAGGTCTGGGTTTCAGAGATTTACACTTATTCAATAGAGCTCTACTTGCCAAATCTGCATGGAAATTATGCTCTGATACTACTTCTATTTTCTCCACTTCTTTGAAAGCCAAATATTTTCATGATGGCAACATTTTCTCAGCTGCAGATAATGATAATTCTACCTGGTCATGGAGAAGTATCAGCTCAGAACTTCCTTTCATTCAAACTTATAGCTGCTGGTGTGTTGGAAATGGGCAAAAAATATTAATTTGGTCACATAGATGGATTCCTGATCTGCCTCTTCCTCCAGTCCCAAAAAATGGTGCTTTAAATGCTCAAGAGTATACTTATCTTCATCAACTTTTCTCTACAGTTTCTGAAGGATGGAATTCTGAGCTAATTCTTTCTTTATTTGATTCTCATGTGGCGGCTCTAATACTAAATATCTCACTACATACTTCTCAAGAAGACAAAATGATTTGGACTCTTGAAAAAAGTGGCAAATTCTCTGTGAAATCAGCCTACAATAGACTGCTCAAAGATAGAAATTCCAATTTCTCAGTTGGAACAAGAATGCAGAATATTTTTAAGAAGTTATGGAGATTACCAGTGCTGCCAAGAACTAAACAATGTCTGTGGAAATGTCTCAAGGAAATTTTACCTACAAAGGATAAAACTCCAAGGGATTATTGAAGATAACAACTACTACTGTCCCTTTTGTTCTCATGAGCTGGAAACTGCGGATCATATTATCCTTCACTGTCCCTACTCCAAAGCCATTTGGTTTGCTCTTATGGGTCTACACATTGATCAGGGAACTTTCCTTGCAGACTGGTTGTGTACTTGTTTTGATAAACTTCTTGTCAGACAATTGCAGGAACCTGTCTTATGCAAAATAGCAATCATTTCTTGGTGTATCTGGATCTCTAGGTGTGAGGTGATTTTCAAAGGAATAGCACCATCATGGAAAACATTATTCGAGAGATGTAAAAGAGAGTTTGCGGTCTTAGACTATCAACCTACCAAGAATCACAGGAATTTAGAACCTCAGAATATGATAAATCTTCACTGGCACCCTCCATCTCTGAATTACTTCAAAATAAATTCTGATGGCTCTTTTAATTCAGTTAATAATACGGGTGGAATTGGTCTAATATGTCGTGATTTTGCAGGGGCGCATCATGGATCAAAATGTTTCTACCTAGCTAATGCGACAAGTCCAGAGCAAGCTGAGAGTAAAGCTCTATGGGAGGCAATGCATTGGGCAGTAGAGAAAAATCTGGAGAAAGTCATCTTTGAACTGGAGGCAAAGCTTGTGGTGGATGCTGTCTTGGGAGGTCCTATAAATATAGATTGGAGAACTCATAATTTGATTTTAGATATAAAGAACTTGTTTGATTCTCATTCCTCTTGGCAATGCTGCTATGTGCCTAAGGAGAAAAATAAAGTTGCAGATTCTCTTTCTAAATTAGCTAGAACTCAATGTATTAGCGGTGTTTGGATTATTGCTCTTCCGATTGAAATTTCAGATCAATTACACATGGAGACACCCAATGTAATCACTACTTAAACACTCAATGAGAATTTTCAGTTTCAAAAAAAAAAAAAAGGTGCCATACTACTTTTCAGTACAACGGGGATACGGGTTTCTACTCCATTTCTACTTCACAGAAATGTGAACCGATTGGACTGAAAACAGATAGAAACTCTTCAAGTATAACGTATTTACACCATATATTGGGCTTACTAATGTCGTTTAGTTTTAGACCACGACCAAAACCCAATAAATAATTTCGGCTCCCAAAAGAACCCTGTTTTAATACAAGAAAATTTCAGGGCATACTGAATAAAGACAAAAACGATTTGGAAATAGTAAATCCAATAGCCCGTTAACCAAATATTTTTGGTAATGACAAATTTACCCTTTTTGTATTAGTGTTAATAATAATGAATAATTTTGATTAGTGTTTAATGTAAATGATTAGTGATTAAGATAATTAAGTTATAAAAGTTTGTGTTGATGATAATTTTTGGGGAAGATTTTTTTTTTTTTAGGTTTTTTGGAGAATCAGCGATGGGTTCGGCTTGAAATTATCAGCCGAACCTAACTTGTATACTACAAAAGATGAACAGTTCGGCTTACTCGAAATACAATAGTTATTAGCCGAACTTATAGTTTGTAACTTCCGACCAACTTACTAGTTAAATGTTCGGCTAATAAGACATTCTCATTACAAGCCGAACTTTCTTCCGAAAGTTAGGTTCGGTTTTCACTCTAAATATCGTATCGGCCGAACCATATATTTTCCAAGTTCGGCTCATATTCAAAAAATCATATCAGCTGAACATGTTACTGATTTTCCATAAGACAATTAAATTCATACACATTTAGGGTTTAGGCATTTTACTATATATGTTTCATATTGTGCAGTCTTTTCATAGGATGAATCAAACAAAAAAAAATGGAAATTACTAAAAGTGTTAAGAAAGTGAAGTCTACTAATGGAGAATACCAAGGTCCAAATTCACCTCATTAAATTCAAGGAGATCTTATCTTCAACTTCAAGAGAATGAAAATACAAACACAACGCAAAAAGAATGAGGTCATTCCGACATCAGACGAAAACGTTATGGACAAAACAAGATCAAAAGACTTGAGTCTACAGAGAGAAGGTTCGGCTGATAACTCATCAACACGAGCTAGCCGAACCTAGAGCCTGCAAATCAATATTTTCGAAGTGTTTACATAGAGATGTTCGGCTTGAAAGTAATCTAATCGAGTCAGCCGAACCTGACAACCACCAGGGGTAAATTTCACTTCTCAGGTTCGACCGAGAAAGGTTGGCAAGTATTAGCCGAACCTGACACTGTATTAACCACTTGAGAAGTTCGGCTATCGTTTAGAAATGAATTATCAGCCGAACTGTTCATAAGCACTTTTAGAACGAAGAACAATGAACAGTTCGGCTGATACTTCGTCTCGCTAATCAGCCGAACCTCGTTCTGTAACCGCAAAAAGCTTTAGTTTTTTTCTGAATTAACATATTCTATCGATCAAAAACAATAAAATAAGAGTTGGAGCTTCAAATGGTTGAATTTCTGATTCAATTACAGTTTTTACACCTACATCTTCAATTGGTTCTTCTTCTTCAATTCATGGATTAGAAGAGGATTTAGAACGTCTGTCGTCTGCTTTTTTCTTTATACAATCCATCATATAGCTCAATTTAATCGACAATCAAATTTCACGAATTGACAATTAATTACGGAGATGGAAAAAGATTTCGAGAGAGGAGGGAAGTGGTTCGGCTGGAGGAAGAAGAAGAGATGTTTAGGATAGAAACATATTTTGTTTTTTGATTTTATGTTCAAGGGTATATAGGTAATTGAACTACCCAATAGGCACCCCTTATAAGGTCACATGGGATGGGAAAACTATCTTGTATGCCTTGAAATTTTTTGGTATGCCCTAAAACAAGGTTTTTTTTTTTAAAAAAAAATGGGTCATTTGGCCAAATATTTTTAAAACATAGTTCTAATGGACGAGTAAAAATTAGTATGGTTGAAATGGACACCAAGAAAATAGCAAGAATGAAACTAGATTCATCCTGGCTTAAACTTAAAAAAGAGCGAGGATGAAACTGGATGCATCCTGATGTAAATTAAAAATAAAAAAAGTATTTGAAAATGGGTATGATGAAACTATTTACATCCTGACTATTTTTACATTTTCGTCCATTTAAGCAATATCAAATTTTACATGTCTTTTTCACCGAGGAATTGCCGTTATTGAGTTAATTGACCAATTTTGTGTTTAAAGAGTAACTTATTCAGTGAGTTATATCTCCTTGCACTACTTTTGCACCAAAAAAAAAGAAGAAAATCTCCTTAATACTACTTCGGTGACAGAATCATCCATATTCTTGCTTGTTGTCTCCCGATTGATTGAAAAAACAAACATAATATTCAGCTCGAATAAATCATGATTGCTAAAGGCTGTTACTGATTTGCTAGGGGAGGGTACCAATGCATATAGGACAAAGCAATCTTAGCCGTTGGATCCTGGATTGGTACCCGCCCCTAGCAGAAGTGGTATCAGCCTTTAGCAATCGTGAAATAAATGAACGGAGCATATAGAGACCATAAATGACAACCTTGCACAGGCTAATTTAATTCGTATTCGCATTCGTTTTCTGATTACTGCTTGCTTTCAAGATAGCGACCAAAGCAAACTTCTCATACTCGGAGTTTCTATTAGAGCATAAGAGAGATGCGCAAATTATTCACAATACACACCGTCTTTCTATATACTCCCTCCGTCCCTAATTAGATGAGCTACTTGTAGTTTGCACAAATTTTAAGGCAAGGAGGAAAGTGGAGTATATTTAAGTATTTTTTTCAATTATACCCTTATGGGCAATAATTAGTAAAATTTAGAAACGATTTATCTCTTAAACTATACCACGGTTTTTTATAAATTTTATACCGTTGAAAAGCATTTTAAAACACCTACGCAACGAATATAAACATGACTATCAATTTATACATATTTCTTATAGAAAAATAATCAATTAAAATGGTAGTTTTAGAAGAATGATTAATTGGGGATAGAAAAACTATTTGGGGGATATTTTACTGTAGCTGCCGGCATGGTTTTTCAATGCCGGCAGTCCATCGACCATGCCGGTTTTCATTGAAAACTATGCCGGCACATATCCCCCAATTAATTTTTTTATCCCCCAATTAATCATTCTTTTAGAAATACCCCCTTGGTTAGTGAAATAGCTCATCTATTTGTGGACAAAACTAAAAACCAAATAGCTCATCTAATTAGGGACGGAGGGAGTAGTTTACTATAAACTAACATCAAAAAATTAATTTATTTTAACAGAAATTAATACAAGAAATAACACGATCTTAGACAACTACAATCAATAAAATGATGCCAAAGACCATAAAAGAAACCCACACACCATTTTCAATTCCAACCAACTATTTAATCTCATTCCACCATTATTCTTCACTTGTGGACTTGATCCTGCAGTGCTGGTGCCACTCTTTGGAGTTTCTGTAACAGAAAATCAGAACATGGAACAAAATTGAAGTAGCAAAAATAATCCACCAAATACTACATCAATACGTTTTCATGGCCGGTAATACAACATCCTAAATCAGAACATTAACAACATTCCTCATCATCTTATGTTGCATAAAATTTTCACAAAATTGGTCAAAAAGACCAAAATCAACAATTCCTGGGTGAAAAAGACACTTAGGTTTTGATACTGTTTAAATAGCCAAAAATTAAAAAGATACTGTTTAAATGGACAAAAATTTAAAAATAGGCAGGATGTAACCAGTTTCATCCTGTCCATTTTCAAATATTTTTTTCTTATTTTTATTTTACACAGGATGCATCCAGTTTCATCCTTGCTATTTTTTAAGTATAAGCTAGGATGAATCCAGTTTCATCCTTGTTATTTTTTTTTGGCTATTTCACCCGTACTTTTTTTTACTTGTCCATTTGAACCGTGTTTTAAATTTTTTTGGACAAATGACCCATTTTCTCTAAAATTTTGAAGGGCTACACTTATGCCTAAATCATTAATAATAAAAAGTATGCAACAAATTACTACAGATAGCGAAATTACCCTTGGATGCCGATGCAGTAGTAGTAGTACCATTACCATTAGACTTGCTATCGAAATCTTGGAACATTTTCGTATCAGTTGAATTAGGAGGCAAATGTAATAGTGCTGAATTCATCATCATACATAGCCAAAATTAAAAACCACAATAATGAGTACATATATGCAACAATAAGCTAATGAAAATTAAATTAAAAACTCAGGTAAGAAACTTACCGGGGCACTCAGAAATCTTAGAATTGGTTTTACAAATAGAAGGAAGTCCCAAAGCAAGAGTAGTGTTGAATTTGAGACCAAGAGAAGGATCGTTCCTGTCCTTAATAAGTACACATAGACATTTCAGGCTAGTCTTGACAACTTGTTTAAGACCATTACAACAATCTGGTGTTGGAGATTTTCCTGTACCACCAACATAAGATAAACATGTTGATATCCCAATTAGTTGTGTGGCACACTCTTCTCTATCTTTTTCTATATCTGATTTCACGAAACCCACACTCAAAACCATCAAAAACATGCATTTTAACAACACCATACCCATTGCCATTGAAACTAAATGATGCTAGAGACACTAGATAATATAGGATCTAAACTCTATAGAAAAATATAGAGAGATATAGTAGAGATCTAAAGGAATATATAGAGACTACATATTAGCACAGTTATGGTGTTGTTGGGGAGGTTCTTAAATGAGACTATCCTTTGCCTTCAATGGATGTATGAAGAAATGGGGTCTCTAGCTAAGAGCAAAGACTGTAGTATAGAGTGTTCAAACGTTCTGTCCCTTTCAAACGGTTGAGAGGCTACATATATGTAAAGGAGTTCATTATTTAAGAACCCACCATAAGGATTAGAGGGAAAAAGTGACTATCTGCCATATGGTAAAAATTTGAAAATTTTAGTAGTCCCTTTGGTTTTCGATCGATCTAACAGTCAACTCCATAATCGTTCCTCTAGAGAGTAGGCTGGTTGTTGGACTAGTGGAATCCTTTACACTTTTAGCTTCCATTGTTGTGGTTGAATTAAAAATTGGTATTGAAGTCTTGCGAGCACTTTAGATCATCAAGTACGGCTCTATAGCCTACTCATTTATGGGTAAATCCAAATACCCTACCTATTTTTTATTTTTTTAAACTCTAAACTAGAATTTAAATAAGGGGAGTATTTCATGAGATCTCCAAACTCTTGGGTGCACACCAAAAAGAAGTGACTACCAAAAATAAATCCAATCTTTTTGTGTCAATTGATGACGTAGATTTTACAAAAAAAAAACTGGCCATATAAGGTCCCCTCTAGCTTTGCTCGATCGACCCAATAATAAGAATTATAAAAAAGTGTGAAAATATTATAATCGGTTTGAATATGAGTTAAAAAGTTATTTTTTGCTTTTAAAAGCAAAATAAAAAATTAAAAAATAAGAAATCTGTTGCACAATTTCAGAATAAATTTTAGAATTGAATAAAATTGTAAACTAAACTGTTTTTTGCTTTTGATTTTTCAGTTTGATTTCTATATCTGGTATCCAAACATTTTCTGAAGATCATGTCACTCCAATCTTATCATGGTTTTCTAGAAGATCTGACTCAAGTAGAATGTAGACTTGTTTTTTCTCAATTGGGAAACCAAGAACCTTTTATTCTCTTTTTTTTGTTGTTGTTTCGTTATTTCCATTTTACATTTATTTTCTGGCCGAGTACCCCACCCCTTGTGGTCCTTCTTTTAACTTGTACCGTTCTTCATATTCTCTCCAATATCACGGTGTTACCGCGTTAGTGTCGTACTGTCTGGGCTCTTAATATGCGTGATCCATTCCACTTTGTACCATATAGTGGCACGCTCTACATGCTATGTGTATAAATGAGTTACTGGCGGGAAATCTACCTTGAAAAGGAAATTCATGTGTTTTCCTACTAAGTCTTTAAGTGTGGCGTTCGTACAAAAACTTCATAACATGTGGTCTGGTCTTGCCGTTTGAGAAACGAATAGATCTTTGGTAACCAGCGTAATCCATGTCCCCGATGATTACATTTTAAGTTTTCCAGACAAGACCAAAGTATCAAACCTTTTCAAACAGTGATAGCACAGCACTTCTCAAATAGTAATCTAGTCTAGTCGAGAAAAATCCCAACTTCCATCATTTCGCCGAGTCCCTAAAATTTTCGATTTCTCTTCCGGTTAATTATTCCGATCACAGTGTCGTTGCAAACGGAGTTCTTCGTCAGAGGGACACTAGAGGAAAGCCGTTATTAGCCTTGACCACATTATAAAGTGGTGTATACCTCTTTTTTAAATTTTCGTACTTCAATTCAATATCAAACACTTTAGAGATTAGAGTTTTAGAGTTTAGACTTTAGAGCAGTGTTATTTCGGGGCATGTGCCCAATTTTTTTTTTTTTGGATGACTGGAGAACAAGGTAGGCCAAACATAGTTAATTCCTTTTTTTTTTTTTTTTGGGTGGTGGGGTGTGGGTGGGAACTACATATAAGACTTGGTGTCAAGGCCCGCATGTATTTGAATGTGGGGATAAGTCGCAGTAGTATTATGAAGTGAGGAAGTGAATATGATATCTTGTTTTTCGATTTTTTAATTCTAATTTTCTTTTTTTGGATAATTAGAGAATTTTATTTCTTAAGTTTTGTCAGGCTCAAAATACCTGGATAACAAAGAAGCTATAAGCTGTTTATCAAGACTAAATTCCTCAATCACTTCCCTATTCCTCCTGACCTGACTGATTAGGAAATGGAATCAGCCAACTGATTGAGAGATCTGCTAACATAACTAATCTTTGAAAACCGAAAAGAATCTAACAAAAGTTTAATATCTCTCAAAATTTTCCTATTTTCCCATCTCATAAGTAGGGAATTATTATCTATTGAGTTAACTGTTAGAGCATAGCTCGGTTGAACACACCAAGCGTTGGTATGTCAAGTTTGGTTGTCATATTTTAGTGAATCAAAACTCATGTTAAGAGTCTCTTGATTATGTACTAGAGTCAACTTCGTATAGATTAGCTTGAAAGTATTAGGATAATGAGACTTAAAAAGTATTGCGAAGACTTGAAGATGTGAAGAAGCAAGGAGCTACAACGACAACAATCATCCTTCCACTTGAGGTTAATGAAATTGGACTTGAATTGTTTCATTCCCAAACGTATCTTTCAAGTCGTGCATATTGAAAACAAAACTGCGAAGCATATTTGAACTCTAGATAGACATAGTATTAAGGAAGACGATACGAGGTTTATTGCTTAACCATTAAGCTTTGTAGATAAGACATCGCCATAATCATTTGAATGCTATTGTGATTATGTATGGGTATGAGGTGAGGATTTCATCCTAGGGAACAATGTTTTACATGTATTCTAAGGAACTAAGTTCATAAACTTGTTTGTGAATCGAAAAAGAAAGCGCCAGGTGTTATTCAGATTGTTATTCATTGCATATCTTGTGAACATCCAATATGTGTGATTTAGTATAACCGTTCATAACTTGTTGTGTTCTTGGTAAAAATATTCACAATGGCCTGACTTATGTATTGGTATGACTTTTATTAGTGAAACCGATCTTAAGTAATCACCTGAGATGGTATGATCGGGTTTGTGATTTTATGTCTGACCAAATATGGGAAAGGGGAACCAATCCTAGTAAGAGGTGTAGTACATCACAAAGGGGAACCGATCCTTGTATGAGGTGCAACAAGGTTTATATCAGAAAGGGGAACCGATCCTATGGAAATGTGCAACACATATAAGTTAGATACCATATATATATGGGGAACTGGTAGGCCTTTAAAGGTGTTTAAATTTATGCGTACATGTTATAACCGCAAGTGCACGGTGTCTTTAATGAAGAAAAGGGCAAATACGGGTCGAACCACAGAGACTTGTGGTGCTGTGTGTGATCTAAGGCTTGCTAAACTGAATTCGAAGGATGTGTAACACAGAAGTAGGTTTGTCGAAGCGTCTGAGTTGTTTTAGTGACAATGAACTAAGTTGTTATGACAATAGGATGGTTGATTCCACCACCTGACCCTAGCTAAGGCAATATCTAGTCAATTTATGTTCTTGATTCCTTTCAGGGAAGGATAAAATGGAAGATGTATTCTCTAGTCTTGCTAACTCACTCCTAGTATAGCTTGTCTTCTAACAGTACAAACTATCACAAGTTAACTAGTTTCAACTAGATAATTCATTCATCCTAAGACATTAAAGCTCTCTAAGAACACAAATATGAACAAGGATTAACTCAACATGAAAATCAGGGGTTTCATCAAACACCCCAGTAAACTAAATTAAAACATAATTAAAGACAAGTACAACACAAATTAGTCTAAAGTGGTGCTCTGGCTAGCCCAGGCATACCCCAAACATCTTCTACTCATTTCTATTTATACATGCAACACAACAAACCCTAAATTTGACTTCAAAATGTAAATAAATGCAAACCCATACCGCCCATATCCCTCGAATCGCTTCTCTCTTGTCATTCGGCTCTGTAGCTTGCTTGTGGTGTTGAGAAAACCCTAGTCTTGTTTATCTCTAACTTATCTTCTAGGGTTATGAGAAGCTATGTGAGAGATAACCACGACTTAGGTGTGGCGGAGTAGGTGCTACTGATGGAGTTGTTGGTGATGGAGGAAGGTGATGAAGGTGGCGACTGCAACAGGTATGGTCGGGGAGAGGGAGAAGATGGTTCTTCTCTGCAGAGAAGAAAGAGAAAGAGAAGAGAAAATGGGTATGGCTCGAATGGGTATAGGTATAGGAGATTTTGTTGTGAAGTGTGCAATGATTGACGATGAGAAGGATGCAGCGAGCGTTGGATGTGGCGGGTGAGATCTGAACGGCCGAGGGATGATTGGGGGTGATTTGGTGTTGAACGGGAGCAGCGAGAACTGATGTGAGCGAAGGAGCGACCGTAGGATGTAGCTAGGTGAGATCTCAACGGCTCAGGGTGGATGGGCTCGGATCCGGGTCATGGCTAGCTCAAGCCCATGTCTTGTAAGTTGGGTTGCGACTGATGCGCGTGCGGGCTTTGGCTTTCTCGGCCCATAGACGCTCGACTCCAATTCTTTGCTCTTTGGCTCCTCAATTTCTCCGAGCTTTATTTATTACCTAAAAACACAAAATTAATTAGTACAAATATTTATTCTTGAAAACAAAGAAAACTCGTAACTGGGATAATATTTCGATTGAAACACAAAAGATGAGTTAAATGCCAATAAATAGATGTATAAATATGCAATATTTGGCACTCATCAAATACCCCCAAACCTGAATTTTACTTGTCCTCAAGTGAAACAGAAATTAGAAATCCTAACTATACCTGTCTGCCGCAGTCTCTCGAATGCTTTTAGCTTATGCACTAAGCCTTTAAACCCCTAGGTGTCCCTAGTGGACGAGTTGTAGTCTCGTGAGGGTTTACCAGAGGTGTACCCACAAAACCTTCTCCAACTTCAGAGTGTAAAGAGTCTCAAGCATCCAAGGAGCTATGAGGACATAGAGTTTCTGCATGCTAGTAACAAGAAGTTAGAACTACCAAAGAACGCATTCTCATCCTTAAGTGCTGAGCGAGAAGTAACCATACCATATGAAAGAATTGGGTTCGATTGTGATCATAAGCCTCGACTTCGCCTCACTAATAGGGTTTTATGATAATTGCACTCAAAAAAGATCGCTTTTTAGTCTCTCATGTGTGCAGGCAGGAATAAAGAGAGAAATCCCGCACACGTTGTAGGTAAGAAGGATAACCTTCCGAAATGATTTTCGGAGACTCCACAGAAGTGTGGACAAAAAGAATCTTTTCCGATGATCTTTAAGAAAGGAAATCAACCATTAGCAAGGATGGGAGTACTCACTTACCTTCTCACCCGATCGGCAATTAATATCACTCTCTCAAAGATTCATAGAAACGTCTTCAATCTTCGGTCTTCGGTCTTCAAATGTTGATGATGAACTTTGAACTTTTACAAACACTTGACAATTTTTTTTTTTTTTTTTTTAGATTAACTTGGAATAACAATAAAACTCAATTTTTCACAAACTTCATTAATTCTCATCTTCTTTTCTTTTCTTTCCTTTGTTGCACATAAACCTTGGACTATATCAACTTTTCTTCAAATATTCTGATGTTGCTCCGCTTGCTGACGATGATGTGTTTCTATGAATGTGTTGATTGAGAGGGAGAGAGTGATGCTAACTGCAAATCGGTATTTAGAAGAAGTTTTCATCTTTAAACGTCACCCTCATGATTGACAAAAATAGCACTCAAGAGATCAAAAGTAGTCTTCAAATTGGTGCGAAGTTGGGTAGCTCACCATTCCTACCCGAATTGACGACGGTGACACACACTCTAACAGACTTTTCTAGAAAGTTGCAAAAAATTGAAGGTTGGTGCCTCACTTGATTTAAATTGGGTAGTCTCCACTATGGGTGATCACAATTCTACTACCGAATATCTAAACAAAGACCTAATTCGCCCTCTGGTATGGTTAAATCCAACTTTAACGCTCTAATCAACTAAGAAACTCGATTGTGTTCTCCAGTACTTCCAAATTCTGTTATTTCAGTCAGACTCTCTATGTAAAGATAGCTAGAAGCATGCTAGTGACTCTAAAATCTCTAAAAGTTGGAGGTTTTTATTTACAAAAAGAGAGTTTTTTTTTTTTTTTTTTTTTTTTTTTTTAAGAAAGACTAAAAACTCTAAATGCAAATGCACCCCCAAACCTAAATCAAACATTGTCCTCAATGTGTCACAGATAGAAAAATTTAAACAGTCACATACCATGAGAACTATCTTTGATAAGAGAAAAGGGAAGAGTTTACAGGATGTCTAGGGAGCAAGGTTAGAGCTTCATTAGTCAAGGCTAGAATCCAACATTCTCAGTGGAGATCATATCGGATTAGCACAAAATATGCACAAGAAGACTCAACCGATTCAAGAAAGAAAAATTTAACAAGTCCTACTGGATTATATACAATGAAAATTCACCATAAACCAACAATCTAAAGAGTTGAGGATCAACCCAAAAGACAGTATGTAGAAACATCACAGTCTTACACAAATATAACATGAGAGTGCAAGTAAGACTGCATATGAGAATGGGTTTCCCCCAAACCTAAACTTGTGAACAGGTGTGTTTGTGAGCACAAAATCTTGCAAAATTAAAGGTACATCATGCAAAAGGTCTAACTCAAAATGAGTTTTGCTAATAACAGGAGATATACATATTCCAACCGTGGCTCCTTAAAAGTGTTATACTTTGATGCTAAATAGTCCAGGAGGACTTGGAAAGCACAAAGCTCTAAGCCTAAATTGGGAACACTCAGAAAAGTTGGTTTAAGATTTTTGTGACAAACTACACCTAGGTTTGGTGGAGGAGTTTCAATTTGTGACTCAGAGAGAGATTAGGTACATCTAGGGTGATGAAGAAGCTATGTGAGAGATAACCATGACTTAGGTGTGGCTGAGTAGGTGCCAATGATGGAGTTGTTGGTGATGGAGGAAGGTGATGAAGGTGGCGAGCAATGTATGGTCGGGGAGAGGGGAGAAGATGGGTCTTCTCTGCAGAGAAGAAAGAGAAAGAGAAGAGAAAATGGGTATGGCTCGAATGGGTATAGGTATAGGAGATTTTGTTGTGAAGCGGGTGCAGCGACGGACGATGAGAAGGATGCAGCGAGCGTTGGATGTGGCGGGTGAGATCTGAACGGCCGAGGGATGATTGGGGTGATTTGGTGTTGAACGGGAGCAGCGAGAACTGATGTGAGCGAAGGAGCGACCGTAGGATGTAGCTAGGTGAGATCTCAACGGCTCAGGGTGGATGGGCTCGGATCCGGGTCATGGCTAGCTCAAGCCCATGTCTTGTAAGTTGGGTTGCGACTGATGCGCGTGCGGGCTTTGGCTTTCTGCTCCATAGACGCTCGACTCCAATTCTTTGCTCTTTTGGCTCCTCAATTTCTCCGAGCTTTATTTATTACCTAAAAACACAAAATTAATTAGTACAAATATTTATTCTTGAAAACAAAGAAAACTCAGAATGGGATAATATCTCGATTTTCAACACAAAAGATGAGTTAAATGCCAATAAATAGATGTATAAATATGCAATATTTGGCACTCATCAAATACCCCCAAACCGAATTTTACTTGTCCTCAAGTGAAACAGAAATTAGAAATCCTAACTATACCCCTGTCGCAGTCTCGAATGCTTTAGCGTATGCACTAAGCCTTTAAACCCCTAGGTGTCCCTAGTGGACGAGTTGTAGTCTCGTGAGGGTTTACCGCAGGTGTACCCACAAAACCTTCTCCAACTTCGTAGAGTGTAAAAGAGTCTCAAGCATCCAAGGAGCTATGAGGACATAGAGTTTCGCATGCTAGTAACAAGAAGTTAGAACTACCAAAGAACGCATTCTCATCCTTAAGTCTTTGAGCGAGAAGTAACCATACCATATGAAAGAATCTGTTCGATTGTGATCATAAGCCTCGACTTCTGCCTCACTAATAGGGTTTTATGATAATTGCACTCAAAAAGATCGCTTTTTTAGTCTCTCATGTGTGCAGGCAGGAATAAAGAGAGAAATCCTGCACACGTTGTAGGTAAGAAGGATAACCTTCCGAAATGATTTCTGGAGACTCCACAGAAGTGTGGACAAAAAGAATCTTTTTCTGATGATCTTTAAGAAAGGAAATCAACCATTAGCAAGGATGGGAGTACTCACTTACCTTCTCACCCGATCGGCAATTAATATCACTCTCTCAGCATTCATAGAAACGTCTTCAATCTTCGGTCTTCGGTCTTCAAATGTTGATGATGAACTTTTGAACTTTACAAACACTTGACAATTTTTTTTTTTTTTTTTTTAGATTAACTTGGAATAACAATAAAACTCAATTTTTCACAAACTTCATTAATTCTCATCTTCTTTTCTTTTCTTTCCTTTGTTGCACATAAACCTAGGACTATATCAACTTTTCTTCAAATATTCGATGTTGCTCCGCGTTGCTGACGATGATGTGTTTCTATGAATGTGTTGATTGAGAGGGAGAGAGTGATGCTAACTGCAAATCGGTATTTAGAAGAAGTTTTCATCTTTAAACGTCACCCTCATGATTGACAAAAATAGCACTCAAGAGATCAAAAGTAGTGCTGAAATTGGTGCGAAGTTGGGTAGCTCACCATTCCTACCCGAATTGACGTACGGTGACACACACTCTAATGACTTTTCTAGAAAGTTGCAAAAATTGAAGGTTGGTGCCTCACTTGATTTAAATTGGGTAGTCTCCACTATGGGTGATCACAATTCTACTACCGAATATCTAAACAAAGACCTAATTCGCCCTCCGGTATGGTTAAATCCAACTTTAACGCTCTAATCAACTAAGAAACTCGATTGTGTTCTCCAAAGACTTCCAAATTCATTATTTCAGTCAGGACTCTATGTAAACATAGCTAGAAGCATGCTAGTGACTCTAAAATCTCTAAAAGTTGGAGGTTTTTATTTACAAAAAGAGAGTTTTTTTTTTTTTTTTTTTTTTTTTTTTTTTTTTTTTTAAGAAAGACTAAAAACTCTAAATGCAAATGCACCCCCAAACCTAAATCAAACATTGTCCTCAATGTGTCAACAGATAGAAAAAATTTAAACAGTCACATACCATGAGAACTATGCTGATAAGAGAAAAGGGAAGAGTTTACCTGGATGTCGGGCGGAGCAAGGTTAGAGCTTCATTAGTCAAGGCTAGAATCCAACATTCTCGGTGGAGATCATATCGGATTAGCACAAAATATGCACAAGAAGACTCAACCGATTCAAGAAAGAAAAATTTAACAAGTCCTACCGGATTATATACAATGAAAATTCACCATAAACCAACAATCTAAAGAGTTGAGGATCAACCCAAAAGACGGTATGTAGAAACATCTTTGTCTTACACAAATATAACATGAGAGTGCAAGTAAGACTGCATATGAGAATGGGTTTCCCCAAACCTAAACTTGTGAACAGTGTGTTTGTGAGCACAAAATCTTGCAAAATTAAAGGTACATCATGCAAAAGGTCTAACTCAAAATGAGTTTTGCTAATAACAGGCAGACATACATATTCCAACTGTGGCTCCTTAAAAGTGTTATACTTTGATGCTAAATAGTCCAGGAGGACTTGGAAAGCACAAAGCTCTAAGCCTAAATTGGGAACACTCAGAAAAGTTGGTTTAAGATTTTTGTGACAAACTACACCTAGGTTTGGTGGAGGAGTTTCAATTTGTGACTCAGGAGAGAGATTAGGTACATCTAGGGTGATGAAGAAGCTATGTGAGAGATAACCACGACTTAGGTGTGGCGGAGTAGGTGCTACTGATGGAGTTGTTGGTGATGGAGGAAGGTGATGAAGGTGGCGACTGCAACAGGTATGGTCGGGGAGAGGGGGAGAAGATGGGTCTTCTCTGCAGAGAAGAAAGAGAAAGAGAAGAGAAAATGGGTATGGCTCGAATGGGTATAGGTATAGGAGATTTTGTTGTGAAGCGGGTGCAGCGACGGACGATGAGAAGGATGCAGCGAGCGTTGGATGTGGCGGGTGAGATCTGAACGGCCGAGGGATGATTGGGGTGATTTGGTGTTGAACGGGAGCAGCGAGAACTGATGTGAGCGAAGGAGCGACCGTAGGATGTAGCTAGGGTGAGATCTCAACGGCTCGGGGTGGATGGGCTCGGATCCGGTCATGGCTAGCTCAAGCCCATGTCTTGTAAGTTGGGTTGCACCCGATGCGCGTGCGGGCTTTGGCTTTCGCTCCATAGACGCCGACTCCAATTCTTTGCTCTTTTGGCTCCTCAATTTCTCCGAGCTTTATTTATTACCTAAAAACACAAAATTAATTAGTACAAATATTTATTCTTGAAAACAAAGAAAACTCGTAACTGGGATAATATCGATTTTTCGAACACAAAAGATGAGTTAAATGCCAATAAATAGATGTATAAATATGCAATATTTGGCACTCATCAAATACCCCCAAACCCGAATTTTACTTGTCCTCAAGTGAAACAGTAAATTAGAAATCCTAACTATACCCCGTCGCAGTCTCGAATGCTTTTAGCGTATGCACTAAGCCTTTAAACCCCTAGGTGTCCCTAGTGGACGAGTTGTAGTCTCGTGAGGGTTTACCAGAGGTGTACCCACAAAACCTTCTCCAACTTCAGAGTGTAAAGAGTCTCAAGCATCCAAGGAGCTATGAGGACATAGAGTTTCTGCATGCTAGTAACAAGAAGTTAGAACTACCAAAGAACGCATTCTCAGCACTTAAGGTCGAGCGAGAAGTAACCATACCATATGAAAGAATTCGGGTTCGATTGTGATCATAAGCCTCCGACTTCCGCCTCACTAATAGGGTTTTATGATAATTGCACTCAAAAAGATCGCTTTTAGTCTCTCATGTGTGCAGGCAGAATAAAAGAGAAATCCCGCACACGTTGTAGGTAAGAAGGATAACCTTCCGAAATGATTTCTCGGAGACTCCACGAAGTGTGGACAAAAAGAATCTTTTTCTGATGATCTTTAAGAAAGGAAATCAACCATTAGCAAGGATGGGAGTACTCACTTACCTTCTCACCCGATCGGCAATTAATATCACTCTCTCAGCATTCATAGAAACGTCTTCAATCTTCGGTCTTCGGTCTTCAAATGTTGATGATGAACTTTTGAACTTTACAAACACTTGACAATTTTTTTTTTTTTTTTTAGATTAACTTGGAATAACAATAAAACTCAATTTTTCACAAACTTCATTAATTCTCATCTTCTTTTCTTTTCTTTCCTTTGTTGCACATAAACCTTGGACTATATCAACTTTTCTTCAAATATTCTGATGTTGCTCCGCTCGCTGACGATGATGTGTTTCTATGAATGTGTTGATTGAGAGGAAGAGAGTGATGCTAGCGCAAATCGGTATTTAGAAGAAGTTTTCATCTTTAAACGTCACCCTCATGATTGACAAAAATAGCACTCAAGAGATCAAAAGTAGTGCTGAAATTGGTGCGAAGTTGGGTAGCTCACCATTCCTACCCGGAATTGACGTACGGTGACACACACTCTAATGACTTTTCTAGAAAGTTGCAAAAATCAAGGTTGGTGCCTCACTTGATTTAAATTGGGTAGTCTCCACTATGGGTGATCACAATTCTACTACCGAATATCTAAACAGCACCTAATTCGCCCTCCGGTATGGTTAAATCCAACTTTAACGCTCTAATCAACTAAGAAACTCGATTGTGTTCTCCAGTACTTCCAAATTCTGTTATTTCAGTCAGACTCTATGTAAAGATAGCTAGAAGCATGCTAGTGACTCTAAAATCTCTAAAAGTTGGAGGTTTTTATTTACAAAAAGAGAGTTTTTTTTTTTTTTTTTTTTTTTTTTTAAGAAAGACTAAAAACTCTAAATGCAAATGCACCCCCAAACCTAAATCAAACATTGTCCTCAATGTGTCAACAGATAGAAAAAATTTAAACAGTCACATACCATGAGAACTATGCTGATAAGAGAAAAGGGAAGAGTTTACCGGATGTCGGCGGGAGCAAGGTTAGAGCTTCATTAGTCAAGGCTAGAATCCAACATTCTCAGTGGAGATCATATCGGATTAGCACAAAATATGCACAAGAAGACTCAACCGATTCAAGAAAGAAGAATTTAACAAGTCCTACTGGATTATATACAATGAAAATTCACCATAAACCAACAATCTAAAGAGTTGAGGATCAACCCAAAAGACGGTATGTAGAAACATCAAATGATCTTACACAAATATAACATGAGAGTGCAAGTAAGACTGCATATGAGAATGGGTTTCCCCAAACCTAAACTTGTGAACAGGTGTGTTTGTGAGCACAAAATCTTGCAAAATTAAAGGTACATCATGCAAAAGGTCTAACTCAAAATGAGTTTTGCTAATAACAGGCAGACATACATATTCCAACTGTGGCTCCTTAAAAGTGTTATACTTTGATGCTAAATAGTCCAGAGGACTTGGAAAGCACAAAGCTCTAAGCCTAAATGGGAACACTCAGAAAAGTTGGTTTAAGATTTTTGTGACAAACTACACCTAGGTTTGGTGGAGGAGTTTCAATTTGTGACTCAGGAGAGAGGTTAGGTACATCTAAGTTATTTTCATGTATAAAATCGTTTGCACCATCACACACTTTCCTAGAGTCAGAAGAGGGTAAATCATGTTCACCTGCATAAAACAATTCATCAATCTCCATGTCATAATCATCATCACTCTCGTGTATGACATAACTAGGAGAGATATCATGCTGTAACCTAGGCATGGAATTAGACACATGCATTGAATCATCCGTGTCAACAGCACAATTCAATTGTATTCCTAGGTCACAAACAGTGGTAAAGCATGCTTATTTTCACAGGACAATTCCAAAGGTTCCACATCAAGCATCACATGTATGAATATTAGAAGAAGCATCATTCATAGGGTTCACGAAGAGACACTTAATGTCTCCGAACCTAAAGATTCTATTACATTTTCAAAATACACATGCTCTTCGTATTCATCATCATCATCATAGCAAAAATTCATCTCTCCATTCAAAATGGTAGTATTTTTAGTGTACTCATCTACCTCTAGATTAGGTTCATATTAGAGTGTTAGTTGCATGAGTAGGACTAGAAACACTATTTTCAACATTATCGGGAATAACAAACATCCTATCATTTTGTAACTCAATCGGGTTCCTTTGAAGAATCATAGTGAGTTGTTCTATTGAAGGAGAGTCTTCACTAGTGGGTATGCATTCCTCATATGGATATTCATTGTATGGTTGAGCATGAGGTTCACTAGAGAAGGGAAATTCAGACATGTTGCTATATGGATGGTCATGTATTGCATTCAGTTCAAGCCTAGCATTTTGCTCCATGAGCGTTTCCATTAGTGATTGCAAACACGGAGTTGGGGGAGTACAAAATTGTTCATCTCCCCACTGTGGTAAATGATGCATGTGTGCAAGTTGATTATGGTCCCAATGATTGCCAGCACAGTCACTTCTAGACAATTCGTACATTGGATTATCATGGTTTTCCCTAGACTGCCTAAAATCATGCAAAATATAAATAGCTTCTCGGCGGGGTGGTCTAAGCTACCACATAAGGTACAAGCATATATTTCAGATTGCCTAGGGGAATTAGATTGACAGATTGCTCATGTAATTGCCTTTCTAAAGCAGATACTTGAGCTTCTAATTGATCTAAAAGTGATGACTGGGTATGAGAAAAGTGTTCATTTTCAACCTGTGGTGGATGATACATGTGCTCATATTGATTAGGGTATGTGAGGTCGGGGCCCTGAGAAGGCTCATAAAATTCCCTAAAATCACTATGGTATGTGGGGGGTTCATATTGTGAAGCATGCCCGTAAGCAAGTTCTCTAATGGATTTGTTTGTATCCCCAGTTGCAGACCAAAATCCTGACATGATTTAGCAACTCAAATTGAACTCAAAACCCAGTTGTAGTGGGCTCAGTTTGGTTTATTTGGGTTTTGGTTTGTGTGGGAATTGGTTTATTGGGAATGTAAAGCTTAGTGGAACTGGGTTCCAGCCCAACAGCTCAGTTTTTGTGGGCTTATTTGGTTTTATGGGCTTCTGTTTGGAAAGTACAGCCCAGTGGAATTGTTGGCTCAGTTTGGTTTAAGCCCTGGTTATGCAAAAATCAGTTTGGTTTAAATGGGATTTGGTTTATTGGGTTTCAGCTCAGATTATGTTTGCAGCCCAGTTTGTGTGCAATTGCACAGCCCAGTGGAAAGGCACAGCCTAGTGGTTGGGCTTCAGCTGTTGGCAGCCCAAGATATGTGTGAGATTCAGTTTGGTTTTGTGTGCAGCCCAGGTATGTGGGTTCCAGCTTGTGCACAGATTAGCACAGCTTTTTGCAGAAAAGAGCAATGCAATGCAATGCAAACCCACAGAAAAGAAATAACCACAGCCAGGGTAGCTTAGTGAAATCAACACAGGTAAACACCAGCTCACAAAAATGATGCAAAGACTGGTTTGCACAGCAGCAAGGCACTTTTTGCAACTCAGCTCAGCCTAGGTTGGCAATTTATGCTTAGCACTGATAGCAATTGGTTGTGCGCACAGATAGCTATGCACAGCACAACTCATGCAAGCCACAGCACAGCACAAATCAATCCAAACTCATACTCAACAATCACTCAAATAGCTCGGGCCACATACAGATTGCAGAATTGGTGCACATATGCACAAAAGCAAGGGCAGATGAACAAATGGATATACAACTCAGCAAAGCTACTCGAGATACAACAGTTCAAATACTCTTGATATGCACAGATGCTCAGATAATGTCAACAGGGTACTTGGGATGATCACACAAGGTCTCACATGCATAAGGGCACAGGGCAAATAAGTGAGATGCTAACCAAAGATCAGTCACTCAACATTCATTCGAGCATTAAGGTTTCACACATGAATTGCATATGCTGGCTCACAGATGATCACATAAGGGTGTAGTTGGCTCAGGTCACACAAGGCAAAGGCAGATGAGATGAGCTGGCAACAACCTAGCTCAATAAGGTCTGCAGCTTAAGCTCAGGGCAGATGACAACTAGGTTTTAAAGCACAGGCCTTGGGCTTGTGGCTACAGCGAATCCTAAGCTAACCAGGCTGCACTCAAGCTCAACAACTATAGGGGCTGAGCTGGTGCTTGTTAAGGCAAAGAAATTAATGCATAAATCACCCAAGAGTAAGAGGTTTCAGCCAAATCAGTTTTTGCTTCAAATGTCACAGAACTATGCACACAACTCAACAAGGTCACAGGGTTATGCACAGGCTATGCTCAAAGTTGACAGAGTCAACTGGATTAGTTGATATCAACTATCACAAATTGACTTCACTTAGGGTCATGCACTAACTTGGTTATCAAGTTACAAAGACAAGCTCAACAGCTTCAAAATGGAGCTTGGCTCAAGGCAGCTTGTTTTCATACATTCATGCCAAGAGATTCATGCAAAGGTACCGAGGGTTGTTTGTTTTAGCAGTGGCAAGCAAGGTAATGGTACAGGTCATGCTCATACAACTTAGGTATAGATGCTAGCCTAACATGGTTTACAGGTCATGCTCATACAACTCAGTGTATTCACTTATCATGGAGCCACTTACCTGAATTGCGCTTGCTCGAGCTTTGTGAACTCGGTGTTTCGCGCCTTTTTTCTTGTCTTCCTTGGGTTGGCTTGCACGCAGACAAAAGCAGTACCCGCTAGCTCAACAAAGAAGTTCGGTTCTCGATTTGCACAGCTTATACTAATGATTATGCAACCGAGAGTTACTTAGACTGAAAGGGATCAAGAGTGACACTAAGATAATGTGGTTGCTTAGTCTCCTTGTAAACTAATGACAAAGCTCCAAATGAGCTACAAGTTACGGAGGGCTAGTGAATATTGCGGCTAAGTTATAGGAAAAGTAAACTAACTAGATGCAAAGTAAACTAACTAGATGATGCACAGCTGGATGAAGAATTAGGCTAACAAAAATAACAACCACATTATAAGGCAATGATGCAAGTAACTTACTTGAAAGACATCTTAAAGATGCAACTATAACTGAATTATAACTAAAGATGCTTTTATCTAAGTTATACTACAATATGTACAATGGTGGCATGAAAATCAGTAAAGCAAGCAAGCAAGAATCTACTCAGCACACGCCAAGTCCCCGGCAGCGGCGCCAAAAACTTGGTAGGCCTTTAAAGGTGTTTAAATTTATGCCTACATGTTATAACCGCAAGTGCACGGTGTCTTTAATGAAGAAAAGGGCAAATACGGGTCGAACCACAGAGACTTGTGGTGCTGTGTGTGATCTAAGGCTTGCTAAACTGAATTCGAAGGATGTGTAACACGGAAGTAGGTTTGTCGAAGCGACTGAGTTGTTTTAGTGACAATGAACTAAGTTGTTATGACAGTAGGATGGTTGATTCCACCACCTGACCCTAGCTAAGGCAATATCTAGTCAATTTATATTCTTGATTCCTTTCAGGGAAGGATAAAATGGAAGATGTATTCTCTAGTCTTGCTAACTCACTCCTAGTATAGCTTGTCTTCTAACAGTACAAACTATCACAAGTTAACTAGTTTCAACTAGATAATTCATTCATCCTAAGACATTAAAGCTCTCCAAGAACACAAATATGAACAAGGATTAACTCAACATGAAAATCAGGGGTTTCATCAAACACCCCAGTAAACTAAATTAAAACATAATTAAAGACAAGTACAACACAAATTAGTCTAAAGTGGTACTCTGGCTAGCCCAGGCATACCCCAAACATCTTCTACTCATTTCTATTTATACATGCAACACAACAAACCCTAAATTTGACTTCAAAATGTAAATAAATGCAAACCCATACCGCCCATATCCTCCGAATCGCTTCTCTCTTCGTCACATTCGGCCTGTAGCTTGCTTGTGGTGTTGGAGAAAACCCTAGTCTTGTTTATCTCTAACTTAGCTTCTAGGTTATGAGAAGCTATGTGAGAGATAACCACGACTTAGGTGTGGCGGAGTAGGTGCTACCGATGGAGTTGTTGGTGATGGAGGAAGGTGATGAAGGTGGCGACCGCAATGGTATGGTCGGGGAGAGGGGAGAAGATGGTTCTTCTCTCCCAGAGAAGAAAGAGAAAGAGAAGAGAAAATGGGTATGGCTCGAATGGGTATAGGTATAGGAGATTTTGTTGTGAAGCGGGTGCAGCGACGGACGATGGGAAGGATGCAGCGAGCGTTGGATGTGGCGGGTGAGATCTGAACGGCCGAGGGATGATTGGGGTGATTTGGTGTTGAACGGAGCAATGCAGAATCGATGTGAGCGAAGGAGCGACCGTAGGATGTATCTAGGTGAGATCTCAACGGCTCGGGGTGGATGGGCTCGGATCCGGGTCATGGCTAGCTCAAGCCCATGTCTTGTAAGTTGGGTTGCAACTGATGCGCGTGCGGGATTTGGCTTTCTGCTCCATAGACGCTCGACTCCAATTCTTTGCTCTTTTGGCTCCTCAATTTCTCCGAGCTTTATTTATTACCTAAAAACACAAAATTAATTAGTACAAATATTTATTCTTGAAAACAAAGAAAACTCAGAATCTGGGATAATATCTGATTTCTGAACACAAAAGATGAGTTAAATGCCAATAAATAGATGTATAAATATGCAATATTTGGCACTCATCAGGAACCGATCCTAGTACCTAGTCAACCAAATTTGGTAAAGCTAGTGTGACTATGCACAATACTCACATGGAAGGTAGAACCGAAACTTTTTATGGTAGAACCATTAAACCCATGATTTGTGATTGAATGTTATTTGATCAATCGCATAGTTCTTGAAAGTCAGATGAACCAATTTTAAACTTGTTTGGAAGTGTGGCAAATCGGTTTCAAGGTTGTAAGTGTAAAAGAGAACTTACAAAGTTAAGATGTCGACATACTTTGAACACGTGCTATGAATGTTTATTATTTAATTGTTCAAAGTTATTCCTTAATAGCTAAGGGAAGAGAATCCCAGGATCGAAACACAAATAAGTTAAGAATCTTTTAATTAAGGTAATTAACTTCATTTTTAGGAAAATAAGAATTAGTAATGTGCATTTACTAATTAGAGATTTTCTGAGAGATTTCGATCATTATTTTTGGACAGAACATTTCCAGGAATTATGGAAACCGAATTTGTGCTTTAATGAATATCTTGAGAATATTTTCGGTTTTGGAAATTCCTTGGTGTCCAAACTTCCTTGTCTATAAATACTTGAAGTTTGCCTTTCTAGCAAACTAATCCTTCGTAACAACAAAGTTCCTCTTGTTGTGTTGTTCTTCAGTGTAGCGCCTATTCGGAGAGGAGAGTAACCTAATTAGGCGAAATCTCTTACCGCTCAGTTTAAAGTCTTCTTTGGGATTGAGAAGCTCTATTGCTACCGTTGGTGGGAAACTAGATAATTGCGGTTTATCTTTTGTTTTCATTGATTTGATTGACTAACGGTAGTTAAACTTTGGTTGCACCTAGTTTGTTTATGCTTGAGAATCTTCTCTTCTGATATAAGATTCACTCAAACTAGTTCAGAGTTTCGACAGGGATCTTTAGACTGTTGTTAGTTCTAAAGACGATCTTGTGATAATCCATTATTCACAGACTCCATTCTGTGCGTGATTGATCACAAGAGATTCATGTGATTGTGTGCAGGTGTTTATTGAAGATCTAAGAATATTTGAAGACAAAGAAGATATTGAAGATTTCTGATTTTTGGGTTCATAATCTTTGGTGTGCACAATACTTGTTTCGGTAGAAGAGGATCCAATTAATAATCGGTTTATCTTTGTGATAGATTGGATTGATTAATTGAGTAGATCGACATCAATACAATTCTTCGGATTAATAGTTTTGTTGGCTTAATCTTAAACGATTACTTCGGTAATTGAACATAAGATAGATCTAAGGACCTCGAGGAAGGAGTTTATGTTAAGATAAACAGAAGAGCATGTGTCGACTCATATCACTTGGTTGAATAGAGTTGATACCAAACATATTTGTTGTTTCTTTACTGTTTGGAATACGAACCAAATGAATTGTTCCAAGTACGTGACTTATTCATAGGTCGGAGGCGTGGGAATACAGACGGAACTAGGTGAACTATAGGTTCAGTTGCTTGGTCTCAACTATACGAAGTTAGGTGTAATTTTGTGTAGCGGCTTTATCCTGAGAGTATTCAATTCTGGACAAGGTCCCGGGGTTTTTCTGCATTTGTGGTTTCCTCGTTAACAAAATCTTGTTGTGTCATTTACTTTATATTTCTGCATTATATTTGTTTTATTATAGTTAAAGTAAATCACACAAACGTTAATTCCTATTTACTTGATAAGTGAATCCTATTGTGTTTGGTTAAGTCTGAACCTTTTTATCAAGAAACATACTTCGTTGTTGTATTGTATCGATCTCGTATAAATAGTCGATCACACGAAGTGTGAACCGGTTAGTTGTATTGTCTCGATTTAGTCTATAGGCAATCACTTTCGGAGAAAGGACTTATAGGTAGGAAAAGTTTTAGCTTGAGATATATTTGGGTACCCTCGCCTTTTCATTAACAACGGTTTCTGCGTCTGCAACCAGATGAATCTTGTCTAGTTCCATCGCTTTAGCCCATTGCAAACCTTCCAACACAGCTCTACATTCTCCAGCTTCAACATCGATCACTCCAGCTGCATAAGATCCTTTGAAACCAGAGCAGTCACCTGCAGTATTGTATAAAACAATTCCAGAACCATAATCATTAGTATCTTGATCAAAAGAAGCATCAACATGAAATTTAAATACCTCTGTCTCTTCACTAGTATTACTATCATGTGAATCTAATGTTGTATAATCAGTTGTACATTTTTCTACATTATCATGCACAAAAGAACTGAAACTAAGCAGATAATAGTTAATTTTAGAAACAATGGATACTGGGTTTAGAGACTTATCCTGAAAGATGTAATCACATCTTTCTTTCCAGATTACCCAACTAACAACCATTAATATGGTTCTCCAATTATGCGGGTCATCCACATTAGAATTTTGAACATCCTAAAGCCAGGAGATGATCCACTCCTTAATTGTTTGACAGTTGTTGAGGATTTGATCAATATTAACATTTAGGAGCCTCCAGACTGCTTTAGCATGATTGCATCTGATTAGAAGATGGCAGAGCGTTTCATCCTCCTGCTTACAGATCTCACAATATGTTTTAATATTGTGCATGGCATGAGATAATCTGACTCTTATAGGAATTATGTTCTTCAGACATTTCCATATGAAAAGTTTCACACGGTGTGGAAGATTCATTTTCCAAAGAGCCTTCCATACTGCTTTTGGAACAGTGTCAAGTGCAACTTGGTTTTGAACTCTTACCTCTGTCAACTTATTATAAGTACTTTTCACAGTGAAGTTACCATCTTTACTGGAAATCCAATGAATTATATCTTCTTCTTGCTGAGATATCTACATATTCTTAATTTTATCCACAACCTCTGGTACAAAAAACTCATTAAGAAGAGGCATATTCCAGTTGTTGGTCTCATGAATAATCATCTCACTAACAAAATCATATTACAAATGTGTAGGATGAAGAGGTTCAACTTTTATGTCTAAACCAATGATCCATCTATCTACCCATATTTTTATACCCTTACCATTATTTACCTCCATAGTATAATGTTGCTGAAGAATGGAAAGACCAATCTCAATTCCTTTTCATGTCCATGAAGAATTGTTTCTTTCACCAGTAAGATGTAGAAAGTCTTCTATGAAGACCCTCAAGCTCGTCAACGCTATTAGACCAGTCAAGTGACGAATTACCCGGTAGTAACTCGATTAGTTTAACACGAATATTAATTAATAGAAATTAATCTAACAACGATTTAGATACGAGACTAGTGTCGTTAGATAGATCTAGAAAAGTTACGTGGAATGGACTACTCGAACGTGTCAATAGGATACCATACGAACAAGATATATTTGAATTAGCATGAAGGGTAAAATGGACATTTCGCAGTTCAGTCCACACATGCCACATCCAATCGGTCGGGTGTATCGGTAATTTCGTTTGGTCTTATCCCAAGCCGAACAGAGAAGATAAACTCTTGTATTTCTTCTTTCTTCTTCTCGTTTCTTTCTTCTTCTGTTCTTCCTGTTCTTCATCTGTTGAGAGTTCGAGAATCAAAAGTGAGGATTTTGAGATCAAATCAAGAGTATAAATATTAAGGAAAGGTTCCTGGTAGTGATGATCGTTTGTGGTAGATTCTGAGTTAAAAGAAGTGGCGAGTTAGAGAGGAATAAGTTAGGGTTTGAGTTTGGGTTCAAGCCATTGAACAATTGAGAAATTAAATATAGATTTGAGTGATTGGTGATGAAAAAGAAGAAGGGTTGGTATTAATTTGTCGATGTGAAGTTGTTCTTATGAAGAATCACAAATCAGGCGAATTAGGGTTTCATGGAAATAACTTAGGGAACCTGTAGATGATGAAATTGATAATTTAGAAGATTGATTTGAGATGGGTTTTAACAGTTTGAATGAATTAAGGTTCGGATGAAGAGTAATTAGAAATTGAAGAAGTCAGGGTTCTGAAGCTGGGATCGATTGAAGCTCATGAATGATGCTGTTAACAGGGTGAGGGTTTGATTGTGTTAGTAAGAAGGTGTTGAAGCTATTGTTGGTGTTGATTCAAGACTCAGAAGAAAAGGGTAAGTTGAATTTAAGATTTCAGAATTTATTTATTCTTAAGTTGTGTGTATTTGAGTTTGAGATTGAAGTTCATTGGTTGGATCTGTTGTTTATAGTTTAGTTTGCTCTCTTAATGAAATTGATGAGATGAGTTAGTAAGGGTGGCAATTGAAGTGATTCAAGACTTAGGTGATGGTGTTGAATTACTATGGACATGGAGCTGAACTTAGTTTTGGTGGTGATGGTATTGATGTTACAGGGAGGAGAAGTGTAGTAGTGGTAGTTCTATAGCTATAGGTGATGTTTAGGGTTATGATAATGAGTTTGTTAGTGATTAGTGAATGGTGGTAGTGGTGCTGGTGTTACAGCTAATGGGGTTGGCAGTGTTGTTGAAGTTCAAGGGATGTGAATGAACTGTGGTTGAGATAGTATTGGTGAATATATGATGAAGTTGTAATTATAAAGTGATGGTGGTGGTTTAGATATAGTTGTACTGCAAAGATGAACTTAGAGTTGACCCGGTTGTGTAATTTGAGCTGAAATGATGTTAAGACATAAGGAAGTTATGCAGGTGTTGATGTTGCTCAAGAAGAACTGACATGTGTATGAATCATTTATGCTGAGTTTTAGTTCAGCTGATCAGGTGGTGCGGGTTGTGTTAGGCCGGTGCAAGTATAGTCTGGTGGTGATGACAGTTAGATGTATGTACATGATTGGTGATTGCATTTAGTTGCAGATGGAGCTATTAAACTGCCAGGAACTCGTGCTGGTGGTGTTCTAATGGTGAATAATCCGAGATGAAGTTGTTGTGTCAGTGGAAGGGTTGAAATGAGAAGTAGTTAGATCATATGCAAGAAGGAGACCAAGACTTGTATCTGAAGTTGCAAGTGTGGTGAGCTGATAAATAGTGGTGTTGAGCTACAGTGGTAGTTAACTGAAATGGTGTATGACTGAGAAGAATGTGGCAATGGAATAGAGAATGTAAGTTAGATTTGTGATGAAATTATAAGCAATTGGTACAAGTGGGAGTAACACTTATGGAGGTGTGTCGGTGTATGTCTAGGTTATTGAAGTTTGGTTGTAGCTATGGCATTGCAGTTAGTAGTTGAATCAAGATTGTAGGTTGGCTCAGGTGCAGATGGAGTTATAGTGGTTGTTTAGGATTGCAATTGCAAAGGGTGGACACAACTTAGGATGTTTGTAATGGTAGATGTGTAGCTTGATGATAGTCTCTTTGAAAGCCTGCTGCTACTGCTATTGCAGGTAATCTTAATTTGTTTTGTAAATGAAGTTTGAAGTTTATTTAGAATGAAGAAATGATTTGCTATTGAAATGATTAAAGTTGAACCTGAGTTAAAGTTCTAAATGTTAGAATTGCATCTGTGTTAGAAGAACACTTGACCTATTTGACTGAATTTACTCAGTCTGATTCAGTTATGTTTAGCTGACTCAGGTAATCTGACTGAGTCGAGTTGACCCTATTAAACTGGGTTGACTCAGTTGACCTTGACCGAGTTAAACTTTAACCTTGGATCGTTAACCTGACCTTGACTCTATTAACCGTAAGACTTGACTTGACCTTTGACTGACGTTGACCACTAGTTGACCTTTGACCGTTAGTTTGCCCGTTAGTGACTGTTAGTTGACTCTGGTGGACTTGGGCTTAGGGCAGTTTCCTTAATTAGATGTTTTGGACCTCTTGTGGTCCGAATTAGACTTTAACTTCTTCTACAAAGTTGTAGATGTTCGCAAGACTTAGCTAATGGACTAGAGAAACAACCTAATTGGATTAGTAGACCTTTAAATATGCAAGAGATGGATAATGAAGATGTGTAGAATCATAAATGGGCTTAGAACCATTAGTTAGACTTGTATGATTCTTGTGTGAGCCATTTTGGCTAGTTTCTTAGACTTCCTGTGTAATTAACAGTTAGTCTTTATTAACAATGATCGATTCAAAGGATGAACCAGTGGATTGTGGATCTCGAGGTAGGCGTAGCTTGTCATCAAAAGATGTGGGAATTTATATTTAACTCTCATGTGATTATTATTGTTTTTTTTACAAAAGTTTATGTTTAACAAATTCATGCATTATCTGCTTGTGTATTCCTTGCATTGTTTTATTTTGAATTCCGAAAGTATTGTTGTTTCTTTTAATCTTTCCATTGCTTGGAAAGGAATTGTAATGCTTTGTATGTCTTTATGAATTGTTTGGGGAATGAGAATTTCCATCTGTGGTATATAGGATACTGCTCCTTTATTTATACCTACATTACTTTTATTGCAATAACTAGGTGGCGGGACGAGTTCACCATATAGCTATCTAGGTGCGACACGAGTCACCATTATTATTAAATTGTTTGGAAGGAGTTAGATCCATATACATGATTGTTTACCTATGTGAAATTGGTTGCGTTTTAGTGTTTAGGGAAAACAAGAATTGTTTTCGAATCATTTCCATTGATTACTTTAAAGTTAAATGTTATTTCCATCGAGCACCCCTTTTAGGGATGATGTGCTCACCCATTCCCACTTTCGCCTTTTGTGAGACAGATCGAGTTTGCGCGGCGAAAGCTTCGGGGAGTCGACTCCGTTAATTAGTTATCTTCTGCTATGTTTATTATCTTGTTTAGATTTGCAAAATAAATGACTATTGTATATGTATCATCTGAGAGAAGTTCTTGTATATATATTTCTGAGCGGGGCTAGTTTTTGGGTTAAATTTTGTAGCAGATTTCTTAATTGAATGCTAGAGTATATGATTTAGATTCTTAGTGCCTCTGTATTTAGTTAAGATCTTGGATTAGTCAGCTGCTAGCTTAGGGGTGCTACATCTTCTCTCTTGAAGTATTTCGCCTTGAGTATTTTTGTAAGTAAGTAATCAGGCTGATGATAAATTCTCCAAGCTATTTTGGTTAAGAGTGCATGGTTTAATAGTTCCAAATATCTGAATGCAAGACCACCCAAATCCTTAGAAATACACATATTCTACCAAGAAATTAAGTTCAAGCCTCTATTAGACTTAAATCCCCACCAGAACTTTCTTTGTAGAGTGTCTAGTTTCTTAAGAAGAGTTTTAGGGAACTTAAAAGTACTCATTTGATACATGGGCACTGAGTTTAAAACTGCTTTAACCATAGTAGTTCTACCAGCTTGATGAATGTTGATTCCTTGCCAATTACCAAGTCTTCTTTCAAAAGAAGTTTGTAATTCTTCAAAGGCCTTGACTTTAGATTTACCAATGATAAGAGGAGAGCCAAAATATTTCTCATTTTTCTTCATTGTTTTAACTCCTAATATGCTACTAAGAGTATTGCACACTGAGGGATCCAGATTATTACTGTAATGCACAGAAGATTTGTCAAAGTTAATGACCTGACCAGATTGTGAACTAAAATCCTGCAGAACTTGTAGGAGATTATGCACACTGGTTAAATTTGCTTGAGTAAAAATGAGACAATCATATGCAAAAAAAGTAGATTATTTATAGGAGGAGCACCTCGTGCTGCAGTAATACCTTTGATAGCCTTTGTATTATGAGCCTCTAGAAGAGTTCTTGGAAACCATTCCATTGCAATGATGAATAGATAAGGATATAAGGGATCTCCTTGTCTAATGCCTCTTGTAGGAGTGAACTCATCACAAGGAGAGCCATTTAGAAGAACAGATAAAGAAGTAGAACTTATGCATTGTTGAATCAGATTACACCAATCATCACAAAAGCCAAAACTTTGGAGAACCTTTAGAAGAAAAGGCCACTCTAACCTGTCAAAAGCCTTAGACATATCCAGTTTGAGATCTAACCAACCACTTTCTCCTTCCTTCCTTTTCATAGAATGGATCAATTCATGAGCAATCATTGTATTATCATTAATCAATCTACCTAACACATAAACAGCTTGATATGGAGATATAATTCTTTCCATGAATGGTTTCATTCTTGAAACAAGAATCTTGGAGATGATTTTGTAAGAAGTATTGCATAGCCCAATAGGTCTGAAATCAGCAGGAGTACAAGCTTTCTTCTTTTTGGGAATCAGGGAAATGTAAGTTTTATTAAGCTATTTTGGTAGAAACTTAGTCTTGTAGAAACCATCTTGAAATCCTTCAGGGCCTGGGGCTGACCAACTCTCCATACTTTTTAAAGTTTTCACAATCTCTTCATTAGAAGGAGGTAAAAGAAGTAATCTATTGTCTTCTTCAGTGGTTAATGTAGGAATATGAAGATAATGCTGCTCCTCAATGGAAATATTGTTTGAAGAACTTATACTCTTAAAATGAGTAGTTAGCATGGCAGCTATATCATCTCTTGAGTGTAACCAATTACCATTACCATCTTGTAAGGAAACAATATTATTCCTTGCTCTCTTCCTCTTAGTAAGAGTATGAAAATACTGTGTGTTGTAATCCATGTCTTTTAAAAAATTATCTCTAGATTTTTGTTTGTGAAACTCATACTGGATTTTGTGCCATTTATCTAATTCCTTTCCAACCTCAGCTGCCTTGACATTCTTTTCATGAAAAAAAGGAAGAGCTTAAATGACAGATAATTGTTGTTGTAGAGAATCCACATTCTGATTAATATCATCAAAATGTATTCTGTTCCATTTAGAAAGTGTGATTCTTGTATATTGAAGCCTTTTGATAAGTTTATAACCAGGAGAACCCTGAACTGACTTTTCCCAGGCTTTAGCAACTTCAGCTGCACAGGTTCGATCATATAACCAAGTTTTGAAGAACTTGAAAGGATTCCAGAGTTTTGGTTGAGAATAATCAGACACCATCATGATTGGACAATGATCACTGCCCATTTGAGTAAGATGAAGGAGTTTTGAGTCCGAAGCCCCATTTACTAAGGCCATATCTATTCTTGACTAATGGAATTAATGCCATATCTATTTTCAATTCCAATCTTTGACTGAAGGTTTAGTTAGATCTTGCAGTGACATGAAACTTGGTATGTGTTAGAAAGAAGTGTTCGTGAGGGCTAAAAAAAATTCCAAATTCTTAATTCCATTAATCTCGACTACCATAAAAATAAATGTGATAAAATACCTGAAATGAGCAAGCGTGCAACACACTAATCATTGAACCAAATTTGTTCTCACAAAGTGTATTTTTGAGTGGATAATCCATCTTAACATACTCACACTATCTTAACTACTACGATATGTTTCTGTGTTCGGATCGTTAATCAACGATGTATTTTTGACAGTACGAGCATCCAACTTGTATCATGTATGTGTTGTTTATATGATACATGTGTATCTTCCTCTTCCCAGGAACTAGTGATCCTCAAGAAGGATTGAGGGTAGAATTGCAATTTAGAAGGGATTACTGATTTAAGGCAGTATTCCTACAAAAGGAGAATAAATTCTTAGGAGGTTTGGGAAACCAAACCAAAGTAAGGAAGTATGCCAAGATAAGGAATTACTTCCTAGACAAGGTAATATTCCTAAAAGGGAAATATACTCAGAAAGGGAATTATTCCTAGAGAAGGAAATAGATTCTTAGAAGGTTTGGGAAACCGTTAAACCTATAAAAATAGAGATGTTTAACTCATATCTAAGACATCTAGAGAGTGTGGTTTGACATCTAGAAAAGGAGGTTTAACACACATACCTAGAGAGAAGCTTGTAAGACAATTAATTATTGTAAAAACAAGCTTAGCAAATAGTTTAAGGTTATTTACCTAGAGAGACTGTGAGCGTATAGTTTTCTTGTTCATAATATATAAAAGATATATTTCTTTGAATTACTATTTTGTGTTCTGTTTTCCAATTTTTCGTTTATTATTATTCTGAATTCCGCCACTATAATAATAGTCACCAAGGTACAAAGATCAACACATATCATTATACATACTGCAAAAGTAAGTAGTGTGAGAATTAGAAAACATATGTTTTTATGACCACTTGACAAGGCTGTATTTTATGGCTCAGTAACTAGATTGAGATTCTATCTTGATCAACAATTTGTCTATGCTTCAGCTTATTTCTATGTGTCTGGAAGAAGGGGTCGACTTTCAAGCTTCCAGAACAGGAAGCAACATTGTAATTACTTGACCCTCCTCCAATATTATCCCCACTTAACCACTGCGGTCATCCAGTAGTGTGGGATTTTCAAGCACCGCGGCGGTCATCCGGCAGCAGCTTCCTGAGGGGTCACCCATCCCTGGATTAATACCTCTCGAGCATGCTTAACTTCAGAGTTTTCTACCAACGGTGGAGCCAAATGAATCGAATAGGCCTCAGTGTTAGGAAAGGACAAACCATAACCATTACATATATTCTACTCGGGGAACCCTACCTTCCGAATTGGGGTATTACAATACCACCACCTTAAATTGGAGTCGTCTTCGGTTCCAGAATTTATTCAAGCCCATATTTCCGATATTCATTGCCACTCATGAGACTAGTACCTGACATAACCTGTCCAGCATACTCTCTCATCCTCGAAAGGTAACCCTTCCTGAGTTCTGACCCGACTAAGATAAATATATGCATGGGTATAAAAATTACAGAAAGAGAAATATATGCATTAGTCTCGTTCCAATCCGTTACGCCTTGAGTTCGGATATCCATATGGGTTTGACCCTGGTTCGGAACTCGCTGTGTTATAAGCATTCAGTGACATTATGGAGTGCCATAAATGATCTAATTATCAGTAGTAATCAACCCCCAGTCTTGAATATAATAAATTTTTTGTCATTATTGGTTCAACACTGAAGTAGAAGGCAACACTGAAATTCATATCCATCGTGTTAAGGTGAACAAATGGAGTCCAACAGAGAGAAATCGCACGAAGTTGAATGTTTATATATGTTTCTTTCGAAAAAAATGTAACAACACTTGCATTGGTGGCTAGAATTACAAATGAAGTAGTGAAGGGAGATAACACGATGAATACATTTTTGGAAGGCCAATTGAAGATGAAAGCCAAGCTATATACTTGGTTGTCCAATTTTTTTGTAAGTCATGATATCCAAATAATTAGTATTGAAGGGGATGTAGAGAAAGGGTTTAAGATTCGCTGCTGGATTTCTTTTAGCCCGCATTCGTGATGCTCAAAGAAAATTTGAGAGCATTGAGTTCAATTTTATCCATAAAGAGGCCGATGTAGCGGCTCATCCGCTAATAAATTAAGGTTGTTTTGGATCACCTTACCTTCGAATGACTGTTTAATTCTCATCATTTTGCTTATATTGCCAAGTTATGTTTAAGAGACTCCAGTATTTCTATGTTTGGCTTTTCTTTTCTCCTTTCTTCATTGATCCTAGTAAAAGTGGTTAAATGAAGAAAAAAACAATTCCTCTAGAATGCCAAAGACTGAGTGATCATAGTTTAACTATAACTTTGGGTGTGTATATGTATGTGGGGGCTGGGTGGGTGGGGGTTTTACATCTTAGGTAAGCGACCCTCACTTCTGTCCCTATATATTCAGCACGTTTACTATTTTGACATTGTATCAGATGAAGTAGGGGTGAGCATGCTCCGAATTGGTCATGTTTTCGCCTCATCTGCATCCAATCCAATCTATGGAGGATTTCAAGTTTGACATGGCATCCGATCCAACATTCGATTGGTTGGATGCAGATGATAACATGGCGATTCTCCCAACAAATCTAAACGGCTTATTCTTTTGCTATATGTTGATGACATACTTATTGTTGGCAAAGATAAGAAAAAGATCGACATGTTGAAGTTAAATCTGAGCAAGTCTTTTGCTATGAAAGACTTGGGGTGCAACAAAGAGTATTATTAACATGCAACAACAAAGCTATATTGAGAAGGTATTGAAAAGATTCAAGATGGACAAGGCTGAGCTGGTAAGTTGTCCAGTGGAAAACCATTTTAAGTTAACTCGTGATCAATGTCCTGTGAATGATGTTGAGAAACGGAAGATGGAGAAAATTCCTTATGCATCCGCAGTTTGATGTATGCAATGGTGTGTACAAGGCCGTATATAGCTTATGCAATTAGAGTGGTAAGCAGATTTCTAGCAAATCCTTGTATGGAGAATTGAGAAGCAGTGAAATGGATACTACGGTATCTAAGGGGAACTTCTAATATGTGTTTGTGCTATGGTGGTGATAAGCCAGAGTTAGTAGGTTACACAAATTCAGATTTGGCAGGTGCTCAAGACAGTTTCAAGTCGACATGGGGTTACTTATTTACATATGCAGGGGGAGTTGTGTCTTGGTTGTCCAAGTTACAAAGATGTGTGGCATTGTCTACTACAGAGGCAGAGTACATTCCATCCACAGAGCGTTTCAAGGAGATGATATGGATGAAGAGTTTTGTTAGATAACTCGGTCTGAAGAAACAAAGGTTCATCATTTACTGTGACAATTACCATAATGCCATGCATCTCAGCAAGAATTCGAGTTTTCACTCGAGGTCCAAGCACATTAATATTAGATACCAGTGGATACAAGAAGTTCTCGATGAGAAAGTCTTGCAAATTGAGAAGATCCATACAGATGATAATAGTTCTGATAAGATGACAAAGTCATTACCGAAGTACAAACATGTTTATTTCTGCAGCAGAGCAGGTTTGGTGGTGACCAGTGCCTTGCCATGCATAAGTCGTGAGGGGGAGATTGTTGGTCTTATCCTCCTTATGGGGAGATTTTAGGTATCCCCTTAACAAATGGGAGGAGCTAGATAACAGTGCCTTGTTAGGTTATAACAACTGCATCAGGAGATATTTTCTTCTTCTCGAGTTTATTATTCATCTATTTCCACGGAAAAGGGTTGGTGATTGAGTTAAATTGTTCATCTATCATCATGAACTAAGTTTGCTACTTGTCTTTCTTTAAATGGAAGACTATAAAAGATCTTTCAACCACTCACAACAAGTAGATTAAAAACCAACGTTTACAACACCATGAATAAGAATTCCCATCTCACATTATCATAAGCTTGAGAGATGTGACATTTCAAACCAACATTTCCAACACTTCTCTTAACTTTTATTTCATTTACCAACTAAGAATCTAATAAAACATATACATGAGAACTTCTTCATTTAATAAAATTAGCTTGCTGAGAAGAAACAAACTCGTATATTATAGTACTACTCATCAATTGTGGTAATCATTTTGGTAATAATCTTGATTTTAACGTTACTCAACCCAATTAGCATTAATTGAAAAACCTTTTTGGTACAATAAACTTTAGGGAGGAGAACTAAGACATTAGAATTCAGCCTTTTTGGACAAAATTTTCCTTTTCCAACAAAACTTGGCCGCAACCACTAATTAAGTATTTTATACTAGATAACTGCTGCAAAAATGAAAGGCCGACAAAAGTACATTCTTGACATTTTATGATGTGTCACTACGCTTTCGTGTATTTCAAAGTCCCATTTTCGTTTACATGTCGTAAAAATATGCATGAAACAAGTGTAATAAGTCGTATAAAGATTGACGGGGTAATTCTGATAGCAGCCTAATTAGCTAAGCTGCCTAGCTTGTGGCGTTACAAAAATAGCCTAGTTAGCTAAGCTGCATAAGGATAACAAAGAGGATCTCATCTCGTCAGTCTCCTCACTCCACCACGTGCAGCTAGAAGAGGGCATCGTCTACACGTGGTCACCGAGCTTGTCTCTTGCGCAGACGGTTGCACCATTCCTTCAGTTCTCCCACTATAATTCCATTGAAATACAGACATAATTAACAACCCAAGTACCCAACTCCACAAATTTAAATTTTTACAACAATCCCATAGATCTCTTATATTTCTTCTATCTTGTCAATGTATTATAACAAAGGACTACGCTTTTCTTTATTTCTTCCTTGTAATTTGTTTTTTTTTTGAACTTCATCTTTCAAAATCGAAAGAAATTTGAAAAAAAATTGATTGCCAATGATCCAATTTTTCATTTCATGCTCTTTTGTACGTATGTTTTTTATTGTATCGGTTGTTCTTTGATTAGCAAGAGTAATTAAACCCTTAATCAATTCCAATGATCCACTGTGTGATTTTGATAAGATGGTTTCACATAAAAAGGGAGTAAAGGGTCTAGAAATTGTTGTGTGGTGGGATGGAAATAAAGATAAGTATTTAATGATGAATGTTCTTATAGATTAGCTACTCTTTCCTATAAAGGTAGAATTGATTAGTGGGAAGGTTGCAGTGTGTTTATCAATGGTGTTTTGACGGGGCTGCAAGTGATTGCAGATTAATTCCACAAGCACCACTTGATGAAGAGAAGGTGATTAGAGAATCGATGATTCTGCATTTCTGCTCCAAGTGATTGAAAATTGATGTGAATCACTGGTATTTGGGAAGAAAATGATGTTGGGTATAAATTGGTGTTAATTGAAAAAATTTGATGGAAAATTTTATCTGTTGTTCTTCATATTTTTCTCTATATTTGTTTTTTTATTCCGGCGAGATTGGGGTATACTCAAATTAATTGGGGTATACCCAATAAGACAAAATAGGTTGATTTTACTTCAATACCCTTGAACTAATTAACTTAAAATTAAACCCTAAAATTAAAAATTAAAAAACTCATAATCTTCCCTAATCTCTCTTCTCTAATCTCTCGCTCTTCCCCTTCATCTTCTTCCATTTCTTACATCAAACGAAAATCTTGAACTTTGATTTTCCAAAAATCGTTGACTCTACCTAAAAAAGAAGACTATAAATGATGTTTAAACTCAAACCCATCATTGTGTTGTGTGATTTGATTGTTATATTAGGTTAGAAATCGAAAATTATGATTTCGTGTTTTTGGCCATAAGGTCGTAACATGCATATCTTGCCGAGCTTTTCATAATGACCATGGCGTTGATCAGAATTTTTTCAGCAAGTAGGAAGGGTATTTTTGAATACCTTGTCTATTGTAAACAACGTACCGTCAGGTATTTCTAAAATACCTTGCTTAGGCCAAAAACAATAGGAAGGGTATTTTTAAATACCTTGCTAGGCCAATGTTTTTTCAACGATCAATGGGGTATTTTTGAAGACCTTGCTTAGGCTAATAAATTTTTTCTCGTTGTCTCCGTGTGTCAAAAATAAAGTCGGCAAGAAGGTCGACGAATGAAGATCATCTTAGGCCAAAGTTTGGCCTAAGATGATCTTCATTCGACGATCTTGCCGATTTTTTATACTTTCGTAATCGAAAGTGTTGATTTTTGATCTAATTTTGAGTATGATTTCATACAATGACTTTGCAATCCCCTTTTAGAAGTGTTTGGGTCGTGTGCTTTCATTTCCGTTGCAAAAAGATTTTCTCAAAACAATTTTTTTCATAAAAAATCTTCCCAAATAAGTTCAATCAAAAACAAAATTTCAATTCATAAGTTTTAATCCACTCAATTAATCAATCTAAACTCAATTAATTAAGCTAATCAGATTTTTTTAGTATTAATTAAACAAGGGTATATTAGCCATTTAGAAAAATATATTGCTAAGGGGTGGCTTCTTTTACTTCAAAATGACCCTATTTTGTCTTATTGGGTATACCCCAATTAGTTTGGGTATACCCCAATCTCGCCAGGTTTTTTATCAGTAAAATATTCAATTGAAAATTTGATAGGAATTTTTATTAGTTTTGTTCATTTTTCGAATGTGCCGTGTTCATTTTTTCTTTTTTTGGTTTTGTTCTTAGTTTGTGTCGGATATGGTCACTGAATCGGACCCAGTAAAGTCCGTATTGGAATAGTTCATCTTCATTACCCGTTTTCTGCTTCTTTACCCGTTTGTTTGCTACCGTAAGGATCCGAATCATCTGCTCAATCTAGTGATTTTTTTCGATAATTTTGAACTGGAGATATGTTTTCTAGGTTGTATATGAAGTACATATGTGATCAATTTTCCTGATTATGGCGATTTGAGTTATGATTTCATGAAATTGTGAACCGATTTTTTGTCCTTGAGACAAACTTTGTGACGAACGGAAACATATATCATCGCATAGAAGGCCTCCTTTACAGTCGGCCAATAAAAGATACATGAATAACAATCTGGGCTAGAAGCACTCTCAAGATCCATATCAAATACTACAATCTTTATTTCAAGGATTAACATCCAACATACTTTGGACTTCATCAGTGATAACTTCATATATCACATTAAGTAAGACAACAATGTTAACCTCCTCGTACTCAAATTTCTTCTCAAAGTGCCTAACCAATACATCTCCAATGGATAGCGTTTCTTTGTGATATCAATGGAGATTTTGGGTGGAAGTTCAAGTATGGTGATCAAGATTCAAGATTTTGGGCATACTACTCTCATGTTTTTATGAGAGGATCTCTTTTTCAAGAAGAAAAAATCATATCAAAATGGTTGGATTATAATCCCAAAACCATTCTTTCAATCTTCGGACTGCGTGGTACTCTTGTTGGTAGTTCATTACTTCTCTTCACGAATTACTCTTTGTTAGTGCCTTTTAATTTTATTTCGATCTTTGATCTTGATGCTCCTAAAATCCATGTAATCTGTATTTTATCATGAATGAAATTTGATGAGATTTATTAAAAAAAAAAAAAAAAAAAAAATACATCTCCCATTTTTGTCTGACTCACAAATCTAATTCCTCAAACCCATCTTACTATGGACTTTTGTCTTAGCATTGAATTTAACAAACATAACAATTGCCGATCTCCCGGGCAGCGACATGGATGGGGTCTTTGCCCCCACCCCCACCCAAAAAAAAAAAAATTAAAAAAAAATACAACCTTAGATCGAGAGGAAGGGAGAAACATAAGGAGCTAAAAATATGAACCGTTTTTTAGGGGCCATAGTTTTTTTGAGGGACCATGGTCTTATTAGGCCACCTACCCTATAATGTTAAGGGATGTCCTAAAATCATGAGATTACTAATTTGACCCTTACCCTAATTAAAATTAACCCTAATCTAATAACCGACCCTAATCTAATAACTATCCCTGATTCAAATTAACCCTAACTTAATCTAAAACAAAAACAAAAGAATCTAAACCTTGCCGCACAAAATAATCAGTTCTCCTCTTCTTCTCTTCTTCCCCATTTCAACATCGTCTTCATCGATTTATCGTTGATTCATAAAATTTTCATCGTCGATTAATCAATCGAGTATAAGAATGGTTCTTCAAAGAAAACCAACCGACTCCCGTGAACAGGTCCCCATTAGGACATCTAGCAAATCAGCCAAGTGATTTTGAGATTCATAAAGAAGTGGAACAACCAAGTGAAGCCATAATCCAATTATAATAGACGCAAAGAAGAAGACCGATTCGCCATTGGACCGATTCGCAGGTATTTTCCAACAAACCCATACTTTTAATTTGATTTTGATTCGTTTAATTGAATTGAAATCATCAAAATAGGGTTCATATGGAAGTTACAGTGCCATGTTCGGTTAGAACGTTCACAAAAACCCTAGTTTCTTAACCGAAATTCCTGAAAGGAAGAACACTTCGGTTCCATAGGATTTAAAATTAGGTTACCGAACTGCGAGTTCGGTTTGTTCGCAAAATTTTTGAAAACTATTTTGTAACCGAACTCTATCCATATTAGAAAAAAAAAATTCCAATGTAACCGAACTGTGCTATTTTGCCCACTATGTTGAGTTTTCATTTAACCGAACTTTTGCAACTCTGTTCAGTTGGTTCGCAAAAAAAATTGAAACTGTCAAGTAACCGAACTCTTCCCATATTAATAAAAAAAAAAAATTCCAATGTAACCGAACTGTGCTATTTTGCCACTATGTTGAGTTATCAATTAACCGAACTTTTCCAACTCTGTTCGGTTGGTTCGCAATTTTTTTTAAAACTATCTAGTAACCGAACTCTACCCATATTACAACCTTGGCTAATTGCATACATGTGGAGTTCGGTTGGTTCGCAAAAAAACTGACAAACCGAACTCTTCCCTAATTTCATATACTTTGGAGTTCGGTTTGTTCGCAAAAAAGCTGGAATAACCGAACTCTTCCCTGGAACACAATTTATTTTTAGAGTTGGCCTATTTTTCGTAAAATTTTGCTACTAACCAAAGCTTACTAAGAGAACCATTATGTTGCGTCTTATTTAGTCAATCATTTATCAGTTAAGCTAATATCTTTTGTTTTCTTGATTAGTGGGAAAGGAAAAAAATCTAACCAAGGATTAGTGGAAGATATGAGAACTCCCACGTCTCGAGGCAGAGTACACTTAGTGCCGATAAGCGTGGAACCCAAAATGCCAAGTTTGGAGGTGGGTACCGGGTGTTGTCATCGAAAATAGTGTCAATAGAGATAATGTTGACAACGTAATCCAAAAAGTTAATGAAGAGATCGTGGAAGAGATGGGCAGTCAAGAAAATAATCAACGTGGAGAAGGTGAACCAGCTGAAAAAGGAGGAAATGATGATACGTTATCCTTGTTATCATCCTTTAGTAAGCGAAGCATGTTAAGTGGTGAAATTACCATTCTCCTAAATTTAGCTATTTTCTCCATTTCTTGAGGAGTGAGCCTTGTGGCCATTGCATGTCCTTCAAGATCATCCGGACGAGGGTGGTTATGATGACCTTCCACCTTATCCATAGATAGAACCCATCCATTCTTTTTTTTGCACTTACTATAATAAATACTAGCTTGAACGGACATTTAATTTTCTTTGAGCACGTTGTGTTCTTCCTCGTCGTCTTTCCTTTAAACACATAACCCTTCCTCTTGTGACTAACATAGGGATCTCCACTTCTCTCACAAACCATTTCAAAACGAGTTTGGCTTTCTTTTTCATTCAAAACTAATACGCACATGGCTTTCTTGGTATGTTCTCTAGCCCAATTCTTCGCATCAATAGGTTTATCAAAAACTAAATCATTGACATAATGATGAGATGTATCTTAAAACAACATGCCAACCGGAGAAGGTTGATTATCCATTGGTATAGGTTGACATTCAATCTACAAGGAATGGAACAACATCAATTGCAATCACAAATAAGTTCGGTTACATGATAATTTTATCAGGATAACCGAACTCAGTTTGTAAAGAAAGTTGACAACTAACCGAACTTTACGTATACTAAGTCAAATTTTATTGAACGTAAGTTCGGTTAGATAGTTGGTTGGTATGAAGTTTCCAAACCAACCGAACTTTATACACTAATGTGAAATCTTATTTTACGTAAGTTCGGTTAGCTATTATTGCGAACTAACCGAACTTATAGACCCTAAAGTTCGGTTACATTTCGGCCAAACCGAACATAACACTGTAATCCTATTTACAAAGTTCGGTAACATGTCCGTTAACCGAACACTAGTGCAAAATGAGTTTTTTAAGTCTGCTTGGGATTTATGAATAAGACTTCCTAGGGCTTTCTTTATATATTGGGCTTCCAAAGGCAGCCCTTTTTATAGAAATAAACACGTAAAACTGAATCAAGCCCGGTAGCAGACTTAACGTTAGGGTGTATTTTTAGGAATTATAAAAAATTCCACGTGGATTTCTATTAAGTCCGCCAGAAGCAATATTTTCTATGGTCCTACTTTAATTCAGTCTGCGGTGGTACATGGTTTCCGTAAATCTTCTAGAAACAAATCTTCCTCTTTCATCACTTCTTGGTTATCCAAAACTCATCTCTCTTTTCTTTTTTCTTCCGAGTTCGTTGTCTGCAACTCTTTCTCCATCTATCTTGATCTCCTCCAAGAGATTAGAGTTAGAAAACCCAACTTCAACAAGAATAGAGAAATAGAAGAATCAATAGCATTATCGTTTTTTAATGGTATCCCCAAACCCTTTTCTTCATCTCCTCTACAAAAGTTTCTTTATCACCTACAAAACGAAAACCCTATCTTCTAAACTATGTGCATCGTCATTAGACAAGCCCTTACTCAACCTCGCTCTTATTGATGTCTTCTATTGATTTTCTCGTTTTCTGGAAACAAAAGGACAACCATTTCTTAGATCTGTAACCAATTTCTTAGATTTGTAACATGTAATCTCAATTGTGAACCCTTCTTAAATCCATTTTTTTTTTTACTTTTACCTGTTAGGGTGCTAATCAACTATCTTCTATCTATTTCATATAAACGGAACTCCTTTTTATTTCAACATCAGTAGTATATCGGAGAAGAGTACCACAAAAATCAGAGAAGATGTCTTGGTTATTATCATTGGATTTATTTGTGTTATGTTTTATTCTAAGTAATACATCTACAAAGCAGCTTTCAGGGTAAGCAACCCAAATTTAAAACCCTATTTTTCTAATTTTTTGATTTCTTGCAATAGATAAAATTGATTCATTTCTATCAATTCGTGCTTTTATTGGTGTTTTAATGGTGAGTTTTGATCAGTTTGATTGTGTAGTGAACGCGGGATCAGCTGGAACACATGATTTTTCGGGACCTCAAATTAAGGGTCTTACTTGAGACACCAAATGAAGAGAAGAACATCATTAGAAACCATTCATTTAGTTTAGTGATGATCTCAGTGGAGTAAGAAATGGAATTGACTATTGAGGTTTGTGCATTTGATAATTGTGGAATGGGTTAGAGTTCAATACCCATTAGAAAAGTTTCTATCTTTCCTTCTTGTGAAATTGTGAAATTCGATATGATTTTTATTAGGTATACAAAAATAGTGTGATTTTCATTAATTTTTTGAAAATTGGTGTAATGATACAGGACGAACAATATGGCAAAAGATGCATTGGCATTCATTGATCATTTAGGTTGGGGTAAAGCTCATGCCTTCGATCATTTAAGTTGACAACCCCCTTATTTTCATTTGGATAACTTGTGGTATAATTTCGTTTCAAGGGAATGTTGAAATTCTTCAAATGGGTTTCTTGGTACGAAACTCAAATTGGAATCTCATATTCTCCCGATTATGGAGCTCATGGTCTGAAATATTATGGTTGGTCCTATTTTCTGTAGGCATGCTTCGTATGATTTGGTTTCTCTGAATTTTGGAGATGCTTTAGATTGAGACCACATTGTACGCTATGTTCTAGTTGTACCGAAGAATTTGTGACTTATTGGACTTTTGGTTTTGTAAATAGTTGAACTGCAGAAGTTACATTACTGAGAGTTCCACAAGTACCCGAGGCCTTCAATTATTTCGTGGAATTCCTCATGTTGTCATTGAATTTGCATCCAAGTGATGTTCTGAAAATCCTAACTTTTTCTTCTTATCTGATGTATGATATCGGGCATGCCAAGCTTGCAGGTTTGCTTCCACATTATAGGTTATGTAAGTTTCATTTTTCTTTTCCTCGTTTTAAAGTTAATCAACATCTGAGTTGTTTTATTGTTCTTATGTCTTATTGGATATGTTAGTTATATTGGTTTATGTTCATCCTGCAATGCCACAGACTCCAGTTTCACTCCATCCTTGATTTACAAGGGATATTGCAGTTGGACCTAATGATATTGATGATGACTTTTTGTTTTGTGTTAAGAGTTTTTCTTTAGTTTCTTTTAGTGCAGTGTTAAAAATTCTTTAATGTTTGTTGGAGGAAGAGAAAGTTGAGATGGAGGATATTGTGTGCCGAATTGATTCTGGATATTGTCCATGATAAATATGCTCACTACAAGAAAACTGAGGTTAATCTCAACACTATTTTCCGTTCTTGCTTATTTCGATTTTGTTGTGACATTTTTTGATTTTCCTGTTCCATTTACTCAAAGTGTACGATTGAGAATTAACTGATTCATAGTCTTACTTGCTCTAGGGACATTCTTCAATCTGAACCTTCGTATGCTTTCACAACTGTTCCAATTGAAAATGTATTTTACTTTAATATATTTTCTTTATTACTGAAATCCTAAAAAACTTCAAATGGAAGAATGCACAATTTGGGTAATGTTAGATGGGTTAGGCTTGTAACACTGAGGTTGAGGTATTGACTAAAAAACCTTGCTTATTTTGCAGAATTCTAGCTGTGTATCTACCAACTATATGGTGTAACAGTTGGACATCAATGAGAAAATGAGGGTCATTCTAGTTGTTTGTTAAATGTTTCACTTCTATGCCGCAGACTGTTTTTCAAGTATGCTTTGTTTTTCCAGCTTGCATTAACATTCTAACACAAGCAGTAAACATGTGTGCTAGGAGAAATTGATTGTAAATACATTACAATTCAATATTTCAGTTCCAATTTCATATGTATGTATGAAAAAAATTCTTTAAAGGGGCTTAGTCTGATGAAAAGGTCCGTGTAGTTAGTCTTCCGTTAGATTAAACTGTTGATCCATAGTATTTGATAAATTTTATAACTTGGATACTTACCTATTTTTTGCGTCTTAAACCAGATTGAGCTTCTCTCTTTTTCTTTGATTGAGCTTCCGTTGGTTGAGTATGACATTCCTAGATTCCCACCATGTCTATTAGCTATCCTTCATATACTATTATTTTCCAATGCAGATCCTTGAAAAAGTTAAACTTGCATATGCCGGGTCCATTAGCATTGCTTTCCTTTACTAGGATGGGGTTTCTTAGGAGACCACTTGCTATCGTTGATGCTTTCATGTTTGCCATTAGCATTGCTTTACTAAATGATAGATATCATTTTTTTTTCTCTAGTTCTTTCATTTGGTATGTAGAAATCAAACCAAAGATACCATTGTTGTTAATCTTTAACTGCGATTTTGCAACAAGTATATGTGTTGTGCTATAATGCTCTTACAATTGACAGAACTTCAATCATTCTAATTGCATGCGCTTTTCTGCTCTTATTAGCTTGTCATATCTACTTACGATTCTGTGTTGGGTCATCTAGATAGAGCCATTTGGAGTAATTGGTCACCACATAAAAATAAATGGCATTGTTCTAAACTTCAGAGATTTCCAACTGTACTTATTGCAGGTATCCATACGAAGTTATCTGTGCGCTCACTTCTGATGGATATGCTCTTCTTTTAGAAAGAATTCCATGGTATTCATTAATAGATTGCATGTTTTCTCTTCACTTTGATAATCTCATTTGTCTTGATTTGGATGTGGATTATGTCGTTATTAACAGAAAAGATAGCACCAGGGAAGATGAAAGTCCAGTTTTCATGCAGGTGCATCCTGGAACAAAAATAACAAGCTATCGGTATTGCAATTGAGAGCACAAGGTTGTAAAGAGAGCAAAAGGTTGTAAAAAACTTTAGGAAGCTATTTAATTTGTCTTGTTATGTATAAACAATCAAGTGGGTGTATATTCAAGTTTTCATATATTGTGAACTTGGGTAGTAGTTAGAAATTGAAGTGTAAATTGAATTAATCTATCTTTTAAATATTTACTTTGTTTCCATTTTAATTTGGGTTTCAATTTTGATCTGATTTTCATATTAATTTAAGATTCATCTGAATCTGATAGGATTTAGCGGAATCAATTTTCATTTTTTTAAAATAAAATATGATCAATATATACGACTGTGTATATCACTATTATTTAATAGGCTGTTGATGGTAGACGTAATTTGAAAATTTAAAAGAATCTCAGAAGCAGTCTTTTTGAGAATTAAGACTACAATTCTAGGGCTCCCAAAAACAGTCTTTTTTACCGATTTTAAGTGTGTTTTTGGCAGACTTGTTTTTTGCATTTTCCACTAGTGGAACTTCAAAAAACCTCCATTATTGGAGAGTTCGGTAACCTGCGTGTTTATAAAAAGTAATCGAACTACACTTTCAGATGAGTTCGGTTACATGTTCTTCACATAAGGTAACCGAACAAGCCCAAATCTACTTAACAAATTCACATTTTTTTGAAAATTTGGACCAATTCAACCAACATTATCTAAGTTTAGAGCATACCTGGGTACCCAAATAGCCTTCCTCTGGTTGTGGTTGGTAAAATCCATCGTTTTCATCTTGAGATTGGCTTTGGGGAAGAATACATTCACCATCTAATAAATAATTCATATCCAGATCATTATGAAGATTGACATATACTCTAGGAGAGGAAGGAGATGAAGATTCAGATGAGCTATCATCAATTGAATCATCACTTGAATAGTCTAGCTTAGTGAACTCAAAAAAAAAAAAAAAAAAAATTCCATGTTTTTCATCTTCATCTTCTCTAACTTTACTCTCTCTGTAATTCTACTTCTTTTCTAAAAATCTGATTTTTTTAATCTCAAATCTTTATTCAAAATAATTTCACTAATCACACTAACTAATATTAACACTAACTAATCATTACCCAAAAATAATCAGAGGGTAATTTAGGTATTATAATAAATATCTAGATAAGGGGTGACCTAGATTTACTTATAATATCTTACCCAAATAAAAGAATAGTCCCCCCAAAAAAAAGGCTGGTCCCCAAAAAATGGTTCAAAAATATTTTTTTCAGGTCCAAACTAACAACCTTGATTAAGCCCAATAAAATATTTTTAGGCTTGTGGGCCTAGAAGGCTACACGAACTAAAGCCCAATTTAACCCTATTATTGGATAGCCCCTGTTGAGAAGTACTAGTGTACTACCAATCAAGAAACATATACTTCATGCCTTTAAGAAGTGCTTGATGTTTTAAGCGACATATAGCTAGTGCTCTCAGCCACATATTGAAGATATAATATGACAACCTTGCACAAGCTTAGTTCATATTTGCAATCGTTTTCTAATTTCTACTAGCTAACAGCATAATCAAAGCTTAAATTCACAGAACAAATGTAAAATCTGAGAAGCAAATTTATGATACTTAGAGTTCCCTGAGAGCATAATATGAAACACAAGACATAAAATTCGCAAAACACACTGTTTGATTTGATAGCTTGTCAATATAAACCAACATCAATATGTTAATTTAATACAAGAGATAACATGATCTTTAAATGAGCTCAACTGTCTAAATTAAATCGCTTAGCTAGACATCATCCACAATCAATAATATGATGTCAAACACCATAAAAGAACGCCACCCACCATTTTCAACCCCAACCAACTATTTATTTTCATTCCACCATCATTCTTCGGTGGTGGACTTGATCCTCCTGCATTACTGCTGCCACTCTTTGGAGTTTCTGTAATACAAAATCAGAATATAGAACAAAATTAAAGTGAATAAATCTAAAAATTTCAACATTCCACCAAAAAATACTGCATCAGTACGTTTTAATGTCCCCTAAATTTAAAAGATCGTTGTAAAAACATGGATAACCGGAGAATGTTACCACAGTTTGCCAGATTTGGTGTTTATTGGCAACCAGTTCATCCTTTGTTAACATATAATTATTTCAAAGGCTGCTTGCTCATGAACTTATGCCAAATTACAAAAGATAGTGCTCTTACCCTTGGTTGCCGGTGCAGGAGTAGTAGCAGTGGTAGTACCATTAGCAATGTTATTAAAATCCTCAAACACTTTCGCATCAGGTGAATTGGGAGACAAGTGCAGTAGAGCTGAATTCATCAAATCATACATAACCCACATCAAAACCACAGTAACAAGTACAATAAGCTAGAAAAAAAAAATCAAAATCCAAACTCAGGAAAGTAACTTACCGGGGCACTCAGAAATCCCAGAATTGGTTTTACAAATTGCAGGAAGTCCCAAAGCAAGAGTAGCATTAATTTTAAGACCAAGAGAAGGATCATTCCTGTCTTTAATAAGAATACAAAGACATTTCTTGCTAGTAGTAAGAACTTGTTTAAGACCAGTACAACAATCCGGCGTTGGAGCTTTTGCCGTTTCACCAACGTAAGGTAAACATGTTGCTAACCCGACTAATTGTGTGGCACACTCTTCTCTATCTTTATCTACATCTGATTTCACAAAACCCACACTCAAAACCATCAAAAACATGCATTTTAACAGCACCATCGCCATTGCCATTGAAACAAATTGTTGCTAGAGATCTCAAACACTATGGAAACAGATGAAGAGATCTAAAGAATTATATAGAGACTAGAAATTAGCAGTGGTTGGTGAGGTTTTTCAATGAGATGAGTATGAAGAAATGGGGTCTCTGTAGACTAGTGGAGTCCTTTACCTCTTTAATGATTGTGTTGGTTGAATTATTACAATATAATAGGGTATGGGTGTCTTTTGAAGACTTTAGATCATCATGTACAACTCTACTCATTTATGAGTAATATCCAAATTCCTTACCTATAAAATGAAGACATGTGGTTGTAAAAGACAAGATGTTGCAATTCATTTACTATAAATGGGAGTATAGATGTCGATCATGGTAGGAGATGATTGTGTCATGCTTCATTGTGAGCCCCATGATCTTATAATGATGATGGTGATGATAGTAATATGGAATTACAGAGTAGAAATAAACTAGAAAGTGGAAACAGTATATAAGGCAGCTAGATGCACTTGCCTTTCCGGGCAACTTCATTATGACATATTGTTGTGGTCTGTAAAGATAAGGTTCCGGGTTCCCGTGTCCTACTTTTTTTTTTTTTTTTTTTTTTTTTTTTTTTTTTTTTTAGATAAAGGTTTAGGCTACAATTTGATGTGGGTATTGTGGTACCCACATAATCATGATATAGAATTTAACTGATAAGAATTGGGATTGCCTGGTCCCATATTTTGGTTGAGAAGTTTCCCGTTTGACTTCCATCTGCTGCATGATTGGCCAAACCATATGCTGTTTGGTTGCCTTCTCTGTAGTTATGTTGGATAGCAGCCTGGGGAATCCGTCAAATTCTATTCTTTATTTCTTCAATCATTCATGTGTTGTGCCAAGGGGGGGTAGGGGTGGTGATGAACCGCAAAAGGTTCTCTGAGTTAGTCTCAAAGAGGACTTTTGGCCAATGCCTTTCTGTTGCCATTCTTGAAGCTAAAAGTAGAGCCCAAGTTTCTACAGTTAAAGCTGTCGTAATTCCTAAAGGTTGAATGAGAGCCATTACACTCTGTGCATTAGAGTCCCTGCAAATGAAGCATGCACCCGCAAAACCAGGATGACCCAAAACTGCCCCTTCCGTGTTAATCTTGATCCAGTTAATGTTCGGAGTGGACCATCCTACCGAGATTGTTGAGACCTTTTTGGCGCCTCCTGGGTGGTTAAGTATTGTTGAATCTCCTGGTAGGACCGGAGGTAAGGAATCTAGTGCCGCAGAAAATTCTTGTTGTTGTTTTTGAGCCCAGGCTAAGATTTCTTCTGATGTTGTTTGCGTTTGATGGTATATCAATTCATTCCTATCCAACCATAAAGTCCATAATAGAAAACAAAAAGAGGAGAGTACATGTGTTGGTGCTGATTGTTGTAGGATTTGGAAAATGTTTGTCTGAGTCGTTATGGTAAATGTGGGGGGATAATTTGAGTTTGGTATGGTTGAAAGTTGAGTGAGCAAGGTGTTCCAGGATGCAGTCGTCGTTGGACAATGAATTAGAAGGTGAGTCACTGATTCAGGATCAGTGTTGCATCTAGGTCAAATGTCAGAGTTGGTCAGATGGATTTGATATAAGCGAGAGAAAGTTGGTAGAGCTTCATTAATTGCTTTCCACAAGAAAAGCCGAATTTTTGGTGGACACGGTAAGGTCCACGCAGGAATTTCGTAGGTGGGAGGGGGGTATGAGTAGGGTGACCTTGGGTTAGAGATTTGTATCCCGATGAAGTAGTGTATTTTCCAGATTTTGAATATGGCCAGATAATTTTTTCTTGGGGGCTATCTTAGGAAAGGTGGATGTTTATGATTTTTTGTGCTACAAGATTAGGAAGGGTGCTTAATTTTTCTTGGATCCAGTTATGAGAGTATGGATCAATGATAGTAAGCTACCTTTCGAATAGGGTGACATTGTGCTGGGTCTAGATTTGTTGAGTGTGGTATCCAATTGGCTTCTATTGGTGTTGATAGCCCATTTCCAATACGATGAAATATCAACTGTTGCATGGAAGGTACAATTGAAGATAGTTGTCTCCATTGAGCACTTGAGGAAGATGGTATCTAATCCCTGTAGAATTGGTTGCTGATGAAGATATTTTTCACTTCAAAGATTTCCACAGATGGAGTTAGGTTGTTCATGCAAATTTCAAATTCTTTTCATGAGTAAAGCCTTGTTATGATCACTACTTTTTCTTATGCTTAGCCCTCCTTCAGATATTGGTTTTGTTATTTTATCCCAAAAAATAGGATGAAGCTTTTTAATTGTCGAGTCATGTCCCCATAAGAAATTCCTGGTGATGAGATCTATTTGTTTATGGACATTGTTGGGTAGATTTTTTGTTTGCATAATGTGATTTAAGGTGGGAATTAGGGAGGTTTTGATGAGAACGAATCTTCCGGTTGGAGTTAGGCATTTTGTCATCCATCCTTTAGCTTTTCGAGATAATATTTGTAGAAGAGGTGCAAAGGTGTGATTATAAGCTCTACCATGTTTGAATTGGACTCCTAGATAGGTTGGAGGTTTTGATGTTGCCGGTATATCAAAGAATTGTTGTAGATCATTTACCTTGATTGGATCCAATCTCGGGTGATGAATGATTATTGATTTGGAGGTATTAATTATCTGGCCCGTTGAAGTGCCATAAGAGAGAAGCATGGCTTTAAGATAATAGTTACTCTGACCCTAGGATTTATATGTTATTAGTAGATCATCAACATACATTAGATTTCCACAGATGGAGATATTTTTCTTTTATAGAATCATTTATCAAAGAATTGGTTGCAGATGAAGATATTTTTCACTTAAAAGATTTCCACAGATGGAGTTAGGTTGTTCATGCAAATTCCAAATTCTTTTCATGAGTAAAGCCTTGTTATGATCACTACTTTTTCTTATGCCTAGCCCTCCTTCAGATATTGTTTTTGTTATTTTATCCCAAAAGATAGGGTGAAGCTTTTTAACTGTCGAGTCATGTCCCCATAAGAAATTCCTGGTGATGCGATCTATTTGTTTATGGACATTGTTGGGTAGATTTTGTGTTTGCATAATGTGATTTGAGGTGGGAATTAGGGAGGTTTTGATAAGAACGAATCTTCCGGCTGGAGTTAGGCATTTTGTCATCCATCCTTTATCTTTTTGAGATAATATTTGTAGAAGAGGTGCAAAGGTGTGATTATAAGCTCTACCATGTTTGAATTGGACTCCTAGATAGGTTGGAGGTTTTGATGTTGCCGGTATATCAAAGAATTGTTGTAGATCATTTACCTTGATTGGATCCAATCTCGGGTGATGAATGATTATTGATTTGGAGGTATTAATTATCTGGCCCGCTGAAGTGCCATAAGAGAGAAGCATGGCTTTAATATGATAGTTACTCTGACCCTAGGCTTTATATGTTATTAGTAGATCATCAACATACATTAGATTTCCACAGATGGAGATATTTTTATTTGATAGAATCATTTATCAAAGAATTGGTTGCCGATGAAGATATTTTTCACTTAAAAGATTTCCACAGATGGAGTTAGGTTGTTCATGCAAATTCCAAATTCTTTTCATGAGTAAATCCTTGTTATGATCACTACTTTTTCTTATGCCTAGCCCTCCTTCAGATATTGTTTTTGTTATTTTATCCCAAAAGATAGGGTGAAGCTTTTTAACTGTCGAGTCATGTCCCCATAAGAAATTCTTGGTGATGCGATCTATTTGTTTATGGACATTGTTGGGTAGATTTTGTGTTTGCATAATGTGATTTGAGGTGGGAATTAGGGAGGTTTTGATAAGAACGAATCTTCCGGCTGGAGTTAGGCATTTTGTCATCCATCCTTTATCTTTTTGAGATAATATTTGTAAAAGAGGTGCAAAGGTGTGATTTAAGCTCTACCATGTTTGAATTGGACTCCTAGATAGGTTGGAGGTTTTGATGTTGCCGGTATATCAAAAAATTGTTGTAGATCATTTACCTTGATTGGATCCAATCTCGGGTAATGAATGATTATTGATTTGGAGGTATTAATTATCTGGCCCGCTGAAGTGCCATAAGAGAGAAGCATGGCTTTAAGATGATAGTTACTCTGAGCCGAGGATTTGTATGTTATTAGTAGATCATCAATATACATTAGATGAATGATGGGTGATGCTTTTTGTGATATATTGAGTCCTCGAACTAGTTTTTGGCTTTGAAGATTTCCTAAATTTGTAGACAGGATTTCAGCACATATGATGTATATATAGGAAGAGGGGGGGTCTCCTTGTCTGATACCTCTAGTTGGGTTGATCTAACTGTGAGGTGTACCATGTTGATCGAATATGTAACAGTTGTGACACATAGCATAATGTAATCTATAAAGGTAGATGGAAATCCAAGCCTGGTGAATGTAGTTTTGATGAATCCCAATCTAAGATATCGTAGGCTTTCTGGATATCCAGTTTGAGAGCTATTTTTGGATAGGTTTGAGGTTTTGATATGGTGAAAGAGCTCCCCGGTAATTGCTATGTTATCATGAATTGACCTTTGTGGAACAAATGCACTCTGATAGGGGCTTATTAAGAAGGGGAATAGGGGTCTAATACGGTTGACTAGGATTTTTGCAATGATTTTATATGTGACGTTGCAGAGCCCTATGGGCCTAAATTTTGAAGGATTTGATGGATGATCGACTTTAGGTATTAGTGTTATATTTGTGTGATTCATAAGAGGATGTATATTAAGATTATTGAAAAAACTTCGAACCATTGTTATCAATTTGGATTGAGTTATTTCTCAGAAAAATTTAAAAAACTTACTTGTATAACCATATGGACCAGGAGCACTATCGAAATTTATGGAGAATAAGGCTTGTTTGATTTCTGTTATAGTTACTTCCTTGGTAACACTGCACCAAATTCCCGGATTAGTAACAGAGATTCGTAGCGGCTTACTGGCCATTACCAAATTCTCGTTACAAATGGTCATTTAGAAAAATTCGTAACAGGCTGTAGCCGTTACAAATTTTCTAAAAATTCGCAACAAGGGAGAGCCGTTACGAATTTTTTTTAGGCATGCTACTCACACGCTTGGTCACACTTGGGTCGTAACACTTACCTTTTGTGTGTGTGTTATTCACATGCATGAAAATTTTTCCTACCCCACACCAAATAAACTGGAGGATATTTCCTCCCACCATCACCCACCCATATTTCTCTCGACTATTCCACTCATTCCTTGTCTTCTTTTTCTCCGCCTCTCTTCCCTTGTTTTCTTCTCTAGGGATGAAGCTTTAGAAGATTGGATCTGTAAGAAATCTATCTCACGATTATTCTCTAGAAATATCTTGTGTAAGAAATCTCTTGTATTAGGAGTGAATCATTTCAGTTTGTTCATCATTTTTAGATCTGTATGCTCCTTATGAAGTAATCTTATTACTTTTACAAGAGGGATGTATATGATTTGCACAATGCAATCTTGGGTATATGGTCTTAGCTCTTAGCTAGGTAATTTCTTTTTGTCTATGTTTTAAATGGATGCATATGAAATGCTAAATCGATGATATCCATGGTCTTCTATTTGATGTACTTATAACTGGAGTTTTAACGGACGTAATCAAAGATGTTGTTGGTCGACCATGACCTGGCTTCTTTTAGCGCTGCTTTCCTGATGGGAAGGGGGTGACTTCTCATAGCCTTTTCTTAAATTTTATTTGTCTTTAAAGGAGTTCATGATATAATTTTTGAAGAACAACTATATCATACCCTTAAACTAACAATTAAGGGGATTTGGCTTTTACAGGTGTTTGATACTGTCACGAAAAACGTCCTGTGCACTGGAAACAAGAAAGTCATTAAGGAATGACGTAAAAGCTTTCCAAGTGGGCATACTTCGTGTAAGCAGCAAACCACTTTCCACTTGTCATGAATTATGTGCATAAATGCTATACTCATTACTCAGTTGTTTTCTTAGTTAATCGTTCTGCAATTTAAATTTTAGAAGTTGATAGGACGTATCATTCATTAACTTCAAGTATATACAGTTATTATTTCGGAAGTATCTGTTAATTTCGTAGGCACAATCTTAAGCTTCCTTCTCATTCTATTTCTTATTTTTGACCTAATCATTTTTACCTGTTTAGTCTACAACCATGATTGAACATGAGTAGTTAGAGTATTATAACTATCCATTTCTCTAAAGTACATTTCAGACATTCTATAAAAGTGTGAATATTAGTAAAATAATATATACTGTAACAGGTAAACTAGTGTATAATTAAAGTATAGTTAAAAGTTAATCTTACTATTAATCTTCAAACAAATTTACTGTATATAAAGGTTTCATTATGAAATGGCTGTAGGTACCCACAGGTAGTAGTAGATAGTATACCGATGAAGTTAATCCTTGACAAAAAGTAGCAAGGGGTTTGTTATACACTAGGTTCAGCTGTTTAGTTTTTGAGACAGTTGGCATCTAATGATATGTATTTATGTTTTTCTCTTAATGTATGTATCTGGATACCTTCATGTTGTTTGTTGTATCTCGCTAACCCGTACTACTGTTGATTCAGCACTTGAATGTTCAGTATCTTCTTTGATACAAAGTATGTTTTAGTTTCTTTATAAGCTTTTGTGTTTGCTTATCGTTTACCATATGTGATTGACTCGTAGGTTCCATCATTTAATTTCAAACTACCTCTGCAAATTGCAGGGTCCTTCTCAGGTCTTGGTTATCTAGCTTGGTACTTAGCTGGAAAGATTAGATGACTATTGGCATCTCTTGGGGGAGTTTCTTGTTTTGCAGAGGTCCTTCTAAGGGCGATGTCGCAAAACTTTGTCTTTTGTTTCTTCCCTTGCTGGTTGCATCTCTTGTGGGAGTTTCTTGAGTAGGTGACTATTGGCAAGATGTTTTTGCTGGAGGCCTTCTAGGTTTGTCCTTAACACAATCATTTGTTATCTCAACTGTTTTTTTTTTTTTTTTTTTTTTTTTTTATTATTTTTTTTTTTTTTATCCTTGTTGATTTCTGATCCAAATACACTTCTCTAGTGCAGCTCAACTTCTGTGATCAAAGAGGCTCACACTTTAGTTTAAGGAAAGCGGGTTAGGCATGGCAAGGTTTGTTCCTAACTAAATCTATTTACTCTCCAAGAGTATAACTTATGTTCTTTATCTCAAAGATGAGAACTCTGTTGCAACTGCTGGGGCAGTGGGTTGTTTTTACCAACTCTTGCTGCATTTAATTGATTATGATGTTTTTTGATAGGCTAAGGAGAGAATTTGAGAGGTTGCCGAAATGTCTTTTTTTATTTCCTGCAAAGGAGATTGTGCTTAATATCTTCGAGATGGGCACTGGATGAGCAGCTGAACCAATCACCTTCCATGGAGGCAAACAAATACTAGCCACAGTACCTGGAGAGGTACTCTTAGATTCTTTCAGTAAGTGAAAAAATAACTTACAAACATATTAAGAAAATGCAATATTGTTAAACGTTCAACAAATCATTCAAGTATTTTTCTTGAATACAGGCAAGGGTATCGATGCAGCTAAAGTTGCCTAAAAACAAGCTCTTTCTACCTCATCCAAAACTGCAACCAAAATGTTTAGCGATAGGTGAGAATACTCAAAAGAATCTAAACAGATAATTGAGTGATGTTACTAGTGATGATTGTAATCTTACTTGCTGCTTAAAATGCAGCAATCTGCGGCATGAGAAGGCTGTTATGTGAGTCATTTTTCTGTGCATGTTAGTATGCAATATGAGAAAACTTAGAAATTGGTTAGGAACTTAAAGACTTCTATGTGAGTTATGCATCTGTTAGTGTTATCTTATATGCTCTTTAAGTTCTAAACAGATATTGTATGAGCTTTAAGAGCAACTGCAGTGGGCGACTATACCCATTTTTTTGGTCTCAGTACCAGGCGTGGCGGGACGGACCATCGACCAAATACCAGACTAAATGAACAGTGGGCGATTATATTTGGTCGGAGACCAAAGACTAAACCCAAATATAGTCGAGCGTGCATATAATGTTCGCCCCAAAACCAGGCGAACTTAAAGTTTACGCCCCCACACCCGGTGGGGATATAGTTTACGCCCACACCAAGCGGGGGTAAAATGTTCGCCCCACCTTTTTTTTTTTTTTTTTTTTTTTTTTGTTGGGGCGAACATATAAAGTTCGCCCGGGTGTGGGGCGAACATTATATGTGATCCCACACCAAAGGACATTATATGTTCGCCTTTTTTTTTTTTTTTTTTTTTTAGTCGGGCGGGGATAAAATGTTCGCCCCACACCGAGCGAACTTATATGTTCCGCCCCACCAAATTTAGTCGGCACCCACTGCGTCACACTGCGGACCAAACTAAAATTTGGTCTTTTTTTTTGGTCTTTGATCTTTGGTAATAGTCGCGCCACTGGAGTTGCTCTAAGCCACTGAAAACTTTGAATTCTCATAAGTTTCTAACCATCCATTGTATTCCCTCAAAACATATGAATTCTTTGAAGTTGCTCTTGTTGAAAGAATAAGACTAATTATTGTTGTTGAATGTGTGACTGAATTTGGTTGAATTAAATGAAAGAATTTTGCAGGAAATTATTTTTGAATTCCGGCCTATTTCCGATAGGGACTGAACTGCCGGTCAATATTGGTCGACATTGACTAATTTTGACCAGGTCAATGTTGACTGGCAGTAATTTTTTTGCTGTTACGAAAAAATTATTAACGGCTTGAACTTGTTACGACCATGTGGTTATAAAATTTTCGTAATGGCTCTCAGCTATTACCACGTGTCAATTCGTAACAGCTCTTCCTGTTACAAACGCCGTTACAACCCAAAATTTGTAACGACCCCATTGCCGTTACAAAAAAAATTGTAATACCCCTTTTTGTAACAGGCAAGAGCCGTTACAACCCCTTTTAGTAATGGCTCAGTTCTGTTTCTAATCCCAGAATTTGGTGTAGTGTAAGTAGATCTGATTGTCTGGGAGTTAATCTTGAGTTGATATTTACAAAAAGATCCTCATCTATCACTGTAGGTGGGGCCGTATATTGTTGAGAGTAGTACTGATCAAGAATGAGTTGAACAACGTACTCCTTCTTGTTAACCCAGTTGTTTTGTGGGTCTTGTAGTTGTTGTATATTGTTACAGGCCCTGTGAATGGTTGCTTTAGTATGGAAAAAGGTGGTGTTAAGATCGCCCGATTGTATCCATTGAATTCTAGATCTTTGTTGCCAGTATGTTGCATGACATTGTAGCAATTCTGCATGATCGATTCTTAGCTGTTTTTCTCGAGTCAACCAAAATTCCAGATTGTCGCCATATCGGGTACCACACTGATTTTGAGCAAGTTTTATCTTGGCTGTCGATTTCTTGACCATAGTTGGCAGGTGACCAAAAGTTTCCTTGTTCCATTCTATGAGAGTTTGACCGGTTGTTATGAGTTTCAACTGAAGGTCAAGGGTAGGTTCGATGTCTTGTTGTTGTGCATAATCCGACTCAACCACTTGCTTGAGTTGCAGATGAGAGATCCATAGGTGTTCAAATTTATAATTTTTTGTTCCTTGCCAATCTATTGCTTTCTCTTGTAGTAGAATTAGGGCGTGATCAGATGCTATTCTCGGGAGATGAGTAACAGCTGCATGTGGATTTGTCGTACGCCAATGTTGGGTTGCCATTGCTCTATCTAATCTCTCTAGAATGTTATCTTGTCCCATTTGGTTGTTTTTCCAAGTGTAAGTGTCGCCTCTGAATCTCAAATCTATAAATCCCATTTGGTCCATCATTGTGAGGAGAGGTTGAGATTGAGCATAAGTTACTTTGCTTCCTCCTTTTTTTCCCTAATTGATCTAAAACGTCATTGAAGTCTCCTAGTAAAAGCCAAGGCATAAACGGATTGGTTCTGAAGATTGTTGGGAAGTCTTACCAAAGGCTTTTTCTTATATCCGGGTGCGGTGGGTCATAAATACATGTGCATAGCCAAGGTTGTTCAGGGGGTGATGGAGAAACCTTTGTATGAATGTAATTTTGTGAGTGAAATAATATTTGGATGTTTAGGTTATCATCCCACATTAGACAGAGACCTCCTCTCCTTCCAATTTTTGGAATAGAGAAGTAATTGTGGAACTGAAGGGATTGTGTTAGGTTTCTCATATGATGATCGTTATCTAAGGTTTCTGATAGAAACAAAATGTTGGGTTTGTGAAGGGTAATCAGCCCGCTTAAATGTTGAATAGATGTTGGATGGTTTATGCTTTGACAATTCCAAGCTAGGATAGTCATTATGAAAGAGTAGAATTATTAGATTATATAGGCTCTGTTGCTTAAGAAAGGGGAAATATGGTTTTAGAGATAATCAAAGAAGGAGATCAGTGAGAGATTTTATAGTGTAATAAAAGGCCCGCAATGCGATTAGCCACTGAAAGAAATTACTAATAATTGTTATTGCTAAAAACTTAAGTAGAAATAGACTGGTATATGGACATGAGGAATAAGAAAGCACAAGGGGCTGCGACAAGAAGGTGATAATAAGGCAAGCAGTTTAAAAAACATAATTACTAGATGGACAGAAAAACAAATGAAGATTAGTAATCTAGTGGACCAAATTAGGGAATAAAACCAAAAAGCTAATAGGTCAACAATAAAGAGAAGACTGTAAAATAAATGAGATTGATTTGATATGACCAAAGTAGTTTGAAAGGACTTACCTAAGGGTTAGACAGATTATAGGAGCATGGGTGTGGATTGAGTGTATCATTTCTTCATATATGGCACATACATCGGAGGCGGTAAGGAGGTTGGAGATAAAAAAAATTAATGTAAAGGAAAGGTTGAAAAACAATGAAAGAAATAAAAGAAATCCTAGTCAAAGGACACTAAACAAAAGCCTTCGGAGAGAAGCCACCACGAAAGAGGAGACTTAGAAAATTCTACAGAAGATTAACTACATCTAAAGATAAACAAGATCTTAGATTATTGAACAATATAATGAAAAAACGAAACCTACATAATCATTCTAACCCATTCTAACCCAAATCCTTAAATCACACATGGTCAGAAGAACACATTAAGGTATAAAAAATATTAACAGAAAATTATGGGAGATGACCAGGCGTCAAGCAGGACCAAGAAGGGGATTGCAAAGGAATTTAAATTAATTTTCCGAAGCAAAATGCATAACACTAATTTGAAGAATACTACCACAATTGCATAACTGATATTGACCGTTTTAGATTACTACCATAATTTCAACAGAAATACACAAACAAAGATTAACCCATTGAGACTTAAAAAAACACACTATCATGCAAATTCCAATTGCATTCATCAACAAACCCATAAAAAAGCACCAATAGTCGATCAATCAAACAGTTCAAGAGAACCCCCAGCTGAAAGGAGCACATGGAACTTCGCCTAAAACAACTTAGCTTAAGCCCATTTAATGTCTTTATGTAGACACTAAACACTGACCAGCTATTGCATTGAAAGTTAAAACCAAACAAGTATCTAACAAACACTACGGGAAAATTATTAATCTACAACTGTAGATTGACAACTAAATAAATTAAAAGTTGTAAAATGTAGTATGTTTTACAACTTTTTCCAACAAAAGCGTTGTCAAAGTAAAATATGTCCAACTCTTAGGACCAACGAGTTCCTAAGAGTAGTGACGAGAATGAGAACCACAACTTGTTGTGTGAAAAGGGTTGCAGAGAGAAGTGACCACCTTTAGAATTTACAACTGACATCCTAAAGGTAGTGAATGATTTTAAAACAACACTAATAAGAGTCGTTGAAGATAAGAAAAAAAAGAAAATTGAAAAATGTTCTTGTAGAGAATCGAACCCAAGCTTACTAGGTGTTAGTACAAGACGTCAACCATCTGCTGATTCACAATCTTGGTAGATTTGTGCTTTTTCTTTTAATCAACATTCGCAACCTTTATAAGGGTTGTAAAATGAAAATTTACTAGGAAAAAAAATAGGCTAGGGTGAGATTCGAACTCGGGCCTCCTCGTGTAGATTGGGATTCTAACCACCATTCCAGTTACATGTATGATTATCAAAGGACATCTACGTTAATATTTAACAATAATTTCAATCTGAGCCTTAAAAAAATGGCGGCAAGTGCGCCATTTTGCCTGAAACATACAAGGCTTTCTCGAATTATACAAGGACGATCGCAATCTCATTTCAATCAACACTCACAGCACCAGGTTGTATATCTCAAAATGTAAATGAATGAAACACGTGGAGGTGTATATTTATATGCTCAAAGTAGCGGATTCATGCAAATTTTGGTAAAGCAAACACAACAGTCATGAAGAAGCTGCAAATGCTAAAAGTTTCGAGATATTATAGGAATGTGTTTTTGTTTTCTCGCCAACTCTTTGAATTAGAGACCAACTCAATAAATCCCCTTTTCTCTCCTCCTTTATCAGGGCTTGAGGCCGCAATGAAATTATTCAATGGCGGAGTTAAAAAGGGGGGGTTCTTCTGAAGAGAAACATTCAATTTATCATACAAACAATATTATAAGTCATCAACATAGCATAATTTTAATTATAAAACAAGTCCAGACCAATTAATACTACACATAAAATGAAATCTTATTACATATGACTTTTCCTAGATTTGTAATTAGATCGGCTATTTGATTTGCGAAACTCTAACTTTTTCCTTTGCAGCAATGAAGATAGCATCTCGAGGCCCATGTAAAATCTCCACATTCTTCACATACCGGGTAAGCTATGTGCTTATTGTGTTGATTGTTGCATATTTTTAGGTTGAGTTTGTTATTGCAGGTTGAAGAGAAGCACTGTTGACCTGTGTAGCGGACAATTTTTAAAAGAGTGATCATCTTCTCCACAAGCATCACATGACTTTTCACTTTGATGGTAACAACAACAACTTGGCTTTGCAAGGGTGAAGCATCGTAAACCATTCAAAATAGGTGCAGGTAGGTATGGTGCACTTGAAAAACATTTTTCCATAGGTTTGATTGTTTTAGATTGCGAAATGCCCTCACACCATTACAAGGAACATGCTTACACCTAGAATAGAGCCAAGGACACACTTTTGTCTCATGAAACCCTTGTTCACACATAGCACACTCGGTTAGGTTTTTTTTTCATTCTCATGTTACTGTTATTCTGCTACTACTGCTACAGGAGAATCTTTCACACCTCCACCCATGACTAATTCAAGTGTTTTTTAAAGCCTAATTGAAGAAAATTTCTCCACAGGCCTAATTTCGAAAATTTCGAACCCTAAGTTTTTTTAAAGCCTAATTGAGTGATGGCTAATTTACACATGATTGATTAGTGTTGATTAATAGATCTATTGAAGCTAGGACTAATTTTAACTGTATCATCATTCTCGGATCAATAGCGGTTAAACAGGCAGGAAATCAAAAAAATAATAAAACCCTAAAATGGGTTATAGAATCAAACCTTTTTTTCCTTAACACATATCGAGAAGGTGTTGGTGGTGAAGAAATCTTGGCTCAATCTATTGATTAGATAAGAAGGAGGAGGTTTCATGGGAGATGGAGGAGAAAAAGAAAAAACGATGGAAAAGAAGATAAGTGGAGGAGAATAAGTGATGGGAGATTGAATAGATAAGAAGAAAAAGATAAATAGATCTTCGCAACCCTTAGAAGATTTGTAAAATGAAAAATAACTATGAAAAAAAAAAGCCTGGTGAGAGTCGAACATGAGTCTCCGCTGGCCAATATGACATTCCAACCATCCTGCCACATTTATACACGTAATTATATTTACATTCTTTTATATATTAGACCAAATTTTTAAATTAGCCTTAAAAAAAAAAATGCCAACAAATGCACCATTTTTCTGAAGCATATAAGGAAGTCTGTCCAATGCTCGCAATCACATTTCAATCAACAATCACAAGTGCAGATTCATGGAAGTTTTAGTGAATTGTACAAGGCCTGCAATCACATTTCAAATTCCATTAAGAAAGTCTGCAAATGCTTAAAGTTGTGAAGTATATTAACTGGAATAAAAGTAAGACATTGACTGCAAAATAAGTAAAGACATTCAGAAAAGCAAAGCGCAACATCGAGATACCAACACATGATTATATGTAACCAATTCAGAAAATCGCATTTAGAACTCAATAAATCCCATTTCTCTCCTCCTTTACCCGGGCTTGAGACCGGCATTGAAATGATGGCGGAGTTAAAAGGGGAGTTCATCTCCGAGAGAAACGAGATAGCATATCATACCAACAAGTATTTCAAGTCATAATTAAGAGAAATAAATAGCATGTCATTTTAAAAGCAAAAATACAATCGAAGCAAAATGAAAAGAAACAAAATAGGTTGAGCATACTGTGGAAATGAAAAGAGTAATTAAACCCACCATCAGCGGCACTTCTTTTTCTTTTTCTTATTCTTCTTGTTTTTCTTCTTTGTCGGAACCACTAAGATAGGTTCAAAGCATCGGTTCTTGCATAAATCTCGGTATCATCATCCATTTGTAAGCCAAGAGTTGAAGGTTCCTTTGGATGGCAACTTGTGTCTTCTGTTCATTGTATTCCTCTAATTCATGGAAACCTCTTGGTGGTGGTTTTAACATCACAAACCAATTCGATGTATCGACTCTCGAGAATAGAAAACTTGTCGGGCTTGTGACGCTAAAATGAATGGATCATTTTGATATTGGTTCTTATCTTGACGTAAGTTGACCAATGTAAAACCTTTTTCTATCTTGACACCAAAATAGGTGTGAGCCCAGTCACATTTGAATAAGGTAATTTGAAACATATGTTGGTAGTCCAACACGAGAATTTGTTCTAAAACGCCATAGAAACCACTACTTATTTGTGATGATGCAACTAAAGATTTTGATTCAATTGAAACACCGGTGTTTTGCGTGACTCTTTGAATATCCTTAGTAACAAACCTTGACCCATTTATTTGCAAGCCTTTATATGATACACATTTTTCTAAAGGACCATGTGACAACCACCGTCTGTATTTGATACTTGACATGCCTTGACCAATTTGCATTTTAACCTAACAATAAAATTTAGTTAGCGAGAACACAAGTGACCACGGTAATGGCGCAAGCTCTATGTTTTGGCTTGGTAAGATCTAATTAAGAAGTGAATGACAGATTCATCTCTAATTAAGCTCTATGTGGGTAATGCTAAAAAGAGGTACTACGTACTCGGGAAAAATGAATCTAATAAATTGAAAACATATATAACAAATAACCAAGTGGCGTTGCACGTACCTTTTGCTTTAACCAATCTGCAAATGTTTCGAGAGTGTATGGAAAGGAGTTGGTCTTCCTTTGGAAGTATCGGAAGATCTTAACTCATCCATATGCATTCTAATAAGAAAATTTTAATGTGGACAAGATTCGTAAAACACAAGTGCTTATACTCGCTAACAATTTTAAATGAACATATAATGATCATACTTACGTTATATATGGTTCAATTCTTTAGTGTTAAAAAGCACATATCTATGAGCAATCTTTAGCATATCACTACCAATATACACTTGAACGCCTCTAGAAAGAGGACGCCCTTAGGTGTGGAATCATGTTGAATGTCTTCATTAAGGCTTTGATTTACTCCTCCTTGAATTTTTTGTCCCCATGAACATCAAAATACCCGACGCACTCCATTCCCGGGTAACACTCTGCTATACATGCTTCGGGTTGTGCGTAATTATTTACGTATTCTTTGAATGTCTTCATATACCTGCGACAAACCAAACTTCTAATTATTAGCACCAAACTCCCATTTACACAGAACAAAACTATAACATTGTACTTAAAATAACTAAAAAAATGGATATATTACCTTTCAAATGGATACATCCAACGATATTGTACGGGTCCACCTAACCGCACTTCTCGAGCTACGTGAATTGTCAAGTGTACCATCACATCAAAAAATGATGGAGGAAGTACATCTCCAACATACACAAAGTCTCAAAGCAATTTCATCTTCAAGTTCTAACAATCTAGTGAGATCAACTGCCCTTTGGCATATTTCGTTAAAATAAGAACATAACCGATTTATGGCATTACTTGGCCCATCAGGTAAAAGTCCTTTCAAAGCTACAGGTAATATTTGTTGCATCATAACATGGTAATCATGAGCCTTAAGGACACCCAAGCAACCATCTTTCGAGAAATGCCTCCTAAGATCAGAACTATACCCATATGGAACCTTGATTTCTCATCCTATTATAGAATCTGACCTTTCCCTTATCGCTTAAGTTACATGGTCTTTGGAGGAAGCCAAGTTTTTCCATTTTTGACTATTAAATGCAATTCTTCTTTGATTCCCATACTTTTCAGATCATTACGGGACTTTAAGCCATCTTTTGTTTTGTTCTTTATATTCAATAAAGTACCAATGACACTCTCACAGACGTTTTTTTTCCGTATGCATAACATCAATATTGTGTCGTAGTAACAATTCCTAAGAAGGAAGGAATAACATAAAAAGTATGAGCAAGTCACTTGAGTTGTACATTTCATAAATGAGATTTAACATGCGGATGGGAATGTAAGTGAGAAAAGAAGATAATGCGAGGTTATAAGTTACCTTCCAAGTAAGGCAAGTCGAAAAATATTGACCGTTTGTTGAATATCGGATGGTCATCATCCGTGCACCAAAACTAGGACCAGCACTCATACCAGGCATCAGTAGCAACTTTCCTTTTCCGCTTCCCGCAGTTAGATTTACCGTCATTTGCACTGTTGCCGCAATTACTCGACCCTTTTACCGCTTCTTCTTATTCTTCTTCTTTTCCTCTTTCTCTTTCCTTTTCTCCACCTCGTTCTGCTTCGCTTTTCCAAAGTCATTTACAATACTGCTCTGACGTTCAAAAGCCTCAGCACTAGACATAGTAGGTGGCTTTTCCTTCGTCTCAATCTCTCCATTGAAACATGCTTTCTTCTTAGTCGATCGAAGAGGATGATTATGAGGTAGAAATCTCCTATGATTCATGTAAACAGTTTTACGACTAAACGGCAACCAGGTTGAAAGAGTATTATCACCACAAAGAGGGCGGTGACTTCCCTTTATATGTACATCCGGATAGGTTACCATAAGCGGGAAAATCATTTATCGTCCACATTAATAATGCCTTCAAATTGAACATTGTCTTACTAAATGCATCATAAACCTCCACGCCGTTTTCCCATAACTTAATCAGATCATCAATCAGTGGTTGCAAGTATATATCGATGTCTCTACCTGGTTGTTTCTTTCCTGGAATCAGCAAGCTTAAAATAATATTGTCGCCTTGCATACACCGTTGAGGGGGAAGATTATATACCACAATCATCACCGGCCAACAACTGTGGGTTGGGGAAAGATCGCCAAACGGATTAAATCCATCAGCAGCAAGCCCAAGACGCAAATTACGCGATTCGAAGCAAACTCGGGAACTTTGTGTCTATGTGCTTCAAGCCAAAGAATCCGTTGGATGACGCATCTTACCATCTTTACTCTTATGAGTCGCGTGCCATATCAACTCTTTGAGCTAGCTCTGTGATTTATACATTCTCCTTAATCTTGGCACAATGGGGAAGTATCTAAGCACCTTCACTGGTATCTTCTTTTTGGGTTTGTCTACCATGTCAGCATCATCCATGTTAGATGTGTCTTCCTTCCACCTAGAATAGTGACATTTAGGACATTCATCCTCGTCTTTCAACTCATTTCTAAACAAACAACAATCATTCTGACATGCGTGTATTTTCTCATAAGTGAGTTGGAAAGCTTTCAGCAACTTCTTCACTTCGTAAGTTGATTTAGGAAGACAATGACCTGGGGGCAACACAGAACCAATTGTCTTGAGAAGATCATCAAAAGCCCTTCGAGATAAACCATTTCTTGTCTTGTGCCTATACAACTCGGTAGTCATGCTTAGCTTTGTGTGTGTAGTACAACCCAGGGTATAAAGGGAAGTCGGCCTCTTCAATCTCGTTTATCGGCAACTCTTCGTCGTGGTTTGGAAACCCTTCGTCTGCCTAGGTTCACAAACCCCTTGCCTTGGTTCGACATCACCTTCAACATTAGCATCTGTCCACATTTGGTAGAAAGTACGTTCACGTGTTGCTCCCTCTTCATGAACATTATTAAAATTGTTAATCTTCTCCCCGTGAAGAACCCACTCGGTGTAAGTAGGATCCATTCCCCGTTTTAGCAAGTGCATATGTATTGTACCAGGAGGAAGTGGCGCAGCAAGATTCTTACAATCCACACAAGGACAACTAAACTTAGAAGGATTTCCAAGTTTCTCATGAGCCAACTCTACGAACTTCTTTACTGCATCCTGGTATGGAACTTCCCCCTACATTAAAACTCCAATGGTTAGACGTACTAAGATCGATTAATCTCATTATGAGACATATATACCCTGTAGAGACAATTATGACTTGGCTTTACCTTGGCCAACGAACCCAATCCTTATTCATCATTTTACAAGTCAAGAGTCAGTCCTGGTTGCAGTTCAATATGAATCTTTATTTCCTTCCCACTGTCAATGAAAAACATTCTCATATTAAAACATATATAAACTTTTTCCTTTGTTATTTTCTTGCCAGGAAGGATTGAGCAATCTCGCAATTATTAGGCATCTGAATGACAACAAATGGACGCAAACGATGGTACAAACAATCACACAATTTTGCAGGATGCACTATCAAAAAGATAAGTCATAAAACCTATGCAGGCATCTCATTTTGGAGCCATCACCACCAATAACGAATAATTTTATCAAAGATTCAAAATGGGCACCAAGTTGACATTATCTGGACGAGAAAACTATACCAAATTACACACATAAATATAATCTGCATAGTTGCGGGGGTGGCATTGGTCGAGGCAATTACATATAATGGCCAGCTAGTGCATACATACCATCAGTTAGCTAGACTTATTTTAAGCAAAATTTGTACTTCACCTGCTCCCCTATACAGTTAGCTGAATCTGCAAAAATCAAACAACCCCAAAAACTTAATTTCAACTATTTGCAGAATTGAATGCATCTAAACATGAATTAAATTCAACAACACCCAAAAAAATTAATGTAACGGTTTGAAATGATTGAAATTAAATGCAACCTAAAAATTTGATCCAGGCCAATCATCAAAATTTAATGCTACCAAATCATCAAACAAATTAAATGCAATGATTGATTTTTTTTTTAAAACGAATTTAATGCAACCCAATCATGAAACCTAAAAAATTTAATGCAAATTGAGATGAAACTATTACAAAAAAAAAATTAAAGCAATCAGTTACAGACCCAATTACAAGATCGATTTGTTGATGGAGAAGCTCGATTTGTTGATGGAGAAGCTCGATTTGTTGATGGAGAAGCTCGATTTGTTGATGGAGAAGCTCGATTTGTTAACAGAGCTTAAGAAACTCCATCTGTTGATGGAGAAAAAAAACGATATGTTGATGAAAAAAACTCCTTTTCATAGATCTGTTCGCTCGATTTGTTGATGATCTTGACTTGTAATGGTTTGATTGATTGTGTTGCAGATGGAGGAGCTGTTTTTTCTGTGGTTCGAAGAAAGATAAAAGAAGAGACGAAAGACGAAAAAGAAAAGAAGTGGTGGAGGAAAGAAAAAACAAAAGGATAAAAAGGAAAAAAAATTAAAAACAATGGACGGTTAGAGATCGATGTGAGGTTGAAATAGACGGTTGGAGATTGAAATGGAAGTTGTGATGCAGAAATGGTTTTTCTTGGCCCTTTCACAACTGTTAGAAATAGTCGTCATAGGGGTTTTTTCGTCTTTCGAAACTTTTTAACTTCTGCTAAATTTTTTTCACTTCTGCTAAGTTTTTCACTTCTAAAAAGGTTTTTAACTTCGCTAAATTTTTTAACTTCCGCTAAATTTTTCGATCTCCAGAGCAAGATTCTTTCTCGAACTCGATGAAATCTAGGGTTTGGTTACGGATCGGCGAGTATCTACATGGAATCTTACGGTCATCTTTGTTGGACTCGTCGTTCTTACGAAGGAATCTTATCTATATTGGCCCGACTTTCGATCTCAGAGCAAGATTCTTTCTCGAACCCGATGAAATCTAGGGTTTGGTTACGGCATCGGCCAGTATCTACATGGAATCTTACGGTCATCTTTGTTGGACTCGTCGTTCTTACGAAGGAATCTTATCTATATTGGCCCGACTTTCGATCTCCGAGCAAGATTCTTTCTCGAACTCGATGAAATCTAGAGTTTGGTTTGGTATTACGGTCATCTTGCGAGTCGTTCTTAAAGAGAATCTACATGGAATCTTACGGTCATACTATTGGACGAAGGAATCTTATCTGGCTGACTTTCGTCTTCTTACGAAGGAATCTTATCTATATCGAGTATCTACATGGAATCTTTCGATCTCCGAGCAAGATTCTTTCTCGCAAACCCGATGAAATCTAGGGTTTGGTTACGGCATCGGCGAGTATCTACATGGAATCTTACGGTCATCTTTGTTGGACTCGTCGTTCTTACGAAGGAATCTTATCTATATTGGCCCGAAGGAATCTTATCTATATTTGACTTTCGATCTCCGAGCAAGATTCTTTCTCGAACCGATGAAATCTAGGGTTTGGTTACGTGCATCGGCGAGTATCTACATGGAATCTTACGGTCATCTTTGTTGGACTCGTTCGTTCTTACTCGAAGGAATCTTATCTATATTGGGACCGTCGTTCTTGACTTTCGATCTCCGAGCAAGATTCTTTCTCGAACTACGGCCGATGAAATCTAGGGTTTGGTTACGGCATCGCGAGTATCTACATGGAATCTTACGGTCATCTTTGTTGGACTCGTCGTTCTTACGAAGGAATCTTATCTATATTGGCCTGACTTTCGATCTCCGAGCAAGATTCTTTCTCGAACCCGATGAAATCTAGGGTTTGGTTACGGCATCATGAGTATCTACATGGAATCTTACGGTCATACTATTGGACTCGTCGTTCTTACGAAGGAATCTTATCTATATTGGCCTGACTTTCGATCTCCGAGCAAGATTCTTTCTCGAACCCGATGAAATCTAGGGTTTGGTTACGGCATCGCGAGTATCTACATGGAATCTTACGGTCATACTTGTTGGACTCGTCGTTCTTACGAAGGAATCTTATCTATATTGGCAGACTTTCGATCTCCGAGCAAGATTCTTTCTCGAACTTTCGATGAAATCTAGGGTTTGGTTACGGCATCGGCGAGTATCTACATGGAATCTTACGGTCATCTTGTTGGACTCGTCGTTCTTACGAAGGAATCTTATCTATATTGGCCCAGCTTTCGATCTCCGAGCAAGATTCTTTTCGAACTAGGGTTTGGTTACGATGAAATCTAGGGTTTGGTTATCTTATCTATATTGGCATCGGCGAGTATCTACATGGAATCTTACGGTCATACTTGTTGGACTCGTCGTTCTTACGAAGGAATCTTATCTATATTGGCCCGACTTTCGATCTCCGAGCAAGATTCTTTCTCGGAACTCGATGAAATCTAGGGTTTGGTTACGGATCGGTATCGGAGTATCTACATGGAATCTTACGGTCATCTTGTTGGACTCGTCGTTCTTACGAAGGAATCTTATCTATATTGGCCCCGACTTTCGATCTCAAGAGCAAGATTCTTTCTCGAACCCGATGAAATCTAGGGTTTGGTTACGAAGGAATCTTATCTATATTAGCTGATCGATCTCCGAGCAAGTATCTACATGGAATCTTACGGTCATCTTGTTGGACTCGTCGTTCTTACGAAGGAATCTTATCTATATTGGCCCGACTTTCGATCTCCGAGCAAGATTCTTTCTCGAACTGATGAAATCTAGGGTTTGGTTACGGCATCGGCGAGTATCTACATGGAATCTTACGGTCATCTTTGTTGGACTCGTCGTTCTTACGAAGGAATCTTATCTATATTGGCCCGACTTTCGATCTCCGAGCAAGATTCTTTCTCGAACTTCGATGAAATCTAGGGTTTGGTTACGGCATCGGCGAGTATCTACATGGAATCTTACGGTCATCTTTGTTGGACTCGTCGTTCTTACGAAGGAATCTTATCTATATTGGCCTGACTTTCGATCTCCGAGCAAGATTCTTTCTCGAACTCGATGAAATCTAGGGTTTGGTTACGGCATCGGCGAGTATCTACATGGAATCTTACGGTCATCTTGTTGGACTCGTCGTTCTTACGAAGGAATCTTATCTATATTGGCCCGATTTTCGATCTCCGAGCAAGATTCTTTCTCGAACTATATTGGCCCGATGAAATCTAGGGTTTGGTTTACTGGAATCTTACGGTCATCGGTTGGAGTATCTACATGGAATCTTACGGTCATACTTTTGTTGGACTCTTTCGTTCTTACGAAGGAATCTTATCTATATTGGCCCGCGTTTTCGATCTCCGAGCAAGATTCTTTCGAACTCGATGAAATCTTGGGTTTGGTTACGGCATCGGCGAGTATCTACATGGAATCTTACGGTCATCTTGTTGGACTCGTCGTTCTTACGAAGGAATCTTATCTATATTGGCCCGGACTTTTTCGATCTCCGAGCAAGATTCTTTCTCGAACGGTCATCGATGAAATCTTGGGTTTGATTCAGAGCGGCATCGTTCTGGCATCGAGTATCTACATGGAATCTTGGGTTTTATTGTAATTGTTTGTAATCCAACGAACCAAATTTAAGGAAATCAAATCACAAGCCAATCTAACGGTGAGGAAGCCTTGTTTGGTTTACCAAATTTTGTGTTTTCTTCTCAATCCGTATGCTTTGTTTCAACCAATGGGATTGTCAGATTTTAATCTAACGGCTACAAAAAGTACCATGCGGATTGTGTGTTTCCCACCCAAACAGCCCGCCTAAATTTGGGCACATCCTTCTAGATTTTGAACCAAATTTGGTTTCCCACCCAAACAACCCCTAAAGAGAAGAATTTTGACCAAAAATTTCCTCTCAGTTCTCTCATTTTTTTCTCTCTCTCTTTCTCGTTTTTTACTCTGTCTCTGAGAAGATTTTCTCTCATCAAACCCTAACTAGATTTTGAAACCCAACTTCACCTCAAACCCAAACTTCATCTCAAACTCTGATCGATCTCAAGAAACACAACTTCACCCCAATCTCCGATATCAAACCGTAGCTTCAATCTGCGCAGATTTACATCTTAACTCAAACTCGGGTATAAATCTCACTGTAAAGATGTATTTGTCATTTTCTATTGGTTTGATTACGATTTGAATTTGTTTTTCATTATCTTCGTTATTTCTGATTAGGGTTTTATTTTCGAACCGAGTTAGGGTTTATATTGTGAACCGATTCATATGATTTCTTTCGTTTTGTTTGGTTATAGCAAATACCCTTTGTAATAGGTTGTATAATCGTCGAGAAAATTTGATTTATTCTGAAAACATCTCGAAAGTGCAGTGACTCGGACGAGTGAGAACCAATTCATGCTTGTTCTTCAATCTTGTTTCTTGATTGTTATGTTTTTCGACACGATTCTTGACATGCAATATGTGAGTTTTCAATTAAATTTAATTTTCATAACATGTAGTAGTTTCATTTTTGAATAAATTACCAAAATTGTGTTTTCTTCTAACTCTATAAACATGATGCTTGTTTTTGAAACCATCAAGTGAATGTAATTGCCATTTGGTTGAGTACCAGGAACTCTGGCTCATTCTCAACCGAGAATTGCGCAGGGCTTCGGTATCCCAACCAATGGTTGTCAGTTGCTTGGTGGTTATTTTAAGTTTGATTTATAACATTATAGTTTGTTTTTGATACCTTGATTCAAATGTGGATTGCTTTAGGGTTAATATTTTTAACATGATTGTTTGATTTTTTAAGAACAAAATTTTTAAGTTGTTTGTAACAGGACTTCCCTTTTAGGTTGATGGTTTCTTAATAACATGCTCAATATGTTTCATTTTTGAATAAATTACCAAAATTGTGTTTTCTTCTAACTCTATAAACATGATGCTTGTTTTTGAAACCATCAAGTGAATCTGTAATTGCATTTGGTTGGAGTACGAACTCTGGCTCATTCTCAACCGAGAATTGCTAGGAGGTTTCGGTATCCCAACCAATGGTTGTCGATTGTTTGGTGGTTATTTTAAGTTTGATTTATAACATTATAGTTTGTTTTTGATACCTTGATTCAAATGTGGATTGCTAAAGTCTTATATATTTTTGCAAGGTTTGATGAGAGCTAGAGAACTCTCTTTCGTATGAGCAAATCCATTGCTTGAGAACTTAAGCAATTGCTTTGCTCATACGAAAGAGAGTGCACCAGCTCTTAAAGCCTCAGTGATTCACATGTGGTGATTTGTCATGTACAATGGTGATTTCTTATCCAGATGAGATATGGTGCAATATTTAGAGTTTAACTTTTTGGTTAAGTTTTTGTTGTAGATGCGTAGTGTGGAAGGAGGTGAAGATCCAATTTGTCTGCAATGGTGAAGAATAATAAGGTGAAGACTTATATATCTTATGGTTCAGTTTAATTTTACGTATTTAGTGTAAATGATGTTCTTTCAATCCTTTTGATTAACTTATTTTACTCTATGTTACAGGTTAACGATGAAGCAAAGAGCAAGATTCATCCCATCTCCCAAAAGGTAGTAAGCAAGAATTTGGTAATATCTCCCAAAAGGTAGCAAGTAAGCAAGCAAAAAGCGTCAGAGCAAAAGCATGTCGCCGGTTTGTCGCGAGCTCTGCTATGAGGGTACGTAGTAACAAATCTCTTATGATTCGGTTTATTTTTACTTGTTTCAATCACTTTATTTACCATCTCCTTTTGATTAACATAGTTGGTTTATTTTGCAGATCATTTTGAAAGATAAGAGTAAAAAGTCTCATGGAAAACAAACTCCTAAGAAGAAGAATAAGAGTTCGAGAGCTTCTTGAAAGTGAAAAGCTTCCAAGGCGATCATCCCCTAGGTTTAAGAACAACTCGGAGGATTCACAGACTCTGCTGAAAAGACTACTCCATCACAATCACCAATAAAGAAAACTCAAAGTGCAGTTGAACCACCCATTTGAAAAGCCTACCCCAACACGATCATCACCGAGGAAAAGGAAAAGTTCGGTTGAATCGGAACAATCTCAACTGAGGAGCATCTCAAGCTGCACCTTTCTACTGAACCCTCGTTGAACAGTCCAGGGCCATTAGAATCTCCAGCTGCACCCTTAACCGAGGAAGTCGTTCCCAAGCGAAGAGTTGCAAAGCGGAAATTGTACACGGGGCCATGTCCAGAATGTGCAACTCGGGAATGCTGATGATACTTTATCGATTTTGAAGAGAAAGAGGAAGAAGAAGAAGATGAAGAACTTGAACAAGAGAGAGATGTTGAGGTGGAAAAAGAAAACACGGAAAATGATAATGATGTTGACGTGAATGATGCAAGAACTGCTGGTGAAACTGAAGCTCATCAGGTATATGACTCTTTTGCTTATGTTACTTTTCCATCCTTAAGTATTTTCACTCTGAATTATATGATAAAATATGAGCAAGTCACCTGAGTTGTATCCTTATTTAGTTTTTCCATCCTTAACTCTTTTGTAGGCAAAACCCAAAAGAAAGTACGTTCCTCGCGGCCCCACAAGGATGACAGCACTAGGGCTATGTGACTAATAAGAATGGCAAGGAAGGCATGAGCTTTAACAATAAGGATCGACTGTTGGTGATCCTTGGTCGGCTTGCTAGTGTGTTGGGTGTTTTAGTTAGGCGTAACATCCCATTAAAGCACAAGGACTGGAGACTTGTCCCTAGAGAGGCCAAAGATAACATATGGGCGATTATCATGGTAATTTCTTGACTCTTCAACTCTTTTACTTTTATAATGTATTTAGAAGTTTTATACACCATCCATTATCTCTTTAACTCTTGTAACTATTTTGCTTGTATTTGCAGCAAAGGTTTATTGTCGATGATTTTTACAAAGACTATTATCTTGGGAAGATGGGAAGTTATACGAAAGAGGCTAGGTCTAGGAAAGTGGTAAAATCCTCGCCTTGGATGGGCTAGAGGAAGAAGAAAGACAGATGAAGTTGGCAGAATGAAACCAGAGAATGATACCGTGAATGAGTGGGAAGAGTTTGTGGCACATGTTTGCTCGGAGGGATTGAGTAAGTGTTCATATCGCAATAAGTTAAATTATTTTTGTGTTCAGCCCTTGTACATTCTTTGTTGTTTAGTTAATGATATTCCGTTACTTTATCAGGGCAAAAAGATTGCGAGATGCAACAAGTTAGAGAGAAATACACCACTCCACACACTCTCGGTAAGAGGTGGTTATGCGAGACTCGAGGCTAAAATGGTAAGTTGTGTATTTTTATTCCTATGTTCATTATAGGGTAATTGTATTCAAATTATATGCTAACTAGCTGGATAACATATTGTTTTGCGGCAAAAGCGGTTGAATACAAAAGAAGACATTGATAGAGTCGAACTTTGGATAACAGGTCACAAACCGAAGGAAGGGAAGGAACCTAATCCTGGAAATATGGAGGCTTTAGTGAGAACTCAACTCATATTTGTCTTATATTTTTTGTTAATTTATTTGCTTAATATATATGTGTTCGAATGATGCAAAAATGTGACTAATTGGGTTGCTTTTGCACTAATGCGAGGAAAGAATTGATAGAGCTGCACAAGAGCATGGTGTTGATGTTGGATCATCGTGACATGACGATCTTCTCTCCAAAGCTCTTGGTGACGACAAACCAGGGAGACCGAGAGGTATTGGCTATGGAGCGACAAAGACAAAGATGGTTGTCAAGAGCCATTACAAAAAGATCATCAAAGAGTGCAAGGATAGTATGAGTGAAATGAATGCGAGACTTGCCTTTATTAGAAGGTGAGATTATAATAATCGCTTTTGTTTCTTTTAGTTGAAAAATTTAAACTCGCGTCTCATACCTTTGGTTGATGTTGGTATAGGAAAAAACCTCGAGATGCGTCTGTCGCCATGATGGCTCACACTTGAACAAGGCGGTCCCAATTGTAAGTGTGTTTATGTTTCTATAAACTGCTGGTTAGTCTATATTGCTCCCATTATGAGTTTCGATGTTCTTTGTTGTATTTTTCCTGTAGTCCTGGAAATGCTAGCAACACCCATGGTTTTGCTAGCTCAAGTAGGACTGTTCCCGTTTGCAAATGACGGTCCGGTTAGCGAGACCAAGGGTGGAGGAAGCGCTAGGGAAGGGTAAAGCTTGCAGATTGCTCGGTTGGTACAATGAGAACGAGGTTATTCTTTGACGCAATTATTCTTTGAAAGCAGATCCAATGATGGAGTGCCATGGAGTGCCAATAGGTTTCGGCGCGTACAAAGTGACTGTGACTACTTCTCGTGTTGATGATGCTCATCTCTACAAGCCATCGGGTGACTTGAAGCGTGTTATACATCTTTGTAGGAACTTATGTCACATGGTCCAAGGATTTGATAATGCACTCGCCATCCGATAACTGTTACTTTGTTTGGGGTGTGTTTCATGAGACAATGGTTATTTTTGTGTTGCTTTCATCAGTTTAAAACAATGACAATGACAATGAGTGTTTCAGGAAAGAATGATGATCTGTTAACTTGTTTATATGTTGATCTCTGTTACATTTTAATGGTTTTTGTCTGAATGAATGGAAGTATATTTATATATATTTGTGTGAATCGAAAAGCAATTTTATATATTTTTTTTTTCTAAAATGTAAAAGAATCACAACTGCTAAACATGGTTGGAAAAAAAGGTGATCACTACACAGGATATGGGTTGTGAAATATTTTTATGCTACACAGGATATGGGTTGTGAAACAGTAATTATACAACATAAAAAAACATTGTGATACATTTTTATGCTACACATAGTAAGGGTTGTGATATGAAAATAATGGTTGTCATACTTGTTTCTGCTACACATCGTATTTGTTGTGAAACAATGCACTGGATTGTGGAAACAAACTTCTACTACACATACAAAGGTTGTCATACACGTTTTACGCTACACAAGTAAAGGGTTGTGAATAACATGTCTTACTACTATAATCTTGGTTGTCATACGAGTTTCTCGCTACACAAGTAAACATGTTGTGAATATGATGTCATACTACTATGAACTTGGTTGTGATACGAGTTTCTCCTATACATATTTTTGTTGTGTAAGAAGTACTTACAACCCAAGTAATAATTGTGAAACACGTCTTAGACTACGCTTCCATAATAATTGTGAAACACGTCTTAGACAACCATAATAATAGTTGGGAGAATGGTATATACACAACCATTATATTGGTTGTGTTAGATATTTCTAAGACTTATAACTTTGTTGTGAAACAAATTATTACAACCTCTTGATGAGTTGTGTGAGATGTTTTGATAATTTGGATTAAGTATCACAACCGAAGCAAGTGTTGTATAATATTGAACCACAACCAAGTTTACGACTCTAGCTTACGAGTTGCAAACAATTGAAGACTTTCTACAACCCCCCCTTGTGCAACCTATCGATAAACGTCGTCTTATATGGTACCACAACTGATTTCCGGGGTAGTTAATCGCTGTTTTTCCCGTAGTGAAACCATTAGCAAAATCATCAATTATCCAAAATTCTTGTGACCTACAAGCTTTTGAAAAACATTATTATTACAGTGTCTTCGGAACATTACTAAGTCGGCCCTATTGATGTCCCAAACGAAATTCCTAGAAATTTCCATACATTACCTCAATAACCATAGACAAATTTCATAACAAACCAATCATCATTAACATATTTTACAACACCCAAATATACCATAGCATAAATTTCATACCAGAATGGCCTGTTTTACCTGAAATGAAACTAATCTATCTAACCATTAAATTAACATAACACAATCGAGAAACACTTCAAAGGAACCAAAGTCCACAAATTAATAACCAACCCAAAGCACACAATCTAAACGGAGAAAAAGAGAACGCCAAAAAGGAAAAATCCTTTTTTTTTCTGATCGAAAATCAAGCCACAAAATTCCATCCCTAGATGAAATCCCAACGGAAAATTACTAAAAATTAATGAAAGGGAAACCTAATTAAGTAATACAGGAACATGATGTAACATTGAAATTTCAAAAAAAAAAACAGATGAATTGCCTATTACGACCTAGACATTAACATTCCTAAATAAAAAAAAGGGAAGAAAACCTTGCCTCCGTGCCTTAATCAAAATCGTGAATTTTATATTCCCATGCTCGTGATCTGCTTTCTCCCCCAAGCAATCCTAAGGTTTTCTAGCCGGAGTAAGAAATTTTCGCCATGAAATCCTCTAGGTTTGCTACAATACGTCGGTCTCCTAGAAAGTACGAAATTCCTACTTTGTTGTTGTCCCATATCCTCCAATACAATGCATGTTTGAATTCAGTTATCAAATTTATATACTTGAAATAATGTGCAACCTACCAAGAAAATCTCAGGAACTTCTTCAGTATGTCAATCTGGTTAATGTTTGATTTTCACATCCGACTTGAAGCCACAGTACAGTTCGAAAGGACTTCTTTATATAATTCTCACAGCTAACTTAAAATTTTATCATAAATAATGTCGCTAAAGCCCGGGTTAGCTATTTTATAGGTTCAATTCTACCGATCAAGATTCACGAGACATACCTTTTAAAAAGTGCTTGATGTTTTAAGCAACATCCAGCTAGTGCTAGTCTCAGCCATAAATTGAACAAGATAGAATATGACAACCTTGCACAAGCTTATGGCCTATCTATAGGGTTCTGCTAATCAAGATGCATCTAACCAAAGCGTAGTGGGACCAAGGACATACTTATGATGAGAGCCGATTAGATTTTCGCTTTACAGATCGATGACAATTGAAGTAGCAAGTTTTCAAAGAATCTCCTGCTCCGATTTTTCATGATAACAGCATAACCAAAGTGTAAATTCACACAACAAACGTAAAAATCTGAGAAGCAAACTTCTTACACTCAGAGTTCCCTGAGAGCATAATCGGAAAGCATAAAATTAGGAAAACACACTGTTTAATCTGATAGCTTGTCAATATAAACCAACATCAATATGTTAATTTAATATTTAATACAAGTGGTAACATGATCTTTAAATAAACTCAACTGTCTAATTAAATCGCTTAGCTAGACATCATCCACAATCAATAATATGATGTCAAACACCATAAAAGAACGCCACCCACCATTTTCAAACCCAACCAACTATTTATTTCCATTCCACCATCATTCTTCGGTGGTGGACTTGATCCTCCTGCAGTAGTGCCACTCTTTGGAGTTTCTGTAATACAAAATCAGAATGTATAACAAAATTAAAGTGAATAAATCTAAAAATTTCAACATTATATCGTTATAATGTTACCACAGTTTGCCAGATTTTATTTTTTCAATCTACTAACTCGAAATTAGTATTTCAACTACTAACTCGAAATTAGTGTTAACATAATTATTTCAAAGTCTGCTTGCTCAAATCATGCCAAATTACTAAAAATGGTGCACTTACCCTTGGATGCCGCCGGTGGAGTACTGGCAGTAGTATTACCATTAGCAATGTTATTAAAATCCTCAAACACTTTCACATCAGGTGAATTGGGAGACAAGTGCAGTAGAGCTGAATCCATCACATCATATGCACCCAAATCAAAACCACAATAACGAGTGCAATAAGCTAGAACAAAACTCAAAATCAAAACTCAGGTAAGTAACTTACCGGGGCACTCAGAAATTTTAGCCTTGGTTTTACAAAATGCAGGAAGTCCCAAAGCTTGAGTGGCGTTGATTTTGAGACCAAGAGAAGGATCATTCCTGTCTTTAATAAGAACGCAAAGACATTTCAGGCTACTAGTAAGAACTTGCTTAACACCAGTACAACAATCCGGCGTTGGAGCTTTTGCCGTTCCACCAACGTAAGGTAAACATGGTGCAACCGCAACTAATTGTGTGGCACACTCTTCTCTATCTTTATCCACATCTGATTTCACAATACCCACACTCAAAACCATCAAAAACAAGCATTTTAACAGCACCATCGCCATTGCCATTGAAACAAATTGTTGCTAGAGATCTCAAACACTATGGAAACAGATGAAGAGATCTAAAGAATTATATAGAGACTAGAAATTAGCAGTGGTTGGTGAGGTTTTTCAATGAGATGAGTATGAAGAAATGGGGTCTCCGTAGACTAGTGGAGTCCTTGGACAACTGATTTTGAGTGTGTAGATCAGTTGTGGTCTACACACTCCTTGTGGTCCTTCCTTTTTTAACTTGTACCATTCATCTTGTCTCAATTATCACTGTGTTAACGCGTTAGCGTGGTACCGTTTGGGTTTCGGATAATCTTGATTCACTCCCCCTTGGAGCATATAGTGCCATATTCCCCCGGATGGTTGAAAAGAAATTCATGTATTCTTCCTGCAAAGTCTTGGCTGCCAGTTCGTACAAAACCTAAGTCATGCATCTATCTTAGCTCTTTTGTTACGGCATCAAGATGTAAGAATTGCTAGCAGAATTGACAAACCAAAGTGCCAATTTCTACATTTTTCAAATAAAATCCTTTTTAAATAATGACATTTTGCTAGATGTCAGTACTCTAGTCTAGAAATTCATGTATTCTTCCTGCAAACTTATTTCTGATACATGGTTGTTTAGCTGGGAACCAAACAATGACCCGTCTTTAAAATTGCTGTCACATTGATTTTTCCATTATAATGCGAGGGAACAACCGAACAAGGTAGGGTAAGCCAATTCACTCATCAACTGAAATTTCATACAAAAAGATTACATGATCTTCAAATAAAAGTATTAACTGTTAGACATCATCCACAATCAATAATATGATGTCAAACACCATAATAGAAATCCACCCGCCATTTTCAGTCCCAACCAACTATTTACTCTTATTCCACCATTATTCTTCACTCCTGGACTTGATCCTGCAGTACTGTTGCCTCTCTTTGGAGTCTCTGTAACAGAAAATCAGAATAGGAAACAAAATTAAAGTAAAAGAAAATTTCTACATTCCACCAAATACTTTGCACCATTATGTTATCATGGCCACAAAAACATCATTAGAAAAATCCAGACAACTAGGGGCGCATCCCGCCCATAGTAGGGGAATGCAATTGCTCTGGCTCCGAAGCCTATTTAGCCCAACTAAAATTCACAAAATTGGTTAAAAAGACCAAAATCAATAATTCCTGGCTGAAAAAGACATGTAAAATTTGATACTGTTTAAATGGACGAGAATGTAAAAATAGCCAGGATGTAAACAGTTTTATCCTACCCATTTTCAAATACTTTTTCTTATTTTTAATTTATATCAGGATGCATCCAGTTTCATCCTCACTCTTTTTTTAAGTTTAAGCAGGATGAATCCAATTTCATTCTTGCTATTTTTTTTGTCCATTTCACCCGTTTTAATTTTTACTCGTCCATTAAAATCATGTTTTAAAAATATTTGGACAAATGACCCATTTTCCGCTAAAAATTTGAGCCTATTTTCAAGCTTAACTTTGGTTCTTTGCACCTTCTAAAATAATTTGTGTACCAAAACAAATTTTTGCACCCAACATAGAAATCTTGGCTCCGTTCATCGGCTGCTTGCACAAAATATGCCAAATTACTAAAGATAGTGTACTTACCCGTGGATGCCGGTGCAGTAGTAGAAGTGCCATTAGACATGCTGTTATAATCTTCAAATACTTTAGCATCAGGTGAATGGGGAGACAAGTGTAGTAGAGCTGAAATCATCATATCATACATAGCCAAAATTAAAAACCACAATAACGAGTATATACACAACAATAAGTTAACAACAAAAAAATGTAAATCAAAACTTACCAAGGCACTCAGAAGTGTTAGCCTTGGTTTTGCAAACGGAGGGAAGTCCTAAAGCAAGAGTGGCGTTGATTTTGAGACCAAGAGAAGGATCATTCCTGTCTTTAATAAGAACACAAAGGCATTTCCTGCTAGTAGTAAGAACTTGTTTAAGACCAGTACAACAATCTGGTGTTGGAGCTTTAGCTGTTCCACCAACATAAGGTAAGCATGTTGCTAACCCAACTAATTGTGTGGCACACTCTTCTCTATCTTTATCCACATCTGATTTCACAAAACCAACTCTCAAAACGATCATCAGTATGCATTTTATCAACACTATCCTAGTTGCCATTGATACTAAATGATGCTAGAGACACTTGATATAGAAAGAGATGCACATAACTAGAGACTATATACTAGCAGAGTTATGGTGTTGTTGGTGAGGTTATTCTTTGCCTTTTAAGGTGGTTGTATAAAGAAATGGGTTCTCTAAAGAGTAGTGTGGTTGGACTAGTGGAGTCCTTTATCCCCTTTAATTATTGTGTTGGTGGAATTTACAAATTGGGTACGGGAGCCTTTTTTTTAATGAGAAAGTTGAAAATTGAAATTATTACCAAAAAATTCATTTACAAGGCCAATGCCCCGTTCTTAATGGAAAAACTTAGGTTTTCCCTATTACCCATCCCCATTTTTCCTGTTTCCCATCCACCTTAATTCCTATCTCTAATTTTCCTAAAAACCACCCATCTAAAATTACATTTGTCCTAAATACCATCTCCTTAAACTTTTTATGTACACCCAAAATAACATCACCTTACGACTAAACAAAAAAAGAATAAAACACTTTAGCTAATCACTCAAGTTTCCATCTCCACCACCACTGACCCCTACCTATTCTTCTTCATCTACGTAACTCATCACCTCCATCAGTGAATATAGTGAAGGAGAAAGTTTTGAGTTAATAATTTACACTGTAATGATTGAATCATCCACTGGTTTTCTCGTAAGGTAGAATTTAGAAGCGAATTTGGAAGCATGTGCTTCTAGGCTTCCAGCTAACCCGAAACTCATCTTCTTGGTCGCATTTTTACTCCCTAGCCATCCATAATCCTAATTTTTTTTTAGCAAATTACTATTAATTTTTTAGAGTTTAGAAAAACCAAAAATCTCAATCTCAAAACAATGGCCGTGAATCCAACTGCGTTGTAGATAGCGCCTATCTCTTGGAGATATCCAAGCTTTAGCCAACACCTTAAAAGATCTTTTGCATTAATTTCAAGTAAAACCTAGATGCGTGAGTAGTTCACTGGAATTTTAAGTAAAATCTAGTGCTATTGATAATGGAATTAGGGTTTATATATTTTTCCCTAGATTTTTCATAATGAAATCTCCCATAATAATAGTGTACCGATCCAAAAAAGACAAAAAAATAAATAAAAATATATGTGTATTATAATTATTCATCAGAATTTAACTTAGGGTTTTTAACTTGATAGTTTTTGGTTTTGTTGGATAAAGAAGAGAGATTAGGGAAGAAGAAGAAGACAAATAAAAATGGTAATAATTATGGTCAGAGTCAATTTGACGTCTATGGGTGGTACACAGGAAAAACTAGTATTGAAAAGTGAATTGACTTTAGAAATTGTGGAGGAGATGGGAAATAGGAAAAATGGAGATGGGAAATAGGGAAAACCAAAACTTATCTATACTCTACATTTGATGTGCTCATTTATCCAAATTCCCTACTTATTTTTCAAATGGGCGTGTTTGGATTAGTGAGTGCATTCGGAAATCTTTGAATATCTCAGTATTAAAAAAAAAAAAAAGGTAGGCTGAATAAAAATCATAAAATTGATTAAAAAGACCAAAATCAATAATTCCGGGACAAAAAAAATATTTAGATTTTGATATTTTTAAATGGACAAAAATTTCCGTGGGAGCTGCGATCCAAGTGACTTTTTTTTTTAATTTTTTTTTTTGGTAAACATCTAAGTGCCTTCTTCCTAGTACGAAATGATGTCATATGGCGGTGAAACAGGATGTCATGAAATGATTGTGCGAGTGGGCGGCATGTGCCTTTCCGCTCAACTTCATTATGACATATTATTGTGCTCTGCAAAGATAAAGATCACGCATGTCCTATTTTTATTAGTGTCCTGTCACTCATACTGCGACGCATTTTCAAATTCACTTCTCAAATGCATACTTCATTATGACGTACTATTGTGCTCCGCAATGAAAGCACGAAATCTCGAGATTTCTTTGATAGGTAAAAATTGGTATATGTTTTTTTGATAGCGAATTTAAAATCACGTCCTGGTTAATTTCCACAAAAGAATTGAATAAAGTGTTAAAGTAAAAAGAACAGGCTTAGGAGGTCTTATGTCACCAGGACTAATTAAAGAACTGAACCAAGTCAGTGTTGACCTTAGTATGGTATTCTAGAAGGTTTTAATCGTGCAGAACGGGTTTAGACCTGGTTAAAGCGAAAACACAAACTGATATAAATCATGATTAATTAAATTACTAATTGTAAGTTATATGTCACCGGGACTTTTTATAGCTTTTTCTCGACGAACTTTGCCAAACGAAATGGTAGTTTGAAGGAACGGGTTCCACTCCACCAAACGAAAGTTAGGAAACACGCCATAAAGTTGGGAAGAACGAAAAGACTGTTCAGTTTGGGAAATCCAGCTTGTATTTTTCTTGCGGAATGATAAGTTTACCGATCCCATATCCCGACGAAAATCCCACCTCAAACATGTAACGGCCCCGCTTTCACCGATTACTGATTTTGATGTTAGGAACGCTTTTAGAGCTGTCGGATTGTCCAATCGGGCTCATTGTGAAATTTAACCGGGGTGAGTGTATCATCTCTCCTTTTCTAACCAAGTCCCCACAGACAGTGTTGGTACAGAAAGTCTCCATATTTGTTCCGGAAAAAAGAAAAAACAAAAAGTTTTGTTGTTTGAGAAACTAAAAGGTTTTTCTACTGTCCTGAAGAGTAATATTTTTGCATTTTTTGTTACGGCATCGAGAAGTAAATTATGTCACTGTAGCAGAGTTGGCAAATGAAAGTGCCTATTACAGTATAACTTCTTTAAAGTAATACTCGATAATATAATATTCTCTTTAAAATAATAAAATTTTCTGGTCCCGACTCAGGCCCTTAGTGCTAAAATAATAAATTCGATAAAATCATAAAATAATACATTTCATAAGTTTCCCCTAAGCATTAATAGGTCCCAAATAATATATAAAATAATAATGTTACTGTAAAAATAAAAAATAAATTTCATACATGTAAATTTTCTCCAAATATGATTCAATATTGGTTTGATTTTCTTAAAAATTCAAATCAAGTTGTATTTCATCCCTAATAGTTCGTGGTGCACTCACAAGATCCGGAGCCACGTTGTTGTGTTACAAGAAGAAGTGTTGAAGCTAGTGTGATTGATACTTGGAGTGGTTGTATTCTTATTGCAATTAGTCAGTAATGTAATATCTCTAAGAAATTAGTCTATGTTATATGAGGGAGGATCCATGGACACTCTTAGATGGACAAGGTCGGACAAGATTTGCGTCATTTTCTCCACAAAACACAAACGGTAATGAATTTAAGTCTGATATTTTGATGGTATATTCTGCTTATAAGATTCTACATTCCTACAAAAAATGAGCACAATTGGAGATGTATAAAACCACCATCTACCCCTTTGATTATCAGCCGTTCAAAATTAACGGTAGAAATTAAGATCAGTAGATGGTCAGGTTTGCTATCTCGAATTGCATTCATTTTTGTAGGAATGTAGAGTCTTATAAGATGAATATACCATCAAAATATTAAACTTAAATTCATTATCGTTTGGGTTTTGCGGAGAAAATGGCACAAATCTTGTCCGACCTTGTCCATCTAAGAGTGTCCATGGATCCTCCCTCATGTTATATTTACAAACTACAATTATTATTTAACCTCCAAGCTAGTAATTATCCTATATAATAATAATAATATATTATTTAACTATAAAATAATAATTTATTATATTATCGATAATATAATATCTCTTTAAAATAATAAATTTTCTTGGTCCCAAGCCTATTATTTTATAGAAGTTATACTGTATGTCATTTTTCAAAGTATCAAACCCTTTTGAACAGTAATATTCTATCATTGTAGTCTAGTGACTCTAGTCTAGAATCTGGATCCGTTTTTACAACTTCATAATGGTGGATCGGTTCTTACTATTTGGTGCTTCATTCACAAGATTGTTAATGGGGTGCCAGGATTGGTGGGGTGTACCAATCCAAGGCAAAAATTATTTTGTCCTATATAAAAATTGTTTTGTCTTATTATAGTTTTGATACACCCCACTAATCCTGGCACCCCATTAACAGCCTTTTTCATTCATGAGAAAGTGTTTTCTTTTTTTATTTATTGAAGCATGGGAAAGTGTTTTTTTTTTTTTTTTAATTGAAGCATGGGAAAGTGTTATACCTGCAAACAAACAATAACCCAAAATAAGAAGAATCAGGAAAATAAATAGTTCTTAGATTAGAGAGAAGATTTGTTAATCGGATGAATGAGTAGCTTAATAATGTTTTTTTTTTTTTAATCTAAACTTTTGTTAATAATAGGAAAAAAAAACAGTTCTGCTAGACCCACCGAGAAATTTGCTCCGTAAATGCGCACCGAGGGAGATCACACAGACCCATGACAGCGTTCAGTGCATTAGAATAGGGATGGGGCAGAAGTGGGCCCAACCATCCTCTCACATCCTCTCCCTCGGTGCATTCACGGTATAAATTCTTCGGTGAGTACATCATTTTCTGAAAAAAAAATAAATAGGAAGAAGACATAAAGTAAGAAACACTGAAAGAAAGAAGGAGCAGGGAACGAAAAAACAAAAAAAAAATCAAGAAAAAAGAAAAAGGGGATCAAGAAAACGGAATGGTACATCAGCCAGCTGCTCTAAAACGACTTATCCCAAAATTTGATTCAGGAGCTTTCAAATAGATATCTTATTTTGATACGCAAAACAGGTTATAAACCGGACGTATGAGCACAGAAAGGAGGATTTCACCGTTTTTTTAGTAGGTAAAGAAAAACCTTATAGCGCCGGAAGCAGGATTGAAAGACTGGGTGGGCTAAAATAACACAAGGGACGAAATATTAAATTCCTAAGGGGGCTATTTTATTTTTTTTCCAAAAATTACACATGAAAAATTGATTTTTGGGTAATTTTTTAGGATTTGGGGGTGGGTGGAGCACCCCTGAGCCACCCCAATACCGTCCCTGGTCCTTATTGATGACTAGTTTTAAAAATACAAATTGTCTATTTTTATTGAGTTTTCTTGTACATGCAGTCTAGTTTTCTTTTTTTTTTTTTTTTTTTTTTGGAAATCGCATTTCAATTCATTTAATCCAAAATGCTGATTACATAATTGCTTACAAGATTATCAATAACACCAAAATACAAGATAATCAAAACCCAAATACAAATGACGACATAAGTTGTAAATATATCGCGAAGAGAAAGAGCCATGAACCGCAAATGCATCCAATTTTTGTAGATGTAGTAGTGATGAATGATGGTGTGAACCGGAATCAACTCCGACCATTTAAAATGATTACATTCTTCAATAAGAGATTCTCCAAATGAAATGGAGTATTTTGCTCAAAATCTTGTAGATCTAATCGAATTTGGGTGCCCTAAATCCCTCCTGTTGAAGATGAATCCAAAGCGACGCCGAGCAGAATTGTTGATGTTCTTGATAAATCGAGAATAGCAAGCCAATGAACACCATGGAGATTTGAAAGAATCGCTATGAAAGCGAAGAGAAAATCGTCCAAAAGATGAAGAAAAGATCGCCCAAATAGCGAAGAAATGTGTTCATAGACACCAAAAATAACAAAAATAAAAACTAAAAACACAAATAAATTATTCTTATTCATAAAAACTAAAAATCCTTGCTCAGATCTAGCCCAAAAGGACTAGATCTGAGCAAAGGTTTGTTTCTTTTTTTTTCTTTTAGGAGAGAGGGAGGAGAGAGAAAAAATTTACAAGAGAGATTGCAGTATAGTGGTGATACGAGAAGAGAGTATGCGACTCCGGCCAAACAATTTTCCGAGTCATTAAAACTTCCTAATGTTAACTTCCAAATTTTAATGAGTGTAAATTAATTTGATTTATAAAAAGAAAATATTTCTTTTTCTTCTTAAAATCTCTTTTAATTTATTTTATTTATTTATTTATTTGTTTTGCTTTTGAATTTGAGTTTGTTTTTAAAATGATAGGTTTTGCATAAGGGTGCACACGGTATGGTTCGGCTCGGTTCTTTCCAAGACCGAGTACCTGTACCTCCCTAGGCTCGGTTCCAAAATTTTGGACCGGTACATGTACCCTGTCCTGGCTCCTAAGATCGTTCGGGACCAAGACGGTTCCAGATTATACTTGGTTCCGGACAAAAAAATTCCTGTTAATAAGTAAGGACTTGTTTTACTGAGCATGTATTGTTATTTGTAAATAATTAACAACAAGAAGTAACAATATTACTAATACTAGGAAAGAAAACTATCAAATTAATACCAAGTCTTAAAAAAAACCGAAAAAGTAACAAGTATCATAAGAGTCAAAGACTGACAGACAGTCACTCACATATTCACCCACACACAATTAAACAAAGAGTAAGAAGTAAGAACTAAGAAGTAGTAAAATAGTCCAAGTAACAGGTAGCAAGTAGTAGCACCGAGTGGCAATGGAAAATACAAAGCCTTGAATATCTATTCCATGGAAGCAAAGATCTTTGGCGGTGGCATTAATGTTGATAGGACCAAGTAACGCTGCAAAAAAAAGTAATAGAAGTTAGTAACTAAGCATTAAGCATAAGTTCCAACTTGTAACTTCTAAGCATTAATTATGTGAGGCTTAGCTCTATTATGATTAGGATTGTAGGGGCATCTCTAAAAAGTGCTTCCACAAGCCCAGTTCCATTTTTTGAAGTTGTTAGCCCTAAATATCCTTCTACAATAATTGCAAGTGGCTTCTTCAACATTTCTCCTAGTGAAATGGCGCCATATTATGTTCTGAATTGATGCATCCATCACTGAGAAACAATTCCATATAACCTCAGTAAACTAAGCAATAATTAACCCATCAATCTAAGTTGTAAAAGAAATAATAACAAATTGATTAACAACAATTACTAAGCAACAATTACTAACAGTCTAACACCCTAATTTCATTAACAATTACTAACACCCTAATTTCATTAACAAAAAGAAAAAGAATTACTCATACAAGTCCATCAAAATGAAATTTTAAAAACAAGACAAGAAACTGTTTACCTTTGCTAATTTTTCTCCATTACAAGCACAATTTGTTACTCCTAAAACTTTAAGCAACACAAAGCCTATTCACATTAACTTGTCAAGACTATTGATTCTTCATTTCAATAAAATTCATTTTATTTAGACAAGGAGGAGGTGATGAAACATAAGAAGATTCATGAAACATAATAACTAACTACTTGTCATTCTTGTCCTGCTCTAACATGAAATTGCAGTTAAATACTTGGTACTCATATCATCATCATCAAATTCTAACAGCAGTGTAATGAACCAAATCGTAATCACAGCAAGTAAATGATTGAGTAAATTAGAAAATCAAAACCCATCAATCTAAGTTGTAAAAGAAATCGAACTAAGCAACAATTACTAACACCCTAATTAGCAACAACATAATCCAAAACAATAACACCATCCAACAAATCTCTAACATTTTCCTTCTTTTTCTCCACTCCCTTAGATAATCTGATTGATGGGTTAATCCAGTTCAGTTCCTTGAATCTTTTCCCTTTGTCTTACCCTGTGAAAGTGAAACCTTAAAATAATCGACATAGCTTTCAAGATCAAACATATCACACAGATTCATTTGGAGTAAAACTTACTCGCCTGATTAATTCATTCGAATCATTCCAACAAAAAAAAAATTAAGAAAAATCAGATAGATTTGGAGGAAAAAAAACAAAGAAAATTAAGAAATTGAAAAAAAAAATGACAACGAACTGAGACAATTAAGAAATTGAAAGAAGATGCGGAGTAGAAGATGCGGAGTAGAAGAAACGTTAACCTCAATCCAGTATACTGAAGAAAAAAAAATCAAAATCTGCAACATCTGATTACCTCTTAGTAAGAACTGAGACACTAACCAATAAAATCTACCAGCCAATACTCGAAAAACATCTACTCACCTTTACGATTTATCAATCAACGAGACTGAGAGGAGTAATCCAACGGAGTTCTTCACTTCTTCTCCTTCTCAGAGACAGAGGAGAGGAGACGGAAAGAAAAAAGGAAACGAAATTGAGAATAAAAACCCTAGCCCTATAATGTTTGCTTATATACCACCACTTAATCCAACGGTTATTATTGATCTATCATCCCCTAAATCTAACGGCTACTACTAATGGTCGAGGCGGCACGGGTTCGGCACGGACTAGGTCAAGACCCGTGCACTGCACCTCCCTAGCCTCGGTTCCTATTTTTTGGACCGGCACTGTACCCCATTCCTCGGTTCGGTACAAAACCAGGTACGGTTCCACCGGTCCCGGGACGGTCCGTCGGTCCGGCTCGGTTCCTGTGCACCATTAGTTTTGCAATTCAAAAAGGTCTTGCGGTGCAGTTTATTGCTCGCTTGCCCACTATGTAAAAGATTTCTTTTTGGAATTTTTAAAGTAATTACAATTTACTTTTTGAGTATATATTTAACTAAACTGTTTTTTCTCTCCGTTTATTTATAGCTTGTTTGTTTTCAAAATGATGTTTGCCATAGTTTATGAAGCGTTAAAGACGTATACAAAGGTTTTCTGAATGCTCGTAGAAGCAAGAGTGTTTCATATGATTATCATTGATGTTTTAAAGGTGTTGATGATAAATTTCACCAATACTGATCCAACTCGGTTCAGTGAAGGATATAACCTGAATCCCGCAATTAAGAAATTCAAAAATTCAAAATTCAAAATAATCAGTTATCATATCGGGTATTTCTTCCAGTTATTACTCCATGGTATGCCAACCCTGTTCTTTCCATATATATATAGGAAATTTCCCAAAAAAAAATGTCCTCAAAATGAGGACGGATCCGTGGACACTCTTATGCGCACTCTATCATACGTGGTTTGCGTGGAATCATTAAACTGACATATGAATTAATCCGCTGTTAAAGTTTATGTGGAATCATTTGAATTGATTACTATTTTGATAGTTCAAATCCTTACCAGAAATTTGATATCTTAACCATATATCAAACTTACAAATGAGCAAATGCAAGAAAAGTAGAGGAAGACATGGTATATATTTATGTCTATTAAGACTACATTTGTTTTTTTGTCGAAAGACATATTTCATAATGATTATATGTCTCAAATCAATCAGATAATATATGAAACTTATTTTCATAAATTAGATGAAAATATTTCCGCCATAATCAGGGGGAGACTACACACTACCAGATGTTGGTGTTCATTAACTTAAAAAGTTATATTTCTCTCCCATCATGATCAAATCGAAAAAGGTTGCCATCTCAAATAAAGCGCGATTTTTTTTTTACATTATGCTTTTAATAAGCTTATGCCTCTTGGAGAGGAAAATCCAGTCACATCTAGTAAAATAAGTAGCGTTCCATAATAGGCTACTGGTAGTGCTCCAATTGAGTGTGCCAAAAACACGATTCACATTCTCAAAGTTATTATCTCCTCATTTGAAGAGAAAGAGATTATAATGCCCGTGAGCGCTGGTACTAGCAATTATATCATTATTTTTTTCCAAGATACGCATACACTTCAGAATTATATGGGATCGTAACTAGTTAATATCTTGTCGAATATTCATTTAAAATAACTACTGAAATAAATGATGGTGGTTTTGAACCCCTCTGCAGAGAAAATTGACATATGTGATTGGTTGGCATGTAATCCAAATTAGGTTGGATTAATTTCTCAATTGACGCAACTTTGGATCCAAAAGTTAACACCTTAAATATGCCAAGCCTATTAATTACAGGTTGGTGTAGTCATATTGCGTTGTTATACGAGAAATATATTCATTATAAAAACGCTATAAGGGTCTTAAATTTGATCAAACCCTATGATTGGTTCAATAATTGTTCTCTTTATATGATGCATTTGGCGTGGTAGTCTTTGAATGACTCGTATGTAGCTAGAGAACATATTCGTATTTGTAATCCTTTGAGGATTCAAATTTTATTTAGGCAACCACCTTATTTGCTTACTGTTGATGGTGGTTTTTAGCTTAGGGTTAAAATCGTAAAACCATAGTCAGGCAATGACGTCACAGAACTTGAGTAATAATGTCTCCACCAAGCGCATTTATTGAACCCTTTGATTTGACTGTGAGGAAATTACCAGGGTACCTTTTTTTAATGCTAATTAGGGTTTCGGTAGGCCAAAACCCTAATTCCCACGCCACACGTGCCAATGGAAAACCGTCCCAGCCACACCTACCGCGCCAAGCATGCCAACCATGCTATCCGCACCCCCTGTGCCAATGTCAAACCGTGCCAGCCACACCTACCGCGCCAAGGCATGCCAACCATGCTAGACGCACCCCCTGTGCCAATGGCAAACCATTCCAGCCACACCTACCACGCCAAGGCATGCCGACCATGCTAGCCGCACCCCATGTGCCAATGGCAAGCCGTCCCAGCTACATCTCCACGCTAGAGCATACCAAGCATGCTTGCCGTCCCAACACGCCATGCACAACGTTGGCTGCCAAACAAAGGCCTGCAACAATGAATGGCCATCTTTCACCACAGGAGCAAATCCTAGCCGTCCAAGGTTGCAGGACAACACATGGTAACCTATGACCCAAAAACCTAGCTTGGTCACGCCAAACCCTTGGCCCCACATGCCAAGCCAAACCGCACCTTGCCTTGGCCCTAGCCATGCTAGCCGCACCATGCGCCCATGGCATGCCATGACCTTGGCCCCTCCATGCCAAGCCAAACCATTCACGTCAAACTCTTGACCCCACATGCCAAGCCAAACCGCACCGTGCCTTGGCCCTAGCCATGCTAGCCGAGCCATGTGCCAACGGCATGCCAAACTCTTGGCCCTATCCATGCTAGCCGCACCATGTGCCAACGGCATGCCAAACCCTTGGCCCCACCATGCCAAGCCAAACCGCACCTTGCCTTGGCCCTAGCCATGCTAGACGCACCATGTGCCAACGGCATGCCTAACCCTTGGCCCTACCATGCCAAGCCTAACCGCACATTGCCTTGGCCCTAGCCATGCTAGCCGCGCCATGTGCCAACGGAATGCCAAACCCTCGGCCCCACCATGTGATAGGTGTAGAATACACCGTATTTTCTATGTAGAGTTTATGCTTTCTTTGCTATTTTTCTTGTGAATTATGTATCTTATATTTGCTTTTGAGTTTTATAGGTGTTTTGGAGTCATTGGGGCAAAAGGAAGTGGAACTCGCTCAAATCCAAGATTTTTCATTGTGTAGAGGACGAGAATATGAAGACAATGGCGAAAGAACTGAGTCATTCTGAGCTCGTATGAAGAAGTTATGGGCAAAAGAAGAACTCGGAATGGTAAACCAGGACATTTCATCGGCTAATACTAATGAGAGCCCAGCCACATGTTAAGGGGTAGCCATATTTGGTTAAGGGAAGTGTTATTTGGAGCCAGTCGAGGATAAGGGGCAACCAGCTGACTATTCACTAAAGCCGATTACAAATCGTTAAGGGCACCTCCCCTTCATAACTAAGAGCTAGGTCGAGTGTTTTCGGACATTTAGTACAAGCACCCGAGAGAGAATCGGATCGAGAAGGTGGTGATGTTGAAGAAGCGATGGAATGTCTTTGCTCGTGATGGAATGGTTGGCTAGAACTTAGAGGGTTTAAGGCAAGTTCGAGGCCGGAGAATCCAAAGAGAGAAACAGAGTCTTGTCGCCATTGATTTGCGGTGAGCAAATGGAAGAGAGTTGACAGTTTTATCGAGTCCGTGAAATATAATCGAGAAGATGGGTTTGCATCGGATTGAATTTGGTTGATTTATGCCAAGAAAGTTGATGAAGAAGACAACTTTGTTGCCTTTGATCCCTGGATGAATGATGTGCTTGAATGTGTGTTCCTAAGTTCAATGATTTGAACTAATGGGTGTGTATGGGATTGTGTTGAGTGTGTAAACTCGATTGCTACAGGGAAGGAGATATGGAGAGCTTAAGAATCTATAGCAAGGTGAAGACTGCATCATCACCAGAGCACACAAGTAGTGCTTGATAAAATGTCTGAGAATCTGAGAAGAATAGAGTTGCAATTTCGGTCTTGAGATAATGGAGATGTGGTTCGCCTGAGCTTGGGTAGACTTTAAGTAGTTTTGCAGCGGGGAAGGTGTTGCAACATGTTGCCATTAAGAGGTTGATATCTTGGTTTGTTGGTCGGCATTACAAGGGTTCTTGAGATGAAGCGTAAGGTGGTCCGATGCTTTGCATTGCATTTGGTGGATTTGGATTTAAGCCATGGATGAAGCGGGAATGATGGGGTTTGGTATGAATTGGTGTAGATACTGTGAGATTGTGATGAAAGTGCAGGTTCATAGTTTTGTGGTGTTATGGCAGTTGCAGGGATTCGAATGTGCTGGTATGGTGTTGTGTATTGCTCACCAGATGGCAAAGCTATGATGTTGGTGCAATAGAGCAGCTGGGATGGATGTCGCAGGAGCTGTAGCTGCTCTGGGGTGTAGCTGCAACTGATACAACAGGTGGCGATTGAGTTGGAGCCGCATTTGCAAGGCAAGTGCAATTGCGGGTCATGGTCCTGGAGGCAATGGAGAATGAATTGATGCTGTGACTGACTCTGAGCTGGAACTGAAGCTGGGATGGATGGTCACTTGGCAGAGGCTATGAAGGTCAGTGAATGAAGGTGCTTATGAAGACTGGTTTGCCATGGGTTCTGGTGGTATTTGGTGCAAGTCAGTGGCTCGGGATGTGAACTGTGGCAGAGATGAATGCAGGCCTGTATGATGCTGATGATGGCAAAGTTTGAGTTGTATGAGGTCGCCAATCTTTGTTGAGGCAATGATGGTGTCAGGTGGTGATGGCTGTAGAACTACAGGAAGGAGATTGCAAGTGCAGACACTGATGCTTGTTATGGAATTGCGCCAGGGAAGTGCAGGTGCAGAGAGTGGAATGGCTTGGCATGAGCAGCAAGGAGTCATGACAGGATATGTGTTACTACAGGCTGAGTACTGGTGTGCTGTGGTGCTAGTGAGGGCTGGAGTTGAAGCAATGGCTTGAGCCAGGGTGCTGCAGGTACTTTGCATGTGGCACTGCTGCCCGGAGTTGCAAAGCGTGAGGCCAGCCGAGGTGGAAGTGACAGGTGCGAGAACAAAGTCGCGTAAGCCGTGCAAGGAAATGGACCGAAATGGCGAGGCGGTGGTGCTACTTCCGGGTGCCGGATTTTGGAACCGAAAGTGGGGATCGTAATGTTCAGTGAATCGCGAGGGGGGTATGAGTCGGATGCAAGAATCGACGGCCGGACATATGAGCTACGTATCACGCTTTTGGGCGCGTTTGCAAAGAGAGAAAGAATTGGTTTGGATGACTTTTGTGAATGTTTGAAATGCAGAGAAGGGAAGATGAGTTGCTGGGAGTGCACACTTGCTGGCGACGCGATTCCGATGACAAAAGCGGCTGGAGACAAATTTTCCGGTGACGGATTCCGGCGCCGACGACCGGATTCCGGTGATGACGTCAGCAATCCGGCGACCACTTTTCGGACCCAAAAAAATTCCAGAGACTTATTTTCACTCCTGGGCTTGGTGGACGAATTTGAGACGGGTTTGGAGATGACTTGACCTACTTTGGGTATCCTTTTGGGAGAGGCATATAAATAGAACTTTTTCTCTAAACCTAAATAGATCTCCATTAGGGAGACTTCTACTTTTGGTTCGAGGGTTTAGAAACATGATAGGTTTTCTCTTTCTTCTTGCTATGAACTCCTATGCCATGAGTAACTAAGTTTTTATTATTGGTTGAAGATGTAGTTGGATTTTGCAACCAAGTTATGATTTTTATGAATTAGTTTTCTCTCAATATTATCGTATGATTTCTACGGGTTACAATAATTGCATGATTGATGGATTGCAATATGATTGAATGTTTGTTTAGTCGAGTCTAGAATTGATTGAACTCACATCCATATCTATAGCTATTTTAGGTTTTCATCGAGCGATAACCTTGAATACGAGTAGCATGATATGATGCTAGGTTGTAGTGATACATCCTTGTATTCATATGTAGAAATTGACCTTTGTTCGAATTGTTTGCGCAATGTATTTCAATTGCATTGATTAGCCTATTTCTGAAACTTAATGCTCCTAGGAATTGAACTTGATTAGCGCAAGGCGTTAGGTTATTCTTTAGGTAGAATTCACATACGCAGCCCCAATGTGTGTGTTGATGAATTACGAAATTACGGAGTATTCTTGCAATAAGGTATTCTATGGCTTTTGATGATAGCGAGATTAAATACGAATTCTATTCATATATTCATAAACTTGTTTACAATTGAAGATGAAACCTTTACCCAATATCTCACATCCTTGATTTGTTTACTTTTATTTGTTTTGCTTTTATTTATTTCCGTTTAAATCAGAAAATCCTCGGTGTTTTATATAGGAGACCATAACAATTTGACAACCTAGACCTCTCTGTGGGATCGATCCTTTCTTGCCCTTGCTATATTTATATTTTGAGTAGTAAGAAAGTGTAATTATATTTGTGTCGCTTTGAATGGTCAAATCAAATTTTGGCGCCGCTGTTTCGGGGAGGCAACGGTTGTCACTTGTTTGGTTTCTTATTTTTGTTTTGTTTTTGTTTTTAGTCTTATTTTTGTTTTTCTTATTTTCTGGTTTTTAACCTTTGTTTGAGAATTGTATTTCAGGTACCTATTATGGACGGAGCATATTGGAGCAATCAATACGGCTTTCAACCTCAACAACATAACAATTATCACCCTTATGGGGAATATAATTAAAACCAATCCTTTGGCTATGATCAATACTCCACGTACCCTATGAGTTATTCTCATACATATCAACCTTCTTATGGTGGTTATGTAAGTGAGCAACCACAAGGAGGGGAGAATAGTTGTTTTCCTTATAATATTTCCTCTAATTTGGTAGATGAGATGCAACAATTTATGGACAGCATGGAGTCAATTTGCGGACAACCCAGTGTGGAACCAATTTCATCGACCGAATGCGCTCATGGTATGTTTGGCCCAATTTCTGATCGTAATTATGATCATCCACCCATTCAAAGGGAATATAATTGGCCTAACAATACTGAAGTAAGTAATTCTACTTTTTCTTTGTCGAATGAGCTTTACAAACAAATGGAACACTATATTCAGAATTTGGATGGAACACTCCAAGAGCTTCAAAAAGGTGTTTCCACTTTAAGACAGGCATTGAAGAATACAAGGAGGAAATGAATAATTATGTTGAAAAAGGCGAACCTTCGGGGACTTTTGTTGATATTTGTGTAGTTAACTCAACTCTTGATCGTAATAATGATCATTCACCTATTCAAAAGGATGAGTTCGAGATTAGCAACACTAAATTCAGCAAGGACCAATGTTATGATGACTATGATAGTGATGATGATTATTATGAAAATACATTGCCTAAACCAATTCATGGTGACATCCCCGAGGAGTTTATAATGGAGTCTTTTTGCGATCAAGGTGAAGTTGAAAAGGAATATGATGACACTAGTGTAGATTACTCAAGCATTGATCTTTATAACGATCAACAACCTATTCAAGAGGTAGAGCTTGAGGATGATGCAATGAGTGTTCTAAAGAAATTCCTTATGGATAATATTGCATCCGCAAAAGAGTATGTGCCTTACAACAAAAAGAAGGAATGTGTTGAGAATGAGACGGTTTTGACCAATATTGTGGAAGACCCAATTGAGCTTGCAAATGATTGTAATGATGATGTTTATGTCGACACTTTGGTTACGGCAGAAACGGACGAAGAATGGTTGCAAAGTTTGATAGAGGACCATGATATACAAGAGGTGAATAATTCACTTGAGTTTTTCAAGGATGAAGAGGATTCCGTAATACAAGAGATTGTGCAAGGTTTATCTAACCCTTTGCCTATTCTTTCTTCTCCTTTACCTCTTATTGGTTTGAATGTATGTGCTTCGAAAACATTGTTGAATGACTTTGTTTCTCGTTTTCCGCCATTAGAGATGCTTGATTCTCATACGATGCAGGTTTTGGACCAAGAAACCGTGGAAGTACCCGATGTCTATATTCTTTATACACTTCCATGTGTGGACAAGAATAAGTGTGGGGGAAGCTTTTATCGGTTCATAGCTTCACTTTTGTTTTATGTTACTAATATTTGTGTGAAGCTAGTGTTTGCAAAACAGGTTCTATGGAAGGATCCCCAACTTTTCAGATTGTTGGTGTATGGGGAATGAATCTTACAAGAAGCTAAGTCGGGCCGTCGACTTTAAAACAAGCGCTAAGTGGGAGGCAACCCACCGGTTTTGTATCTTTACCTTTTATCTTTTTATTTTTATGCATTTGCTTTTATTTTTACTTTCTTTATTTTTGCATATCATTTCATGGAATTTCCCACCTTGAACTCTCTTTGACGATTCAATTTTACATTGAGGACAATGTAAAGTTTAAGTGTGGGGGAGCATTTATATGTTTTAGTTTGTTTTATGCCTTTAAAAAAAAAAAAAAATCAAAAAAATAGAAAAATAAAAAAAAATTGTGCTTTTTGAACTCCAAATCTAGAAACTTGTGCCTTTAGGATGACACCATTAGTGGATGGAACCATTTTGAATGCAGGAGTTGAGGAACCAATTAACTAAAAGGGAAGAATATAGCTCAGAAATCACAAATTAACATGATAGTTGTTACCATATCTCGGAATATCACCATATCGCATTCTATTTTTATTTTTCCATATTTATCTATTGTTCTCTAAGTGCTTTGGTGGGTCACTAAACATCGACGTGTTATTACTGCTAGGATGAAATAAAGTGGTTGAGTTACTAAAAAAAAAAAAAAAAAAAAAAAAAAGGACCGACCAATTAGACCAAAACGGAATAAAAAGACACTTGGGAATAGCATTATGTGTGAAACGTAGTCCCTGTCTCCGTCGCCTAAACAAGCGTGGAATGCAGGATCCAAGGCAACTAACATGTACTTGCTGACAAGAAGCATGCGCTTGGATCCAAAAGATCTAATCATGCCGTCTAAAAAAAAAAAAAAAAAAAAAAAAAAAAAAAAGAAATTGGATCCAGTTTGATCCAATCATAAAAAAAAAAAAAAGAAGAAATTATTATTGTGTTGAATAAAGTCACTCTTGGTTCCCTTGTATATGCCAATTGATTTGATGTAGCATTCAACACTAAGTAGCTCAATCCAATAGGATTAGGTTTATCTTAGCAAATGACCTTGGGACAGATATGGAAACATCGAACACTTGAGAATATTCGCCAACATCTATATCTTATCCATCTTCTTAATCTTTTCATTGTGATTGTGGTTTGTTAGTTTCCGAGTATTGTGGCTTGTTCGACTATCTAATTAGAGTTTATTTACTAATAATTGAATTGAATTTGCAAGGTACCTCCTCCCGTAGTCATTTTGGATTCGTTCATTGATTTGTCACAAATAGACGGAGTTTGAAATATAGGTTTTGTAGGTAGACCTCTTGTAAACCTTCACGAGACTATAACTCGTCCACTAGGGACACCTAGGGGTTTAAAGGCTTGTTATTTATGCTAAAAGTGACCGTAGCCTCGACGACACGGAGTTGTTGTATTTTATTGTTTTGTTTGATTTGCTCGAGGACTAGCAAAGTCTAAGTGTGGGGGAATTTGATAGGTGTAGAATACACCGTATTTTCTATGTAGAGTTTATGCTTTCTTTGCTATTTTTCTTGTGAATTATGTATCTTATATTTGCTTTTGAGTTTTATAGGTGTTTTGGAGTCATTGGGGCAAAAGGAAGTGGAACTCGCTCAAATCCAAGATTTTTCATTGTGTAGAGGACGAGAATATGAAGACAATGGCGAAAGAACTGAGTCATTCTGAGCTCGTATGAAGAAGTTATGGGCAAAAGAAGAACTCGGAATGGTAAACCGGACATTTCATCGGCTAATACTAATGAGAGCCCAGCCACATGTTAAGGGGTAGCCAGATTTGGTTAAGGGAAGTGTTATTTGGAGCCATCGAGGATAAGGGGCAACCAGGTGACTATTCACTAAAGCCGGATTACAAATCGTTAAGGGGCACCTCCCCTTCATAACTAAGAGCTAGGGTCGAGTGTTTTTCAGACATTTAGTACAAGCTTTTGAGAGAGAATCGATCGAGAAGGTGGTGATGTTGAAGAACCGATGGAATGTCCGTCGTGATGGAATGGTTGGCTAGAACTTAGAGGGGTTTAAGGCAAGTTCGAGGTGAGAATCCAAAGAGAGAAACGGAGTCTTGCTGCCATTGATTTGCAGTGAGCAAATGGAAGAGAGTTGACAGGTTTACTGAGTCCGTGAAATATAATCAGAAGATGGGTTTGCATCGGATTGAATTTGGTTGATTTATGCCAAGAAAGTTGATGAAGAAGACAACCTGTTGCCTTTGATCCTGGATGAATGATGTGCTTGAATGTGTGTTCCTAAGTTCAATTATTTGAACTAATGGGCTGTGTATGGGATTGTGTTGAGTGTGTAAACTCGATTGCTACAGGGAAGGAGATATGGAGAGCTTAAGAATCTATAGCAAGGTGAAGACTGCATCATCACCAGAGCACACAAGTAGTGCTTGATAAAATGTCTGAGAATCTGAGAAGAATAGAGTTGCAGTTTCGGTGCTGAGATAATGGAGATGTGGTTCTGGCCTGAGCTTGGGTAGACTTTAAGTAGTTTTGCAGCAGGGAAGGTGTTGCAGCTGTTGCCATTAAGAGGTTGATACTGGTTTGTTGGTCGGCATTACAAGGGTTCTTGAGATGAAGCGAGGAAGGTGGTCTGATGCTGCATTGCATTTGGTGGATTTGGATTTAAGCCATGGATGAAGCCAGGAATGATGGGGTTTGGTATGAATTGGTGTAGATACTCAGGGAGATTGTGATGAAAGTGCAGGTTCATAGTTTTGTGGTGTTATGGCAGTTGCAGGGATTCGAATGTGCTGGTATGGTGTTGTGTATTGCTCACCGGGATGGGAAAGCTATGATGTTGGTGCAATAGAGCACTGGATGGATGTCGCAGAGCCGTAGTCGCCTCCGGGCTGTTTGCTCGGGCTGTAGCCGCAACTGATACAAGCAGTGGCGATTGAGTTGGAGCCGCAATTTGCAAGGCAGTGCAATTGCAGTCATGGTCGGAGGCAATGGAGAATGAATTGATGCTGTGACTGACTCTGAGCTGGAACTGAAGCTGGGATGGATGGTCACTTGGCAGAGGCTATGAAGGTCAGTGAATGAAGGTGCTTATGAAGACTGGTTTGCCATGGGTTCTGGTGGTATTTGGTGCAAGTCAGTGGCTCGGGATGTGAACTGTGGCAGAGATGAATGCAGGCCTGTATGATGCTGATGATGGCAGCTGAGTTGTATGAGGCTGCCAATGCTGTTGAGGCAATGATGGTGTCAGGTGGTGATGGCTGTAGAACTACAGGAAGGAGATTGCAAGTGCAGCCACTGATGCTTGTTATGGAATTGCGCCAGGGAAGTGCAGGTGCAGAGAGTGGAATGGCTTGGCATGAGCAGCAAGGAGTCATGACAGGATATGTGTTACTACAGGCTGAGTACTGGTGTGCTGTGGTGCTAGTGAGGGCTGGAGTTGAAGCAATGGCTTGAGCCAGGGTGCTGTTGCAGGTACTTTGCATGTGGCACTGTTGCCTGGAGTTGCAAAGCAGTGCAGGCCAGAGCAGGGAAGTGACAGTGCCAGAACAAAGCTGCAGGCCGTGATGCGGAAATGGACCGAAAATGGCGAGGCGGTGGTGCTACTTAGGGTGCCGGATTTTGGAACCGAAAGTGGGGATCGTAATGTTTCGGTGAATCGCGAGGGGGTATGAGTCGGATGCAAGAATCGACGGCCGGACATATGAGCTACGTATCACGCTTTTGGGCGTTTTCGCATGAGAGAAAGAATTGGTTTGGATGACTTTTGTGAATGTTTGAAATGCAGAGAAGGGAAGATGAGTTGCTGGGAGTGCACACTTGCTGGCGACAGTTTCCGATGACAAAAGCGGCTGGAGACAAATTTTCCGGTGACGGATTCCGGCGCCGACGACCGGATTCCGGCGATGACGTCAGCAATCCCAAGAACCACTTTTCGGACCCAAAAATTCCAGAGACTTATTTTCACTCCTGGGCTTGGTGGACGAATTTGAGACGGGTTTGGAGAAGACTTGACCTACTTTGGGTATCCTTTTGGGAGAGGCATATAAATAGAACTTTTTCTCTAAACCTAAATAGATCTTCATTAGGGAGACTTCTACTTTTGGTTCGAGGGTTTAGAAACATGATAGGTTGTCTTTCTTCTTGGTATGAACTCCTATGCCATGAGTAACTAAGTTTTTATTATTGGTTGAAGATGTAGTTGGATTTTGCAACCAAGTTATGATTTTTATGAATTAGTTTTCTCTCAATATTATCGTATGATTTCTACGGGTTACAATAATTGCATGATTGATGGATTGCAATATGATTGAATGTTTGTTTAGTCGAGTCTAGAATTGATTGAACTCACATCCATATCTATAGCTATTTTAGGGTTTTCATCGAGCGATAACCTTGAATACGAGTAGCATGATATGATGCTAGGTTGTAGTGATACATCCTTGTAATCATATGTAGAAATTGACCTTTGTTCGAATTGTTTGCGCAATGTATTTCAATTGCATTGATTAGCCTATTTCTGAAACTTAATGCTCCTAGGAATTGAACTTGATTAGCGCAAGGCGTTAGGTTATTCTTTAGGTAGAATTCACACACGCAGCCCCAATGTGTGTGTTGATGAATTAGGAAATTACGGAGTATTCTTGCAATAAGGTATTCTATGGCTTTTGATGATAGCGAGATTAAATACGAATTCTATTCATATATTCATAAACTTGTTTACAATTGAAGATGAAACCTTTACCCAATATCTCACATCCTTGATTTGTTTACTTTTATTTGTTTTGCTTTTATTTATTTCCGTTTAAATCAGAAAATCCTCGGTGTTTTATATAGGAGACCATAACAATTTGACAACCTAGACCTCTCTGTGGGATCGATCCTTTCTTGCCCTTGCTATATTTATATTTTGAGTAGTAAGAAAGTGTAATTATATTTGTGTCGCTTACGACAGCGGTCACCATGCCAAGCCAAACCGCACCTTGCCTTGGCCCTAGCCATGCTAGCCGCGCCATGTACCAACGGCATGCCAAACCCTCGGCCCCACCATGCCAAGCCAAACCGCACCTTGTCTTGGCCCTAGCCATGCTAGCCGCGCCATGTTCCAACGGCATGCCAAACCCTTGGCCCCACCATGCCAAGCCAAACCGCACCTTGCCTTGGCCCTAGCCATACTAGCCGCATCATGTGCCAACGATATGCTAAGCCCTTGGCCCCACCATACCAAACGCATCTAGCCACGCCACCATGCTTGACTTCCTTACGCGGCTACCAAAACGAAGGAATGTGACAATCAACGGTCCCCCTTCAATCCCAGTAGTAAATCCTAGCCATCCAAGGTTACCAGACAACGCATGGTAACCTTTGGCCCGAAAACTTAAGTTTGGCCACGCCAAACCATACCATGCCAACCTAGCCGCGCCACCATGCGGGCCTTCCCTACGCGGCTACCAAAACGAAGGCGTGCGACAATCAACGGTCCCCCTTCAATCCCATGAGAAAATCCTAGCCATCCAAGGTTACCAGACAACGCATGGTAACCTTTGGTCCGAAAACCTAAGTTTGGCCACGCCAAACCTTACCATGCCAACGGCATGCCAACCTAGCCGCGCCACCATGCTGGCCTTCCCTACGCGGCTACCAAAACGAAGGCGTGCGACAATCAACGGTCCCCCTTCAATCCTAGGAGCAAATCCTGGCCATCCAAGGTTACCAAACAACGCATGGTAACCTTTGGCCTGAAAACCTAAGTTTGGCCACGCCAAACCATGCCATTCCAATGGCATGCCAACCTAGCCGCACTACCAGGACGGCCTTCCCTATGCGGCTACCAAAATGAAGGCGTGTGATAATCAGCGGTCGCCCTTCAATCCCTGGAGCACATCCTAGCCGTCCAAGGTTACCAGACAACATATGGTAACCTTTGACCCAAAACCCTAGTTTGGTCACGCCAACCTAGCCGCACCACCATGCCATGCCGATGGCATGCCAACCTAGCCGCGCCACGCTGGCCTTCCATATGAGGCCACCAACAAACGAAAGCGTGCGACGATCAACGACTACCTTTCCTCTTAAGATGCAAAATCTCGACCGTCGATGGTCACCAAGCTAGCAAGTCTCCCAAGCTCGACTTTCCAGGCAATAACAATATACTACATGTTCTCTACGAAAAACATTCGAGACATCAACACATAACACAAACTGGGGGATCCTCTTTGGGTATTGGTTTGGCGGTTTACAGCGTGCGGCGTACACTATGCCCGTCATAAGGAAGTGTCATAAGGATGAGGCGATTAGTAAATACAGGGAGTTAATGGTGAAACGCTCTTTTATGGGACATCAATTCCATGCGTTAACGGTTTTATCGAACATCAATTCCATGCGTTAACGGTTTTATGGAACATCAATTCCATGCGTTAACTGTTACCACCTCCTCCCCAGTATAGTCAAAATCGCTCTCCAAGGCCGATTACTCACCGAGTAATCGCTACAAGCTCTATGACCGAGGCGATTTCCGATTCCAAGGCCTCTCCGATTTGTAGCAATTAAGGCGGCCGACTTGGACTGATTTTTTTTGCAAAACGAGTTAACGATTTTTCTGAGTTGGCTTTGCATGCACTTAAATCAGAATATAAAATATTCATAACCCTTAGATGAGAGTTATAAAAGAGAAAAACCTCTAAATACATGATAAATACGTTCAATATAACAATATTACACACTTAATTACATCATAATGTTAAAATTTTAATTTTAATTAGGTACAAATCATGACTTATGAGCAGCAATATATAAATTATTAATTAATAAATTCAGAGTATTAGACTGAGTTTTGGCGATTTCCAAGTCCAAACTTATTGCTCCTCGCTCCAAGCTCCCCAACCGAGTAGCATCGAGGAACGATTTCGATTACTTTGCTCCTCCCATTTACTCACCCATTTTTCCATTCTTTAATGAGACCAGAATACGTTTCACTTCGACTTGTATAAATACGTCTTACCTATTTCCACCGAACAACAAGTTCAGTCAGGAGCATACACCACTCAGAAAATGTTTGCTAGCTTTCCCATCTGTTAGCTTCCCACTTTATGATGCAAGTCGTAACACAACTACTCTTCCAGAATCAACTATTCTGGTCTCATCACTTTCCTTGCTTCCCTCCCCAAAACCAACCCATTCTCCTCCACTTTGTGACCGAAGCAAGTCTGGAACACCATTTCTTGGTTTAGGCCGGACTTGTACAGATTGATCTCTCGAATTTAAAGTACTCCCTTGCAGTATGGTAGGCTTGGAAATGTGTTTATATTTATGCCTACTTATTATAAACCGCAAGTGCACGGCGTCTATCGGAGACGTGGCAAGTACGGGTCGATCCACAGAGACTTGTGGTGCTTAAGATGATCTAATGGCTTCCTAAACTGAATTCCAGTGAAGATAACACAATTATGGTTTTGCCGATACGGCTGATTGAATGTTATGACCGTGAAAATAAATGAAATACAAATAGTGCAAATAAATGGGTGCTGGGATTATCAATTCCACCACTAACTCATGTTATGTGTCAACTCATTGGAAGCTTCTTGTTCCTATGGCAGACAAGGGTAGTGTGTCAATTCTACCACCTATCTAAGGAGTTTCTCCTAGTGATTCTTCATTTAACAGCTAAGGTACTAACCTAGAGCACTAGTTGTCTAATTAAGTACAACTAGTCAAGAGAATTAGCAATTAATTCTAAAGCTTGAGTCGAAAGATACACAACACAAGTATTACCTAACTACAATGTATACTTGGCATGCATTGTGAGAGAAGAGTATTGGATGCTAGAATTGAAGTTATCTGATACATTAAGCACTCAAGAACACTTCAACAGGGTTTAAACACAACATTGAATTAGGGTTTCATTGAAACCCTAACAAACTAAATCAAAATAAACAATTAAACTACAAATTAAACCCTAATTGATACACTGGCTAACCCAAGCATAAAGTTTTTCACACACAACTTCACCTATTTATACATGCAAGAACACAAAACCCTAATTCATTTAAAAATAGAAATTAAATGTAAACTTCTCTCACCCACGTCTCTCGAATCGCTTCTCCTCGCTTGTGCGGCTCGAGAACACCATTGATGGATTGTTTGGTGAAACCCTAGCTCTAGTCATCTCCGATTTAGCTTCTAGGTTATGATAGAAGCTAAGAAAGAGATGTCTAGGTCTAGAGAGGGAGAAGGTGGTGCGGCTGCTGTTGATGGTGTCAGGGTGAGGAGATGAGGATGGTGGCTCTGCAGAGGTATGGTCGGGGAGAGGGGAGAAAATGGTTCTTCTCTGCAGAGAAGAAAAAGAAGATGGAATAGAAAATGGAGATGTGGTCGAGAGGGTATAGGGTTATGCGACTTTGCTGTGAAGCGGGCACATCAAGTGCTGATGGAACGGGATGAGCGAGTGTAGGATGTAGCTAAGGGAGATCTGAACGGTTGAGGAGGAGTTGGGCTATTTTGGTGTTGCACGGGAGCAGCGGACTTCGATGCGCGTGGAGGCAGCGACCATTGGATGTGGGAGATAGAATCTCAACGGCTCGAGTTGTATGGGCTCGGATCCGGGTCGCGGGTCGGGTCTAGCTCAAGCACATGTCTTGAGATGAGTTGCTACTTGTTGGGTTGCAACTGTTTCTCGCGCGGGCTTTGGCTTTCTGCTCCATGGATGCTCGATTCCAATTCTTCGCTCTTTTGGCTCCTCAGTTTCTCCGAGCTTTATTTATTACCTAAAAACACAAAATTAATTAATACAAATAATTATTCTTGAAAACAAAGAAAACACAGAATCTGGGATAATATCTGATTTCTAAGCGCAAAAGATGAGTAAAATGCCAATAAAAAGGTGTATAAATATGCACTATTTGGCACTCATCAAATAACCCCAAACCTGAATTTTACTTGTCCTCAAGTGAAACAGAAAATAAGAAATCCTAACTATACCCCTGTCGCAGGTCTCTCGAATGCATTTAGCGTATGCACTAAGCCTTTAAACCCCTAGGTGTCCCTAGTGGACGAGTTGTAGTCTCGTGAGGGTTTACAAAAGGTGTACCCACAAAACCTTCTCCAACTTCGTAGTGTAAAAGAGTCTCAAGCCTCCAAGAAGTCATGAGGACATAGAGTTTCGCATGCTAGTAACAGGAAGTTAGAACTATCAAAGAACGCATTCTCATCCTTAAGTCTTTGAAAGAGAAGTAACCATACCATATGAAAGAATTCGGATTCGATTGTGATCATAAGCCTCGACTTCGCCTCACTATTAGGGTTTTATGATAATTGCACTCAAAAAGATCGCTTTTTAGTCTCTCATGTGTGCAGCGGAATGAAGAGAGAAATCCCGCACACGTTGTAGGTAAGAAGGATAACCTTCAAATAAAATCTGGAGACTCCACAGAAATGTGGACAAAAAGAATCTTTTCCTGATGATCTCTAAGAAAGGAAATCAACCATTAGCAAGGGGTGGGAGTACTTACTTACCTTCTCACCCGATCGGCAATTAATATCACTCTTTCAGCATTCATAGAAACGTCTTCAATCTTCGGTCTTCGGTCTTCAATAGCTGATGATGAACTTTTGAACTTCACAAAAACTTGACATACAATTTTCTTTTTCTTTTTTTTCTTTTCTTTTTTTTTTTTTTTTTTAACTTGGAATAAAAATAACAATAAAACAATAAGACTCAATTTTTTACATTTTTCTTGATTTCACAAACTTCATTAATTCTCATCCTATTTTTCTTTTCTTTGTTGCACATAAACCTTGGACTATATCAATTTTTCTTTCCATATTCTGATGATGCTCCGCTTGCTGACGATGATGTGTTTCTATGGGTCTGTCTGATTGAGAGAGAGAGTGATGCTAGCGCAAATCGATATTTAGAAGGAGTTTTCTTCTTTAAACGTCACCCTCATGATTGACAAAAACTAGCACTCAAGAGATCAAAAGTAGTGCTGAAATTGGTGCGAAGTTGGGTAGCTCACCATTCCTACCGGAATTGACGACGGTGACACACACTCTAATGACTTTTCTAGAAAGTTGCAAAAATTGAAGGTTGGTGCCTCACTTGATGTAAAATGGGTAGTCTCCACTATGGGTGATCACAATTCTACTACCGAATATCTAAAAAAAGACCTAATTAAGCTCTCCGATATGGTTAAATCCAACTTTAACGCTCTAATCAACTAAGAAACCCGATTATGTTCTGCGGTACTTCTAACTTCTGTTATTTCGGTCAGATTCTCTATGTAAACATAGCTAGAAGCATGCTAGTGACTCTAAAATCTCTAAAAGTTGGAGGTTTTTATTTGCAAAAAGTTTTGAATTTTTTTTTTTTTGGAAATAAAAGATTAAAAAGACTAAAAACTCTATATGCAAATGCACCCCCAAACCTAAATCAAACATTGTCCTCAATGTGTCGACAGATAGAAAAAATTTAAACAGTCACATACCAAGAGAACTATGCTGATAAGAGAAAAAGGGAGGAGATTACCGCATGTCGGCGGAGCAAGGTTAGAGCTTCAATAGTCAAGGCTAGAATCCAATATTCTCAGCTGAGATCATATCGGATTAGCATCATATATGCGCAAGAAGACTCAACCGAATCAAGAAAGAAAAATTAAAAAGTCCTACGCGATTATATACAAAAATTCACCATACACTAACAATCTAAAGAGTTCCGGGTCAACCCAAAAGATAATGTACATAAACATTAACATTCTTACAAATATAACATAAAAATGGGCTTTGGTTTATCTCGGGAATTTGGTTTATTGGGTTTTGGTTTGGTTGTGAGCTTCAAAGATAGTGAAACTGACATGACCAGCTTGCATAGCCGGTATTTGGGCTTCAGATTTGGTTTTATGGGCTTGTAGTTTGGTTTTGTTGGGATTTGGTTTGTGTGGGTTTCAATTTGGTTTATGTGGATTAGTTGTTTGCACCCCAACAGATGTGGGCTCGGTTTGTTTGCAACCGAGTATGTGGAGGTTGGGCTTGGCGGGTTCACAGCCCGGTGATGGGGGCTTAGTCTATTGCATGACCCTGTGGGAACCGTGGGCTCGGTGACATGCGAGCCCGGAGTTTGGTTTAAGTGGGCTGGTTTACTCACGAGCCCAGGTTGTGTGAATGCACAGACCAGTAGTTTATGCAAGGCTTAGTGGTTGTGCAGCAGCAGAAGTAGCACAACTCACCAAAATTGTCACCCCATTTCACAGAACTGAGCACAGAGGTGTGCTTTTTGCTGCTATACAGCACAGATTATATGAATGCACAAGAAAACAGAAAAGTGTGTAGAGTCGAGATTATGAAAAAACAAGCACAAAACTAAAGCATTCATGTGAGCAGAGCATATTATTCACAACCTCCAATGTTTCTTTGGATCGCAGATGATCTGTGATAAATGAACAAAGTACAAAGACAAGGTCAAGGTTGAGCACCGATTTGCACGTGAGACTAGAGACAAAGCACAATTTGAGTAACATCACAAAGATATAGAAATCACAAACTCACACGGGGATAACAAAGAATTGGGAGTGCACGGTGCGGCTTATATTGGCGAGTGTCACGGGACGGTGTTGTGGGAGGCCTAGTGGTTATGTACAAATGCAATGATTGCACTGAGGCTAGGGTTTTAGCTCAAAGACAGTTTAGTTATGTGCACATATTGGGTGCGAGATCGCCTTAAACTCCAGCACAGATTATCAACAGAACACACAAGTACAGGCTTCAGCCAAGGCAAGCAGCCACAGGGTCATGCACGATCACGAGATGTTGCAGTTAGAGAGAGAGAGCACATCCCCGGCAACGGCGCCAAAAACTTGGTAGGCCTGGAAATGTGTTTATATTTATGCCTACTTGTTATAAACCGCAAGTGCACGGCGTCTGTCGGAGACGTGGCAAGTACGGGTCGATCCACAGAGACTTGTGGTGCTTAAGATGATCTAATGGCTTCCTAAACTGAATTCCAGTGAAGATAACACAATTATGGTTTTGCCGATACTACTGATTGAATGTTATGACAAAGTGAAAATAAATTAAATACAAATAGTGCAAATAAATGGGTGCTGGGATTATCAATTCCACCACTAACTCATGTTATGTGTCAACTCATTGGAAGCATCTTGTTCCTATGCAGGACAAGGGTAGTGTGTCAATTCTACCACCTATCTAAGGAGTTTCTCCTAGTGATTCTTCATTTAATGACTAAGGTACTAACCTAGAGCACTAGTTGTCTAATTAAGTACAACTAGTCAAGAGAATTAGCAATTAATTCTAAAGCTTGAGCTGCAGCATACACAACACAAGTATTACCTAACTACAATGTATACTTGGCATGCATTGTGAGAGAAGAGTATTGGATTCTAGAATTGAAGTTATCTGATACATTAAGCACTCAAGAACACTTCAACAGGGTTTAAACACAACATTGAATTAGGGTTTCATTGAAACCCTAACAAACTAAATCAAAATAAACAATTAAACTACAAATTAAACCCTAATTGATTCACTGGCTAACCCAGGCATAAAGTTTTTCACACACAACTTCACCTATTTATACATGCAAGAACACAAAACCCTAATTCATTTAAAAATAGAAATTAAATGTAAACTTCTCTCACCCACGTCTCGAATCGCTTCTCCTCGCTTGTGCGGCTCGAGAACACCATTGATGGATTGTTTGGTGAAACCCTAGCTCTAGTCATCTTCCGATTTAGCTTCTAGGGTTATGATAGAAGCTAAGAAAGAGATGTCTAGGTCTAGAGAGAGGGAGAAGGTGGTGCGCTGCTTTGTTGATGGTGTCAGGGTGAGGAGATGAGGATGGTGGCTCTGCAGAGGTATGGTCGGGGAGAGGGGGAGAAAATGGTTCTTCTCTGCAGAGAAGAAAGAGAAGATGGAATAGAAAATGGAGATGTGGTCGAGAGGGTATAGGGTTAGGCGACTTTGATGTGAAGCGGGCACATCAAGTGCTGATGGAACGGGCTGAGCGAGTGTAGGATGTAGCTAAGGGAGATCTGAACGGTTGAGGAGGAGTTGGGCTATTTTGGTGTTGCACGGGAGCAGCGGACTTCGATGCGCGTGGAGGCAGCGACCATTGGATGTGGGAGATAGAATCTCAACGACTCAGAGTTGGATGGGCTCGGATCCGGGTCGCGGGTCGGGTCTAGCTCAAGCCCATGTCTTGAGATGAGTTGCTACTTGTTGGGTTGCAACTGTTTCGCGCGCGGGCTTTGGCTTTCTGCTCCATGGATGCTAGATTCCAATTCTTCGCTCTTTTGGCTCCTCAGTTTCTCCGAGCTTTATTTATTACCTAAAAACACAAAATTAATTAATACAAATATTTATTCTTGAAAACAAAGAAAACACAGAATCTGGGATAATATCTGATTTCTAAGCGCAAAAGATGAGTAAAATGCCAATAAAAAGGTGTATAAATATGCACTATTTGGCACTCATCACAGTACATTGTTTAGGGTTTAAATTCGTTTCTCACCCACACACGCGAAATTACCGAAATCAGCAGAAACCATTTTCACCCACAAACACTTACATAAGGTTTAACAAACATTTATATGTTTTTGGAAATTTGGTACACAACCAAAAATCTGGATTAATCAGTTGATGATTTCAATGTTATAGGTCTCTTGGGGAGTCCTTAAAAACACTAAAATCCACGCTTTGGCAGCATAAATTATATTATTTTTCTTTCTTAAATCTGTAGTTAGAATTATGCTAGATTAAACTCGTCTTTGAGGTAGACTAGAGTTATGATTTTGATGCTAGTTTTCTGTAATACTCATATAGTTGAGTTAGCACCCATAAATCGTCCAAAGTTGTACTCTTTTTCCTTCGTTTCAAGTTTTGTCCCACGTGGTTTTTCCTGACAAGGTTTTAATGAGGCAACATCTCTGACGCTTAAATTTCTTTTAATGTTGATATTTGTGCTCTTTTTCCTTCGTCCATATTTTTTTCCATTGGGTTTTACTGACAAGGTTTTAGTGAGGCAATTTATTTATTTCAACATGATGGTCATCCAAGGGGGAGTTGTATCAATTTTTGTTGCTTAGTGGATGCCCACATTTGATTAAACCAAATCAACTTAATCATCTCCTAAGAATTTGGATTTCCTTCTCACAAATACGATTTTTATTCACGTATGATAAGGTATTCATATCTTGGCACTTTGTTGAAGAAACTACATCAACTATTTATGCAAATCATCTCCAAGAAATTAGAAATCCAAGACACAAGTACTTAATGTAGTGAAAGAAACATGAAGACTCGAGAACACTACTATTAGAAGACTAACACAAAACAAGACTTCATCAACTGGCAGATTTCTCACGAAAGCATTGCTGTCTCCCGCATTCAAGAAATCCGCTTATCGAAATTAGGAAGTGTCCACTCAAAGATTTGCAAGCCAAGATTTAACTAAAGTACTTATCAGGGGGACCATCATAGTAAAAGGTATTTTATTGGACTATCACGTTGTACTCTTTTTCCTTCGTCAAGGTTTTGTCCCACTGGGTTTTTCCTTGTCAAGGTTTTAACGAGGCAACATATGCATGTCCAACACTTTTCTAAGTTTTCTCATAATCGTACTCTTTTCCCTTCAGTCAGGTTTTGTCCCTTCGGATTTTCCTGATAAGGTTTTAATGAAGCAATTAGCTTAGATACAATGGTCATCTAGGGGGGGTGTTATAAACGGCAGTTTATTATGTAGATGCCCATTTTAGTGGAACCCTATTACTTGGATACCAAGAATGTAAACTCTATAAATAGAGTCCTAAACCTTTGTATTCTACACAGATGAATGAAATTTCTTTCTCTCTTCTTCCCCTCTACTTTGTGTTTCGTTCTCTATATTTTCTGTTTACAAGACGTCTTCTTCCCCTCTACTTTGTGTTTCGTTCTCTATATTTTTTGTTTACAAGAGAAATGGAAATCAATGTATTTTTCTTGCCACGTCTTAACAGCCAGTTCGGACTGAAAGTCTTGATATTTTTTCTGGAAAAAACAAAAAAGTTTTGTTGCTTGAGAAGTTAATAGATCTGTGATGCGGGCAGGGGCGGAGCCAGCCCATTGCAAGGGTGTGCAGTGCACCCCTGCCCAGCTGGCTCCAAAGCCTATTTTAAGTCCAATTAGATAAAAAAAAAAAAATAAAAAAAAATCATACATAAGAAATTTTTGCACCCCTAAAAAAATTCTTTTACACCCAATAGCAAATTTTCCACCCCACCCCATAATTCTTGGCTCCGCCCCTAGATACGGGCACGGGGTTTTTCTACTGCACTTAAGAGTACGGAAAATGGGTCATTTGTCCAAAAAACATAAAAACACGGTTCAAATGGACGAGAAAAAAATTTTATGGGTGAAATGGACACAAAAAAAAAAATAGCAAGGATGAAACTGGATTCATCCTGGCTTAAACTTAAAAATAGCGAGGATGAAACTGGATGCATCCTGTGTAAATTAAAAATAAGAAAAGTATTTGAAAATGGGCGGGGATGAAACTGGTTACATCCTGCCTATTTTTAAATTTTTGTCCATTTAAACAGTATCAATATCTAACTGTCCTTTTCACACAGGAAATTTTAATTTTGGGCTTTTTAACCAATTTTGTGTTAAGAGTAATATTTCCGCGTTTTTGTTACGGCATCAAGAAGTGAATTATGTCAGTGTAGCAGAATTGACAAACGAAAGTGCCAATCTTGTCATTTTTAAAAGGATCAAACCCTTTTGGACAGTGATATTCCATCAATTGATAATTGCAGTCTACTGACTAGTCTAGATCCGTTTTTACAACTTCATAGTGTTGGATTGGTTCTTACTATTTGGTGCTTCAGTCATGGGAAAGTGTTTTATCTATTTTTTCTTTTGAAGATGAAAAAAGTGGTATACCTATAAACAAACAATAACCCAAAATAAAAAGAATCAGAAAAATAAATAGTTCTTGTATGAGAGAGAAGATTTGTTGGTCGGATGAATGAGTAGACTTATTTTTATTAATATTGTTTTATCGGTCCGCGAGTTATAACCACAAATGTGTCACTATCCATCCACAAAAAACCCATGAAAACAAAAATAACACAAAAACTCCAAAAAAAAAAAAAAGTAACACAAAAACCCCAAATTTTAATATTGGTTTCATCAAATTTTATGATGAAACCAAAATAAAATTTGATGAAACCAATATTAAAATTTGGGGTTTTTGTATCAATTTTTAAAAATTTGGAGTTTTTGTATCAATTTTGTTTATGATGGAGTTTTAATGGAGCCTAACATTTGAGTGGGGTTTTTGTACCACAAGTTTGGTCACCTTGGGTTTTTATGACTAGTTTTGTTGTTTTATTTTATTTATTTTTAATCTAAAACTTTGTTAGTGATAGAAAAAGAAAGTAGGAGGAGCCGAGGAGGACATAAAGTAAAAAACACCGAAAAAAAAAGGATTGAAAAAAAAAATTAAGAAAAAAAAGGGATCCTGAACACGAAATAGTACATCAACGAGCTACTTTAAAATGATTTATCCAATTTGGTTTAGGAGCTTTCTAATAGATATCTTATTTTGATTTGGCATTAATCTTAGAGGTGTAAATTGGGCTGTGCCAGCACGAGCACAGCCCAGCACAGCATGCTAAAATTTGAGCACAACCCATCCCAGCACGTGACTTAGCCCATCACGGCACAACACGTTTGTTAAATGGGACGTGTTGGGTTTGACTAATTGGCACAGTAGCACAGCACAACACGCGGCACAGATAAGCACGTGGCCCAGCCCAGCACAGCACGTTAAGAGAGCACGTCATAACATGTACAAATACACCGTATAACAAGGCATAATACATCACATTTTTTGTATGTTTCACAAAAGAGTCACTATTCTAGCTAGTTTTTAACATTTTATGTTGGCTTATTTATAACAACACATATAATACCTTAATATTTAGAAAATATATTTCAATATCATTGTTATAATGTCGTCACCTATATTTAACTAGAACATTAATTTACATGACAATGATTCAATTTTATATTTGATGGGTTATTTTTTATTGAATAAACTTGTTAATTTTACTTGAAATAATTTCAAATGATATGTTGTCTAATTAAATTCTTGTGATAATGGCCAACTTAATGTATACATTAAGTGATTTCAATTTTTTTATAACACGTGTGCCAAAGCACGCCTGACAAAGACGCACGTTTATTCGTGTGTTGTGCCCGTGGGTTGTCTTTGTGCCTAGCTTTGACTAGAAAGACAAAGACGACACAAAGACGTTTAAATCGTTGGCACAAAGACAAAGACGGCACATGGCACGTGGAAGCACACGACTTCGTGTGCCGGGCACATCCGGCCGCACGTTTTACACCTCTAATTAATCTTTTTAGAACCACGCAAAACAGGTTGAAAACCAGACGTATGAGTATACAAAGTAGGATTTCACCGTTTTTTTATGGAGTCCAGTGGTGATACGAGGACACAGTCCATGCGAGTAGGTCCAAATATTTTTCTAACTCACTAAAACTTTACGATGTTAACTTCCAAATTTTAATGTGTAAATCAATTTGATTTATAAAAAGTAAATGTTGTTTTTTCTTCTTAAAATCTCTTTTTCTTTTAAAATTTTTTCTTTCTTTTACTTTTGAGTATATATTCAACTAAATTGTTTTTTTCTCTCCATTTATAGCTTGTTTGTTTTCATATGACGTTTGCCATAGTTTCTGAAGTGTTAAAGACGTTTGCAAAGGATTTCAGAATGCTCGTAGAAGCAACAATGTTTCATATGATTATCATTGGTGTTCTAAAGGTGTTGATAAATTTCACCAAAACCGATCCAACTCATTTCAGTAAGGAATTTAACCTGAATCCCGCAATTGAAAAATTCAAAAATCAATACAATTAGTTTCCGTATCTGGTATTTCCTCGTGTTATTACTCCATGGTCAAATGCCAACCCTGTTCTTTCCATATATAGGAAATTTCCCAAAAGTAGAATGTCCTCAAAATGAGGGTGGATCCGTGGACATTCTTATGCACACTCTATCATACGTGGTTTGCGTGGAATCATTAAATTGACATATGAATTAATTTGTTGTTAAAGTTTACGTGAAATCATTTGAATTGATTACTATTTTGATAGTTCAAGGCCTTACCATAAATTTGATATCTTAGCCATATATCAAACTAACAAAGTAGCAAATGCAAGAAAAATAGCGGAAGATATGAAAAAATTGTAAAAACATAAGAAAATAATAGAAATATATTAGGTTGGATTCTAACGGGCAATAACTTTATAGTTGGCATCGATACTCCTCTGCTCTTCCACCCCATGAGAAACAAGCAATTCAATATTTTAAGAGTTCAATTTACTCAAACATCCTAGTAACTTCATAGATTTTTATAACTTTAAAAATAATAATATAGATTTGAATCGGTGTATTTTCTCTACTTTGGTTAATGGAAATAAAATGTAATGAGATGTATAGGCTCAAAATGTACTTGTTGTTATTTATATGTTTTTCTGCGCAGTTGTTTTCCAGTTTCATTTAAAACCCAAGCTTAATCATCAAAAAGATAAAAGAAAGTACATACGAATTTTGTTTCTTTTCAGGTCTTACATTTACACGTTGAATGCCCATGCATGATTGATCATTTATCCTCAAATGCACAAGAGTAGATTACATGAATTTGGTGCGGCAAATGCAAAATATAATACCAATGATGGAACTGCGGGATTGTTTGTTTGGAAAGTCCCAAGTTTATTTTGCGAGGATTGATGTTACTCAAAGTCCAATGTTTGGACGCATCTTAAATTGCAACTGCAAGGGAGATTGGTATTCACTTTTCCGTACTCAGCCTCATGAGTCATCTCATATTTCTTTTTCTTTTTTTTTGTTTTTAAACTATGACTGGACTGTTACACAACACTTTACATTATTATGGTAAACATTGTTAATCTTATTTATTTGAAAGATTGTGAGGAACAATGGACTCGTTATGAGATGTGTATGACGAGAGATTTGTAACTGTTTATTGAGAAATTGGGTCAATTGCCCAAAAAAATTTAAAACATGATTTTAATGGACGGGTAAAAATTAATATGGGTGAAATGGGCACAAAAAAAATAACAAGAATGAATCTGGAATCATCCTGGCTTAAACTTAAAAAATAGCGAGAGTGAAACTGGATGTATCCTGATGTAAATTAAAAATAAGAATAAATATTTGAAAATGCGTAGGATGGAACTGTTTACATCCTGACTATTTTTACAATCTCGTCCATTTAAGTAATATCAAATTTTACATGTCTTTTTCACCTAGGAATTATCGTTATTAGGTTAATTAACCAATTTTGTGTTGTTTATTAGTAGTAGTAGTACTAAATATTAAGTTAACAGGATGTTTTGGTTTTGATCTTGGTGTTTGTTTCGAATTAAGATTATATTAATCGACACTATTTGTGATTATTTTTGGGCATTTTGAGAAATGGGACTGACTCATCATATTAGTAAAAAAAAAAAAAATGCGTAAAGTTTTAAAACTAATACCGAAAAGCCATTCTCTAGCATTCATAATCTATCAAACTAATTAAGAATGAACATAAGAGTAAGGAATAAGAAAACATTACAAATCTACTCGGTTCAGGGGCGGAGCTATAGCCAGGCTTAAGCCACCCCCAAACAAATTTTTTTCATTACATTAGGCTTAATGTTTAGCCATTTTAGCTTAAATCTTGTATAATCGATGATCAAGCCAGGGTAAATATATCCAAGTGTGATGTAAATGAATAATGTTGTAGTAAATAAGGTTCGTTGAGACTTGTGAAAGCAATAGATTTCAGACTTGTAAAACTTAAAAACAAACAAAACTTAACTCAAAATTTGATTACAAGATATTAGGAATAACCAAGACATTGATTCCACTACTACACATGAATAAATTATGGTAAATAATTAAAACTCTAATTATCTTTTAAGTCACTTATTTCTTAATTCGCAAATAATCAGGCAAATTCTCAAAAATTAATTGTATCCCCTAAGCGTAGATTATCTAAACAAAGCATAACCTATCTAATTGAATCACAACTAATGAAGAGAATTTTGCAAACAATTAAAACTCTGCAAAAGCAGTGATTGAGTGAATTATAAATTATAAATTTGAGAAATTAAAATAGTTACCAATTATTCGTGCGTGAATAGCTTCCTCATTGCCTTGGTTGTGAGAGAATTAGCTCATCATCATGTTAGAAACACACTCAAAAGTTGATTTCATTTATGCTCAAAAGTGGTTACAAATGATGAAAAATGGGAGAAAATAATTAAAACCGGGTGTTTGAAACGCTTATAATTGTTGCAAACACTGTTACAAAAGAACGATAACTGATATGCGTCACGAGCATCAGTATCGTGTTACCCACAAGTGATAGTCGTTGTTACTGTTGATAAACGACGGTCTTCAGAAGTGTTATGTTCTTCGTGTTCTTCCTTCACAGCAGCAGCAGCAGAATTCTCTAACTTGATTTCTATTGCTCTGTTCTTCTCCCAAACTCTTTATTCTCCTCTCGACTTCAGTAAGGCTCGTATTATACTCACAAGACCCCCAAAATCTTCGAGTTAATGCCAAAATATTTTGTTTTAAAGTCTTGATATTTTTATCTTCTTTCCTTCCTTGCAGAGATTTTATTTCCTTCTTGAACCGTCTGATGATGTCGACACACTCCCAACGGGCTGAGATCACATTTAGTTAAAGAAAGACTCGGTCAATCCACACGCCATCCACCATAATTATCACCATAAACACGGGAAAACAGAGTTGAAAGCCCGATATTCTTGTGTCTCCTGTTCCACGTAAACCTCCTTTCTTCTCGAGTCCAATTGAAGTACCAGCTCCGTTTTGCCTTAACAGGCCATTCCCAGTCCAAAGCCAAGCAATAAGTTCGTCCAAAACTCAATAGAACCCGATCCAAGAATTCATGCAACTGCACAAATATTTTCCCGCCAAAAGTTTATATTCAAATGGGGAAGATGGTGTCCCCCTAACCAGTTGTGGGGTGCGAATAGCACTGGGATGCCCCTTAGCAATTGGGTTACCCCTTATCCAAAGTGGGAGTCCGAATAGCAAATGTCCTCCGAGGGTGTTCCGAGCAACTTTTCGAGCAGAATTTTCCAACAATCTTTATTTCCAAAAAATACCTACAAACACACAAAACACCATAATAAGGACAAAAACGAGTACTAACAATACGAAACATTGAGGAAAAATTAGACACATAAATGCGTCTATCAAATACCCCCAAACTTATTATTTGCTAGTCCTCGAGCAGAACTAATCAAGAAAATAAAATTCTAACTCACTAGGTGGCCCTAGTGGCGGAGTGTTGTCTCCGGAGAGTTTACCAGAGGTGTACCCACAAAACCTTTACTCCAGGCCCTAGCTATCTACGCATAACCTTGGAAGGCACTAAAGAATCTCCTTGGTTGGCATACTTATTGACTGCAGGAGGAAGTACCCTGATGCGAAATTCCAATTTATGTACACGAGTTTGCACTCAAGCATACTAATATTCATATAAAGTGACCGAGAGCTCTACTCGGATAGTTTTACGTACATCATAAACCTGAGTCAACCAATCACATGGATAGATTAAGAAGATGGATGTAGAGAAAAACATGGATGACGTTGACTAAGGTGAACCTATCCTAATGGATCGAGATCTTGGTATGGACTAATATCAACACACCGGCATATACAAGGGAACCAGTGGTCGATAATCCTAACTCTAGGTCAACTCACTGGCATATACAAGGGTACCCGGTGTTCGACTTTATTGTATTTATTAGGTTGGTCTAGTGGTCTGGTCTTTTTTTTTTTTTTTAGTATCTCGGTCACTCTATTTCACCCTAGCAATGGTAAAAAGAAAAAGAAGTGATCGTGGATTCTTTCGATGTTTCCATCACGAGGATATGGCGAAACTACCATGTTTTCTTTTCTAACACCTGAGCTCTGTGCTTTTATGAATAGACTCTTCTAGATGTTTCCATCTAATCAGATTGGTTCCTCAACTCCTACAACAAAAATGTTTCCATCCACTTAGATTAGTTAGTGCCGACCTTAATAAACATAAATTTCTAGGCTCTAAAAAAGTAAAAGCTAACAAAAAGTTTCTTCCCCACCCCCAAACTTAAATCTAACATTGTCCTCAACGTTTCTAATGAAAGAGCAATACCGAAAAGTAAAGTAACATGAGGAATCAGTAAAGAGAGAAGTCGGAAAGATAGTACCTAGGTGAAGAGAGAAATCAAAAACTAATATACAACATACAATCGCCTCGATGGTCAATCAAGGGTAAACAACGTCCTCCAGAGGGACCTCCTCAACATCACCTGTAGGGAAGGCTCTAAAAAGGGTTTCAATCTCTGACCGTTAACCTTCGAAGAACTACTACTGTCCGGTGTCTCGATCTCAACAGCTCCATGAGGAAAGACAGTGCGAACAAAAAAAGGACCCGTCCACTGAGAACGTAACTTCCCAGGGAAAAGATGAAAGCGGGTATATATCATATAGAAGAACTTTTTGACCTGGATAAAATGACTTCCTTCAAATATTTCTATCATGCACAAGTTTCATTTTGTTTTTATACTCCTTAGCACTATCGTAAGCATCTATACGAATCTCTTCCAACTCATTGAGCTGGAGTTTCCTCTGGGCTCCTGCCTTGTCAAGTGAAAAATTTAGCTATTTAACAGCCCAATAAGCTCTATGTTCTAACTCAACAGGTAAATGACATGCCTTGCCATAAACAAGCCGATAAGGCAATATTCCAATAGAGGTTTTAAACGCATTACGGTAAGCCCATAAGGCATCAGTAAGCCTAGACGACCAGTCTTTCCCATTGGGATTAACTGTTTTCTCTAATATACGTTTTATCTCCCTATTAGAAACCTCGACCTGACCACTAGTCTGCGGATGATACGGGGTAGCTACCTTATGTGTAATACCATATTTCTTCATCAAAAGCCTAAAAGGTCCATTACAAAAGTGCGACCCTCCATCACTAATTATAGCTCGCGGGTGTACCAAAACGTGTAAGTATATTATTTTTCAAGAACTCAATCACAACCCTATGGTCATTAGTTTTACACGCAACCACCTCAATCCACTTAGAGACATAGTCTACAGCGACAAGGATGTATAGGTTACCAAAAGAATTAGGAAACGTACCCATAAAGTAAATACCCCACACATCAAAGACCTCGACAACTAAAATAGGGTTCAAGGGCATCATGTTCCTTCGGGAAATGGTTCCTAATTTCTGGCAACGTTCACAAGTAACACAGTAACTATGGGAGTCTTTAAACAACGAAGGCCAATAGAATCCACACTGCAATATCTTAGCAGCAGTCTTCTTAGCACTAAGCATGATCATGACAAAAGGAAATAATACTGGACTGGTCACTCTCAGGTATACATATCCTAATAATCTGGTCTGGACCAAAGTAATCGAAATCGTTCCTCGGTGCTACTCGGTTGGGGAGCTTGGAGCGAGGAGCAATAAGTTCGGACTTGGAAATCGCCAAAACTCGGTCTAATACTCGGAATATATTTATTAATAATTTATATTTTGCTGCTCATAAGTCATGATTTGTACCTAATTAAAATTAAAATTTTAACATCATGATGTAATTAAGTGTGTAATATTGTTATATTGAACGTATTTATCATGTATTTAGAGGTTTTTCTATTTTATAACTCTCATCTAAGGGTTATGAATATTTTATTTTCTGATTTAAGTGCATGCAAGGCCAACTCAGAAAAATCGTTAACTCGTTTTGCTAAAAAATCAGTCCAAATCGGCCGCCTTAATTGCTAAAAATCGGAGAGGCCTTGGAATCGTAAATCGCCTCGGTCATAGAGCTTGTAGCGATTACTCGGTGAGTAATCGGCCTTGGAGAGCGATTTTGACTACACTGGTCTGGACAATACTTAAATAAATAAGGATCATCCCAAAAGAAGTGCTTAACCTCGGCAAAAAACTTAGAACAATCTTGTTTACCCCAATGTTGGGGCATTCGACCAGTAACAAGATAATTCACTATATTTTCATACCAAGTTGATTGGGAAATAGAGAACAATTGTTCATTAGGAAAGCTATCCCTTATATGAAGGGAATCATTAGGGGAACTAACAACCAGCCTAGACAGGTCTGCTACTACATTTTCTGCACCCTTTTTGTCTCTAATGTCTGGATAAAATTCTTGTAATAGAAGGATCCATCTAATCAATCTAGGTTTGGTATCCTTCTTAGACAAAAGGTATTTCAAAGTAGCATGATCAGTATAGATTACGATCTTAGATCCTAAGAGATAGGGTCTAAACTTGTCTAAGGCAAACACAATGGCCGGTTGAGTTCCTTCTCTCGTAGTGGTATAGTTCAACTGGCATCATTCAGAGTTTTGCTAGCATAGTAAATCATATGAAGTAATTTGTTTTCTCGCTGACCTAGCACAACACCAATAGCATAATTTGAAGCATCGCACATGATTTCAAAGGGTAGGTTCCAGTTGGGTGCCTGGACTATGGGGGCGGTAGTGAGTAAAGTCTTAAGCTTCTCAAAAGCCTCTAAACAAGCATCATCAAAGACAAACTTAGCATCTTTTGCAAGAAAATTTCAAAGAGGTCTAGAAATCAAGCTAAAATCCTTAATGAATCGACGATAAAAACTTGCATGCCCTAAGAATGACCTAATATCTCTTACGGTTTTTGGGACCTGTAAAGTCTTGATAAGGTCAACTTTGGCTTTATATACCTCTATACCCTTAGAAGATACGATATGCCCTAAAATAATTCCTGATCGAACCATGAAATGACATTTTTCCCAATTAAGCACTAGATTCTTTTCCTTACACCTAGTCAACACTAATGACAAATGATGCAAGCACTCATCGAAAGATGAACCAAACACTGAAAAATCATCCATAAAGACCTCTAAGAACCGTTCTACCATATCTAAAAATATGCTCATCATGCAACGCTGAAAAGTCGCAGGGGCGTTACATAGCCCAAAGGCATGCGTCTATACGCAAAGGTACCAAAGGGACACGTAGAAGTGGTTTTCTCCCGGTCTTCTCGGGGTAATAACGATCCGATTATAGTCGAGTAGCCATCTAAAAAAGCAAGAATGACTATGTCCACTAATCTCTCTAGCATCCGGGGTCGATGAAGGGAAGGGGAAAGTGGTCCTTCCTAGTGACCTTGTTCAATTTCCTATAGTCAATACAAACACGCCAACCCGTGGTCACTCGGGTTGGGATTAACTCATTATTATCATTCGGACTACAATAATACCGGATTTCTTGGGAACAACCCGAACGGGCTGACCCACTTGTCATCCGAAATAGGGTAGATAATGCATGCATCTAACAACTTAAGGATCTCGGTTCGAACTACTTCTTTCATATTAGGTTTAGTCTTCGTTGCATCTCCCTAGAAGGTTTGGTATCTCCTCTAAATAAATCGATGCATACAAACAGAGGACTTATACCCTTAATGTCCGCTATGGTCCACCCTAAAGCTTCCTTGTTGTTTTGAAGGACAGTCACTATCCTACTTTCCTGATCACTATCCAAGTCGGAAGCAACAATCACAGGTAAAGTTTCATATGGGCCTAAAAACATATACTTCAGGGTATCTGGCAATGGTTTTAGGTCCAACTTAGGAGGCTCTTCTAACGAAGAAACTAGGGTAGACTTAGAAACTGGTAGTGGTTCGAACTTAGGTTTCCATCCATTACCAGTGTCTAACAAAGGGGTTGAATCTAACAAAGCATTCACCTCATTAATAACATCATCATCATCAAAATCAATCCCAAAGCGAGCTAGGCATTTCTCTAATGGATCTTCTAACAAAGTGTTTAGTAATGACTCCTCGACTAATGTTCCTATCATGTTCACCTCTTCTATGCTTGAGTCATCTAGTTCAGAGGGTATCTTACTAATATGGAAGACGTTCAGCTCAATAGTCATATTACCAAAAGACAAATTCATAATACCAGTTCGACAGTTAATGATCGCATTGGATGTAGCTAAAAACGGGCGACCTAAAATTACCGGGATCTGGTTCTCTGGGTCAGGGACAGGTTGGGTATCTAGGATAACAAAATCCACCGGATAAATAAACTTGTCGACCTCTATGAGAACATCCTCGATCACACCTCGAGGAATTTTAACGGACCTATCTGCTAACTGAAGAGTCATCTAGGCAGGTTCCATCTCACCAAGTCCTAGCTTAAGGTACACATGGTATGGGAGTAAGTTCACACTGGCTCCTAAGTCAAGCAAAGCTTTCTCAACACGGTATTTACCTATTGTACAAGAAATAGTAGGGTACCCTGGTCTTTATACTTAGGAGTAGTGGTATTCTGAATAATAGAACTCACGTGACTAGCTAGGAAATCTTTCTTTTGAACACTAAGCTTACGCTTTCGTGTACACAAGTCCTTAAGAAACTTGGCATAAGCGGGAATCTGCTTAATCGCATCCAACAATGGTAGGTTGATAGTTACCTTCTTAAAAACCTCCAATATATCATTAAAGTTGGACTCCCTCTTAGTTGGAACTAGCAGATGGGGGAACGGGGCTATGGGAACAAAGTCGGGCTCAACAGGACCCTCATTGGTCTCATTAGAGACTCTATCAGTCTCCTCGGTTTTTGTTTCGGAAGGGTGAACTACAACATGTTCACTATCAGGCGTGGCAACCTTATTGTCAACTTTCTTTCCACTCCTAAGGGTTGTAATAGAATTCACATGGTTGTACGATTTCTCTCCTTTAGGGTTAGGATCAGTATGACTAGGGAACCTTCCATCTTCTCTCTCACTAAGGAACTTAGCAATTTGGCCGACTTGAAGTTCTAATTTAGCAAGAGACTGGGAATTATTCTTAAAATTCTGCTTGGTTTCCTCTTGAAAATTTCCCTGGCTCTTTACTAACATTTCCTGGCTTTGTGTTAACATATCCTGGCTCTTTTTTAGTATACTAAGATATTCCTCTAAGCTAGTCATTCTATTCTCAGAAGGGTTCTGGAACTGGGCTTCACCTGAAGAATTCTTATTATAACCAAAACCTAGGGGAGGCTGAGAATTACTAGACTGACCTTGATTCTGGCCCTTAGACCAAGAGAAATTAGGATGGTTTCTCCAACCAGGGTTGTAGGTCTCTGAATATGGGTCAAAATTCTGACGGTTCTCAAACCTAACATTGTTATAGACATCATGATCTTGCTTTTCACTAACCTGACCTTCCCAAAATGAGTTATTGGGTTCTACTCCACAACTAGAGACTTGAGAGTCTCTAATCCTATCATCAGGTTCAACAAGAGACCTATGTTTAGGCTGATTCAATTCCAAAGCTTCTAACCTTCTAGACAAAGCAGCAAACTTAGCATCTGACCCGAAGCTTGTATCAACCACATTGGTGCTACTTCTATTGACCAAAAGTCTTTTAGGGGGTTCAACACAAGACTCCCACTGTTGGGATTTCTCAGCAACAACTCCTAAGAAGGTAAAGGCATCCTCAGCACTTTTATTAGTAAACTCACCAAAGACACATAGACTCGACCATGGCTTTGGTCGAATAGTCTAAACCATCATAAATAATCCCTACAAGTTTCATCTTATCAAACCCATGGTGAGGACATGAGATAGGAGATCATTGAATCTCTTTAAAAACCTATAAAGAGACTCTCCTCTTGTTGCACACTAGCACTAATTTTCTGCCTAACAGCTGCAGTTTTATGCTTATGGTAGAATTTCATATAGAAAGCAGCAATAAGTTCCTGCCATGTTTCAATGGATTCAGATGGTAGGTTGTTTAGCCAGGTCTTGGATTTATCTTTTAAGGAAAATGGGAACATCTTAAGTTTCAAAACTTCATCAAGTAAGGTCTTTTATTCTAACCTGTCCCAAAAATTTCCTCAAAGTCCCTAATATGAAAATAAGGGTTCTCATCATCTTTTCCTAAGAATATAGGGATCATCTGAAGAATACTAGCTTTTATATCGAAGTTAGCCGTATTGGCTGGCAATTTAATGCACGAAGCTCGGTTGGTCCCAGTTGGGAACATGTAATCTTTCAAAGTTGTCATCGCTGGCACAACTGAAGTACTATGGGTACTTTCCTCACGAAGAGACAGATTCTCAAAACTGAAGTTTCCAAAAACGGGGCTCTCAAAAGAAGATTCTTCGAGCTCCCCGCTTCCACAAGAAGAATTACTAGGTTTTTCATTAATCAATCGACCTAGATTGTCTCTTTTCCAAGCCCGCTCTCTAGTAACCTCGGGCATACACTAGAAAAACAACAAAATAAAATTCCTAACGGAAGAGAGGTTCTATGCAAACACAAACAAGGCTGACTCCATCACAGCAAACCTATTGAATTATAGCAAACAAAAAGCATGATGGCTCCACTTAGATTGTTTCTAGACCAGCTTCTAATCGTTCGAAAGGGAATTCGTTACAATTTAAGCAAACCCCTCTGAATCAATCCGAGTCAAAGTTAGCTGAATCAAGGCGAGGGAAGCTCCGTGGAGCTTTGATACCCAAGGCGTCACCGCTATTACAAGGCGGTGCAGTCACGCATTCAACTTCACAGAAACCATCATGAACTTCGAAGTATGCTAAAAGAGTAACCAATATTTTTCGAATGACTTTCCTATTAAGCTCGTTACCCTATAGGTCTCGTTTTATTCCAAATTTTAAAGCTTAGGTTCGCGTTAAGTATCATTTTCCTAAGGCGGGCAAGAAGAGAATGGTGATGAAATCGGAACCCTTATCTTGTATGGCCAGTACTTGCCCTTTACTAGGAAATTAAAGCATCCGTTTTCAAGTCCTCAGCATATATTCACACGAAGGAAGACAGTAACTTGCTGGCATGGGATTCGCGAGTGTTTCGACAAACTTACCTCCCGTTCCAGACGTGGGATGAACCATTGCAGTCGACTCGGGCCACGACTCCTATGTCATGTACGACCCCGAGGGGCCGAGACAATATCGTAATCGTCGTCCTTCTCTGCACACAGTTTATATTTAATACTACCCTTCCATAGGGTTTAAAAATAAAAGAATGTCCAAATGTCCAAGTCCAAATGTCCAAGTCCAAAGTCCAAAAAAAAATACAAAATAAAAGGAAAGTCTAAAAAAAATAAAAATATCCAAAAATAAATAAAAATGCCTCTCTTTTTTAAAATAATAAAAAAAATCTTCTCCTTTCGCTCCTTTCGATTTGTCTTTAACTCCAAATCTTTAAGTATTCACCAAAAGCTTTGGCAAATTTTTCTTTCGCTCCAAATTCCAAAATCTGTAGTAAAAAAAAAAACAAAAACCCAAAAACATAAAGTAGAACAAATAAATAAAAACCTAAAAAAATAAATCTAAAAACTCTATCCTAAAGACAAGTCCGCGTCGGCGGCGCCAAAAATTGATGGTTATTTTCAATGATGTTGTAGTAATAGGGGTTGTCGTTCGCTCGGACTTAATGAGACTGATTTTAAGAATTAATAAAAGAAAATAAAAGAAAAATATATACAAATATTGTCACAGGATGAAGAGATGTGATGGGATTCAGGATTCGGCCAAACTCATAACAAAAGGTTCAAATATTAATTCTTTTAACAATTATCGCTCAACAAATAAAAACATGGACTCTTATTTTTGCCAAGATAGATTTTCAAAAGATTGGTTGTAAATCCTAAGCATGATGTATCAAAACATTTAAGCTAAGCATACCTCATCAAATTAAATGACAACCAATTAATTCAAATCATATTTCAATTAAAATTAATGCAAAAGTCTTAAATATTTTTACCCATGTATGAAATTCGTCTTCCTCCGTCGTCCCAGTAATGGGGTCTAGCTCATCATGTTGGAAACACACTCAGAATAAATTTTCATTGCTCAAAAGTGTTTACAAGAGGTGAAAATGGAATAAATATTGAAAACCGGGTGTTTGCAACGTTTATAATTGTTGCAAAACACTGTTACAGAGAACGATAATAATGAACTGTTGCTTGTTGTTGTAGCTCTGCGACCCACGGTTGGCAGTCGTTTATACTGTAGCATTAACAACTGTCTTCCGTGCGTCTTATGTTCTTCGTGTTCTTCACAGCAGCAGCAGAAGTGTGTTCTCTGCAACTTGATTTTCTCGGCTCTGTGGTGTTCTAAACTGCTCCCAAACTCTCCATCTCCCTCTCTGGTCCCCTAGCATCGTTTATATACTCAACAGGTAAAGAAAATCATGTGAAATAACTCACAATAATCTCTTTTCCTTTTACAGGGAGATACGGCAATAATTTTATTTTTCTTCCCTCTCACGCATCAGTTGTTGCTTAACTCACGCTAAACTCGTGGTAAACAAGTCCCATAATGAGTCAACACACATTGTAGCCTCATGTAAACCTAAAAATATAGTAGAAAATATATCGAGTATTTCTCCCACACACGGCTTGCTCTGTTTTCTAGTGGTTGAACGTTCTAACCCTTTTTATCGAAACTACACACGTTAGCAGCCCTGTTTTGTCTTAACAGGTCACTCCCAGTCAAATACAATCAAAAATCTCGCCAAATATCTCCACAGATCTTCACAGGATAAATGCAAGAATACCCGAGTTTTCCCTCACTCCCTGTTTTGCTTCCACACGATTATTCGGCAAAATCTAATTGATTCCAAGGATCTTACCATCCCTGTTTAGTCAAAACAGGATCTTCTGAGTCAAATCCAACTATTTAATCTCCTTTAAACACGTCCAAAATCTTCCACAGAACTTTCGCACTTTCAAATAAATTTTCCCACCAAAACTGTTCTTCACGAGTAAGAAGATGGGTGCCCCTTAACCAACGATGGGGTGCGAAAAGCAGGTACCTAACTGAGGGTGCCCCTTATCAAAATTGAGGGTGCCTTTAGTACCTTTCTCCGGGGGTCCAAATAGCACTTTTTGAGCAACTTTTTCCACACAAGTGTATTCCTCCAAAAACACCTACACAAACATAAAAACACTATAATAAGTACAAAATCGAGTGCCAACAATATATAGTATTGAGATCAAATTAGACACAAAAATGTGTCTATCAAATACCCCCAAACTTATTATTTGCTAGTCCTCGAGCAAAATTATTCTAGAAAAGAAAATCATTTGAACCCCTAGGTGGCCCTAGTGGAGGAGTGTTGTCTCCGGAGGGTTTACCAGAGGTGTACCCACAAAACCTTTACCTGCACCCTAGCTATCTACGCAGAACCTTGGAAGGCACTAAAGAATCTCCTTGGTTGGCCTACAATCATTGACTATAGGAGGAAGTACCCTGATGCGAAATTTCAAATGCGAAATTCCCCGGCAGCGGCGCCAAAAATTTATGTGAATCAATAATGTTGCAGTAAATAAGGTTCATTGAGACTTGTGAAAGCAATAGATTTCAGACTTGTAAAACTTAAAAACAAACAAAAATTAACTCAAAATTTGATTTCAAGATATTAGGAATAACCAAGACATTGATTCCACTATTACACATGAATAAATTATGGTAAATAATCCAAAACTCTAATTATCTTTTAAGTCCCTTATTTCTAATTCACAAATAATCAGGAAAATTCTCAAAAATTAATTGTATCCCCTAAGCATAGATTATCTAAACAAAGCATAACCTATCTAATTGAATCACAACTAATGAAGAAAATTTTTCAAACAATTAAAACTCTGCAAAATCAGTGATTGAGTGAATTATAAATTATAAATTTGAGAAATTAAAATAGTTACCAATTATCCACGCGTGAATAGCTTCCTCATTGCCTTGGTTGTGGGAGAATTAGCTCATCATCATGTTAGAAACACACTCAAAAGTTGATTTCATTTATGCTCAAAAGTGGTTACAAATGATGAAATATGGGAGAAAATGATTAAAACCGGGTGTTTGCAACGCTTATAATTGTTGCAAACACTGTTACAAAAGAACGATAACTGATATGCATCATCGACATCGAGACGTGTGACCCACAAGTGATAGTCGTTGTTACTGTTGATAAACGACGGTCTTCAGAAGTGTTATGTTCTTCGTGTTCTTCCTTCACAGCAGCAGCAGCAGAATTCTCTAACTTGATTTCTATTGCTCTGTTCTTCTCCCAAACTCTTTATTCTCCTCTCGACTTCAGTAAGGCTCGTATTTATACTCACAAGACCCCCAAAATCTTCGAGTTAATGCCAAAATATTTTGTTTTAAAGTCTTGATATTTTTATCTTCTTTCCTTCCTTGCAGAGATTTTATTTCCTTCTTGAACCGTCTGATGATGTCGACACACTCCCAACGGGCTGAGATCACATTTAGTTAAAGAAAGACTCAGTCAATCCACACGCCATCCACCATAATTATCACCATAAACACGGGAAAACAGAGTTGAAAGCCCGATATTCTTGTGTCTCCTGTTCCACGTAAACCTCCTTTCTTCTCGAGTCCAATGAAGTACCGACTCCGTTTTGCCTTAACAAGGCCATTCCTACCCAAAGCCAAGCAATAAGTTCTGCCTAAAACTCAATAGAACCCGATCCAAGAATTCATGCAACTGCACAAATATTTTCCCGCCAAAAGTTTATATTCAAATGGGGAAGATGGTGTCCCCCTAACCAGCTGTGGGGTGCGAATAGCACTGGGTTGCCCCTTAGCAATTCGGTTACCCCTTATCCAAAGTGGGAGTCCGAATAGCAAATGTCCACCGAGGGTGCTCCGAGCAACTTTTCGAGCAGAGTTTTCCAACAATCTTTATTTCCAAAAAATACCTACAAATACACAAAACACCATAATAAGGACAAAAACGAGTACTAACAATACGAAACATTGAGGACAAATTAGACACATAAATGCGTCTATCAAAGTGTACATGAAACTTTTTTGAAGCATCCCTAGATTCAATTCCTAGTTCCGCCCCTGACTTGGTTGGAAATTAAAACGTGAGCAATAAAATGTTGTTTTGCCAACAAGACGCGATATGTAGCTTGTTGTGGATAAATTGATGTCTACCGATCATGCAACTAACTATATTCATTCTTCACATCAAATTCGGCATATCAGGTCTACCATTTAAATCTTAGATATTTTTGTGATTCAATTTCCTCAAATATCTTACACACAAACTTCTTTGACTTTTATATAATTTTCAAGATAGTGAACATATATATATATATATGAGATAATGCCAAATGCTTCAAGATTTTTGATCAATGTCTTCGATCTTCTCTAGCTAAAGGAATAAACTGTAGTGGGACATTTAAACAAGAAAGACACACACGAATGTTGTTGCTTCTCTGGACTCACATTTAAACACTGAACATATATCCTCAAATACACAAAAATATAATGCATGAGTTGTAAACTGACAAGTAGGCATAGTAATGGAGTACATTACCAATGACACATCAAATCAAAGTGTGGAAATTTTTTTTTTTTTTTTTTGATTAGTACCTAAATATTAATATCGATCTCTCTCGAAAGTCCAAGGAGCCGGAAGTTAAAGATATGGAGGACTAAAAACTAAATTTTTGTTGTAGGGAAGAGCAGAATTAAGAGATTGTGGGGTATTTGCCTTTTGCAATCTGGTGGTGTATCTGGAAAGAGCGAAATAATAGACTACATAACAATGTGATGAAGTCTATTGAACAGATTATTACTGAGGTCAAGTGTTTGTTGTTCAATTGGACAATCAACACTGACATCTTTGAGAGTTATAGTTTGTCTACTCTTTTATGTAATTGGGATGCTTTGATGCAAGCATCATTGTAATTTTTCAGCTTGGTCACTCTTGGTGACTGAGTTCTTTCTTTATAAAATTTGCCCTTTTAAGTCAAAAAAAAAAAAATATTGTTGTAGGGATTACGTCCCATAGGTGTGCGGCCGAACAAGATAGTTAGGGTTTTACCTTTGGTTGTATATAAAGGAAAACTACACTATGTAATAGGTTTGATCAACTAATGAGATGTTATACCGTTTCCCTTTCTTCTTTGTCTCTTCTACTATTTCCCTGCAAAACGTTATCAAGCACGAGCTCTAGCCCTGCCGTAAAAGAGTGAATTTTTTTTATTTCTTCTGATTATCATCAAATCAGTGAATACCTTTGTTTATCAATTAAATACGATAAAGTTAGGAACTTGGCCAATCTCAAGGAATCGTCATCTATGTTGGGTTTTTCACTCGCAAATGTATGCCTTAACATAAAACAAATCCTATATACATCTGCATCGTAACGCTTGAATGCAAATATGATTTTGTTTGACTCCTTGGTGATTGTCGATTCTTAATATTTACATGATGGACATCTAAGATTCATAATCCTGCAGGTCTTGGCATCTCATCTAAAAAAAGTCATGATTTCTTTTGTGATTGTGAACATGATTGTGAACATGGAGTTATGCCGAATTTAACTTGATTTTCTTCATACCATCCGATGCTTCTGAAAAAAAAGAGAAAAAAAATAAATAAATAATAATAATAATAAAATAAATAAAAATTTATCTACTGAAATCAATTGATTAGATCTTGCTTTGTACTGCATGAAATTAATTTAGGTACGTGTTTTTATATGTACAAAATTTCACATGGTCATGCTCATACGAATGATGATATAACAACAGTTGTCTCTTCTGCCATTGGTTGATTGGTAAAATTTTTATTTTTATTGTTTAATCGCAAAACCATGGAATTGTACCCGTTCATCAACATTTGTCTCTTGTGCCATTAATTCACATGTTTAATATTTTGTGTTTATGTATATTTAAGAAAGTAAAATATGTTGACCGCACGTTATTGTTTTCCCCCTCAAATTTGCAATGTGTTCTTTGAAATGTGAGGTATGTAACTAATGTTTACATCGATTTTTTGTTGGGCTTATTTATCTATTTTTCTAAGAATATGCTTAGTTCTGGTTTTTTCCTATTCCCTTAAGATAAGTCCATATTATATAAACGATCAATTTCAATTATGACTGTTGACCTCGTTCATTAAGAATTTTGGTTAATGTTATTAAGTTCTCTTGAATATGATATTGGCTATAGTTGAATGATGTCTTTTGTACAATTGGTTGTACCAACTCGATTCAAATATATTTATTTGGGGTTTAGAAGTACTTAAACATCATTATTGGATACTTGATATTTCCCCCAAATTTTAATGTTCCGTGGAATGTAATCCACTTGCTCAACTATTAAAGAGTCGGTAGTTTCAAAAGATACTTGCAAATAAAATCACATGTTTTTAAAAAAAAAATTTTTTTTGAAAGAACTCATAAAAAGTGATATGAGTCAGAAAAATTCCATTTTATGTACTTCATCCATGATACTAACAAACCAGTATATGTTGAAGTATGACAATAATAGAACTATCTTGATTAATCTATTCAACCTAAAGTAAGTGGTTGACATGTGTAGTGAGATTCTCTTGGATTGTTGAGTTAAAGAAATTTCTCAAATTAAGTTAAATGTAGCAAAGTTGAAAATGGAAAAAACCCCGAATGAGGGTTAGACGTACCGACTCATATAAAGCATGTGAAAAGGGACATATGTATCATGAGACAAAGATGTACTATTGTCTTCGGTAGTAATAACACCAATATAAAAGTGTCAACCGAGTATGGGATCAGCTAAAATGTAATTGTAGCTCCCATCATAAATGAAAGAGTTGGAAATGCACCTGGTCATAGGTGTTGGTATATATAATGTAATGTGTGTATCATAGTAGCAACCAGTTTTCACATCAACTTTAATGGCAACAAGAACTTTGCCGGGCCAATTGACTATCTTATTGAGTTGAACTAGATCCAATGTCTGCACTTATGGAATGAAAAATACGAGACATAAATTCTCTAAAGCAATTGAGATATATTGGGTAATATATATTCACTCTAAAGTACTTGAGTTGAATCCCACTTTTATTACGTAATAAGGCCACACCATTTATTAAAACTCTCAAGACCCAAGTGTCTAACTCATAGTTGTTTTTCTTCCACTAGCTTAAGGAATTTAAACCAGTTGTTGAACAAATTCCTTATAATGTGACTACAATGATTGGATCATCGAGTGAACAACTGCTCAAAATTTATTTTCAAGATAGAACAAAGACGTCACAAAATCTCCACATGTAACGAGAGATAATCACACCTTGTTAAATTTCAAACAAACCCATGCAAATGAATATCATGCAGAAACTCAAAGTGATGAGAATGTAATTGATTGCATCTTCTATAACCTTTAATGAATGTGGAAGGAAGCATATTCTTAGAGAGATTCATGAGTCAATTTGGTGAATTGTAAATCACTAGTATTTGAATTATTGAATACATATTGACCCCAACAATGAAATATTGGGTATTGAGTCATACAGACTTTGGCATAACCATAAATCCACCTTGGTTGTGACATGATGATCGTTTTGAAAGTACTCATACGTACATCATTTTATTGGAATGAACGAGACAACGGGAAAAAGATTAACAAAATGCGAAGTGAAAGCATATCTCTCACTAAGTGTTTTCTAAAGTACTAGATGCAAAACCCCCTTCCCAATATGCTTTTATGTAAGAAAGCATATCACTCTTCTACAAAGTCTTCAGTAAAATAGGATCGATACCATCCTAAGATGCAAATGGTAAACAATCCATATTACAAAGAAAACAAGGTTATATTTAGAAACATATCCATGTAGAATACGGACCATAAAAGTACTTATGGCTATGGTGGATGTTTTGACACTTTGAACTAGTTATATTTCCCAAGAAATTTGCGTTTGGAAAACTACTAGCACATATTTTACATGTAAAGGCTCACCACCCCTTGAAAATGCTAGCTAGTGCACATCAAAAATACTTGATGGTTATTGCATATTTAATAGGATGAATGCAGAGCGTCCTATACCTCATGGTCTCGCAAAGGCTACCATCAATGGTTACAGATGATGTCTAAGGAACAGGTTATGCGTACAAATCTACATTTTATTGTTTATTGGATATGCAATATTACACGTATCTTTACTTAGTTTGTTTTAGAACCCAATATTAGTCAAACTTTTATGCGTACCAGTTGGTTACTGGATTGAAGCCTGACATTCATTTTCTTACGCATTTTTGGTTGCACTATATATGTGCCATTACGACGCCACGTTGTACTATGACGGGTCTTTAAAATTGTTAAGTAGTTATGTTGGAAATGAGTTCCCAACAATTATCCGCATTTTAAAAACCTTTGGCAGGAGATCTCTTACCGCTAGACTTGCAGGTTGTCATTTTAATGAGATAGTCTTCCCGTCGTTAGGGGGAGATAAGAAAACGTATTTTCTTAGGGAACTATAGGAATTGTCGTGGAGTGTTCCCACTGTGTCTCATATTGCTCCTTGTACTCCACAAATGTAAATGTGAAGTGATAAAGAATAATCGATTTTCAGAATGTACACTGATGTCGCTAAAATGACAAGATCACACATACCAGCTACAAATGTTCCTGCAAGGTTAGAAATCCTCAGTATGGGGTACACCATAGACTAAGGTGTTGCAAGTACATTTGGTGTAAGTGTAGTTGAGGTTGTGGCTCCATAAAAGAAGATGGAGACCACCAGGTTCGATCAGTACTCACCTAGAAAGGAGGTAGATGAGTAAGGCACAACCTAATTTGTATCATTAATGAAATCATCTCATTTGATTGTATCTGACTATGTCCATGAATCAATACTTGAGGACGCTTCGAAGTTTTAAATGATTCTAGAGAATAATGAAATCCTGACGGATTATGAGAATGCACATGAGTCAATGGAAAGATCATGCATGCACAATGATGATATAATCCATAAATAGTTGCTCCAGAAGTAGAGCACAATGAGATCAAACCATGCTTTATTTTGATTAATTTCAAATAAATAGCATATTTGGCCTACGCAATCCAGGTAGAACTTAGTTCTTTAGAAGATATATGGATATTTGGTGTGGTAGTGCTAACCAACCAAGTGTAAAGCCTATGGGACATACATGATTATTTGTCATAGAGCACAGTGGGAATAATGAAGTCTCAAAGTATCAAGACTCACCTTGTGGCACAAGGTTTCTCACAAAGCCCTGGAATTGTCCACTTTTAATGAACGTTATAGCGTTCCGCTACTTAGTTAGCTTGGTAATTTCAAAAGGACTTGAAATGCAGCATATGTATGTGGTTATTACGTATCTCTGAAAGAATCAAGAGATAACATATATTTACAAAAGTACTTGATAGCCTTTTGTTACCCAAATAAAGTGACTCTAAACCACAGAGTGCGTTTACAGTTAGATAGAACGAACTTATAGATTGAAGCAATCAGGCGGATGTGGTATACCCGTCTAAGTGGCAATTGATTTGGAGGGGATAGACAAGTAAGGTATTTTCCCTTGCATATTCACAAACAAGTTCCTGATTTGGAATCCTAGCTACCTATGTTGATGTTACATACATGATGGGTGCTCTTGATGTAATAAGAGATCCTACAAGCTACTCTAAATCCAAATTTGAGATGAGAAATCTGGGGAAAGCTCGACCGTAAATTGAGCTTGTGGTATATTATTCCACTAGTTTGCAGATGTCTAAAGTTATCAGGCAATTTAACAAGGACATGCATCCTGCTAGCACTCCCATGGTTAGTCGAGGTTCAAATGTAAGTAAATGACCAATTCGTCTAAAGGAAGATGGCGAATATGTGTCGGGATATGAATTTACCTTATCTAAGTACAATAGACGCATTATTGTACTTAGCATAATGTACTCGACCAAATGTTACATCCTCAGTGAACTTGTTAGCTAGATATAGCTCAGCACCAACGTAACATCATTGGAATGATATAATGAACGTAATCATATACTTAAAAGTAACCATTGACATGAATTTGTCTTATCTCTGCAAAGACATAAAAAATGAATGCTAATGAAAGTGCAATCCAAAAGTTGTTGATTATGAAGGAACAATAATCTATTCTCCAATGAAAGTAATCAAGGGGAGATATGCTAGACTATTTTCTAAGTCATTACCGATATTTAGTTTCAAAGAGTACATGACTAAAGGAACTGTCTGGAACAAATCTGAAAGTAATCAGGGGGAGATGCCGACATCAGGGGGGGGATCCAAGGATATGATGTCAACATATTTTACTTCGAAATTGAAGTTGTGTTGTACTCTTTTTCCCTTCGATCGAGAATAGTTTTTCCCAAAGGGTTTTGTTACTAGACAAGGTTTTTAGCGAGACAACACTAAAAGCATCAAGTATGTTGAACATTGAAGACATAAAGATCGCGTTGATATTATTGAAAATATTCGAATCAAAGAAATGAAACGCGATAGTCTGTTAAGCAACGTAAATTCCAGAATCAACAACAGGGTCTTATAAACATTAAAGTCACCAAATTAAAGTGTGATAAACTCCTTTTGACTACATTAGACTAATGAAAATTGTCTGACATCAGGGGAGCATCTAATGGTGTGTTGAACTATTTTCCTTCACCTAGGTTGCTTTTTCCCACAAGGTTTTGTTACTCGGCAAGGTTTTTTTAATGAGACAACAACAAACACCGGGAAGTAATTTCCCAACTAAGGCTATTTTCTTTCCCACGAGGATTTTCTGCCTTAGGAGTTGTGAAGCAACTAGTCAACTTCAATGGAACAAAGTGATCATCTGCAACTGATCACCTTTACTTGCATCTGTCACGTTGTACTCTTTTCTCTTTGTCAAGGTTTTTCCCCAATGGGTTTTCCTTGTCAAGGTTTTAATGAGGCAACATATTCAAGTCCAACTATGTTCTAAGTTTGGTTAATATTGTACTCCTTTTCTTTAGTTTAGGTTTTGTTCCTCTAGGTTTTCCTGGAGAATTTTTAACGAGACAATTAACTTAGACTCGTCGATCTTTGAAGATCGTATTGCATGTGATGAACTACATGTAAAGTACGAGATAACATGTGAAGTATTACATGTGAATAGTTGTACCAAGGTTTTGTCCCACTGGGTTGTTCCATGTCAAAGTTTTAATGAGGCAATTGATTTCCGCACAAGTCATCTAGGATAGGACGACATTTGAAGAACTATATTCGAAACACTAAAGGTGAAGCACTGCATATAAAGTTCTATTGGACCGCACAAGGGAGAGTGTTGTAGGGCCTATGGCCCATAGGTGTGCGACCCACCAATATAGTTAGGGTTTTACCTTTGGTTGTATATAAAGGACAACTACACTATGTAATAGGTTTGATCAACTAATGAGATGTTATACCGTTTCCATTTCTTCTTTGTCTCTTCTACTATTTCCGTGTAATTTTTTTTTTATAATCTTAGCGTTTTCAAGGGACTAAATATAAAATATCAAGTGGACTAACTACAAAATATAAGATAAACATAAAGGCGATTAATTTTATGGGGGCTAAAGCCAGGGTTAACGAACCCTTGGCTCCATCCCTCATTCAGTCATACCTAAAATGTATTGTGAGGGATTGTTGTTCAGACTTAATCTCACGACTCTTATGACTCTATCTTACAATTATGTCATATAAGAATGATTTTGGAGAGCCCGCTATAATTTTATTTTTTCTTGAACAGAATGTCTATTTAAACAACATCAAGTACACACAAAAATGGCCCTCCGTCGCTGGTAAAATCGGGATTCCAATTTTGGGTATGTTAGTGCGTTTTCGTGCAAGTTGGACAATCTATCTGGATCTTTTGGTGGATTGACTCAACAGCTATATGGAATGTCCAAGTAATCACTAAATTATTTTTATTTTTATTTTTCAGAGCGAAAAGATTTCGTCATACTTTTATTCTCATATTATGTCACATATCGGATGTCTATTTTGTGAATAAAAACTAAACAATATCAGATTAGTAGATATTTTTGGCATATATTCCTCTTACAAAGCTCTACATACCTGCCAATGAGTTCATTCTGAAATATTAAACCTCATAATCTACCGTTTTTTACTTCAATGTCTAAAAATTCGTTGATTTTCAACGACTCATTTTCAAAATAGTACATGTAGGTGTTCTACATTTCGGAATACGCTGATTTTTAGTAGGAATGTAAAACTTTGTAAGAGGAGCATATCCACAAAATATTAGGTTCAAATCCATTACCGTCTGATTTTTATTACAAAAACGACGGCCAACGTGTGAGATAAAGTGAGAATAAAAGTGTGAGGGGGAATCCTTACTCATGAAAATGATATTCAGTTTATCCAAATTTAGAAGGAGAGAAAAAAAGAAAAAACTATGGTAAGGCCTATTCCTATGCATATGGCAAACATCATATTTTGTCATATATGCACCCACTATGGGTATGTCAAAGTGCAAACTTATATGCCTATATGTCAATTGTAACATATATGTATACACGACAGACTTTCCAGTGAGCTATAAAGTTTCCATCGCTAGATGGTCTAAATATCGCTCGCTGGTCATTCCAGCGCCAAGCTAGTCAGTATGTCGCTCGCTATTTTGATTATCGCTCATCAGTTCCTCATCCAACGGCTATAATTTTTCCCCTCTATAAATACTCAATTTCAAACTCATTTCAACTCACACCAGAATTTCTGAATCTCTCTAAAATTTCTCAATCTCTCAATCTTTAACTTCTCTACAATTCTTAATTTCTTGTCATATGGATTCACAATCTCAAAGACAAGGCAACGGTAAAGGTAAAAAGGTCAAAGTCCGGGGTGAAAAATACACCATGACAGAAGATGAATGTATTTGTCGTATTTATGTTTTTTTTTACCGAAGATTGTATCGATGGTGCACAACAACATGGTAACACCATGTGGGAAAATATGTTTCGTAAATATGAAGAAGAAACCAAAAACATCAACTCTCGTGATGCAAAAGGGTTGGCAGCACTTCATTGTAATCTACAGGGAAGTAACCATTTATGTTGGATTGATAATGCAACCCAAGAAAGGCCGGGAGAGTGGTCTTGTGAATGTTGATGTTGAAAGAAAGGTAGTAGCCCCAAATTCAAATTTTTCAAAAACCAATGGAATTTTGAATTTCTCTATTTGCTCAAATTTTTAAAAACCAATGAAGTTTCGTGATATTTATTATCTACCGATTGTACAATCGGTAGTCTCGTGATGATCTTTATCTACCGATTGTGTTAGTAGCCCCAAATTCAAATTTTTCAAAGACCAATGGAATTTTGAAATGTTTTATTTTCACAACTGATGGTTTCCTGACGTTTATTATCTACTGATTTTAATTGGTAGTATCGTGATGCTATTTATCGATGTTATTTATCTACCGATTGTGGTAGTAGCCCCAAATTTAATTATTTCAAAACAAAGCAAAGAAGAGAAGAACATAGTCACAATCGATTGATGAAACCAATACTAACCTACCGATTGTGAAGGGACATATAAGTATTTTCCAACCTTTTTTGTCTTATTAATCGCCCCTAATTCTTTCAGGGTCGGCCCTAAAGATGACGGGTAAGAAATAACATGTGATTGAGGATTTGATTTAATCTGTCATTCTTATTTGTAGCTTTTGGCACAATTCACTTTCTTTTATGTTAGATCAAAATCAATATATGAACGACATCCCTTGGTTTTTTTATTTAACTTGCTCCAAGACATTGAGCTTCTATCGAGTTATTTTTCTTCTATTGTTTTTGTGCATCAGTACAGGGAAGGTAACTTTGCAGCAGACATTCTCGCTAAAAAAATATGCAAACGAAATGTTGCAATGTACTTAGTTACATAAGCCTCCTAATTTTTTTGGTTGATACTATGAATTTTGATGTGATGGGGAGGGCCTTCCCAGGCTTGTAAGGCCCGATTAGTTTTTTTGTTTAATAAATTTACCAAAAAAGAGAAAAAAGGAAAAAAATCAATATATGATTGATTGATCAGGATTTTAATGTCATAACGGTGTCATATTGATTTAAATCTATAATAACTATTATAAAGGGAACACCCCTTAGCACTGTTCATGAACAGTAAAATGAAGCTGCACATTTTGGAAACCCAAACTTGCCCTTAATTATGTAACTCCATAAAAATTATCACCAAAATGAAATGAGGTTAAAAAGGTAAAATAAAAAAATAAATCAAAATTTATTAGTTGGGAGAGAATAAGAGAATAGAGAGCGGGTCATGTGTTTATAAATAAAAAATGAGGGCAAAAGGACATCACGTGCGAGGATCCCCTTAGGCACTTTCAGTGTTTTGAATCTGTAAATTCTGAGTTTCCAAAGAATTGCCCATTTTATTATTCTCACACAAATGATGTGTTTATAAATAAAAATGAGGGCATATTAGAAGTTTCCATGTAAAACATAAACATTAAACATATAAAACGCTATAAATCTCGACCCTATGATAATGGGTTCCATTGCCTGCACGTGGGAAAATCTTGTAAACGACAAACCAAACAATGTACGTGAGAAAAGGAAACACTTTAATTGGTATCAACTTCTTTGAAGATTAACAAGTGAGTGATAATATCCACTAGGCCCCTTATCCAATAACAAAGAATGGGTGCCCTTTTCCACAACTTTACCTTCTTCTAAAACAGCAATGAGGTCACAATTTTGTACACTACTCATTCGATGTGCCACCACCACAGTAGTCCTATTTACCATCAATCCATCCAACGCTTCTTGAACAATTTTCTCACTTTGGTTATCAAGTGCACTTGTTGCTTCATCCAGCAACAAAATCTTAGGATTTTTCAGTATAGCACGGGCTATTGCAATACGTTGTTTCTGCCCACCTGATAACTGTACCCCTTTGTCTCCGCACCACGTGTCGTACCCATCTGTAAGTCCTGAGATGAAGTTGTGAGCGTTGGATGCTCTAGCTGCATTGATCATCTCCGTTTCACCAATTTTATCCTCGTCGGTGCAGTATAGAATATTTTCTCTGATGGTACCAGCAAATAGTGTTGGTTCTTGACTGACTAATCCAATGTGTTTCCGAAGCGACCTCAAATGGTAGGACTTCAAATCGCAGCCGTCGATCGTAACCATTCCCTTTGATGGATCGTAAAATCTTTCAATCATACTGATTATCGTTGATTTCCCGGACCCACTTCTTCCTACCAAAGCCGTTGATTTTCCCGCTTCGATACTAAGATTAAACCCATTGAAAATGAACAATTCGGGTCTGGTCGGATACGCGAAATGGACATCATGAAACTCGATTTGACCCGTTAATGTATCGGGCTGATACCCATCTGGATCTTCCGGCTCGATACTAGTGTAACGGTCCAAAACCGTGAATACAGACCCGACTGCATCAGAACCTTTGGCTAGATCACTTGTTGTACTTCCAGCTTCCGCAATTACACGTCCAGTGCTGATTAAAATCATGAAAACTTCTAAGAAAGCTTTTGTTGTCATTTCACCTTGGAATACCAGTTTCCCACCATACCAGAAATTTAAAGCCCATGAAAAAATGATGATAGATTGAGAAAAGGCCAAACCAAGCCCAGCAATCCATGACAGACGAGTGTTCTCCAATTGGGCTTCACAAAACATATTTAGGATTCTTGATTGAGAAGAGAATGAAGTGATTGTCCTGAGATTTGAAACAGCTTCTGCAGCCAGTTTACTACTTTGATTTTGAGCATTTCTGGATTTGTTGTACATGGATTTTATCAGGACGCGGCGCGCATAGAAGCATACAATGATCAAAGGCTGGACGGCTATGATAAGAATCGCGAGACGCCATGCTATGATTAAGCCCATTGCGCACGCGATGATTACGGAAGAAAAGGTTTGGATTAGAAGTGACATTCTATCTCCCACCAGCAATCGCACCTGCAAAATTAAGCAACTGTAAGACAACTTACATGGTTCATTTCATACTAGCCGATTTTGCCTCAGTCAATGTGATGTGTGCAGAAAGATATCGGAATACAAAATTAGCTGGTAGGGTGGCACAGACAGCTTACCATATTAGCATCCTTTGCAAGCCTTGAGCAAAGTGCACCACTAGAGTTCTCATCTTGATCAAACCATCCAACTTCAAATGTCAAAATCTTTGATAACATCCTTTCTCTAATCCTCTTAGTCAAGTACTCTCCAATTATAGCAAAATTATAATGTTGGCACAAATTCACAACAAATGAAAATATGGCCAATCCAGCGAATATACATGAATAAATCATGGTCTTTACCTTGATCTGACTGTGATCATTCAAGAAATATACGAAGATCATATGAGCCATTGCTAAGCAATAAAAAGGTTGCACTGCGCCAAATAACATCGAACTTACACACCCTAATAAGGCCTGTTTCCACTCAGGCTGGTACAGTGCTAATAACCTCCAAAATGGTGGTATTCTGAAATCTTTCCCAGAGTTATTGCATTCGTCTAGAACTGGACTGACCAAAGAATTCTTCGAGTTGGATTGGCTCATATTTCCACAAATGCATGTCATTGAATTTCCAGTAAGGATTTCCTTATGCATTGGCGTTGATCTCTTGTCTGTCATCTCTTGGATACAAACGAGAGAAGAATACAAACCGTTTTCAACCTCGAGTAATTCATTGTGTGACCCAATTTCCATGACATGCCCATTCTGAACTGCAGCAATTTTATCTGCATTACGAACTGTAGAGAGACGGTGAGCGATTATGATTGTGGTCCGTCCTAGTGATGCTTTATTAAGTGCGTCTTGTACATTTCTTTCAGAGTCTGAATCCAATGCACTTGTCGCCTCGTCTAGCAAAAGAATTCTTGGTGCTTTTATCAATGCTCTTGCAAGTGCAATTCTCTGTTTCTGTCCGCCAGACATCTGAATTCCTCTCTCACCTACCTGTTTACAATCAATTTATGGTTTTTCAAGTATTGATTATACAGAATTTGAATACTTCGTACGAATTTTTATCTGCTGTAATGGTTAAGAAAAAGAGCATACCTGGGTATCATATCCTTTTGTGAGTTGACTGATGAAACTGTGAGCATTTGCAGCTTTAGCTGCATCAATGACTTCATTCATGGTGGCATCTTCTTTTCCGAAAAGTATATTTTCTTTGATTGAAGTGCCGAATAAAGCAGGTTCTTGACTTACTAAACCCATTTGCGCTCTTAACCATTTAAGTTGAAATTCATGTATCTTGGTTCCATCAATAAGAATTTCCCCATCAAGTGGATCATAAAATCTTTGTAAGAGTGAGATGACAGTAGATTTTCCACAACCACTTCCACCGACTAACGCAAGCGTCTTACCCGCTTCGATATTCAAGTTGAAATCCTTAAGAATTAAGGTTTTGGGTCTTGATGGATAGGCGAACTCAACGTTCTTGAATTCAATAGAACCTGAAATGCTTGTTAAAATCTTTCCTTTAGTGCTTTCAGAATCAATTTTCGGTATCCTCGTTATTACCTCCATTATTCTTTCTCCTGCTGCACAAGCTTCTGAAAAGCACTTCACATTTGAAAGTCCAGCTCCTAATGATCTGACATGGACAAGAAGCAAAAGGGAAACAGATTAAAACAGAGCAAAACAGAGCAAATGAGTTGAAATCACTAACAGTTTGAGAGAATTTATTACAGGCCACCGGAGCAAAGAGCGGCACCAACAGCAAAAACAGTTCCTCCTTGAGCACCATGGTACATGACCAATCTACTACCATACCAAGACAAAAATGACCAAATAGCAAAAGTGACACTATTGCTTCCAAGTGCTAATCCCTTAGCTAGGCCCTGTTTCAATCCGAGTTTAACCGATTCATTAAGTGCTTCGGAGAATTCAGCAACCGTTTTTTCTTCGCCGACAAAGGAATAAACCGACCTAATCGATGAAATTGCTTGTTCTACAATAGACCCAGCTTTGTTATATTCTCCTCTCATTTTCCTTGATAGACTCATCAAAATTCTCCCATATATTAAACCAGGAACGATCAAAAATACCACAAATGGAAACCCTACTAATGCTAATCTCCACATTAGTAGAAATGCTGTCACATAACTTCCAACAAACATTGTACAGTTCATTAAGAAGTTTGGAACCTGAAATACATCATCGGAATCAACATAATGTTAGCATTTACGAAAATATAAATCCTCTATACTGATTCAAATGATTTTCCATGTCGGACGTACCTTTTCGGTAAGTACATCCTGAATGATGAAACTATCATTACAAACATTTGTAATGACTTCAGTAGTAGTATTTGAAGATGGTGATGATTTGAGATCAAAGTAACTTATATCTTGTCTTAATACTGCTTTTAAGTACTTTTCTCTCATTTTTGATGCTTGTCTTTCTCCTGTTTTTGTCCAACAATACCCTTCTGCAAAAATCAATATAACTCATTCATGCCAATAAAGAATTGTAACACCAGAAAACAAGGCAAAAAATTCAACATTCATATCAAAAGATATTTACCTAGAAAACATGCAACCCACCATCCACATGCCATGTACATGAGTGTCACTGCATTCTGCCACATACACCGACACCGACTTCATTCAATCAAACATCAAACAACCAACCTTGAGAGACAGAGAAAGGGAGGGAGAAAAAGAGAGTACCTTATTGATGTTATGAAGAAAGAGATGAGGATCAGCACCAGAAGAACCAACACCAAGATTATTCATAAACTTGCCAGTTACTAATAACAACAATGGAGTACCGAAACCATCACCAACTGATCCGATAAATCCAAAAATCATTAGCAAAATATCTACATCATCAGCATGCATGAAAATCGAACTTATCAGGGAATATTTTCTCCCATTCTTCCTCTTCTTCTCAGTATGACCCATTTCCTTCCCTAGTCCTCTGTAGTCAAGCAAATTGATACAAATTTCTCTCTTTGTTTTCTGGCTTTTAAAAGCCCATATCTTTCTGCCCTCTCTCTCTTCTTTTACTACTCAATGAATGAGACTTCTCTTCTTTTACTACTCAATGAATGAGACTTATACCCTTGATAGGGGAACAACCTTTTATATATGGATAGAGAGGTTACCCCATTTTGGTTTTCATTTTTCTTCTCCTTTCCACGGGATCTTTTTTTGACACATACCTTCATTTTCTTTATAGTTTTTTTTGTCTGCCACCCACATATTATATATCAAATTCCAAAAGCCCTCTTTTCGGTATATCTAGATGTTTAAGTGCACTTTCCATCTTTCACTTGACTAAACTACCCTTTCATCTTAACCCAACCATGCACCTGTCAGGACTGAAATTCACTTTGGCTGGAGATGTGGAAGATCCCTGAGTCTACATTATGATAATATCGTCTTTCTTCTGCTCAAGTAATTTCAGAACTGGTCCTGAACCAAGCTCAAACAGCATCACAGTAGCACGGTTGAATGATTTAATGTAGGAATTAGCTAACTCACATTCGGCTATTGAAAGTTTAACAGTTTCGAGTAGAGATTTTGCTTCCATAATTCTTCCACTGGATCCCTCTCTACTTCAAACTGTTAAACCTTCAATAGCTGAACGTGAAAGTCTTGCTTCATACATCATACTCTAAGGCTGCAGCAGGTTTACATGCCTCGATACTTATACATAAAAAAAGAAGTTCAAAGTAGAAGCAAAACAAATTTCAGTGTTATTCTCCCTGTAAGCAGTTCAAAGATGGTAACAAGTGCGAAATTACAAACCAATAGGAACTATAACACCAATAAGAACAATGCTAGGTACTGCAAAACAAGTAGTAGCTAGAATATGTACAGCATTAGCCATGATTGGCTTACCCTGTAGTGATCTAATTAGAGACACGGATAAACCACATTCACAGAAGTTTACAAGAAATTTGTCTTTAATTGCTTTTAATACATTGAACTGGCTAATTGTAATCGGATCCACGAATACCTCCATTACCAATCTATTTCTAAATCCTACCATAATAATCCTTTAGAGGTATAGGTAACCAAAAGTAGCACATATAAATATACTAGTATATATAACAGAACCCCTCTTCAACAGTACTAAACCAAATTCTGGAGACAAAACCTCTAGTTAGAAAGAAAACAGAACACAAAAGATCAGTTAGCTCCTGTTCAAAGCATACTTTCAGTGGACATGCACAGTAAATAGAGGTGAGCAATCCCATCTGCAACCATTCAATGCACAGATTGGATTCCAAGCTAGATTTGGGAATAAATGTCTATCAACGCCTAAGTTGCAGAATATTAAAAAAATTACCATCTGTTACGCATTTTATCAAACAGATAGTGAGACTAACTGAAAAGGTACCCATATGTATATCAATCCAATCCAAAACAGAAAACATATATCCAGTTATCCATCAAATCCAAAATTAAAAAACTTATATGTATTTCCATCCAATCCAGAATTGAACCAATTACAAATACATTTGGAGATTTCTCTCTAAAGACAATGTGGTGGAAGCAACTAAAAACGCCACCTAATAATAGAAAATCAAATGTAACCGATACAAGATAACCCGCCAAAATTTTAAAATTAAGAAATTAACGAAAGAATCACCTGAACATGTAATTGCCTGGAAAACATAAGGAGAACCAATCACCATTAGAAACTTTTATTATTACAGTCAAGGAGAATGGAAAACAAACAGTAATTGCCTGGTTTTTCTGAATCAGAGGGTAGGTTAGTCAAATTACAAGGCTATTGAGCATGCGTGACACGTGCACCTCTTAAACTTAGTTTTGGATAGGAAATCTTTTTTATTTTTTGGGCTGCATGATAAATTAATTATGTGTTTGAGGGCTGGATTGAATTTAGATAAATTTATTCTAACTTTATTATTGTTTTTTGTTTAAAGTTTTTTTTTTCCTACAAAAGCAAATTTTGTTAAAAAAATGAAGTCAGACATTTTGTTTGATGGTTGTGATTTCTTGGCATCTTATGCTTCTCCAATGAGAGGAGAATTGAGAACCGTATCCAATACCACCACCATTCGTACACTTGCAAAATAATGCGACCTGTTTCAATCTTATTCTTTATTCCATTAGGTAAAAATTGCAACTTTCTAATATTAGTATAAAAATGGTTGGGTAAAAAATAAAATCAAAATTTTTGGTCAATGGGTAGTTGAAATTACAGGAACCATAGATAAAAACCTCAAAGGATAGGAAAGCCATTTTGTCCGGCACATATGTCACTACGAGATAGGACCGGCTGATAACCACTGGATTCTTCCTTGGATTTTTTTCTTCGAGCTTTGGTTATCATCGGCATTTTTATACAAGTAACCAAATACTCCAAGAAAATTAATTAATGCGTTCAACATGCATGACATGATTACAATTTACAAGAAATTCTCTGATCCACGGTTAGCATCGTGGACAAGATCATTCAACGATACATGCAGAAGAGGGAGTATAGCTTGACTTCCTTTGCCTGAAGCCATGCCACCACCAAAGCTAGCCCAGAAAACCTTTGATTTTACTTTTGTATTTACGGAGGCCGGTTTTTATGGGCATGGCAAGCATGAGAGTTTGCCATTTTTGCACCCACTATGGAATTGGCAAACTGGCCTGGCTAAGTCTAACCCTTATGGGCTAGATTGGTCAAAAAGTGTTGCAAATCCAAAAAAAAAGTGTGAGAAAAAAGTTAACACTACTTCTCTCTCCTAACAAGTGCTCACAGCTTAACAAGCGGCGAGATTGAAAATCTTCAGCAAGTGGTCCCACGCCGAACGATTCGTGCTTTTGCGAATATTCCAGCAAGATCGCCGAACTATTGCCGCTTCCCCGGACGCTGTTCCATTCGTAGTTAGAGGTCTTGCGTCCGCACCATTCAGCTCTTGACCTTTTTTTTCACCAACAACTATTTTTTTTCCAGAATTTCATTTTCTAAATGTTTGGCAATTTGTTCCAATGGTTGTTTGTTTCAAAATTTGAGAATTTACCAAAGTAAGGGAAATCTTCCATTACATTGCAAAACAAGGTTACAATGTTTTTTGAAGAAATTAAAAATACATTAAAGTTAAAATAACTTAAAACATAAAAAGTACATTGGAATTGAAATCTTACTTCTAAATAAATTAAAATATAAAAAGTACATTGAAATTGAAATCCTACTTCTAAATAACTTAAAACATAAAAAACTACATTGAAATTGAAATACTACTTCTAAATAACTTAAAACGTAAAAACTACATTGAAATTGAAATCCTACTTCTAAATAACTTAAATTATTACTAATACATCACTTTAATTTAGAGGATAAGTGGGAATCCATGACGGGCCAAAATATCGATTTCTTCCATATTTTGTAGAAGGGTTTCTCCCCATTCCCGTAATTTATCCAAGTTTTTGTCGTAGGATCTTCATGTCCGATTCTCTTTGTTGCGTTTGTGCCAAGATTGAAGAACTTTCCATGTTCTTCCTCAACTCTTCCTCTGCGAGAGCGACTACGATGGGTCAAGCATACTCAAAGTATGTGGCCCCTTTTCTTTTTTAACACGTATATAAAGTAAAAATAAAGTCCAAAACAGTTTATTACATAAATATTTAACTAACTTTTTTCGTTAACTTCCTTCTTTTTCTCAAAAAGTAAGTCTAACCCTTATGGGCTAGATTGGTCAAAAAGTGTTGCAAATCCAAACAAAAAGTGTGAGAAAAAAGTTAACACTACTTCTCTCTCCTAACAAGTGCTCACAGTTTAACTAGCAGCGAGATTGAAATGCTGAACAAGTGGTCCCAACGCTGAACGATTCAGCGTTTTGCGAATATTCCAGGGCATCAGCGCTGAACTATTCAGCGCTTTCCTGGACGCTCTTGCATTCATCGTTAGAGGTTGGCGCTGCACCATTCAGCTCTTGACCTTTTTTTTCACCAACAACTATTTTTTTCCAGAATTTCATTTTCTAAATGTTTGGCAATTTGTTATGTTCCAATGGTTGTTTGTTTCAAAATTTGAGAATTTACCAAAGTAAGGGAAATCTTCCATTACATTGCAAAACAAGGTTACAATGTTTTTTGAGGAAATTAAAAAAAATACATTAAAGTTGAAATAACTTAAAACATAAAAAAGTACATTGGAATTGAAATCTTACTTCTAAATAACTTAAAACATAAAAAAGTACATTGAAATTGAAATCCTACTTCTAAATAACTTGAAACATAAAAAACTACATTGAAATTGAAATACTACTTCTAAATAACTTAAAACGTAAAAAACTACATTGAAATTGAAATCCTACTTCTAAATAACTTAAATTATTACTAATACATCACTTTAATTTAGAGGATAAGTGGGAATCCATGACGGGCCAAAATATCGTTCTTCCATATTTTGTAGACGGGTTTCTCCCATTCCTGTAATTTATCCAAGTTTTGTCGTAGGATCTTCATGTCCGATTCTCTTTGCTGCGTTTGTGCCAAGATTGAAGAACTTTCCATGTTCTTCTTCAACTCTTCCTCTGCGATGCGACTACGATGTGGTCGGGCTACATACTCAAAGTATGTGGCCCCTTTTCTTTTTTTAACACGTATATAAAGTAAAAAATAAAGTCCAAAACAGTTTTATTACATAAATATTTCACTAACTTTTTTTTCGTTAACTTCCTTCTTTTTCTCAAAAAGTGAATTTTTTGCGGGGATTTGGAGGGGGCGGGGTTTTAGTTTATATACGTGTCATAAAAAGAAAAAGGGCCACATACTTTGAGCATGTGGCCCGACCACATCGTAGCCGGGGCGCTTCCTCTGTTTCATACTTGATCACTCTTTGTGCTTGAGCGTTTTCAAGAAGTTCGATGAGTTTATCCATTTTTTTCATCTGATTTCTGCGATGCTTTAGCCTCACGAGCCCTTTTCTTTGCTTGATCTCTCCCTCCACTTCTAACGTCACTTGTTTGTTCGAAATAACGTCTTCTCTTTGATATGTCCGAGGTTTCAGAATTATGAGTAGATGAAGTGCTACCAAACCTTGCCATATCTTCCAAATCTTCATCCATATTATCGACTTCATTTTCTTGAGTATGTTGAGTATGTTGAGTATGTTGAGTATGTTGAGTGGAAGTACCTCCATCATCATTATTCACCGCTGGGTTGTAGTCGGGTTGATAGGTCTTCAGGATCTGGAAAACCGATTCGTGCTTCCAAGGTTTTTCGATCTCTGCTTCATAATGTTGTTGTCCACGACGATACTGGGAAAAAAATGTATTAGACAAACACGATTTTCAGACGCTGCTCTGTTAAGCCCTGTCAAACTAGTTGACCAAGTCAAGCGTTGTTCGGTTCAGCTTTCACCTGGATGTTGTACTGTTCAGCATTTGGCTTCTTGATTCGCCATACCATAGGGCTTAGGAGGTTTCCTAGGCGGCGTGGATAGACAATCTAGCTAATAGATTAGAAGACCATAGGGGTTAGCCTAAGTGGAAAATTTGCCACTTAGTCAGGCCAGGTCAAGTTTCCACCTAGGCGGTCTAGTTTAGATCGCTAGGTGTAGAGTTGATAAACTTATTAGTTTTTTAATTTTTATTTTTCTTCTCTCCTACTTTTTAGTTATTATAACAGATTTTTATTATAAAAAGACCCCACAAAATATTTTATAATCCCTAAAATCTAAAAAAGACCCCACCTAATACAAATAACTAATTTTTTATTGACAAGGGTCCCACAATACACAGTATAATATACTACTTTAATAAAATTTGTCAGTTTTACCATAGTGGGGAAACTAGCCTTTATACCTCCTCCCATAAGAATCGGTCTGACGCTGTATTCTAGGGGTATGCAACGGATGGACGGTTGCGCATTAGGGGTCACCGTAACCAAACCGTCAAAATTGCGGATTTGAAAAATTGAATCGTAACCCGCCCAATCACCGCGGATTTGACCTCTGCGAGATCCGATTGTATGGAACGGATGCGGATTAACCGCGGATTTAGTAAAAAAATAAAAAAAATAAAAGAAGAAAGAAAATAAGTAAAACATTGCAGTCGTAGTCGTACTTGCAATGATATTACTAACAGATGCATCCAAAATTGGTTGCAACCCTACAAGTGCATCTTCAGTCGAATTACTAATGTTAATTTTTATGAATTTTCTTATCATAGAGAAGAACAACTGTGAAATGAAAATGAAAATCATTTAAGAAAGTGGTTTGGCCAGAGAACCTGAGAGACAAGGTAGTTAAGAGGTGAAAGTATCTTAATGGTTGATAATGGAGAAAAACTTCCAAGGAGTTTATTATTACTGAGCTGAGACTCATGAAAGAAATTATTCCGAGAAACACTTCTGCAAATGAAACTATAAAGATATTTAGGAAAATCAAAAACAAATTTTAATTAATTGACATTTCGTGTTCGCCACCAGAAGTTAACTAACCATACTATTTGTCACATAGATTACGGTGCGGATAAATCCGCGGATTTACAAAACCAACCGCAATCAAACCGCTAAACCTTGTGGATTTGAGAATTCATCCGTGACCAGCCCATAGACTCTTCATCGGATTGGATTTCACCCTTATTATTGCGAACCGTTGGGGATGAAATCCGGCTGTTCCGGATTGTATGCACACCCCTATTGTATTCTAAGTCGGCTGAAAAAGAAAAAACGCAATGAAAAAAGGGCCAAGTCCTGTGCCAAGAAAATTCAAATCCAACTAGCTTTTACGCCCTTCCCACAATCTTTCTAGTTACACTACCGGATACATGCTACTATTAGCTGCTTCCCCCAAGCACAGACAGATGTGAACATACCTCCAGGACATTAATACCAAGGAGATCAGAATCAGATATTCATAAAATCTTTCGGCACATTTACTACCCTACCAACAAATTAATGCAATATCTGCTTTTTTGTTCTTGGCATATTAGTCTACCCATGACAAAATAATAGCAACGTGTCTTTTGTTTGGAGTCTTAGGTTATGGCTTGTCATGAGTCCTTATACCACTTCATTTGGCCCTTAATTTCTTCGTTCTGAAGCTTCTGGTTCTGCGTACCTGTATACGTCTTGGTCTCTTCATCAAGCTCATGATGTGAAGTCTAGCTATAGTTCTAAAACAGTTAATTAAAGCTGTGTCCAGGTCAGTAATATAAGATAAGATAAAGAGTTGACTGTTGCCTGTCCATTTTAAAAGCAATCAATAAACGCAAGATGATTATGATAATATTGTAAAAATACATAATAATTAAAATGATTTTCTGAGTGAATGAATTAGATACCATTAGTATGCTCTGATATTTGTTCGTGATCCGGCTACATCAAAAAAAAAATATGTACGAAAAATGGGATGGTGTTAGATCAGAGAGTATGCTCGAAAGCAGCATCACATCCATTGGACATCACACGTCCCACAATCGGTCCATATTTGTTCCGTTAGGTTTTAGACGGTTTTGTAGTGATTCGTTGGAAGTTTTGTCCAGAACCACCGAAAGAGAAAACCTACGATAACTAGCTAGATGATGAAATTTTATAGAGTTAAATTTTGTTGTTTTCCCCTTATCTCGTGCTCATCAAATTAATGGTTGGTGTGAAAAAAAAAAGGCTGCTACAGATAAAGGTGTAAACGTGTTAGAAGCAGGATCGTGAAAACGAAGCAAAAAAAAAAATCAGTTTCTAGAACTTGAAAGTTGTGCCAGCACCACCGAACACTGATGTCTATGATCCATTCATTGTTTTCTGTTTATGCGTTGTTTTTTTTCACAGAAGAATGAAAAAGAAATGACAATGTTCTGCACTTCTAAGTAGTTAAAGCCCCACCACCACTTTAACAAGAAAGCACAGCAGTGTTTTTGAGTTATGGATTGCCAGGAGCTTCCATGAATTACTGTTGGACAAATACTTGCTGTAGGACAAGGACACTTGATGCAAAAAAGGTATAGATATGAATATGGTATAGATACTTGCATGCGCCATTTAATAACTGATCATCTTTTCATTACTGTTTATACGACCTTATCCTTTGGCTCAGTTACTTAATTGTGACCACTGCTCTGCAGAGACCATTGAATGTGAAGGTTTTTAATTTGGTTGTGGTGTTGCGTATTGATAAGCAGGCAGCATTCAGTATATATATATACTGTTCCGTCCTCCTATATATCGTTTATCCAAAAGAAGGTAATTAAACCGCTATTAATTTGTTTACGGGCTTGTACCGTTGTACGTACTCCTGCTGAGATACGTACTGAAGTAACTGAACTGTTTTCCACACAGTTTATTTAATTAGGAGTGATGATAGGTTGACCGTGCATTCTGCCGGGAGAGACATAAAAAGGGAGCCCGGGGGCCACCGGAAGAAAACAGGAGGGCAAGGCATTTTCTGTTTTTCTTGGGAGAATGCACGGTACATTCTCCCGGTCAACCTATATCTTTATTACTAGTTAATTAGTAATCCTTGTATCGTATTTGTCAGAATATTATCAGCTTCAGAGTTCGGTTGGTGCACTGAACTTAGGCTCATCTGCAAACGTAAATTAATATACCTCATTTATGTCTTTTAATTTATGTGATGTCGTGACTCGTGAGGCCACATCTAGTTTCAATCTCCTTTGGGTCGATGCCAAAACGTAGTAACTAGACAATTTAATTACACCCAAGCTCTAACGAGCTTTAAGAACCAAGTAACGTAAGAAAAGACATTGTATAATTTCCAGTGTATGGTTCTTTCCGGTGTTAACAAGCCTATCACCCGCTGCCTGACCTCAGGTCTCTTCAAGAACTCCACCTTTAAAACCGATTCAAGTAGCTCATGAATAAGAATAAATCATCTGTTGTGAGCACTATAAAAAGTTGGTTGATACTGCTAGCTAGAAGGAAAAAAACAGTTCATGAAATTCCTTTTATTTTGTTTAGTTCATTTTTGTTCCCCATTGTTCTCAAATTGCATATATATATTGCAAACATAATAAAAGCATCAAAATACCATAGTAGTAATGTTTTGTTTTTCCTCTCTACTTTTTTTGTTTCCCACTCAAACTTGATTTCAACAGTGCCAGGCCAAACAACCTGTTTGAGATGGACGTGAGAACCTAGTGTTGAATAAAGCCGTGGATCCTGACAATACTCAACTTGCAGAAGAAAAAAGTAGTACCAAGGCTGAATTCAAAAGACTGGCTAAAATGCACAACGATATTTGGAAACAAAGAGCTAACGTCAATTGGGTTGTAGAGCATGAGAATAATACCCGATTCTTTCATAAGTATGCTTCTGCTAAACAAAGAGCCAAAAGTTTTTCTCAGCTCAACATAGATGGGGATGTCACAAGAGATAAAATTGTAATTAAAAAATAAGTAGTATCTTACTATCAAAGTCTTTTCGAAGAAAATATATATTCTCGTCCTCAACTTGATGGTCTCAATTTTCCATCCTTAACTGCCGTTAAAGCTCACAAGCTCGAAGAAAGATTCACAGAGGAAGAAGTCTACAAAGCTTTGAATGATTTAGCTCAGGAAAAAGCTCCAGGACCCGATGGAATGCCCATATTTGTTATCAATAAATCTTGGGACTTCATGAAAACTGATATCATGCTGGTGATGAATGAACTTTTCAGCAGGAAAGTGATAGATTGGAGGCTCAAACCCACGTTTCTCGTTCTTGTTCTTAAAGTGCAAGATCTGGAATTTATAACTGACTTTCGGCCAATCAGCTTATTGATTAGCATCAACAAGATTATTTCCAAAGTCATCGCGACAAGACTCAAATCGGTTCTTCCTAAAATCATCAGCCACCAATAATCAGCTTATGTGAAGGGCAGGCAAATAATGGATGGAGCTATCATTGTGAACGAGTGCATCAATTCTACTCAAAGATTTCATCAAACAGGTATTTTGTGTAAAATTGATTTTCAAAAAGCTTATGACAATGTTGCTTGGTCATTCTTGGATTATGTCATGCAAAGAATGGGGTTTAATATTGTTTGGAGAAAATGGATTGAAGCTGCTATTTCTCGTGTGATTTTTTTGGTGCTCATCAATGGCTCTTCTAATGGACGATTCAAAAGCTCAAAAGGTCTTCGGCAGGGTGATCCCCTTTATCCCTTCCTTTTCTTGCTTATTGTTGAATCTTTGAACTTACTCTTCGAAAGAGCTGCGCAAATAGGTTGGTTTAAAGGATTTGAAATAGTGCCAGGTGGAACGAAAGTAACTCATTTACAATTCGCTGATGATACGTTAATTTTTCTGCAACACGATCAGCATAGCATCTCCAACTTGCGCAATATTTTGATTTGGTTTGAAATCATCTCAGGCCTTAAGGTGAACTTTCATAAAACTTCAATCATGCCTGTAGGGGACATTCCTAATATCAACACTCTCGCTGTCTCCATGGGATGTAAGGTGCAAAATCTACCTACAACTTACCTGGGTTTGCTGCTAGGAGATTCCTACAAATCCAACTTGAAATGAAATAAAATTATTGAAAGGGTTGAAGCTGGCCTCCCTTCATGGAAATCCAAAGACCTTTCAAAAGGAGGTAAGCTCACTTTCATCAATTCCGTCTTGTGTTCTCTTCCGATTTATTACTTCTCTATTTTCGAAGCCCCGATGACTGTTATTCACAAGATCGAAAGAATTATTCGCAATTTTCTATGGGATGGCGACAACGATAAGAAGAGGTATCATTTAGTGGATTGGCTAGAAGTGGCTCTTCCTAAAGAGTTGGGAGGACTTGGCATCAAACAGTTGCATCTTATGAACGTGGCTTTGCTTATGAAATGGTTGTGGAAGCTAGGATCTGAAATCAACCCACTGTGGAAGCAACTTATATTTGAGAAGTACGAGTATGCACAATTAGATTGGTACACCAAATCTTGCAACCAGCCTTATGGATGCAGCATATGGAAAGGCATCAACAAGCATGTTGAAAAATTCAAAGCTAACTGCATTTTTGCTATTGGGGATGGAAGTAGAGTAAGCTTTTGGCACGACATATGGATAGGAGAGGAACCCCTAGCAACTCAATTCCCAGCTGTTTATAACGCATCAAACTCGAAGAAGAATACTGTCAATCAGATGTACTCGAGTAACTCCAATTCTTGGATCCTCGGCATCACTAGAAGGGTACAAGATCACGTAATTAGAGAAATTGCATCTCTGCTCCATATACTTGATTCGAATGGAGCAATTCCCTCTGCATATGTCGATGTTAGATTATGGAAACATGGGCAAAACACTGGTGAGTTTTCTGTTAAAAAATGTTATAATTGGTTAATCAAGGAAAATCTAGAAGACCACGGCTTGTTATCTTGTGTTCATCCGAAGAAACTTTGGTCGAATTTGTGGCCAGCAAAAGTCATCTTTTTCATGTGGAGTGCAAGTAAACACAAATATTAACTCAAGATCAGATTTGTAAAAGACATTGGAGACCATGGGCTAATCATTGCTATATGTGCATCAAGGATGAAGAAACACCAACGCATATGCTTATTCACTGTCAGCTAGCTGTTCATATTTGGGACTACTTTCGAGCAAAATTTGTGCTGATCTGGGCAATTCCTCCGTCAGTCGATGTTGCGCTTAGCACTTAGCCGTCACCCTTGAGTAAAACAAGAAAATCTCTCGTCATCGATGTCTTACCTGCTGCAATTCTCTGGTCCATGTGGAAGGAAAGAAACCGAAGAGCTTTCAACAACAGGACGCTCACAAATGACAAACTCATACTGCGAATTAAACATACCATTTCCTACTGGCTTTATCTTCAGCCTGCTTTCCAGAATACTCCTCTCAAAGAATTCATGCTTAACTGGAAAAATGTGGTATTTGAACCTCTTTAAAGACGTCAAGTCACAAACAATTTTGCGTATGAATCTTCCATTTTTGTTTTGTATTATGGTGTTTTTTTCTTTGTTGAGAGTTGTTTCGTTCCTTGATAGGAACACATGAGTTGTAATTATGCTCCAAGTTGGCTTTTGCCTCTAATAAAATTACCTATTTACGGATCAAAAAAATAAAAAATAAAATAAAGCCGCGGATCTCGCAACCACGATAACTTACAATATAAGCAAACAATTGCTCGTGACATTCCTTAATTCTGATGATTTTTCTTTAAAGAAAACAAAAGATACTAGTAACTTGGTACATGGTTGGTAAGTGGAATTTTGATACTCACTGCAGCCTTTATCGAAGAGGAGTCGATATATATCGGTATATTTGTCGTACTTTTCTAGGTACCTTCCAAGGATCAGGTTGCACCTGTGAATTGGAAAAACCATAGCACAACTCTCACCCGGTGACACCACTAAGGCGATGGCCAATATCAGAGAGGGTGTTGACTTTAAATTGGCAGCGTGGATGTAAAGCTTAGCTTACCCTGGCTTACGCTATGCTAAAAAGTCCCAAAATGTATTTTCTTACTACCTGTTTTGTATGTTTAAAACTGAGGCTTAAGCTCGGTGTAAAATATTGGCCAAGCCCAACTAGCTTGTCAATACCCTTCCAAGTAAGATTTCTAAGTCGGCCACTGCCTACGAGAAGTCATCCGCTGATAGGGGTAAGCATGGGCCGGTATGGACCGGTTTTCACATCATCCGCATCTAATCCAATTCACTACGGATTTCAAATTTGGCATCCGCATCCGATCTAACATCCAACGAATTTACATCCAATGGATGCACGGATGAACGGATTGGGTGCGGATAATTCAATGGATTTGTGTTAGTTAAATTTATAATGAAAAAATAAAGCCAATATAGATGACTTCTTATAGAACCTACGCATTCTATATATGTATATAGATATAGAAGTGTCATGGACAACACTCTAAGAAAACACTTTAAAAATTCCAAAATTATCTATATATATTCTATAAAACTATATAAATGCCCTTAATCTAACAGATATGGATGTCCAACGTATTTTAAAGGTTGCATCCGGACCCAATCCGTAATCTGTTGGATTTCAAAATCTCATCCGCGTCCAATCCATTGGCGAACAGTCCGGGCATCCATCCGCAAAAATACGGTTGGTCCCGGTTAATCCGTGGATTACGGGTAAAATGCTAGCGCTTGTCCGCTGATCAAAAATTTTAACATCTCTTATAGCACGTTATGTTGGGAGAATTAGAAACCTAAGAATTCAATCATGTGGTAATCCAAGAATTGGATAACAAGGAATGCAATTCAAATCCTAAAATTTCATGTTCAGTTGAGGTAATCCAATTATCTTTGTTTTTACCCCGCAATCCCATTCTATTGCACTATTGGACCAATGCAATGGAATTCTACTATTTTGGAGGGAATTAGGAATCAAAATTTTCAATTCCAAAAAGTTCATTTGCGCCTTTCGGTTCAAGGAATTGGATTCCCTAGAATCCGATTCCTTGAAACGAACTTGTTGTTAAAGGGGTCTACATATGGGGGAGCTTGCAGGGAAAATAAGTATCAGTAGGCAAAGTAAGTAGAAATAGGGTTAGGGAAGGCTATCAATGGTTGCATTGGGCGCAAAAGCCCATTTTGTTAATAAATAGGGATGGGTGGATGCGATTTGGTAGCACCCGGGCGTCCAATCCATTAATATTACGGATACGAGATTTTCATCGGTGTCCGGTACGATGGATTTGGTATTCACAGGTAAACGAATAAGCCGATTGGATACCGATGAATTGATGGATTTGAAAATTAAAAAGTAATTAACCTTGTCTCGATTGTGAGTATTAATTTGTCATTTAAAAAGTTTCATATTAAAATTTCTCTATCACGCCTTTGGCCTCGTAGGCCAACATCTTTAATACAATATTTTCATGAAAAAGTATTCTGAATGGCGGATCCTTCAAATAAAGAGTCACTCCAATGGTTGCAACGATGTATTTCTGGTTTTATATTAGAAAAAAAAAAGTTAGAATTAAGAGAAACAATGTACATTCTGAAAAAATAGTGATGCAAATAGGTTGAATGTAGCATGTACTCTAAAAAGGCACTTAATTACCTGATGAGTGATTCCCCTGGTTGGTAAATTTATATCATAGACTAGTAGCTTACCTATCCTGTTATGGGCACCCCTCCTCTTAATTATCCCGGTGGCCCTTATCTTCATGTGTTGTACGTGAGTATAGCTATATGAGTTGTTGTATTCATAGTTTGGACGTGTAATTGATAATCTTATCCTCATTCTCTCTGCATCTTCCCATCCACTCTCCTCTAAAAATCTTTCTTCTTCATCTTATCTCTTCTAAATCCTTTTCTTGTAACCCTCATTATTTCTCTTTTATTGTTGAACCGAATGCATTTGTAGTGACATCATTACAAGTGGTATCGAGAGCGAGGTTTACGAACTTCAATCATGGTTACTTTATTTGATCTATCAAAAAGAGTATAGGAGATTTCTAAATGTCAACAAGAGATACGAGATGAATATACCAAAAGCATAGCAAGAAAGTTGCTAGAGCGGTAGAGATTATTACGGTTAGAACATGACGAAAAAGCAGAGACTAGCTAACGAAGAAATGAACCAGACTCAACAATATTCTACAAGATTGTAGATACCTTGGTAAGAAGTAGCCATCGTAATACTCACTACCAAGGGCAAGAACCATCCTCAGGCATCTTGGGATATTCTCCGATCTACTACCACGACCAAAGATCTCACCAACAAGCTCTGCCGCTTTAGGTGATATTAGGTTAACCCTCAATGTTTCTTTATTGGATCTCGGGAATCAGTATTCAACACCACAAACCGAAAATCTATTTCCACGGTTTGATGGAACTAATCCCAAACCTTGGATTCGTAAATGCACTTTTTTTTTCTTACATCAATTATCTGATGATGTTAAGGTGACTATGGCCTCCATGTATTTAGATCGTAAAGATGATGTATGGTTTCGTGATTATCAAGTAAGAAAGGGTCATGTGAATTAGGATGATTTTTTGAGATATTTGTGTTATATTTCAAGAATTATGACATGATGATATTGTAGGTGAATTCAATAAATTAAGTCGGCTAGGTAATGTTTTGGATTACTGGGAAATTTTGAGGAATTAGAAGCACTCATGCTAGAAAAGAATCCTCACCTCATTTGAAGAGTATTTCACCTTTAGTTTTGTTAGTGGCCTTAAAGAAGTGTTAAGGCCACATGTGCTAGTACACTCCCCTAAAAGAGTTCAACAAGTCGTATTTCTTTCTTGAATGCAAGAAGCATTACTAAAAGGTATATAAGAAAAGAGGCCATCATAGACCTCCTTCAATATACGTTCCCAACCTAATTTTTTTCTAGAAATCAAGCATCACCAACTACTAGACCAAGACTCTCTTACAAAGACCACGAGCCCCACAATCTCTAACCTGTTAGAGCCTTTGCTCAGTCGAACTCGCATGCGTTGCTATGTCAAGCATGTTTGTCAATGTTAGTGATCAAAACTATAAGTCTTGATTTCTAGCCTATTTATAGATGTCTCGGACTAGGACATAGATTGTGTAGTTGAGCTTAGACGTCACGGAGTTCATCATTTGAAGACGAAGAACTACTAAGTGGATCTTGTGGAACTTCATCAACAAAAGGTATGTGGAGACTGGAACTCATCTATCACTTGGAAAGTCTATTTCTACTTTATCTCCTATATTGAGGCATAAGCCGTATTACGATATAGTTTTCTATATACACATTTGAGATTTCGAGTTAAGTTTATCTCGCTTACATATTTCTCGAAATATGTGTTGGCAAGCTTTCTCTTAGACCAAGTTCATCTTATATCATGTGAAAATTGCCAAGTAACATCTTACATGGTTTGTGTGATACAATCATTTGGTGTAGACTTGGAATGTTTCGTTATGATTATTTCAATATCTTGAGAATTGCTTTGATGCTAATAGTCTGTGAAAACTGCTATTGTCATCCTCTAAGAAAGTTTCAATGATTGAAATAAAGACTTTAGAATCATGTAACCATGTTTGGATATAAACATAGTGTGTTATCACATTTGTGTATAAGTCGGCAGGGAACACGAAGTATGCGTACCCATGCGCGTCTTGGCGGTTGTTGGATGTATGGGCAAGTATGCGTACATGTACGCATACTGGCGGTAGTCTCACGTCCAGTGAATTTCTCTTGGAGTATGGAATGAAAATTGGTATGTGCACCCGTACGCGTACTGGCGTAACCAAACTCGGTCCGGCTTAAGTATGCGTACACGTTTGCATACTTGAGTTGGTTACTTTCTGAAATCGGTTTTGTACATGAACTTAAACATTTATAAAATAAGGAATGCAGTATTTGCAAACCGTGGCTATAATGTTCATGTATTTATTCGAGTGAATCAAACCGATTTTTCTTCAATTGTGTTCTTGTATACTTCTATGAGAATATAGTAATTGAACGGCTCTTTAACTAGTTTCATTTGAGTCATTTGAACTAGTTATGGTTAAGATGAATAAGGTTGATATGATAGTAATCATATGGATAACTTCGATTAACTATTTGTTGAGCCAACATGGTGTAAACGTTTGGGTACGGTTACATAAACCTAAATGAGGGTACATTTCATTTGTGTGTAACAACCTAAGTTCGATCTAACAGTTGAAAGATATTAGCTTGGTTGAATCACGTTTTTCATCTAACGGTGAATATTGAATGCTTTGCCAAGGTAACTTAGATTGCAAATCCTGATTTGAAAACTATATAAAGGAGAACTCTAGAAACTGGGAAACCTAATCCCCACACCTCTTGCGTGTTACTAGTTGCATCAACTAGAGTCGATTCTCCTTTAACCTTAGGTTTGTATCGAGACCCTGTAGGTTAACGACTTCAAAAACTTCATTGGGATTGTGAAGCCAGACCCAATTATTTTCTTTGTAGTTGTGTGTTCTAATCTTTCCCGATTCTATCGTTTGAGTACTATCTTCTCTAATATTTGGTCGATATTTAATCTCCGATATGAAAGATAAAAAGTAATCACAAACACCTTCGTCTCATCGTTTGTGATTCCACAATATCTAGTTTCGCTATCATACGATTTAGATTATTGTGAGGCGATTGATAATACTGGGTTGTTCTTCGGGGATATAAGACCGGTTTATCAATTGGTTCATGTTCACCTTGATTTATCAAAAGACGGAACAAAAACCCTTTGGTATTTCTGTGGGAGACAAATTTATTCAATCTATAGACTTTTCTGTGTGAGACAGATTTGTTTATCAAGTCTTCGACTTTGGGTCGTAGCAACTCTTAGTTGTGTGTGAGATCAGCTAAGGGAATCAAGTGCGTAGTATCATGCTGGGATCAGAGACGCATCTAGGGAATTAAACTTGATTAGTGCTTTTACACGTTAGGTTGTTCTCTAAGATAGAATTCATATTCGCATATACTTGCGATCAAGGTATTCTAGGTCCTTTGATAAAAGTTGAGATTAAAATATCAATTCTAGTTATTGTGTTGAAAACATGTTTGTGATTGAAGAGGAAATCCTTAACCAATATCTTCACATATTTGCGTGCTTGCTTTGCTTTGCTTTGTTTGCTTTTAGTTTAATTTCCTTTACATAAAATCAGAAAAATCCCCCCCTTTGTTTATATAAGAAATCGAAACAAACGACAACCTAGACCTCTCTGTGGGAACGATCCTTTCTTGCCCTTGCTTCATTATATATTTTGAGTAGTAAAAAAGTGTAATTATTTTTTCTCGGCTGACAACCTATCAAATTTTGCCTTGGATTGTCGGGAGGCAGCGGTTGTCACTTGTTTTTGGTTTCTTATTTTTGTTTTTAGTTTGTTTATTATTTTTGTTTTTCTTATTTTCTGGTTTTTAACCTTGGTTTGAGAACTCTTTTTTCAGGTACCTATTATGGAAGGATCATATTGGAACAATGGATACGGTTTTCAACCTCCTCAACACTATGACGATTGCCCACCACCTATGGGATACGGTCGAAACCAATTTATTGGCTATGATGAATATCCAAGAGCTTATGGTGATTTTCTTACATACCAACAACAACCTTGTAGTGGGTATGTAAGTCAAGCACCTAGGTGGGACAAATCTACTTCCAATTTTCTTTATCCGAGATGTATGAGTGCTATAATTGGACTAGGCCAACTTGACAGTGATAAAGGGAACGTCGCACAAACCAATTTTGCAACACTTTTTCTTACCCGACTCCGTATCGTAGTTATGATCATTCACCCATTCAAAGGGAAGAGTCATGGAAAAGAGAATCTATTGTAGCCAATGATGGTAAGCATGTGAACGTTAGAAAACTTATACAGAAATTATGCAAGTTGGAAGATGATGGAGCCTTGGAAGAGCTTGTCGATGAAATTAGCATGACCATTCATATGGAGCTTAAACGACGTCGTGATAAAGGTTGGGAAAACCGATGACGATTTTGATTTCGGTGAGTCTGAAAATGAAGATGATTGTGTTGAAAAAGACCAACCTTTAGAGATATCTGATGACACTAGTGTAGTGGACTCAACTCTTGATCTTTATAATGATCAAGCACCTATTCAAAAGGTACATGAGTATGATGAAACTAGTGTTTTACAGAATTTCGTTGCAACAAGGTTTGAATCTAATGAAGACGAAGAGGAATATGTTGACACTTGTGTAGATTACTCAAGCATTGATCTTTATAATGATCAAGAGCCTATTCAAAGGGTGGAGCTTGAAGATGATGCATTTGTGAGTCTTCTAAAAAAGTTCCTTATAACGAAATTTAGATCCGCAAGAGAGTATGTGCCTTACAACAAAGAGGAGTGTGTTGAGAATAAAACCGATATGATCAATATTGTGGAAGACCCAATTGAGCTTGCAAAGGATTGTAACGAAGATATTGATGTCGAAACTATAGTTGAGGCGAGAATCGATCGAAGAATGTTTGCAAGGTTTGATAGAGGACCATGATATACAAGAGGTAAGTAATACACTTGAATTTTCTAAGGATGAAGAGAATACCATAACACAAGAGTTGCAAGGTTTGTCTTTGCCTATTAATCCTTCTCCTTTACCTCTTATTGGTTTGAATGTATGTGCTTCAAGAATATTGTTAAATGACTTTATTTCTCGATATCAAGTCATTGAAATATTTGATTCTCATACTATGAATGTTTGCAAAAGAAGAAACCATAGAAGTTCCGATTTCTATGTTCTTTATACACTTCCAAGTGTAGAAAATAATAAGTGTGGGGAGACTTCTATCGGTTAATAGCTTCGTTTACATTTTACATTACTAATATTTGTGTGAAGTTACTATTTGCAAAATAGGTTACATGGAAGGATCACCAACTTTTCAGATTATTGGTGTATGGGGAATTCGTCTTGCAAGTCGGGCTGACGACTTTAAACCAAGCGCTAAATGGGAGGCAACCCATAGGATGAGTATTTCTTGTTTTGTTTTTATCTTTTTCTTGTCTTGCATTTGTTTTTTCTGATTTCTTGTCACATTATCATGTAGGATTTCCCACCTTGACTTACTTTGGATGACTCAATTTACATTGAGGACAATGTAAAGTTTAAGTGTGGGGAGTGGTTAAGCATTTGCATTGTAAATTTTTTCATAAATTTTCAACTTTTGTGTAAATTAGTGAATAAAAAACTCCAACTTGTGGTTAGTTTAGAGTCACATAGTATACATGTCGCTAAGATTACATCGAGATTCTCATAAGAGTGACTGAACTTAGAGATGACAGAGAACATGATCTGGTTTCTTAATTGTATGAGAGTTAAAGTTGGATTTAACCATGCCAGTGGCAAATAAGGTGCATACTGAATTCGGTATTAGAGTAGTGGTCCCTATAGTGGAGACTACCCATGTTATATCATGAGAGGCATGAGCCTTCACTTCTTTGTACCTGTCTAAATTTGTGCTTTTAGAGTGTGTGTCACCGTACGTAAACTCCGGGTAGAAATGGTGAGCTACCCAACCTCCCACCAATAGAAGCACTACTTTGATCTCTTGAGTGTTATTTTGGCAATCATGATGGTGACATCAAATTGCTAACTTACATACCACTTGTATTCTTGTTCACAGTTAGCACCATCCACTTTATCTCTCTCTACACCAACAGGTCCATAAAAACACTATCATCATCAACAAGAGGAGCATCACAAATTCGAAGGAAAGTGAAGACGTTTAAGGTTTACAAGCAACGGTACAGAAATGAGCAGATTTTAGATTCAAGTAACGCAACAAGATAAGGAGCAGAATTTTTACAAGTTGAAGACTAATATACAAAAGAGAAGATTATCAAGATGAGAGTTCGAGAAGTTTATGATATCGAGACGATACAAGTTGTGAATAATCATACGATTTAGATTATTGTGAGGCGATTGATAATACTAGGCTGTTCTTCGGGGATATAAGACCGGTTTATCAATTGGTTCATGTTCACCTTGATTTATCAAAAGACGGAACAAAAACCCTTGGGTATTTCTGTGGGAGACAGATTTATTCAATCTATAGACTTTTCTGTGTGAGACAGATTTGTTTATCAAGTCTTCGACTTTGGGTCGTAGCAACTCTTAGTTGTGTGTGAGATCGACTAAGGGAATCAAGTGCGTAGTATCATCTTTGGGATCGAGAGACGTAAGGAACTTGCTGTACCTTGAATCGGTGTGAGATTGATTAGGGTTCAACTACTGATCCAGTCCGAAGTTCATTAATTGGTAGTAGGCTAGTGTCTGTAGCGGCTTAATATAGTGTGGTGTTCAAATCTGTACTAGGTCCCGGGGTTTTTATGCATTTGCGGTTTCCTCGTGCTCAGTGGTAGAGTGGTCGGCTGTTAACTTATTGGTCGTGGGTTCAATTCCTACTTGAGAAACAAAACTTCTGGTGTCTGTGTTATTGTTTTTCCGCATTTTATTTTTTTGTATAATTGAAATATCACAGGTTGTGCGTTAAGATCAATCAATTAGATAATCCATCCTTTGGTTGTTGATTTAAATTGATTGACACTTGAACATTGGTCTTTGGTACCATTCAAGTTACTCCTCTTATATTCAATCGGGCACGCAGATTTCTATTTGCTGATTTCAGATTGAATTAAGAGTTGGAGATATAAACTCTTTGATATACTTTTCTCTAGATTGAGTTTGACTATCTAGTTGATTCTCTATAAAGTATATTGGAGTAAGTCCTCTCAGATTTCCAAACAAATTGTTGGGTATGGTTGTTAGACCCCCGCATTTTCAATTGGTATCAGAGCAGGCAAACACATTAAAGACCTCATACGTCTGTGTTTGTAGCGATTTGAGGATGAACGATATTGTCTCAGATAAACGCATCGCCAGAAATAAAAGTTATGTTCCTTTGAAGTCTATTAAAGAGATAGATTTGTCAATCTCGAATATAGAAGAACCTTGTGTTCCAAGGAAAAGACATACATTGACAAGTGTTTTCGACTACCTTCTTGACGAGTCGACTGCGAAGTTGAAAGGAATGCGACCAAAGAGAGTGCAGTGATTTTAAAACTTGTTAGAATCCAGGCTGATAGTGTCAATCGGTTGAAGCACAAAGTCAATGTTATTGTTTGTATGGTAAATGAACGTGACTCTCTTCTAAAAGTCCTTCGTGAGGAAAACGCCTCTGTCAGTCCTTGATAGACCTTTCATGAAGGAAAACTCAAAGAGGATACTTTGGAAACTGAACTTCTTTTGAGTAAACACTCTATTAAAGAAAGTTCCAAAGAGTCCACTATACCAACTGCTTCTATTTTAACTGGAAAAATTTCTGATTCAGAAGCAAAATCGAAATCCCTTCCTGTTGAAAAAGATGTGCATGTGTCTTCCTTTAATCAAGGAATGTCTGATAGGTGTCATAAACACCTTGATATTTATCTATTGTTTATGTTTTCTTTGCTACTTTTCTTGTAAATTATGTATCTTATGATTGATTTTGAGTTTATTAGGTGCAATGGAGTCATTTGGGAACAAAAGAAGGATAAATCGTTCATTTGGAGTGAAAAGACAAAAGGATCAATTCAAAGGCGATATTTGGAAAAGACTAATATTGCGCAAGAAGGAGCGAAGAATGAATTGTCAGTTTTCTGAGGCTGACAGGCCACATATTAGCTGGTTAGCCCTTATCCTATCGCATGGGGTGTCAATAACATTACCATAGTTTTAACCCTAAATCTAGTCGAGAGAAATTATCTCCTCTCCTCCTTTTCTTCCATTCTTTGTCCTGATGTTGCTGGTGAAGGGGGTTTGTTGAGGCCATGATTTATGGGTTCTGGTGGTGATCAAATGGGTTCAGAAGATGATTTACAACGAGTTGTTGCCGTTAATTGGTGGATTATGTTGCAGAGAAGATGGATTTGATCCAGGTAGTGGTGAAACTAGGGATGAAATGTGATGAATTAGAGAAGAAGCTGATACTGAGTTAAGGGGTGAGATAAATTGGTGGATGTAAGCTTGACGCTTTGAGCAGTTGCTATTAAGGAGAGTATGATTGTTGCTTCTGGGATTCGAATTGCAGGCAGAGAAGATGGGTTTGAGCTGAGGATTCACGAACCGAAGAAGAACTAGTCTTGTGGGAAGTGATTTGAGAAGAAATCAAAAGGGTTATTAGCTGAGAAGTTAATGGAGTGAATGATATCAATCGATTTGAGAAATTGATGATATTAAATGGAAAAATTAGGGGTTTTCTGGAATTAAAACGAATTGAAGAATGGGTTCAAGGATTAAAATTAGAAATTGATTGTTTGTGATTGATTGAAGTTGGGTTTTCATTATATTTGAATTTCCATCGAATTACTAAGAATTTGAGATGGATCGAGGATTCGTGAGTCTTGGTTTGCACTTTGGGTTGGTGTTGCTGATATGAATGAGCTTGAGCTGGATATTTTCAAGGTTGTGATGCTGAGTTTGGTTGAGCTGATGATGGTTCAGGATAGCTCGAGATTAAGTTGTTGTTTCAGAGGTTCAGTCAAGAAGAAGTTCATTGCAGGAACTAGTGGCTTGCAGCCATTGTTAAGAAGATGTGTTATTACTGGGAGCAGGTTGCAATGCCGTGGTTTGTCACAAGGCAGTGCTGTAGAAGATGGGATTTGTTTGAAGCTACAGGGTGAGTTAGCTGCAGCTGGTTATGAAGCAATTGCAAGGAGATTTGGTTGTGTTGACCATGGGATGGTGTTGGTGGTAGATGGAAGAGATAAACAATGGTTACAGCTGCGGCATTGGTGGTGGTTGAAATGAAGCTGCAGGTTAGATTGAATGGGTCTGTGGCAATGAATCTGGGAGTGCCAGTTTTGTGAAGCAGGTGCAATAACTGATGTTGTTGCTGGCATTGAGTTTAGGTGCAGCTTAAGATGGTGTTGTTGTAAGTATGGAGATGGAGATGATATTGCAGCTAAAGTACAGTGGAAGGTCAATACTGGTGGTTGCAGTTCAAGTTGGTAGCGAAGATGGATCTGAAATGACTCGGGTAGAAGAATGGAGTATCAGCTATGGCTTGCTGCGGACGTTTGAGATTGCAGTTCAAAGACAAGAAAGGTTGTTGGTGCATGTTGAGCCTTCATGTGTATTGATTTAAGTTACAGGAATGGATGTAAGAATGGGTTTATAGATGAATGTTAGGATCCAGTACAAATTGCGGTCTTAGGTTCAAGTTTAGTTTAAGTCGAATCGAAGTTGGAGGTGTGTTGCTCTTGTTGTTGGTGACAAGGAGGACAAGAAATGTTGAATGATTGTGTACCTGCGGTGGAGATGTTGTTGTTATGGGTTAGAGATGTGGTGACAGTAGTGATGTTGCAAAGTGAGAAATGAGAAGATGAATTACTGATTTGAGGTTGTCTTTGCATGTATGGAAAGACAAAATGGAAGAGCTGCAATAAAGGCCTGAAATTGTCCTGGATCGGTTGAACAGAGGTAACTCGGCTAGAATCGGAGTACAGCGAGTTGACTCGCAGATCCAGTAGCTGACTCAGATAGGCTTGGACCTTTTGGATTTCACTCATGGGCTAGTTAAACTACTGATATTTGGACGCGACTTATTGAAGGTGAAGGCAGAGAAAGTATATAAAGGGAGAGTTCTATTCTAATAAAGGGGGATCTCATCTTCTACTTTTGTTCTAGGGTTTTAGACATGGAAACTCTTATTTTTCTTCTTGTTATGAACCCCATTAACATGAGTAGTTCATTTTATCATTGGTTATGGATTAATTTGATTTCACAAAGCATGTTTCTTATTCAATAAATTAGTTTTGTCTCCATGCTTTATCGTTTATGATTCACCATTAATATTGTCATATGAGTTGAAAAGTTGTTTAGTCGAGTCGCGAATCGATTGAGTTTACTTTCATCTTTATTGCTAGATTAGAGTTTATTATACGCAAAAGTGATAAATTTCTGATTGCAAGTAGCATAATTGTGGGTAGTGTTTGTAGTGATATATCCTACTAGTCACAAGTGAGTCATAACCTTTATTAAATCGGATTAGTGCTTTTACATGTTCGATTGCTTTGATTGGCCTGATTTCATAGAACTTAACGCATCTAGGGAATTAAACTTGATTAGTGCTTTTACACGTTAGGTTGTTCTCTAAGATAGAATTCATATTCGCATATACTTGTGATCAAGGTATTCTAGGTCCTTTGATAAAAGTTGAGATTAAAATATCAATTCTAGTTATTGTGTTGAAAACATGTTTGTGATTGAAGAGGAAATCCTTAACCAATATCTTCACATATTTGCGTGCTTGCTTTGCTTTGCTTTGTTTTCTTTTAGTTTAATTTCCTTTACATAAAATCAGAAAAATCCCCCCTTTGTTTATATAAGAAATCGAAACAAACAACAACCTAGACCTCTCTGTGGGAACGATCCTTTCTTGCCCTTGCTTCATTATATATTTTGAGTAGTAAAAAAGTGTAATTATTTTTTCTCGGCTGACAACCTATCAAATTTTGGCGCCGTTGTCGGGGAGGCAGCGGTTGTCACTTGTTTTTGGTTTCTTATTTTTGTTTTTAGTTTGTTTATTATTTTTGTTTTTCTTATTTTCTGGTTTTTAAACTTGGTTTGAGAACTCTTGTTTCAGGTACATATTATGGAAGGAGCATATTGGAACAATGGATACGGTTTTCAACCTCCTCAACACTATGACGATTGCCCACCACCTATGGGATACGGTCGAAACCAATTTATTGGCTATGATGAATATCCAAGAGCTTATGGTGATTTTCTTACATACCAACAACAACCTTGTAGTAGGTATGTAAGTCAAGCACCTAGGTGGGACAATTCTACTTCCAATATGCTTTATCCGAGATGTATGAGTGCTATAATTATACTAGACCAACTTGACAGTGATAAAGGAACGTCGCACAAACCAATTTCGCAACACTTTTTCTTACCCGACTAAAGTATCGTAGTTATGATCATTCACCCATTCAAAGGGAAGAGTCATGGGAAAGAGAATCTATTGTAGCCAATGATGGTAAGCGTGTGAACGTTAGAAAACTTGAACATAAATTATACAAGTTGGAAGATGATGGAGCCTCGGAAGAGCTTGTCGATGAAATTAGCAGGACCATTCATATGGAGCTTAAACGACGTCGTGATAAAGGTTGGGAAAACCGGCGACGATTTTGATTTCGGTGAGTCTGAAAATGAAGATGATTGTGTTGAAAAGGACCAACCTTTAGAGATATCTGATGACACTAGTGTAGTGGACTCAACTCTTGATCTTTATAATAATCAAGCACCTATTCAAAAGGTACATGAGTATGATGAAACTAGTGTTTTACATAATTTCATTGCAACAAGGTTTGAATCTAATGAAGACGAAAAGGAATATGTTGACACTTGTGTAGATTACTCAAGCATTGATCTTTATAATGATCAAGAGCCTATTCAAAGGGTGGAGCTTGAGGATGATGCATTTGTGAGTCTTCTAAAAAAGTTCCTTATAACGAAATTTAGATCCGCAAGAGAGTATGTGCCTTACAACAAAGAGGAGTGTGTTGAGAATAAAACCGATATGATCAATATTGTGGAAGACCCAATTGAGCTTGCAAAGGATTGTAACGAAGATATTGATGTCAAAACTATAGTTGAGGCAGAATCAGTCGAAGAATGTTTGCAAGGTTTGATAGAGGACCATGATATACAAGAGGTAAGTAATACACTTGAATTTTCTAAGGATGAAGAGAATACCATAACACAAGAGTTGCAAGGTTTGTCTTTGCCTATTAATCCTTCTCCTTTACCTCTTATTGGTTTGAATGTATGTGCTTCGAGAATATTGTTAAATGACTTTATTTCTCGATATCCGTCATTCGAAACATTTGATTCTCATACTATGAATGTTTGCAAAAAAGAAACCATAGAAGTTCCCGATTTCTATGTTCTTTATACACTTCCAAGTGTAGAAAATAATAAGTGTGGGGGAGACTTTTATCGGTTAATAGCTTCGTTTCTATTTTACATTACTAATATTTGTGTGAAGTTACTATTTGCAAAATAGGTTACATGGAAGGATCACCAACTTTTCAGATTATTGGTGTATGGGGAATTCGTCTTGCAAGTCGGGCTGACGACTTTAAACCAAGCGCTAAATGGGAGGCAACCCATAGGATGAGTATTTCTTGTTTTGTTTTTATCTTTTTCTTGTCTTGCATTTGTTTTTTCTGATTTCTTGTCATATTATCATGTAGGATTTCCCACCTTGACTTACTTTGGATGACTCAATTTACATTGAGGACAATGTAAAGTTTAAGTGTGGGGGAGTGGTTAAGCATTTGCATTGTAAATTTTTTCATAAATTTTCAACTTTTGTGTAAATTAGTGAATAAAAAACTCCAACTTGTGGTTAGTTTAGAGTCACATAGTATACATGTCGCTAAGATTACATCGAGATTCTCATAAGAGTGACTGAACTTAGAGATGACAGAGAACATGATCTGGTTTCTTAATTGTATGAGAGTTAAAGTTGGATTTAACCATGCCAGTGGCAAATAAGGTGCATACTGAATTCGGTATTAGAGTAGTGGTCCCCTATAGTGGAGACTACCCATGTTATATCATGAGAGGCACCGACCTTCACTTCTTTGTACATGTCTAAATTTGTGCTTTTAGAGTGTGTGTCACCGTACGTAAACTCCGGGTAGAAATGGTGAGCTACCCAACCTCCCACCAATAGAAGCACTACTTTGATCTCATGAGTGTTATTTTGTCAATCATGATGGTGACATCGAATTGCTAACTTACATACCACTTGTATTCTTGTTCACAGTTAGCACCATCCACTTTATCTATCTCTACACTAACAGGTCCATAAAAACACTATCATCATCAACAAGAGGAGCATCACAAATTCGAAGGAAAGTTGAAGACGTTTAAGGTTTACAAGCAACGGTACAGAAATGACCAGATTTCAGATTCAAGTAAAGCAACAAGATAAGGAGCAGAATTTTTACAAGTTGAAGACTAATATACAAAGAGAAGATTATCAAGATGAGAGTTAGAAGTTTATGATATCGAGACGATACAAGTTGTGAATAATCATACGATTTAGATTATTGTGAGGCGATTGATAATAGTAGGCTGTTCTTGGGGATATAAGACCGGTTTATCAATTGGTTCATGTTCACCTTGATTTATCAAAAGACGGAACAAAAACCCTTGGGTATTTCTGTGGGAGACAGATTTATTCAATCTATAGACTTTTACGTGTGAGAGACAGATTTGTTTATCAAGTCTTCGAATTTGGGTCGTAGCAACTCTTAGTTGTGTGTGAGATCACTAAGGGAATCAAGTGCGTAGTATCATCTTGGGATCGAGACGTAAGGAACGCAACTGTACCTTGAATCGGTGTGAGATTGATTAGGGTTCAGTCGGTCAAGTTCATTAATTGGTAGTAGGCTAGTGTGTGTAGCGGCTTAATACAGTGTGGTGTTCAAATCTGTACTAGGTCCCGGGGTTTTTCTGCATTTGCGGTTTCCTCGTTAACAAAACTTCTGTTAACTTATTGGTCGTGGGTTCAATTCCTACTTGAGTTATTGTATTTATTGTTTTTCCGCATTTTATTTTGTTGTATAATTGAAATATCACACGGGTTGTGCGTTAAGATCAATCAATTAGATAATCCAACCTTTGGTTGTTGATTTAAATTGATTGACACTTGAACATTGGTCTTTGGTACCATTCAAGTTACTCCTCTTATATTCAATCGGGCTCATGATTTCTATTTTTGATTTGATTGGATTAAGAGTTAGAGATATAAACTCTTTGATATACTTTTCTCTAGATTGAGTTTGACTATCTAGTTGATTCTCTATAAAGTATATTGGAGTAAGTCCTCTCAGATTGCCAAACAAATTGTTGGGTGTGGTTGTTAGACCCCCGCATTTTCAATTGGTATCGGAAGCGAGGCAAACACATTAAATACCTCATACGTCTGTGTTTGTAGCGATTTGAGGATGAACGATATTGTCTCAGATAAACGCATCGCCAGAAATAAAAGTTATGTTCCTTTGAAGTCTATTAAAGAGATAGATTTGTCAATCTCGAATATAGAAGAACCTTGTGTTCCAAGGAAAGCAGACATACATTGACAAGTGTTTTCCTGACTACCTTACTGACGAGTCTGACTCTGAAGTTGAAAGGAATGCAGCCAAAGAGAGTGCGGTGATTTTAAAACTTGTTAGAATCCAGACTGATAGTGTCAATCGGTTGAAGCACAAAGTCAATGTTCTTGTTGGTATGGTAAATGAACGTGACTCTCTTCTAAAAGTCCTTCGTGAGGAAAACGCCTCTGCCAGTCCTTCATAGACCTTTCATGAGGGAAAACTCAAAGAGGATACTTTGGAAACTGAACTTCTTTTGAGTAAACACTCTATTAAAGAAAGTTCCAAAGAGTCCACTATACCAACTGCTTCTGTTTTAACTGGAAAAATTTCTGATTCAGAAGCAAAATCGAAATCCCTTCCTGTTGAAAAAGATGTGTATGTGTCTTCCTTTAATCAAGGAATGTCGATAGGTGTCATAAACACCTTGATATTTATCTATTGTTTATGTTTTCTTTGCTACTTTTCTTGTAAAATATGTATCTTACGATTGATTTTGAGTTTATTAGGTGCAATGGAGTCATTTGGGAACAAAAGAAGGAGAAATCGTTTATTTGGAGTGAAAAGACAAAATGATCAATTCACAGGCGATATTTGGAAAAGACTAATATTGCGCAAGAAGGAGCGAAGAATGAATTGTCAGTTTTCTGAGGCTGACAGGCCACATATTAGCTGGTTAGCCCTTATCCTATCGCATGGGTTATAAATAACATTCTCATAGTTTTAACCCTAAATCTAGTCGAGAGAAATTATCTCCTCTCCTCCTTTTCTTCCATTCTTTGTCCTGATGTTGCTGGTGAAGAGGGTTTGTTGAGGCCATGATTTATGGGTTCTGGTGGTGATCAAATGGGTTCAGAAGATGATTTACAACGAGTTGTTGCTTAGTTAGTGGTGGATTCATTGCGAGAGAAGATGGATTTGATCCGCAAGCGGTGGTGAAACTAGGGATGAAATGTGATGAATTAGAGAAGAAGCTGATACTGAGTTAAGGGGTGAGATAAATTGGTGGATGTAAGCTTGAGAAGGAATTCAATTACGCTTTGAGCAGTTGCTATTAAGGAGAGTATGATTGTTGCTTAAGGATTCGGGTGCGGGCGAGAGAAGATGGGTTTGGCGAGGATTCACGAACCGAAGAAGAACTAGTCTTGTGGGAAGTTATTTGAGAAGAAATCAAAAGGGTTATTAGCTGAGAAGTTAATGGAGTGAATGATATCAATCGATTTGAGAAATTGATGATATAAAATGGCAAAATTAGGGGTTTTCTGGAATTAAAACGAATTGAAGAATGGGTTCGAGGATTAAAAGGAGAAATTGATTGTTTGTGATTGATTGAAGTTGGGTTTTCATTAGATTTGAATTTCCATCGAATTACTAAGAATTTGAGATGGATCGAGGATTCAGTGGTACTGGTTTGCACTTTGGGTTCAGTGTTGCTGATATGAATGAGCTTGAGCTGGATATTTTCAAGGTTGTGATGCTGAGTTTGGTTGAGCTGATGATGGTTCAGGATAGCTCGAGATTAAGTTGTTGTTTCATAGGTTCAGTCAAGAAGAAGTCCATTGCAGGAACTAGTGGCTTGTAGCCATTGTTAAGAAGATGTGTTATTCGGGAGAGCGAGTTGCAATGCCGTGGTTTGTCAAGGCGATCTTTGTAGAAGATGGGATTTGTTTGAAGCTACAGGGTGAGTTAGGCTGCAGCTGGTTATGAAGCAATTGCAAGGAGATTTGGTTGTCTTGACCATGGGATGGTGTTGGTGGTAGATGGAAGAGATAAATAATGGTTACAGCTGCGGCATTGGTGGTGGTTGAAATGAAGCTGCAGGTTAGATTGAATGGGTCTGTGGCAATAAATGCAGGAGTGCCGGTTTTGTGAAGCGAGTGCAATAAGCGATGTTATTCTTTGGCATAGGAGTTTAGAGTGCAGCTTAAGATGGTGTTGTTGTAAGTATGGAGATGGAGATGATATTGCAGCTAAAGTACACGGTGGAAGGTGAACACGGTGGTTGCGGTTCAAGTTGGTAGCGAAGATGGATCGAAATGACTCGGGTAGAAGAATGGAGTATCGAAGCTATGGCTTCTTTGCGGACGTTTGAGATTGCAGTTCAAAGCTAAGAAAGGTTGTTGGTGCATGTTGAGCCTTCATGTGTATTGATTTAAGTTACAGGAATGGATGTAAGAATGGGTTTATAGATGAATGTTAGGATCCAGGTACAAATTGCAGTGCCGGTTCAAGTTTAGTTTGAGTCGAATCTGAAGTTGGAGGTGTGTTGCTACTGTTGTTGGTGACAAGGAGGACAAGAAATGTTGAATGATTGTGTACCTGCAATTGGAGATGTTGTTGTTATGGGTTAGAGATGTGGTGACAGGCCGTGATGTTGCAGCTGCGAAATGAGAAGATGAATTACAGATTTGAGGTTGTGCTGCATGTATGGAAAGACAAAATGGAAGAGCTGCAATAAAGGCCTGAAATTGTCCTGGATCGGTTGAACAGAGGTAACTCGGCTAGAATCGGAGTACAACGAGTTGACTCGAGATCCGATGAGCCCGACTCGAATAGGCTTGGACCTGTTGGATTTCACTCATGGGCTAGTTAAACTACTGATATTTGGACGCGACTTATTGAAGGTGAAGGCAGAGAAAGTATATAAAGGGAGAGTTCTATTCTAATAAAGGGGGATCTCATCTTCTACTTTTGTTCTAGGGTTTTAGACATGGAAACTCTTATTTTTCTTCTTGTTATGAACCCCATTAACATGAGTAGTTCATTTTATCATTGGTTATGGATTAATTTGATTTCACAAAGCATGTTTCTTATTCAATAAATTAGTTTTGTCTCCATGCTTTATCGTTTATGATTCACCATTAATATTGTCATATGAGTTGAAAAGTTGTTTAGTCGAGTCGCGAATCGATTGAGTTTACTTTCATCTCTATTGCTAGATTAGAGTTTATTATACGCAAAAGTGATAAATTTCTGATTGCAAGTAGCATAATTGTGGGTAGTGCTTGTAGTGATATATCCTACTAGTCACAAGTGAGTCATAACCTTTGTTAAATCGGATTAGTGCTTTTACACGTTCGATTGCTTTGATTGGCTTTGATTTCATAGAACTTAACGCATCTAGGGAATTAAACTTGATTAGTGCTTTTACACGTTAGGTTGTTCTCTAAGATAGAATTCATATTCGCATCTTTTAATGTGGTTGTTGATGAGAAGAGGAGATTTGTGGGATATACTTGCGATCAAGGTATTCTAGGGCCTTTGATAAAAGTTAAGATTAAAATATCAATTCTAGTTATTGTGTTGAAAACATGTTTGTGATTGAAGAGGAAATCCTTAACCAATATCTTCACATATTTGCGTGCTTGCTTTGCTTTGTTTTCTTTTAGTTTAATTTCCTTTACATAAAATCGAAAAATCCCCCCCTTTGTTTATATAAGAAATCGAAACAAACAACAACCTAGACCTCTCATGGGGAACGATCCTTTCTTGCCCTTGCTTCATTATATATTTTGAGTAGTAAAAAGTGTAATTATTTTTCTCGGCTGACAACCTATCAAATTTTGGCGCCGATTCTTGAGAGAGGCGGTTGTCACTTGTTTTTGGTTTCTTATTTTTTTTTTAGTTTGTTTATTATTTTTGTTTTTCTTATTTTTCGGTTTTTAACCTTGGTTTGAGAACTCTTGTTTCAGGTACCTATTATGGAAGGAGCATATTGGAACAATGGATACGGTTTTCAACCTCCTCAACACTATGACGATTTCCCACCACCTATGGGATACGGTCGAAACCAATTTATTGGCTATGATGAATATCCAAGAGCTTATGGTGATTTTCTTACATACCAACAACAACCTTGTAGTGGGTATGTAAGTCAAGCACCTAGGTGGGACAATTCTACTTCCAATTTGCTTTATCCGAGATGTATGAGTGCTATAATTGGACTAGACCAACTTGACAGTGATAAAGGGAACGTCGCACAAACCAATTTCTGCAACACTTTTTCTTACCCGACTCCGTATCGTAGTTATGATCATTCACCCATTCAAAGGGAAGAGTCATGGGAAAGAGAATCTATTGTAGCCAATGATGGTAAGCGTGTGAACGTTAGAAAACTTGAACATAAATTATACAAGTTGGAAGATGATGGAGCCTCGGAAGAGCTTTTCGATGAAATTAGCAGGACCATTCATATGGAGCTTAAACGACGTCGTGATAAAGGTTGGGAAAATCGACGACGATTTTGATTTCGGTGAGTCTGAAAATGAAGATGATTGTGTTGAAAAGGACCAACCTTTAGAGATATCGATGACACTAGTGTAGTGGACTCAACTCTTGATCTTCATAATGATCAAGCACCTATTCAAAAGGTACATGAGTATGATGAAACTAGTGTTTTACAAAATCATTGGAACAAGGTTTGAATCTAATGAATACGAAGAGGAATATGTTGACACTTGTGTAGATTACTCAAGCATTGATCTTTATAATGATCAAGAGCCTATTCAAAGGGTGGAGCTTGAGGATGATGCATTTGTGAGTCTTCTAAAAAAGTTCCTTATAACGAAATTTAGATCCGCAAGATAGTATGTGCCTTACAACAAAGAGGAGTGTGTTGAGAATGAAACCGATATAATAAATATTGTGGAAGACCCAATTGAGCTTGCAAAGGATTTTAACGAAGATATTGATGCCGAAACTATAGTTGAGGCAGAATCAGTCGAAGAATGTTTGCAAGGTTTGATAGAGGACCATGATATACAAGAGGTAAGTAATACACTTGAATTTTCTAAGGATGAAGAGAATACCATAACACAAGAGTTGCAAGGTTTGTCTTTGCCTATTAATCCTTCTCTTTTACCTCTTATTGGTTTGAATGTATGTGCTTCGAGAATATTGTTAAATGACTTTATTTCTCGATATCCGTCATTCGAAACATTTGATTCTCATACTATGAATGTTTGCAAAGAAGAAACCATAGAAGTTCCCGATTTCTATGTTCTTTATACACTTCCAAGTGTAGAAAATAATAAGTGTGGGGGAGACTTTTATCGGTTAATAGCTTCGTTTCTGTTTTACATTACTAATATTTGTGTGAAGTTACTATTTGCAAAATAGGTTACATGGAAGGATCACCAACTTTTCAGATTATTGGTGTATGAGGAATTCGTCTTGCAAGTCGGGATGACGACTTTAAACCAAGCGCTAAATGGGAGGCAACCCATAGGATGAGTATTTCTTGTTTTGTTTTTATATTTTTCTTGTCTTGCATTTGTTTTTTCTGATTTCTTGTCACATTATCATGTAGGATTTCCCACCTTGACTTACTTTGGATGACTCAATTTACATTGAGGACAATGTAAAGTTTAAGTGTGGGGGAGTGGTTAAGCATTTGCATTGTAAATTTTTTCATAAATTTTCAACTTTTGTGTAAATTAGTGAATAAAAACTCCAACTTGTTGTTAGTTTAGAGTCACATAGTATACATGTCGCTAAGATTACATCGAGATTCTCATAAGAGTGATCGAACTTAGAGATGACAGAGAACATGATCCGGTTTCTTAATTGTATGAGAGTTAAAGTTGGATTTAACCATGCCAGTGGCAAATAAGGTGCATACTGAATTCGGTATTAGAGTAGTGGTCCCCTATAGTGGAGACTACCCATGTTATATCATGAGAGGCACCGACCTTCACTTCTTTGTACATGTCTAAATTTGTGCTTTTAGAGTGTGTGTCACCGTACGTAAACTCCGGGTAAAAATGGTGAGCTACCCAACCTCCCACCAATAGAAGCACTACTTTGATCTCTTGAGTGTTATTTTGTCAATCATGATGGTGACATCGAATTGCTAACTTACATACCACTTATATTCTTGTTCACAGTTAGCACCATCCACTTTATCTCTCTCTACACCAACAGGTCCATAAAAACACTATCATCATCAACAAGAGGAGCATCACAAATTCGAAGGAAAGTTGAAGACGTTTAAGGTTTACAACAACGATGCATTTAAATGAGCAGATTTGATTCAAGTAAAGCAACAAGATAAGGAGCAGAATTTTTACAAGTTGAAGACTTATATACAAAAGAGAAGATTATCAAGATGAGAGTTCGAGAAGTTTATGATATCGAGACGATACAAGTTGTGAATAATCATACGATTTAGATTATTGTGAGGTGATTGATAATACTAGGCTGTTCTTCGGGGATATAAGACCGGTTTATCAATTGGTTCATGTTCACCTTGATTTATCAAAATACGGAACAAAAACCCTTGGGTATTTCTGTGGGAGACAGATTTATTCAATCTATAGACTTTTCCGTGTGAGACAGATTTGTTTATCAAGTCTTCGACTTTGGGTCGTAGCAACTCTTAGTTGTGTGTGAGATCAGCTAAGGGAATCAAGTGCGTAGTATCATCTTTGGGATCGAGAGACGTAAGGAACGCATATTTGTACCTTGAATCGGTGTGTGAGATTGATTAGGTTTCAACTACTGGTCCATCAAGTTCATTAATTGGTAGTAGGCTAGTATCTGTAGCGGCTTAATACAGTGTGGTGTTCAAATCTGTACTAGGTCCCGGGGTTTTTCTGCATTTGTGGTTTCCTCGTTAACAAAACTTCTGGTGTCTGTGTTATTGTTTTTCCGCATTTTATTTTTTTGTATAATTGAAATATCACAGGTTGTGCATTAAGATCAATCAATTATATAATCCAACCTTTGGTTGTTGATTTAAATTGATTGACACTTGAACATTGGTCTTTGGTACCATTCAAGTTACTCCTCTTATATTCAATCGGGCTCGCAGATTTCTATTTGCTGATTTCAGATTGAATTAAGAGTTAGAGATATAAACTCTTTGATATACTTTTCTCTAGATTGAGTTTGACTATCTAGTTGATTCTCTATAAACTATATTGGAGTAAGTCCTCTCGGATTTCCAAACAAATTGTTGGGTGTGGTTGTTAGACCCCCGCATTTTCAATTGGTATCAGAGCAGGCAAACACATTAAAGACCTCATACGTCTGTGTTTGTAGCGATTTGAGGATGAACGATATTGTCTCAGATAAACGCATCGCCAGAAATAAAAGTTATGTTCCTTTGAAGTCTATTAAAGAGATAGATTTGTCAATCTCGAATATAGAAGAACCTTGTGTTCCAAGGAAACAGACATACATTGACAAGTGTTTTCCTGACTACCATCGACAGTCGACTCACGAAGTTGAAAGGAATGCGACCAAAGAGAGTGCGGTGATTTTAAAACTTGTTAGAATCCAGGATGATAGTGTCCATCGGTTGAAGCACAAAGTCAATGTTCTTGTTGGTATGGTAAATGAACGTGACTCTTCTAAAAGTCCTTCGTGAGGAAAACGCCTCTGTCAGTCCTTCATAGACCTTTCATGAGGGAAAACTCAAAGAGGATACTTTGGAAACTGAACTTCTTTTGAGTAAACACTCTATTAAAGAAAGTTCCAAAGAGTCTACTATACCAACATACATTTTGTTGGAAAAATTTCGATTGAAGCAAAATCGAAATCCCTTCTGTTGAAAAAGATGTGTATGTGTCTTCCTTTAATCAAGGAATGTCTGATAGGTGTCATAAACACCTTGATATTTATCTATTGTTTATGTTTTCTTTGCTACTTTTCTTGTAAATTATGTATTTTATGATTGATTTTGAGTTTATTAGGTGCAATGGAGTCATTTGGGAACAAAAGAAGGAGAAATCGTTTATTTGGAGTGAAAAGACAAAATGATCAATTCACAAGCGATATTTGGAAAAGACTAATATTGTGCAAGAAAGAGCGAAGAATGAATTGTCAGTTTTCTGAGGCTGACAGGCCACATATTAGCTGGTTAGCCCTTATCCTATCGCATGGGTTATAAATAACATTCTCATAGTTTTAACCCTAAATCTAGTCGAGAGAAATTATCTCCTCTCTCCTTTTCTTCCATTATTTGTCCTGATGTTGCTGGTGAAGAGGGTTTGTTGAGGCCATGATTTATGGGTTCAAGTGGTGATCAAATGGGTTCAGAAGATGATTTACAACGAGTTGTTGCCGTTAATTGGTGGATTCTGTTGCAGAGAAGATGGATTTGATCCAGGCAGTGGTGAAACTAGGGATGAAATGTGATGAATTAGAGAAGAAGCTGATACTGAGTTAAGGGGTGAGATAAATTGGTGGATGTAAGCTTGAGAAGGAATTCAATTACGCTTTGAGCAGTTGCTATTAAGGAGAGTATGATTGTTGCTTCTGGGATTCGAATTGCAGGCAGAGAAGATGGGTTTGAGCTGTGGATTCACGAACCGAAGAAGAACTAGTCTTGTGGGAAGTTATTTGAGAAGAAATCAAAAGGGTTATTAGCTGAGAAGTTAATGGAGTGAATGATATCAATCGATTTGAGAAATTGATGATATAAAATGGCAAAATTAGGGGTTTTCTGGAATTAAAACGAATTGAAGAATGGGTTCGAGGATTAAAAGGAGAAATTGATTGTTTGTGATTGATTGAAGTTGGGTTTTATTAGATTTGAATTTCAATGAATTACTAAGAATTTGAGATGGATCGAGGATTGGTGGTACTTGGTTTGCACTTTGGGTTCGGTGTTGTTGATATGAATGAGCTTGATTTTGGATATTTTCAAGGTTGTGATGCTGAGTTTGGTTGAGCTGATGATGGTTCAGGATAGCTCGAGATTAAGTTGTTGTTTCATAGGTTCAGTCAAGAAGAAGTCCATTGCAGGAACTAGTGGCTTGTAGCCATTGTTAAGAAGATGTGCTATTACTGGGAGCAGGTTGCAATGCCGTGGTTTGTCACAAGGCAGTGCTGTAGAAGATGGGATTTGTTTGAAGCTACAGGGTGAGTTAGCTGCAGCTGGTTATGAAGCAATTGCAAGGAGATTTGGTTGTCTTGACCATGGGATGGTGTTGGTGGTAGATGGAAGAGATAAATAATGGTTGCAAAACAACGGCATTGGTGGTGGTTGAAATGAAGCTGCAGGTTAGATTGAATGGGTCTGTGGCAATGAATCTGGGAGTGCCAGTTTTGTGAAGCAGGTGCAATAACTGATGTTGTTGCTGGCATAGAGTTCAGGTGCAGCTTAAGATGGTGTTGTTGTAAGTATGGAGATGGAGATGATATTGCAGCTAAAGTACACAGTGGAAGGCTGAAGTACAGTGGTTGCAGTTCAAGTTGGTAGCGAAGATGGATCTGAAATGACTCGGGTAGAAGAATGGAGTATCAGCTATGGCTTGCTGCGGACGTTTGAGATTGCAGTTCAAAGACAAGAAAGGTTGTTGGTGCATGTTGAGCCTTCATGTGTATTGATTTAAGTTACAGGAATGGATGTAAGAATGGGTTTATAGATGAATGTTAGGATCCAGGTACAAATTGCAGTGCCGGTTCAAGTTTAGTTTGAGTCGAATCTGAAGTTGGAGGTGTGTTGCTACTGTTGTTGGTGACAAGGAGGACAAGAAATGTTGAATGATTGTGTACCTGCAATTGGAGATGTTGTTGTTATGGGTTAGAGATGTGGTGACAGGCCGTGATGTTGCAGCTGCGAAATGAGAAGATGAATTACAGATTTGAGGTTGTGCTGCATGTATGGAAAGACAAAATGGAAGAGCTGCAATAAAGGCCTGAGATTGTCTGGATCGGTTGAACAGAGGTAACTTTCGTTTGGAATCGGAGTACTGGCGCGAGTTGACTCGCAGATCCGATGAGCCCGACTCGCGGATAGGCTTGGACCTGTTGGATTTCACTCATGGGCTAGTTAAACTGCGATATTTGGAAGCGACTTATTGAAGGTGAAAGCGAGAGAAAGTATATAAAGGGAGAGTTCTATTCTAATAAAGGGGGATCTCATCTTTTACTTTTGTTCTAGGGTTTTAGACATGGAAACTCTTATTTTTCTTCTTGTTATGAACCCCATTAACATGAGTAGTTCATTTTATCATTGGTTATGGATTAATTTGATTTCACAAAGCATGTTTCTTATTCAATAAATTAGTTTTGTCTCCTTGCTTTATCGTTTATGATTCACCATTAATATTGTCATATGAGTTGAAAAGTTGTTTAGTCGAGTCGCGAATCGATTGAGTTTACTTTCATCTCTATTGCTAGATTAATTAGAGTTTATTATACGCAAAAGTGATAAATTTCTGATTGCAAGTAGCATAATTGTGGGTAGTGCTTGTAGTGATATATCCTACTAGTCACAAGTGAGTCATAACCTTTGTTAAATCGGATTAGTGCTTTTACACGTTCGATTGCTTTGATTGGCCTGATTTCATAGAACTTAACGCATCTAGGGAATTAAACTTGATTAGTGCTTTTACACGTTAGGTTGTTCTCTAAGATAGAATTCATATTCACATCTTTTAATGTGGTTGTTGATGAGAAGAGGAGATTTGTGGGATATACTTGCGATCAAGGTATTCTAGGGCCTTTGATAAAAGTTGAGATTAAAATATCAATTCTAGTTATTGTATTGAAAACATGTTTGTGATTGAAGAGGAAATCCTTAACCAATATCTTCACATATTTGCGTGCTTGCTTTGCTTTGTTTGCTTTTAGTTTAATTTCCTTTACATAAAATCAGAAAAATCCCCCCTTTGTTTATATAAGAAATCGAAACAAACGACAACCTAGACCTCTCTGTGGGAACGATCCTTTCTTGCCCTTGCTTCATTATATATTTTGAGTAGTAAGAAAGTGTAATTATTTTTGCTCGGCTGACAACCGATCAATGTCCACATCACATGGAAGGAAGAATACTCCCAACAATGGTATTAAGGTTGTTGATAGACACATTTTTTGTGTCTGAATTGTCCTCAGTGCTGGTATTGTTGGAACTCGATTTTTGCACTAATATTGTGTTTTTATGTATTTTTAGGTATTTTTGGAAATAAATATTTGTTGGAAAATTATACTCGAAAAGTTGCTCGGAACACCCCAGGAGGACATTTGATATTCGGACTCCCACTTTGGATAAGGGGTAACCCAATTACTAAGGGGCACCCAATTGATATTCGCACCCCATTTTGTTGGATAAGGGGTGACCTTCTTCTCAATCAAAAGAAATTGGCGGAAAGCTTTTCAAATGTAAGATTAGGGTTGCGAATTTGAAGGCGTTTTAGTGAGATTCAATGGCCGAAACTCATTGGGTATGTTCTCTTGGATAAAAAGTTTGGTATAGGCCTTTGTTCGACTAGATTT